>JAZKJV010007693.1:0-685763 GCA_037367405.1 Ottelia alismoides
TGACCTTGTGAGAGGGAAGGCCGCCATCCCTGCACAGATAGAGCCAAATCCGAACAGCTTGAAGAGGAAATCTGAGCAGGTAGTTCACACTGAGCATGCCACTCCTAGTGATCCATTTGATGATATGTCTTCGGATATATTTGATGTTGATTTTGTTTACACTTAGGAGCGGTAGAGCACCAGCAGGCGGCGCCTCATCTGAGCGACGACTCGAGGATCCACCCAGGGCGCCAGAATGAGGAGGAGGAGAGCGGTACTGAGGCCTCACATGATGATGATGGTGGTACTGATGCCACCAAGGATGCTGATTCCACGGTGGTACTGAGGCCGCCGCTTCACCAGTTCGAGGAGGTGGTGCTGATGCCACCAGAGGAGCCGAGCCAGCCCGCGGTACTGAGGCCGCGAGACGTCCAGTAGCAGAGCCAGCCAGTGGTGGTACTGAGGCCACCAGTGTTTGTATAGAGAGATCAGATGTTTTTCCTCATTCTCATGTATCTCAGAACACTGTTGTGAATAAAGGAAAAGGTTTAGTTTCTTCTGGTTCCACTGTGGTGCCTGATGTATGTGCGGATCCGGCCGTCGAGTTGTCTAGGCCTTTTCCTAGTCCTTCATCTGAGAAGGACCCTATGATCCCCTTCCCTAGAGCCCTTCAGATGGGGAAGGGGAAGAAAAAAAAGACCCAAAAGAGAGAGCAGGAGGAATTCAGCCAGAGCATGATCGACAGATTTCACATCCAGTTGACCCTCCAGGAGGCTTTGCATCACATCCCCCTCTTCAGTGATCTTTGAGAGACAGGACCACAGTCAGGAGGAGGAGGAACCACACGTCAGAGATTCATGTGCTGATGAAAGCCACGTGTTTCGCGATCCAGAACCGTCTGCCGGCCAAGAGGCCAGATGCAGGGGCCCCGTATGTCAGATGTCAGATTAGTGAGCAGAGGTTCGACCGGACTCTATTGGATAGCGGATCGTCGATCAACCTTCTTCCGGCAGCCCTTCTCGACCGCTTCGAGTTGGGCACTCTTAGACAGAGCAGGACAATCCTTCAGTTTGCTGATCGATCTGTCAAGAGGCTGAAGGGGTTGTTGCGAGACGTTATCATCACGATTCAGGGCCTGAAATTCCCCGTGGACTTCGTAGTGTTGGACATGGAGATCCCTGAGTCAGTGGCCGATACCCCATCATCCTTGGTAGTCGTTCTTGGCCACAGCCAAGGCGGTGACTGATCATGATAGCGGGAAGGTATAATTTCGCGTCGAGGGCGAGAGTGTACAGATAGAGACGGTTGAGGACTACAGAGCCAGAGAGAGCACGCTCAGAGGCCAGCACAGATTCAGAGCAGCTGACAGACGACGGGCCAGACATCCACTAGGACTGTGATTTTGTGATCACAGACGATAAGGCAGCATGGGCAGATCCTGCAGCACAGGCCATCCTCTCATTTTCAGATACATCTGAGGCCGAGATGATAGCATAGGAGAGCTTGGAGAGCACAGCCCTGGTCCAGGATACTACAGAGGCAGCAGAGCCGGTTCTCAGACCGCGGACACGGTTGTAGTGATGGTGGTACTGAGGCCACCTTGTGTGATGGTGGTACTGATGCCACCTTGTTTGATGCAGATCCCTCGGATTCAGAGTCTGATTGGGCAGATTGTGATGATCAGACGCCAGACCTGAGTCCCCCAGAGCCTACAGATGAGGAGGAGGTAGAGGCAGAGCAGATCAGAGACAGCACAGTTGAGCAACCTCCTCTAGATCCAGTTTGCGAGAGTTCGCTTTCTTTTCTCCCAGGCAGATTTGGCAGACTTAGCAGCATTGACACATTTTCTTCCGAAGCCAGAATTGTCAGCGCCTAACTGTCCAGAGCTGAAGCCGCTCCCTACTTCGCTGAAGTATCGGTTCCTTGCGGGCGAGCCTGAGATGTACCCAATCATCATCTCTGCCGATCTGACTGGAGAGCATGAATCCCGTTTGATGGGGGTTCTTGAAAAGAACCGCAAGGCAATCGGATGGAGCGTAGCAGATCTCCATGGGATTAGTCCATCAGTGTGCTCCCACCATATCTATCTCGAGGAAGGGGTGAAGCCGTCGCGTGAGTTCCAGTGGCGGCTGAACCCCAACCTGAGAGAGGTCGTGATGAAGGAAATATCAAAATGGTGGAGTGCAGATTTCATTTATCCCATTTCCGACTCCCAAGTGGGTCAGCCCCTTGCATGTGGTGCCCAAGAAGACGGGCATCACGACTGTGATCAGTGAGTCGGGAGAGGAGATTGCTACACGAGTACCCACCTCTTGGAGGGTCTGTGTTGACTACAGGAGACTCAACCAGGCAACCAAGAAGGACCATTTCCCCCTGCCTTTTATTGACCAGATCATTGAGAGACTGGCAGGGAAGAGCCATTATTGCTTCCCGGATGGGTACTCGGGCTACAATCAGGTGGCCATCGCTCCTGAGGATCAGGAGAAGACCACCTTTACCTGTCCCTTTGGTACATATGCCTTTCGACGCATGCCATTTGGGCTATGCAATGCCCCTGCGACTTTTCAGAGGTGCATGCTGTCGATCTTTTCGGACATGGTAGGGGAGTGTTTGGAGGTCTTCATGGACGATTTCTCGGTCTACGGCGACGGATTCGACTCTTGTCTTGACTGCCTACACCGAGTACTCCAGCGATGTATTGAGTACCATTTGGTTCTATCTTGGGAGAAGAGTCACTTCATGGTGACCTCAAGGGACGGTGCTTGGTCACATCATCTCCAATAGGGGCATGGAGGTTGATCCGACCAAGGTTGATGTCATTAGAAAACTCGCACCGCCGTCCAATTTGAGGCAGCTACGGTCATTCCTGGGGCACGTTGGATTTTATAGGAGATTTATTCAGGATTTCAGCAGGATTGCCCGACCGTTGACTGACCTCTTGACGAAAGACACTGAGTTCCTTGTCGATGACAAGTGTCTCTCGTCCTTTGCGACTCTCCAGCAGTGCGTGATTGAGGCTCCTGTTCTCCAGCCGCCTGATTGGTCTCTCCCATTCGAGATCATGACGGATGCCTCTAATTTTACCGTGGGGGCAGTGCTGGGACAGAGGAGGGATGGAGTTCCGTTTGCTATCCACTACGCTAGCCGCACATTGGATTCCGCCCAGCGGAATTACACGGTCACAGAGAAGGAGATGCTAGCCGTAGTGTTCGCCCTAGATAAGTTTCGATCTTATATCATTGGATCTAGAGTGACTTTGTACACAGATCACACCGCCATCAGGTACCTCATGGCAAAGAAGGATGCCAAGGCCAGACTGACTAGATGGATCCTTCTACTCCAGGAGTTCGACATTGAGATCAAGGATAAGCCTGGAGTCAAGAATGTGGTGGCAGATCACCTCTCCTGTTTAGAGCAGCCTGAGGAGTCTGAGCAGATTGATCCCATTTGAGATACCTTCCCAGATGAGGCGATCCTTGCTGTCGCCTCACTCCCGTGGTATGCCGATATTGTGAACTTTCTCGTTGCTGGGAAAGTCCCACAAGATTGGCCCAGGCAGAGGCTTGAGACCTTCCTTGCGAAGGCCAAGTCCTACCATTGGGAGGATCCCATCCTTTACCACGAAGGAGGGGATAGCGTCTGGCATTGGTGCATTCCTCAGGAGGAACACCATAGCATCCTCACTTACTGCCACAAGCTTGAGGCAGGAGGACATCATTCTGGGAGGAGAACGGCACAGAAAGTGCTCCAATCCGGCTTGTGGTGACCTACCCTCTTCATGGACTCTGATGAGTTCGTGAAGAGGTGTACTGACTGTCAGAGGATGGGCACTTGTGGACAGCGTGATATGATGTCGATGCAACCCATTCATTTCTGTGAGGTTTTTGACGCATGGGGCATCGATTTCATGGGTCCATTCCCTAAGAGTCAGGGATTTGAGTACATTCTGTTGGCCGTTGATTATGTTAGTCGTTGGGTTGAGGCCATCCCCGCCCGAGCCGCTGATGCGAGGACAGTTTGCAGATTTTTGAGGAAGCACATCATCATGCGGTTCGGGGTTCCACGAATTCTGATTTCTGATGGGGGTCTCATTTCATCAACGACCAGGTAAAGGCCCTTGCTAGTGAGTTCAGTATAGACCATCGTGTTGCTACACCTTACCATCCACAGACGAATGGTCTAGCCGAGGTCTCGAACAGGGAGATCAAGACTATTTTGCAGAAAGTCGTCCGCCCTGACCGAAAGGGTTGGTCACAGCTTTTGGACTCGGTCTTGTGGGCATATAGGACTTCTTTCAAGACACCATTGGGCACATCTCCCTTTCGCCTCGTATATGGCAAGCCGTGCCATTTACCTGTTGAGCCGAGGCACAAGTCACTTTGGGCAGTTACAGATATTCTTATGGATCCAGATGGTGTAGGAGACCAGAGGAGGGCAGAGTTAGCTGCCCTGGAGGAGCTTAGAGATACAGCTTTATCAAATAGCCTACAGTATAAGGAGAGAGTGAAGGAGTGGCATGATTCTCATATCAGCCACAAGCATTTTGAGATTGGTCAGAGAGTATGGTTGTTTGATGCGAGGCTTCGTTTGTTTCCAGGGAAGCTACAGAGCAAATGGAAGGGACCCTACTTGGTCAGAAAGGTACACGACAACGGTAACATTGATATATCTGAGTTGTCTTCTGAGAGTACCTTTCGAGTGAACGGCCAGCGGCTCAAGCCATTTCTAGATCATGAGCCGCGGGACGTTGTTGTTGCCCCTATTCATTTTGCGTGAGATGTGGTCTTTTGACTCACATCTTTTGCATCTCACGCCTGATTATCACTGTTCTTCCGACTTGTATAGATCCAGTTGTCCATATCATTCTATTCTTTAGTCCCACATCCCTTTTCTCATCTTATGATTATGCTATACTTAGGGTGTACTTTACCCTAAGTATAGGGGGGATGTAGGATCTACGGGTATTCTTTTCATTCTTTCTGCTCCTGTTTTGCTGCCTATACTTAGGGATATTTTACCCTAAGTATAGGGGGGCAGACTCTGTATCTTCTTCACTCGGATTTCCCTTCATGTACAGCTTGCTATACTTAGGATTAGTTAATCCTAAGTATAGGGGGAAACCACCGAGTTCCTCTCTTTCTATTCATTTATTCATTTCTGTACCTAGCCATTCCTTTTCACTTCCCTTTTACTAAGCACTAGTTATGTCTCCTTCATCGCTCTTGATCACTCTGAGGACATCGTTCGAGCTAAGTATAGGGGGGGTGTATATATTTCATATATACTTTAGCCATAACTCGTACTTTGTGTGAGTGTGTTAATAAATAAAATGGCTAAAAATCACAAAAATTAAAAATTTTCATGTACATAAACATTCTTTTATTTGCACATAAATAGCTAGTGTAAAAAGTATTTTTGTAAAAATGATTTCAAAAATCTTTTGTGTAAAGTTTGTATAAATATTTTCTTATCAAAATTATGTATATAGTACAAAATTTTTCCAAAATGTTTTGAAAATCAAAAGTTTGCAAAAATCTTGTGTAAATATGTGTAAATATCTTTTTGCAAAACTTGCACCTCATGCATCATTCATCCATGATTTCAAAACATTTTTCAAAAATTTTGCACGATTGTAAATACTTGTAAATAGCATCTTTGTATATATATGTATATAGTTTTTCCTGGATGAGAGTTGACATTTAAACTAAGACTGGAATTAAATTGAGAAATGGAGCTTGAATAAGATCTTAATCCACCTAACTCTAAGAGGAACCTTATAGGGCTTAGGGTTAAGGCTTTTCAGGTCCATAAGGACTTAATTCTTTGAGTCCATTAGGCTATGAGCATATGTCATCTTGATGAGCCTAAGTAGAGCACTTAACAACACACGCATGACTCTTAGAGACAATGGCTTGACTTGCACCAGCACTTTACACATGGCTCTCCACGGATGAGGTGGTGAGGAGGCAATTTCCTTTGGCTTGGGGTAGCATATGAGGGTAGTACTTCTAGGCGGAACCTCTCTTCTTCTTCTAGTGAAGGAAGTGCGTCTCAACTTGGTCTAGTGGTGATGAAGGCTAAAGACAGAAGCCGTGGGTTGCAATAAAGCTTCAAAAGAGGGATAGTCTACTGGCTCAAGAGGAAAATTTCTTGTATATATGCTGCACCATGTAGATATGTTGTATAGAAGCACTTAAAAAAAATGCAAAATACAAAAAGAACTCCAAAAAAGTGGTGGGTCGGATTGAAAATTTAATAACCCCACCGGAGTGTATATAGTCAAATAAAGCAAAAGCTTATGGTATCATATTGCATCTCATAAAGCTTGCAGCGGGAGACTTAGCTACACTGGATGAGCTTCCAAAAGTCTATACTTCTTCCCCCTCTTCTTGAGCCGGTTGCACTTGAACTTAGAAGGGAATACCCCGCTTCTCGAGGAAAGAGTTGCTAGACCGAGGCATTAGAGTTACCAGGTTGAGGGAGGTTGTTTCTTTGTTACTTCTGAGGTGGGGAGCTACATATCACTTACACTGCATGGAAAGATTCATAGTCATTAGAGTTTGTGTATGTAGACTTGTTCTGATCTGGTTTATTGAGGAGTCTTGTCCATAGATTGGTGGAACTTAGAGACTGTTGAGTTTTAAGCCTAAGTCTAAATAAGGTTCCGACGCATTAATAATCCAAAGATCTGATCAAGCTCCATAATTCAATTTAATGAAGGAAAGTTTAATATTCAACATTGATCCATGTACATTCCCCTCTTTTTCTTTTTCTTTCTTTCTTTTTCACTTCTTTTTCAAATAAGTATTTGCTAAGGGACTAGCAAAGTTAAGTATAGGGGGGTGATGAATACTCATTCATCACTCTTTATTCTTATATTTTAGCTACAAAAACCTTTGCAAATGCATTTAGATGTGTGTAAATACAAATAATTATCAAAAGCATGCATTGTGTAAAAACCTATAATTAGCATGTTTTTGTGCAAAAATAAAAGAATAAAGATTAAAAAGAAAAAGAGGGAAATATTTAGAATAAATATTGAGCAACCTAACCCAAGGGAGGGCTTAGCATGGGCCTGACCGCATAAAAGCCAAAGTAGAGGGAGATAGGGGCTCATGTGCGTACATATTTATGTAAATAAATAAAAATATTTTCCTCAACAAAAATAGCTTAAATTATGCTTGTAAATACTTGTATATATCTATAAGTATAAAAACAAAAGAAAAAGATAAAAATCAAAAAGACCAAAAATACCACCTTCACCATGTATATAAACCACTCTTATATATTTATTTAGTCTTGTAAATAAATAAAATTAACTTTTCTAATTTTTGTAAATAATCTATATTCTATAATAAAATAAAACAATCAAAACAAAAACAAAATAAAAATAAAAAAATTAAAAATACAAAAATACATTGTACATATACCATGTATATAAATGTACATACATATTTATTTTACCTATGTATATAAATAATAAAAATTAAATAAAAATATCATTTTATTCCTTATTTTATAATGTAAATAAATAAAATATAAAAAGGGAATAAAATTGTACAAAAATAACAATTAAAAATCAAAAAAATCAAAACCCTATATATTGTAAATATACCTATGTAAAGTACTATATTGTATATAGCTTATTTTTATTTCGAAAAAATTATTAAAAATCACAAAAAAAATAGAAAAAAATAAAATAAAAATATTTCATGTTTTAACTTTTTGCAAAATCGGTCATTTGCTACCTTAATTTTTAACTTCAAAATCCAGCCACGTGGCTTGTTTCTATTGGGTCCTGGGAATGTTGACCGCCCGGTCAACTCCCCCCCCCAGGACCACCCCGTCTCGGATCTGTGCCCGCAACCCGATTTCTCGCTATTTTGCACGCTTGATCCGACTCTTGAATCCGTTAACCCCGGGCTCTAATCCGAGCTTGATCGTCCCTGATCCACGCCCGGGGTGGGTTATGGGGATCCGTGCTCCGACAAGCACGCCCGGACCTCTCTTAGCCGGACCCCTAGCCCTATATAGCCGTAGCTCCACCACCTCATTGCTCCATCTTTGGTCACTTGTCTCCACCCCCAGTGAGCTCCAGAGCGCCCGCGAGAGTGACAGCTTGCGTCCCGACCTGTCGAAGCGAGGAGAGGGAGCTTGGCCATCGATCCGGCGAGCTACGCCGCCGCTGCTCCGCCACCTGCGTGAGCACCGAGCCTCGGAGGGAGACGCTCCTCGAGGCGACGACCAGGAGCTTCAGCAGCTCCTCCCCAGTCTCTTCGACCACCCAGGTAATCTTGTAGGCCTTTATCTTTCGCCGATTTCCATTCACGCCCAAATCGTGTCGCCGCCGTCTATCTTTGATTCCGACCACTCCATCACCCCTTTCGATCATCGGAGTCGACCATCGCATCCGCCTCTCCCCGACGCACCTTCTTCACCCATTCGCCCAACCCAGCTCGCACAGGAGCTGGGAGCCGAGCTCCTCCGTCTACCCCCTTCGCCGGAGCTCGCCATTCTGACCCACAGCTCACCGTCACCCCGCCTAACTGGGTCGAGGCACTTTGCCCTCGACCCGCGAGTCTGCTGGAGTGTTTTGCAGGGTCATCCGAGTCCATCTGAGGGCTCGAACCGGTTGGACCAGCAGCTTGGTCTCCGCCGACCTCGCCTGGGCTCCTCGGAGCTCCGTCGAGCCATCGGAGGCCACTAGTCGACGCGGGAGCCTACAGAGCTTCTTCTCCGATCTTCAGAGGCCCGCGCAGAGGCCGGGAGCGCGCACAGCAGGCCGGCGAAGGTCGCCGGCCATCAGTTCTTCCACGACCTCCAGACACTGTCAGATCGACCTCGACGCTCCAGATTACATCACGTCCGTCCGTTCGTGGAGCTGCAGCCACCGCCAGATCTTCGAGGATCGATCTGGACCGTCCGAGGCTCGAGGGCTAGCCATCCACGCCTGACACCGTCCGATGCACCACGTGGACTAGCCCCAGCCGTTGGATCATCCCCAGGAGAGCAGCGTTGGATCCCCAGTCGCCCTGGACCGCTCGATCAGACGCATGGCGTCCATCCAGCCGCTCGAGTAATAAAGGGTAATTTACCCTTAGGCCCTTTCTTTTCTTTTATTTCGTTTTAGTCCTGTAAATATTGAATTCAATTGTTTAGTTTTTCGGATTATTTGCATAGAGGACCCCGTACTTTATCTTATTTGCTCATATACCCTTGTGCGTTGTATGCCACGTGCTTCGTCACGTGTTTATCTGGTTTATTTGCAATAGAGACCCCTGTAGTTTTGGTTGTTCTTGAATGAATGAAAGTTTTTAGCTATTTGCATTTATACCCCTGTGCGTGGTTTATTTGAGCATGTGCGTTATATTTTGGGTATTTTGTAGATAGTCCCCTAGACTTTTGGTACCTGTTACCAATACGTCCTAGGGACTTATTTTTCTTACATTTGAGTCCCTGAGTGCCCCAGACACGTGCATCGCTCGTGTTTTGCTGGGTATTTTGCACCAGACCCCCCAGACTCTTGGGTATTTGCACATTGGTCCCTGTGCACAATGCCCCCTCTTTATTTTTGAATAAAATAGCAAATCACCTCCAAATTTAATGAAAATTGGACACATGGCTCCTGCCATGACGTAAAATTTTCTATAAATTTTGGAGACATTTTCGTCACTGTTTGATATTTTTAGAAAATCAAAAACATCTATTTTTGCTACTGTTTGACTTTAAAAATCACAAAAAAAATATTAAATTGTGTCCAAAAATTACAAAAAAAATTGTCTACTGTCTATTATGTTGTGCTTGATTTTCTAGCCAATTTTGGCTATTTTTCATTACTGAAAACCACTAAAAATTGAAAAACACCTAAAAAATTATAAAAATTCTAATAATTAAATTAAAAACCCAAAAACAATAAAATTGGTGCCTAAATTTTCCTCATTTTATCTTCTTTACAGGAAAATTACCTCCCGGCTATTTTAGGGCTTTTAGATATTTTATCTAGGCCTGTTTAGCTCGGCTGGACAGTACCATTTGTTTTAGCTACTGTTTGATTTTTAGAAAATTAAATAAAGATCAGAAAATTCTCAAAAATTCATCAAAAACATTAAAAAATACAAAACACATAAAAACATTTTTGTTAGAATTTTTGGTTGATTTTTAATGCTTTAAATAAATTGTTGAAGTGTGTGTTTCTTTGCCTTTCTTATTTTCTTAATTAGCTAAAAATCCAAAAAAAATATAAAAAATTCAAAAACCACCAAAAATATTTTCTCCTTTTATTTTATCTCTTCTTTGACTACTTCGTAGGCCGAGAGGCCAACCCGTGCTCCTTGAGTTCGATCCTGGGTGCTATACCAAGTTAATCCAATAGCAGGACCGCTTTTTTGAGTTTTGACCGATTTTATCTATTCTGAGTGGTTCATTTTCTTGATTGAGTGCATCTGAGTGACCGAGGTCGCAACGACCACTTCTGTACCTTTACCTTAGTCGTTCAGATCGCTTATCATCCACCACCACTACCTCACTGAAGCACCTCCGCTTCGCCCCATTTCACTGACATTACACCCTCTAATGGGTCGAGGCAGTTTGCCCTCGACCCTATTTTCTTCCTGTGCAGGTCTCAAGCCCAAAACTCCAATTCAGGGCTATTTTGGAGTCAAGGAAGCAATCCAGGTCATCGGAGCTTCCTCTACCTCTGTGGGCCACTCCGATAGTCCGGAAGCTTTCTGAGCTCTCCAACAACCAAAGGAGACTTTCCAGGAATCTTTGGATCTACCTTGCATCATGGGAGAAGGTTAGAGCAACCCGTAATCATCGAATGAAAGTTGAGGGGGATACGACCTTCTTCCATGTTCTTCGCGCAAAGAAGCGGTCGTTCGATCACGACTCGCTTGGACCATTAGATCCATATGAGTATCAAACCACAACTGTCCATCGCCTAAGGGGCATCGTACGCCCTCGCCCTACCATGTGGATAAATAAAGTAACCTCGACTGTTGGATCACACGCTTGGTGGGGTATTTATGCTCTCACCCATGATATTTTGTATTTTATTATTCAATACTTAAAACATTCATCGGTCGTTATAAATAGTTTTGTAATATTTGCAAGAAGGCCCCTGAACTTTGGTCGTTTTACTATTTAGTTCGGGCCATATCACCTCGTGTGCGGTCCCACATAAGGTGTCGATTTACAAAGATCCCGATTGTGACTTTTATAATTTTGATTCAGTCCAATAACTTCAAATATTAGTGAATAATTTTGGTCATTTCTCAGAATCCACCTCACAGTTTATTTTAATTGCATAAATGCCCTTTCTAGTTCATTAATTTTTGTTGATGTTTTTTAATTTATTAAAATAACATCCATGCTCCAAAAAATCTCAAAAATAAAATTAGATACATGCTTGCTTGTAGATTTATTCTATATTTCTATATTTGCAATTTATGCATTTTTCTCACTTTATAAAAATAGAAATAGTGCATTTCCACCATGTTTTCTTTAAAATTTACCAAAAAATATAAATCATTTTTGAAAAAATCCAATATATATTTTGTTTATTACATTATTTTGCAACTCCAGAACCTAAAATCCCTAAAAAAACATATAAAAATTAAAAAGCTCCGAAATCCAGTAAAAAATAGGAAAAATTCCATAAACCCAAAATAGTTATTTTTATCTCTTAATTTTCTTTATATTATTATTTATATATTAAATCGATTTGGAGAAATTTTAACACATTTTATTATTTTTTACCTTCAAAATCAATTCGGTTGATTTATTCAATCCATGATTTGGGATATTTTTATCTTTAAAAACATAAAAAATTAGAAAAATTATTGAAAAATTCACAAAAATAGTAGAAAAGAGTTAAAATACAAAATATTTTATTCCCTAATTTTGTTTTTTAGTATTTATAAATATATTATTCTATATTATATATAACCTTATATATTCTTATATTATATATTAAAATAAGGAAATAAAAAATCAAAAAATATAACAAAGAAATTAAAAAACTATAAAACTGAAAATAGTAAAAAAATAAAAATTAAAATCTATAAATAAATATAAAATAAAAAAACCACACAAAATACATAGCAAGAGGAACGCAAATTTTGGATTTCATTCTCTCGATCTGTCTAGTTTGCTCCATGTGTTCGACACTCTACACATAGTTACACATATGCACACATTTGCAGGGTTACAATAAATTATAACTCCACATCTTATTTTTCATTACTTGACTTATATTGTGGATTAATTATTGAATTTAACGAACTTCCTGAGTGGTCAACTCAACGATTGTTGATCCACCGTGTGGATTGACACGACCCTCTCGATATCTCGTTATTTCACTCAACCCAAACTCTTCTATTTAGGCCCTCTACATGCATGAGAAATACTTGAAGGGCCTCACCTTACAAGAGGTGTCTCAGGCTAATTCCGACACCTTAATTTGGAAGCATATGCTCACTAGCCGTGTCACTCTACGGGGCGTAATCTCCGGCTCCCTACCTTGCTTGGCATGAACCCATTTTCACCGAGGGATTCTCCTTTGGGGAACCTTGCAATCTTACCTGACCTCGTGGCATCGAGGTTCCTTGGGCTGCTGAGGTTTGGTGCAAACAAGCAACTCAAAGCACTCTTGTGTACTTTACCACGTGACACTGAATAAGTTGCCTACCACTGATCGTCTCGCAAAGCATGGGCTATGTGAACTGACCCCCAGCTACCTTTGGTCGAACACTTTGGAATGTCAGGACCATGTTTTTTTTTGGTTGCACCTTCTCATATGGGGTCCTACTGTCCGTGTTCAGTGCCCTGGCGCTGCCTCAGCCACCTTTACTGTCATTGTTGTATATTTTGGAGTGGATTCTTCATGTGGTTGTGGGTGATTCCCACCAATGCTCCTGTGTTACTATTGTTGCTGTGATCTGGATGATTTGGTGAAAAAGGAATCGTATGTGGGCGGAAGGCTGCTCCTACTCCGTTGAGAAGGTGGCCTCCTATACAGTGGATGAAGTTCGTGTTCCAGTGAATTAAGGTTGGATATGGGATTTTCCTTCCCTATTTTCCTTTCTTAATCTCCTTAAATTTGTTTTTTAGTTCCCTGTAACGTGTTGTTGAAACATCAATTCTCCGGGATGGAATAACCCATTTTGTAAATATTTTTTTGATCATATATTTATACAGAGAAAGTTCATACCAAAAACACACACCATTGTGACTTATTTCTTTGTCAGATAGATTCGTGGTGTTATAGGTAATTAAAAGACGACTTTCTCGGAAAAAATACCAGAGATTAAAGTGTTTTTTTGTCAAGGAATCGAACATATTACGTAAATTACCCTAATTTCCTTTTTCTTCCATTATTTTATTGTTTCAATTATATCTGGTTAGATATAATATTTGCTCTTATCTTGTTCTTTCATTAGTTTCTTTATGATCACATTTTCACCGAACGTGGACTCTAATATCATTACGATATACATGGTGAATATAATTCAACGATGTAATGTCACTCTACTTTCTGTCTAGTTTATGTCTTATATGATGCACGTATCCAACTCACTTTCGCAGTTTGGCATCATAATTATGTATTAAGAGACTTTCTTTTTAGTGTCTTTTGCATTATATATGGAAAAATGACAAAAATGAGGTTTTATCAACTATGCCCTTCTGGGATATTGCAATATCAGTAGTTATTCCCATCTATTTATGGGAATATCAGTTCCACCCCTATTTTTTTATGATTATCACTTATTTGGGTTTGTTCCCCTCCATTCCCATCTCAAAGAGACGTTACTTCAAGGACACAATGGTAATTAAAAAAATATAACGGGTGGAAATGTCTTCCACCTCTCCTTCCAACCCTCCTCCTCCTCATCTCTACCATCTCGACACCCAACCACCCCTCCCATTCTAGCATCTACTCCAGAGCATTATTCTCCTTCGTTGCCCCCATCTTCCGCCACCCATTCAAGCCCCTCCTCCTCATCCTCCTCCACTCCATCCTCATCATCCGACCACTCCCCTCTGGCCTTTCCTACGCTGCTGTCACCCCTCCTCTACCTCGAGCTGCACCTATCCCTCCCCACCGCCTGCGATCTCCTCCATCTCTTATTCGTTTTCTTCCTCCATTCTTGTTTTTCTTCTTCCTCTCTCTCTCTCTCTCACTCCCCTAACTACACCTTCATATGCACACCAAATCATCGAAACTTTTGTATTTCCACATATCAATTTATCCATTTCGATCATGAATATGATTGTTCCTGTTTTTTTTTTTAATTTTCTTGGATCAATTAAGCCGTCATATGCAGCTGCTAAGCAACTTCACGTTGCAACAAACAATATTTTCTGGGTGGAGTATGGACCGGAGGAAGAGATTGAGTTTTTTTATGTTATGTCCCTCTTAACTAAATCACGGTTTACTCGGTTTAGATCAACTCATTGACGACAATTTTAATGGAAAGGCGCAAGTGATAATTGTGAAAGAAGTCGGGGGTTGAACTGATATTCCCCCCCAAAAATGGACACAACTCATATTACAATATCCTAAGGGAGCACATCTGATAAAAACAAAAATCATATAATGTCATCCATATTCTAAAATCACAAGTCCGCTATTGCTTGCAACCACCTCGAGGTTAACATAAATGTGTTACAAGCACCTCGTCGAGACCTCACAATTTCTATCTCTCTGCTATCTTGCAACTAGGGGTGTCTATAGAGTTCAACGGGCCGAGTTAGCCACAACTCGGACTCGAACTCGATAAGAAACCTAAGGCTCGAACTCGGGCTCGATAAGGGTCGAGCCCTGGATCACCAACTCGAACTCATCGAGTTCGAGTTGACTCACGAGCCTTTTATCGAGCCACGAGTTTTCGAGATGGCTCACGAGCCTCAAAATGAGCTGACTCACGAGCTCCTATTGAGCCATGAGTTTCTGAGCTGGCTCACGATCCTCAAAATGAGCAGGCTCATGAACCTCTTAATGAGTCATTGTTCCATTTTATACATTAAATTATGCAAATGCCATTTGTAATTTTGATTTTTTATACTCTTTTCTATAGCTTTTTGGGCAAGAAAAATGCTAACCTCTATTTTATATCAAACTCAATGTGGAAGTTTCGGTATATATGTTTTAATTGTTTTTATTAAGATGGAAAATGAGTTATCGAGTCGAGTTTTCGAGTTGAACAATGCCCAACTCGAATTCGACTCGATAAGCTAATGAGCCATAGAATCCAACTTGAGGTCGGATTCGTTAAGGTTTCGAGTCCGGCTCGCGAGTCCTTAACGAGCCAAGTCCGAGTTGAGCTCATCGAGCTCGAGCTTTCCTGACAGCCCTACTTGCAACCATCACTCGTGGTATAGCCATCTCATGCTCATCTCCATGCAAACACATTGATGCTTTCGGGGGGCTCCTCGTGATCACATTGTGACCATCTTCGTCGACATGTCCGTTGTACTAATGAAAACGTTACATCGTTCATAACTGGTGTTCAATGACTAACCGCACGATTCACATGAAACATATTCAAATTGAAAAAGGGTTATCATCACATAATATGCGGTCTCGAGATAAACTGGTCACATCTTGGTTAATTATTCACCAGTCTCTCTCTACTATTATAACTGATTGGGTAAGAAGAGAGATGAATTTCGCTCATCTCTTGTCTGCCTTTATTCATCATCCATTGTCTTTAGAGACCATATAACGGAAGGATGCACTTTTTTTGGTAAGTAAATATTGTATTCCCTGTATAAATAAAACTTTTACAAAAGCTGGCACCCAGCCACAATTACAATCCCAAAAAAACCAAAATACAGACTATACGCATGGGATTGGTATTGGTATCATGGAGGAATTGAGGCCTAACAAAAACTCAAAACCATCATTGTAGGAGGATACGACAGTACATTAAGATAGAGTTAATAATATTATCAGCAGGTGATTGCAAGCCCTTGGTCCACCTATGGTTCCTTTCTTCCCAAATGATGTGGACCGTAGCAGCTAGAACCGTGCCCAATCGTTTCCGAATCCCGACATCGAGCCAGGTAGCTATCCAGCGTAGGGCCTCGTGGCTCACCGAAATGGTCGGCATCGGAAGGTCCATACGTTGACGGGAGGTAGTCCATATATTAAAGGATACAACACACTCGAAAAAAATGTGGGGCATTTGTCTCCGGATGACAGAAGCATAAATAGCAGAGCGTGTGATCGCAAATTTTGTACCTGGCAAGCCTTTCGGTAGTAGGCAGACGTTTCCGAACCATCCTGTAAGTAGTTAGGGAGTACTTTGGGGGATGTTTATCCCCCAAATCACGGCAGGCCACAAGAGAGGCTCCGCTCTTTGTCGGACAAGTTCATAAGCGTTGCGGAAGGAGAAACCCTTACCATCGAGTATCTAGGAGTGAGGGGGGGGGGGGGGGGGGAATCATTGTTGATGGCCTTACGGGCAACAGCTCTCCCATTAAGCATTGCTCTCCAAATGCGATTATGAGAGGGAGAAGGTTGTATATCCCAGAATGAGACCGCAACATGGTATTTAGCTCTCAAGTAAGTCGCACATATGGAGGTATCGGAGGACAGCAACCTCCAAATCCAAGAGGAGATCATTGCATCCATCAGCGAGCCGACCGAGCGAATACCGAGACCCCCTCCCGCTTAGGGAGGCAAATGGTATTCCAAGCGACATCATGCCTTTTCCTACCCCACAAGAATTTAGCACAGATCGAATCAATCATTTTTGCCGCATTTCGTGGTATAAAGGTGCCCGTGGTCCAGTAAAGTAGAACTCCTTCAATCACCGATGCAATTAGCTGAGTGCGCCCGGCCATAGAGAGAGCACCGGCTTTCCGGGCATCCAATAAAATAGTGACCCGGTCCTCAAGAGTCCTAGAGATGATTTTTCCACGATAGGAGGAGGTTAGGGGTATTCCCAAATATGTGGTAGGGAGACATTGACTGAGGATGCCAATGCGGAGTGTAGAGGCGAAGCAATCCTTGTAGAATTTTGGACGAATAATTTTGCTTTTTCGCGCGTTTATATGCAGGCCTGAAATCAAATTGAACTCGCTGAGTATGCCCTTTATTCCTATGAGAGAGGTGACGGACCCTTTAGTGAATAGAAGCAAGTCATCGACATATATGAGATGCGTTGGGGCGGGATTCCTGCCATTGCCCAAGGGCCGATACCTTCCATCCAACACAGCAAAATCGATAAGTCCAGTAAGGGATTCAAGGCCGATGACGAATAGAAGAGGGCTCAGAGGATCCCCCTGCCTTAGACCTCACGTTCTCGAGAAAATGCCATTTGGTGAGCCATTTAGCAGAACGGAGAAAGAAGATGTAGAGATACAATTCCTTATCCACCCGATCCCGATGTCGTCAAATCCCATACCCCTAAGGGCCCGTTCGGTAGGAGAATAAGCAGGAATAAGGATCGGGAATAAGAGGAATAAGGGTCTATTCTCCGTTCGGCTAGAGGATAGGAATAAGGAGAATAAGGTGAAATAACGATAGGTAAGGTGGGATAAAGATAGGGATAAGAGTGAAATAAGATGAAATAATGAGGAATAGTCGTACCACAGGGAACCGTGTTGGGGGCTTATTCCCCTTATTCCATTCCCCCTTATCCTCCAAACGAACAAGGCCTAAGAGAGTATAGGAGGAAGGATGCACTTGAAATAAAGAAATTAGAACGGAGAACCGGTCTGTTACATTCCAAGACAAGGATCTAATTGGAGGATCAATGAACAGTTAGGGATATATAAGGTAATTTACCATGTTCATTATCCTCCACAGGCTATAGCTGTACGGCGGAACCCCCATCCACCCGGTACGGTCCATTGGCACGAAATTTCAAAGCGCGGCGTCCGAAGTTCGCGTGCTCTCGTCCCGCCCTCCACACCCAAATTTTCGCACCCCGCGCCCGAATCCAAATCCAACCCGCCCAACTCCACAGCTAACCAAACACACCATAACAGCAACCCATGCTCTGCTGCTCCCGCTCACTCTCATCCAACTAGGGTTTTTCACGCTCCCTCACACCACAATGGCTGACGAAACCCTAGTCGAGGACGCCAAAGACCCCGAGCCACAAGAAGGATCGCCCCCGCCGGAGGAGCCCAAGGCGGAGGAGGTGGAGGGGGAGGCCCCCAAGGCGGCGGAGGAGACACCCAAGAAGAAGCGGGGGAGGCGGAAGAAGGAGGATGCGGCCGGCGATACACCCAAGAAAGAGGGGACGCCCAGAGTCAGGAAGAAGAAGGAGCCGGCGGAGCCCGCGACGCCGGTCGAGAGGCCTTCTAGGGAGAGGAAGACGGTGGAGAGGTTCTCCGCGCTCACGCCGCAGAAGTCCGCGGCGAAGGTGCTCTCCATCGAGCAGGTGCGGGGAGAAAGGAGCTATCTTTTCCGTTTTTTCTCCTTCTTTCCATTTTCTGTAGTTTCTGTTTTGTCGTTGAGTTGAACGGGTCAATTCGAAGCTAGAGTCTCGGGTGTTGGCATCAGGAATGCTGTTTAGTTAAAATTTGATATTTTCCCCTGCGTGTTGTTTTGATTGACGTGGATGTGTTGTTGCAGGGTCCAGGAACAAAGCTAAAAGATATTCCAAATGGTACTATTCACATTACCTTTTAAATTTAATGGCACAGTATACTTGTACTATTACAACTGCGAATTGCTACACGCTGATGGATCTTTTCCTTCAAGAATTTCATTTCTTAGTGATGATTTGAAACCGATTTATGTCCTATTTGTAAAATTGTTCCTTGTTCACCGGAGTGAAATAATAATATTTTGTTATATTTTTTATCTAGAAATCTCCTGGCTTGACGCAGATGTGTCCACTTGAAACTGAACTTTTAATACTTGATCAGACCTGAGAAATTTTAAATTTACTCTTGAAATATATATTTATTGCATTGTTTTATTTGTTCTCAGGTTTTTCTGCATACTGAACTCAAACTGCACTAATTAAAAAGATTATGCATTAGACTTGACGCTGTTTGATCATAAGTCTGGCTTTAATTATGCTTAATCTGGGTTGGTTCATCCTCCATCACGTGGTCCTGTAAAACCCGACCCAAAGTATGTAATCGAATCTGGTTGAATTCACATGGATTTAGTTTGTTTTATTTTCAAATGCTCCCAATTGCAATTTGTATTGGATTCAGAATGCATCTTCCAATTTGAATTCAAGTTTGGTTTGTTTTATAAGTTTATTATATTTTTACAAATGAATACGAAGTCCAAATAACTAAAAGAGAATTCTAAGATTTAGAACAGTTAAAACTGGAACTTCAAACAATAAACAATATGTAATGCAAACATTAAATAGGTATAGGGCTAGTTGACAATGTGTATACTTCTCCACTAACTTATCCACATGTGTTCTCTCATCTCAAGTAATCTCTGCTTCATAATTTTGTATATAGCTTAAAAGGAAGTCATCACATCTCCATCGAACACATGCCAACAAATTAGCCCAAGGTTCATCACTTGTTGAATTATAATTCCACTAGATAGGCACACACAAACTACATAGGGAAAAAATCAACCAGAACACCATTGTAATTGGAAAAGATTTAAACATATAAATACCGTCGCTTTTGTCCAATCTTTATATTATAATTATATTGACTGGAAACAAAAGTTGTATCACCATGCAAGAGTAGTGTTGCAAATGCCAGTATTTGATAATCAATTGGAGGGGCCATTGAATAGAAAACAATTGGTATTCTAGTGAATATTTAGGGTTATTCGAGTATTTTTTTAATTATTTTAAATATAAGATTTAATTCTAAGACATTCTTGTACATTTATACATATATGCCCATCAATTAACAAGAATCCAAGAAAAAAAGTACCAATTAATGAGCTATATATATATGAATATCTGGCATTTCTAGTAATATTGCTAGAAATGCTAAGCCTTTAGAATTAAAAAAAGTAAAATAAATTAACACAAATTTAGTGGTTTTCCAATAGTCGGTTGAATAGTTGGATTGACTATTTGGTCAAGTTGACTACTGGTTGACTATTTATTGTTCAGTCGGGGACCCTTACACTGCATAGTTGGATCGACTATTTGGTATAATCGGTTGATTATTGCAACATTGTGCAAGACAATGGTTGAACAAAAGGGAAGTGTTGCCATATGAGAATGGGGTTTACTAACACTAGCAAAGACGGGGTTGTCATGAGTGCCACCAATCACTATCCTTGAAGTAAGGATATGCCATGCATGGATATGGAAAAGTGGGAGTTTAAGGATTAGAGAATGTTAGGAGGAATGCATATGCACATAGAATGATTTGATTATTAAGAAGTGCATTATGCGATAGCTATGGAGTAAAGGATTTTTTAGACATTTTATGAGGAACATGATACTAAACATTGTGATCAAATTAGGAAATATTGATATCGATCTGCTTGGAAAATGATATATTGGGATATATTGTTGATATATCGATGATATCAGTGAAAATGTTAGAAATGACTCAAAAAATTACCTTTTTAATATTTTTTAGAAATTAAGATAATCCAAGATATTAAAACAACAAATAATCTACAAATACACCCTTATATCACCCATATTAGTCATCTATATCCCATACATTGCAGACATCAATCATATCCAATATATCATTGTTAATATTGATTGCGGACTTATAAATGTAATAGATATACTATTGCAATAAATAAAAAAGCATAAAATGGTCAAAATACTATTGTCTAAATGTAGAAAGTGTTGATATTTCCCTTCACGTTGGAACTATCTATTGATCATTTCTAATTTAGAGGTTAATAGTGATATTTATTTCTCAAGATCAGCTTTTGTAAACTATTTGCAAGTTGTAACTTTGTAAAAATACTAGGGATGTCAATTTACATTTCACGTACTACATCCTTCATAAAATGTTAGTTTATTGTGTTTGGTGTATTCACAAAAGATTGGATTATTGATAATATAATAGTTAATTTGTTGTCATAGTCTAGGGGAATTGTAGCTTTGATGGACATCTTGAATTCCTATAAAAAGATACCAAGACAAGTAATCTCACAAGTGACTTGATTCTTGGTTTTACCCTATGTAGTGGATTTTGAAACCACAATTTGCATCTTATTATGTCAATTGATTAAATTCCTACCAATACATGTGATAAAACCTATAGTGGATTGTCTATCCTCGAGGTAATTAGCGTAACTCGTATTTACATTGGATGCAACATTCATATGTCCATTGTATAAATAAGCTTTTACATGGTGAATTCTTAACGTACTTTAAGAACTGTGAAAATTACCCTCTTAATTGTGTCGTTTTAAATGTGTTTGAAATGTGTTCGTTCGAACTTTGTTGCAGTCGGCTAATTTTGACCTGATAAAAACTGTTTAATTAATTTATTAATTGAAGCAAGCGATTGAAGTTTTTACTTGGGTAAGTCCAATGTCGAATTCAGGGAGGCAACTGTCTCCTTAGGTTGGCTTAAAGTTAATCTCAAATTTAGGTTTTCAAAGAGACATTTTTGTATTTTTTATGTAAATAATAAATGAGATGCAATGCGGTGAAGTTTAGGGGCTAATTTGTAAATTTCTATTAAATCATGTCCAAAAATCCTCAAACTTGATCATAATGTTAAATATAATGAAATTAAACTATTATATTTTTTTAGAAATTTTGGATGCAAGATGAATTTTCTGTGAATAAAACAATGCAGACAATGAGACTTTCAATAATTAATTTTAATAACTATTAAATTTGCTTATTTTTAAGAAATAAAATTATTCAAGATATATTACTAGGTGATCTATCTCAAAAAATCCTACACCCTAAAAATGTTTGATTTAATATCTATTTAAAATCAATTGACTATGAATTTTTTTAAAGCAAACTATGCAATTCTTTTTTTGGGAACAATGTGAAATACAACTAATTTTATAATCCACAGAGTTTTTGATAAATTTTTTCGAGTAATGGTTATAAGCACATATTGGATAAAATATGTAATTTTTCACAAGAAAATTAATAATTAATTAACCACATGGCACAAAAAAATCACAAATATTTCATATTGTAGAAAATTATTTGTATAACAAAGTGTTATTTTTAGAATAATAAAATAATGCAAAATAATAGTTTAAACTAAAGGAGGAACATAGGAGCCTCAATGCAAAATTACAATAAATAAATAATTTAGAAAATGCAGAGCATGGACTAAAGTGTAAATATCGATACTCTGAGGGGTGTTGCTACAAAAATCCCAAGGGGGCACGTGTGCCTCATGTGGCCCTTGGTTGGCGAGAGCAGTTTTGGTCTAAATGTAGACCTCATGGGTGATGGTTGGTTTCCAGAAGATGTGATGGCCTTTGCGCAAAAAGCCCTAAAAGGGCATGCGCACCACGTGATGTGGTCTTGATGGGGATCTCAACTTGATTTGCTAAAGGTGCGAGGGTGATTTTGCAAGTTTTGCCAAAGAGTATGTGTAAGGCATGTGATATGCCCTTTTCTTGGATTCTCCTTCCTTCTTCTTTTGATGAAACAAAGGGGGAAAGATTGGTGGCCGATGATGTGGGCGATGGCGATCTTCGTTGTTGAGGAAGTCGTGATAGAGCTGAAGTGTGCTATTGTAGATTGGTCGCGGGGAAGCATGATTGTGAGTCGCAGTAAACGACCTTTGGTTGTAGCCAGGGGATGTCAGTGAAGATGGTTCCCCACGAGAGAAGTCGGTCCCGCCTCCAGGTGGTGGTGAAGAGGAGGCAAGCTCGCTATGATGCAACTGGTCGGAGCGAGGATTTGTGGAGGCGCGTGGTTGGCTGCTCACATGTATGGAGGAACGGCTTGGTTGGAGCGATGCAGTGGTGGTTAGTGATGATGGCCATTTATGGTGTGGTGGAGGCGCTTGGAATCTCGGGCGGCTGAGGTGGAGCAGATGGAGGTGTGGTGGAGCACCTGGAAGTGCGGGGATGATACATGGAGGTGGAGGTGAGAAAGATTGTGGAGGTGAAATGAAGAGGGGTGAAACAAGGATGGCGATTATGGAACAGGGGAAATGTGGTAAAACAAAGAAAGTGAAAAAGAAAGAAGAAGAAGAGGAAGGGGGATATTGCCTGAGGTCGGAGGATGGAGATGCCTCCTCTTGGTTATCGCCTTAGTCACGGGTGGAGTGTGGCGAGGCTTGGAGTCGATCACGCCTTGGAGATCTTCGTCGGAGGGAGGGATGTCACCACCTCCTTTAGCTCTCTCTCATGTAGATGATGGCGGATGCCCAGCTTTGGGGGGGGGTGTCGATGGGTTTTATATAGATAGGAGGAAGAGGGGATAGCAGGCTGGCGATTGTGAAGGGAACGAGAAGGCAGCGCAAGAATAAGGGAGCAGTGACTAGGAGGGCTGTGCGAGATGCAGTGGTGGTTGCAAAGCGGGAGAGAGGAGATGGGTTGGTCATTGACTGGAGATGAAGAGAGGAAAGAAGGCCCCGCGTGTGTGGCATGTGAGGGTTATAAAGAATTTTATGTATAATTTTTTGAATAATTTTTAATAATAAAAATGAAATAAAAGGGGTTAAAAAATGAGCGACAACTGGTGACTTCAGGAGCTGCCATATGTCAATTCCATAAAAATCTGAAAATCAAATAAAAAATAAATAGAAAAGAAATAGCAAATGACTTCGGATTGAAAAGAGATCAACATGAAAATTGCTTGTCTTGATGAATCTACAAGTTTTATGAAGAGACCAAGAGTAAAAGAGGCCATTTGTGCAAAATAATATTTTTAAGATATTACATGTGCATAGAATACCTTGATTTTTGGGTTTTGTAAATTTTTAGTGATTATTAATTAAGATAAAAATCAAGAAAAATAATGATAAAATCAAAGATAAATATTTACACATTAGTTTATTTTATTTGATTTTAATAAAGAAGAAAATATGAAAATAAAATAAAGAAGAAAAAGCGAGCTATTTATACAGACTTGTAAAGGGCACTCCAACTCAATGAGTTTTTCGATTTCAGTCTTATTTTAAATTTGGAATTTTGTGGATTTTATTAAAACTTTCATCAAAGAATTTTTGGTACCCTCTTAATGGTCTACTGGTAGTACAACGACTCTACCACACAAAAGACCAGGGTTCAAATTCGACTCTTGCAGGGGTTGTGTTAGGTAGTCAACGACCAGCATAAAAAATAGTCGAATCTTTCAATATGGATTTGAGCAAGAATTTATGTAGCTGACCCTACTTATAGTGGGAGAAGGCTTAGTACATAAAAATTTCATCAAAGAATATAGATAAAAAAAATAAGAGAGAGTTAATTATGTACATAAAATACCAAGTCAAAATCAAAGAAAACTCAAAATGCGCAAAAGAGGCCTAAAACTGTACTTTAACATACGGTCTCTGATTTTTATGAAATTGCTCTTATTTTGAAAGTCTTTTAATATATTCTACTTTAAAAGTGAGTAAGCTTAAATTGGACCATGGCCTCAAACTTCAGCGAAATTCGGTCGAATTTCTGTGGAATATCGATATCCAGTCGAAATCGAAATTTGACCGAAATGATTGAAATGACTGAAATATGGGGGTCCTAGTACAAAAAATGGCCGAAATGATCGAAATTTGGGTTCAAATTTCACCGAAATTCCACCGAAATTTTGTTTTGGTCGATATCGATATGGTGACCGAAACTGACATTTAAGGCCTTGAATTGGACATTGTATGAGGAAGATATGGGTGTTTTAGCATGTCTAGTCTGAAATTGGAATTTTGTCTTACGTGTCAATTATTTTAGTTAGTATTTTTTTTGTATTTTTCATTTAATCTTGTTACTAATATATACACAATGGGGTTGTTTGAGGTCAATTGGAGTTAGCATGCACGACAACAAAAACAAAGCCTTTTCCCACAATTAAGTAGGGTCAACTACATGGATTCTACCTCCATTCAGATTTATCTTGGGTCAATCCCGGGCTTATATCCATAAAACTAAGATCCCTTCGTATAGTTTCTTTCCAACACTTCTTGGACCGTCCTTGTCCTCTCTTTACCGGCTCAACATCCCAATACTCGCATCTCCTAACTGGTGCATTAACCGACCTTTGCAAATGACCAAACAATCTTAAGCAGTTTTCTCACATCCTCGATCGGAGTTACACCAACTTTCTTTTTGATTGCATCATTCTGAATCCGATCTTTACCTGTGTCCACACATCCACCTTAGCATTTTCATTTCTGTTAGCACAGGTCTATGGTTTACATGCCAACATTCAGATCCATAGTGCATAACATGTCTTACTACTGTTTTGTAAAACTTTCCTTTAATTTTTAAAGGAATTTTCTTATTATAGAGAACTGCATAGACTCCTCTCCACTTTAGCCACCTTGCATTTATTCTATTAGTAACATCTCTATCAATTTCTCCATCATGTTGCAAAATAGATCCCAGACATCTAAAAGAATCTCTTTCGAATGTTATCATCACCAATCTTACCTCGATTCCTTCGTCATTGTTTCCATCAAAGGAGCACTCCATATACGAAATTCTTTTACTCTCCAACTCATGTTTCCAAACCTCAATCTTCTCATTTATTCCATCTCTAGTCTCGTCAATCAACACAATATCATCAGCAAAATAACATACATCAAGGTAACTCATCTTGAATGTGACTTGTCAACTTGTCCATAATCAAAGTAAAAAGAAATGGACTCAAAGTTGAACCTTGATGTAAACCAATGTTGATGTCAAAATAGCCCGTCTTCTTAGACGGGATCCTCACAAGATAAAGCCCTATCATACATGTCCTTTATGATGTTAATGTATAGGACATGTACTCATCTCTTTTCTAAACTCTCCACAATATCTCTTGTGGGACAGAATCATAAGCCTTCTCTAAATCAATAAAGATCATGTGGAGGTTCTTCCTTTTAGCTCTATAAATCTCTATTGTTCTCCCCAGCAAATGGATGGCTTCAATAGTTGAGCGACCTGGCATGAATCCGAATTGGTTTTCTTTTACGTTAAAAACTTACCTCGACCTTATTTCGATCACACGTTCCCAAATATTCATAGTGTGACTCATCTGCTTAATACCTTGTAATTAGAATAATTTTGAATGTCTTCTTTATTCTTATAAATAGGCACCACGATACTCCTCCAATCTTCAGGCATTTTCTTACTTCGCCAAATAACATTGAATAGATGTGTAAGCAAAGTCAAACCACGCTCACCTAAAATTCTCCATACTTCTACATGGATGTCTTCTGATCCTACACCTTTCCTAGGTCTCATAACCTTCAAAGCCTCCTCTACTTCTTTGAATTCGTCTATTGCTTGCACGATTAAACTAACTTTCACTACTAGCTAGATCACCTAAAGTGATCTCTCTATTTCCTTCCCCAATGAAAAGTTTATGGAAGTACTGCTCCCATCTAGTCTATATATCCTTCTGAGTAACAAGCACATGACCTTCCTTGTCTTTAATGCATATCACTTGAGAAAGGTCTTTGGTTTTTCTTTCTTTTGCTTTGGCCAATCTGAATATATCCTTCTAGCCCTTCTTAGAGTCGAGATTTTTATACAAAACTTCATAAGCTTTTAACTTGAGTTAGCATGAATTAATTAAAAATGCATGAAGTTAGGTGCAAATGTGAAGATGATTATGAATGCAATTATGAGTGTTAAAATGCAAATATTAATTTTATATGCATGAATGATGAAAATGCAGAATAAATGTTGAAATACAGCTAATTACTTGGGAACGTAGCTCTATTTTCGTCTTTAGTACAATGAATCGTGGATTCATCAATACTCAAGGATGAGAAGAACATTGTGCAAGTGCTTGTATCTTGGCTTCTCCATATATTGGCTAATTCTACTCCTCACCTAGAAGATATTAGTCCTGACATTTCTATTAGTCTTAGTTGGAATAGAGGGTGATTTATAACTAAGTAAATTGGCTTTTGGAAGAATGTCAAGGCAACGCTTTCTTTGATATAGATGTAGTTCTCCAAATGTAACTTGAGGCAACTAAGGTTCTTGGTGATGAATACCTTCTGTAGAAAGGTCTTGATCCATAGAATGCCTGCACTATTATCATATTTGGTAAGAACTATAGTATTTGAAGTATGTCCTTGAATAAACATGATGTATTGTATATAATATTGTGAAAACTAAAGGTATTGATGTCTCAGGTGTGTTTATAAAGTCAAGCTCACATGCTTTATTTTAGGCCATACATAGCTTTACACAAATGATACACATACTCCTTGATATTATATGCTTGTTGGTTATGCCATATAGACCTCCTCTTGAAGATTACTACAGAGGAAGGCAATCTTGAAATCTAACTGAAAATTCAGCTAGCTCTTGTTGGCAACATCATATATAATTGATGAATAGATCCCATCTTGGCTATTGAAGAGAACGTTTCAAAGTAATCCATGCCGTAAATCTAGGTGGGATTACTAATTGGACCTTTAATTTATTGATTGATCTATCTAGATCATGTTTGGTTGTGAAGGTGCATTTGCAAGTTACATGAACAAGACCTGCGAGATATGACACGAGATCCCAAGTTGTGAGACTAGATCATCCATCTTTCCATCCATATCTTGTTTCTAGCTTGGATTGTTAAAGTTATATGATGAGGACTCATCAACTTGCAAGATGGAACATGTAAAGGATGGACTTTATGTGGTGCCTCATATGGTAGTCTTGGAATGGAGGTGTGAACTTTCACCAAGGTCAGTGAAGCTATTTGATTAATTAAGTAGGTGGCGAGAAGAATGGAATCTCCTTAAAAGATTTTAGGGATCTTCATCTGAGTAAGGAAGGTGTGAGTGGTATCCTAGAAATGACAATAATTTCCTTTTGCCATCGTGTTTTGTTGTAAGGTGTATAGAAGAAAAGGTTGATGCATGTTGCCCCTAATAGAGAGAATCTAGCCAAGTCATGTTTAAGCATTATCAAATGTAAAAATTTTAGTAGTCATAGAAAAAGAAGTTTATGTGAATCATAAGAAAAAATTGGTAACATAATTAATTTGAGTGTTCCTTCATCAAATAGACCTAAGATCTATTATATTCATGACAAGGATTGCAACATATTTTTGAACATCCATATTGTGGTTTTGGTAAGGTTCCTAAATGTTAAAGGATGGATCTAGTATATATCTTAACGAGACCATGGCCTCTTCTTGATTATTATGTTTCACTTGTATAATATTCTTAATTTTTGATACGACCTCTTCTTTCTTAATCTTTAATTTGACATTTTATAAGCAACTATAATATACTAGCATAATAGCGAGTCTATGTTGTAATGGAATTGACTTGGCAAAAGTGTGGTCTGACCCGACCCATGAGCCATATTCCAAGGCCCAAGCTTGACCCACGTTTGGGCCGGGTTGTGTTGAGTCAAGTCGAGTTGGCCCATGGGTCGAACGTAAAGTATTTTTCTTAATTTTTAATCTAATTTATAGAGATAATTAAGTTTTTAGCATCATTTAATCTTTCTAAACTAAGTAACCATAATAGGTATTACTTGGCATGCAAACTATAAAATACAATGTTATATTGATAATGTAAAACAAAAACTTGAAGTATATTATATTAAATGCATCTAAAATGTAATTTTTAAACCTATCGTTTTATACATGTGGATCGGGTTGGGTTTTGTGGCACATGTCCACAACCGACCTAGTTGACGGGTTGGCCAAAGAATAGGTTATGCTAGCTCGTTCATGAAATCTCTTGGCATAAGCCTTGACTCATAAGCAGGTTGGGAAGATGGGCCCTTGACCCATTGGCTAGGTCTATAATGGACCATGGCTTGAATCCTTTATTCACATTTCTATGCCCATTAAAAATTATTTCTAAAATATTGAAATTATTAGTATAGTTTGTTATAAAATGTGTTTTGAGCTTGTTTATCACTCGTTATTTCAAGTTCTTCTATAATTTTATTGTTCCATTTTATGATGTGAATATTTTATATAAAAATTTTAAAAAATTCAAAATAATAATCTATTTAAAAGACAATGTTAAAATTGTAAGGTTACCAAAAAATAGATTTTCATTTGAAATTATTATCTCTTTTTAAAAAAATCTTTTGAAAATGCAAAGATTTTATTTTATTTTTGACTATACTTGATAGATATAAACTTGGCCCTTCTTTGTAAAATTCTTGGTTATGCCTTTGAATGTCACCATGTACTAAACCAAAAGGGGTAGAGTGGTGAGTCTCATTCTTGTGAGGAAATGGTTGTTAAAATGAGTGTTGTTTTGAGGCTAATCTTGGTTGTTGTAGACTTCTCATCTACCGTAAAGGTTGATGTATCCTTGGATTGCTCAGATGTAATGGGGCGACCTCGAAGATACTAAAGTGCTATGTGCCAAGGAAGATAGCCAAACTTATGCTTGGGAACCAACTAGGGGAAGGGCTATTGGCTTTTGATCCAAAAAGGGAGGCGGTGAAAACTTGAGTGTATAGAATGGTGAGGATCATTTCATTCATTGTGCAAAAATTGATTGCTTTATGAGGATATTCTCTTGTAATATTACGGGGTAGGGAAATCCTAGGAAATTGATTGCTTTATGGGGATAATCTCTTGGAATATTAAGGGGTTGGGAGATCTTAGGAAGCGAAGATCCATCGACTCTTTCTTGAATTTGGTGACATTATTTTGTTGTAAGAGATGCAGATGCGTTGATGGTTTGATTTGTTGCGGAAATTGTTAGGCCTATAATATACTAACTTTTTCTATTTTATATGTGGCAGAACTGCATATGGGATTGTTATTGCATGGAGTGGTGATTTGTTTGGCGTGGCATTAAAGAAAACACAAAGATTTGTGAAAATAGTTGGGCTTAATGATTGGTGGTGAGGGACTAGATTGATTGTTTCATGTATTTATGGCCTTATCGAAGCATAACTTTGATCTGGGATGTGGAATAAGCTATGTGAGATGAGGGAAGTTTTCTTAGATGATGCATTGATTATGGGAGTGACTTTAATGTCATGCTCCTCTCCATAGATATACTCAGTGTGTGTAGGGCTTGATCTTGGCTTGGAAGATTTTGTAGCATTGGTTGGTGAGTTGCAGTTAAAGGTATGCAATGTGACTAACATTTGCTACACTTAGAGAATTTACGACCAATGCTCTAGACTTGATCGATTCCTTGTGTCAAGTGAGCTCATGGATGCTTTCTTGCTTAGTTGTGTCTTGTCCTACCTTAAATCTAGATCTAATCAAACCTCGTGGTGTGGGAATCTTGGAGGAAAAGAAGCTTGATGGTGTATGCCTTGCATGGCTCGTATATGGTCCGCACATTGCTCTAGTAGCTTGGTTGCTTTGTCTCTAGCAACTCCAACTCTCCAATCCTCTCATTCAGGTGCTTTCCTCTTTAGCTTCACCTCTTTCTACATTCATCTGTAGGAATATACAATGTTTTTTGTATACAATTGCCATGCATTATGCTTTTATAATGTTTTATGTTTTGCTTGCCTATTATTTTCATGAGTATATGCAACATATCATCTAATATTTTAATATGTTTTGACTGAGGTTTTGCTCATGCATTGTAAATTTGCACATGTATGTTTTAAAGTTTTTTGAAACAAGGGGGGGACACATAGTTGCTTGTGCCAGGATTTGAACCTTAGTTTTTTGGTGGTTGATACATTGCACTACCAATTGACTATGGAGCAGGTTTATATTGAACATCTAATGGACATATTTTTCATGGTTAAATGTTTTTTGTAATCAATGTTTGTCAATCAATAACATCTATTAAATCCTCTATCATGAACTGTTTTTCTCAGACTACTATTAGGTTGTCGGTTGGTGCATGGGTGCTTGCTTTGCCAGTAGGATGTTGGGTCCCTTGTGAGGTTGTGTCGATGTTGGTTGGGTGCCACGAGAGGGGTGAGGTTGCAAGTTGGAGAGAGAGGTGGTGGTGTAGTATAAGCTTGAACTTCTATTTAGGATTGTTATTTTCGCATTGTGGAAAAAATAAAGAATTGATGGAATGAATTTTGAGATATTTTACATCCATAACATTGGATAGTTTCATGTTTACATATATAACCCTTGATAATCACAAATCACACCCAAACCTTGAATAATGCTTCAATGTTAACTTTTTGATGGAAAATGTTAAATGTTGACAATTACATCCCTTAAACATACCATATTTATAAATGATGCCATTCCACCCAATCCTGCAGCCCGTTTCCTCATCCTTTCTTGTCATCTTCCTCTAGGCTCCAACACCCTCTGATCTAAGAAGAAAACTTTCATGTTTAATCAAAAGAAAAAATGATGTTGCTTGTGATCATATGTTCTAAGTGTTAACATCTTAAGGCTAATATAACAAGTAACATGTTTCCTATTTCTAACTTATTTACATGTCAGATATGTATATTTGTAAACCCTCAAGGACTATTATGTAATTAACATTTATTGGGCCCTAGGATTTCACACTACATAAACCCTGCCTAAAAATAAAATTCATGGGATATTTACCCATAACCTTAGATAGCTTAATATTTACATACACAACCATTGACAATCATGAATTACGCCCATAACCCCAAATATTGTTCCGTCTTAACACCCATAACTCTCTATTAGGGTAGTCCATTAACTCAACCAGATCATTGAGTTAATTAACACGTGTCCAACCGATGTTGATAAAACCCCCAAAAACATTCAACCTCTCGTGTTCCTTCTCTTCATCATCTACTCCGACCCCCTCCCCCTCCAATGTGACAACCTCCACCACGACACCACCCACCTTCATTACCCTCTCCCATCCAACCACAACCCCCCTTCCTCTTTACCTCTACTACATTGGGCCTAAAGGAAGCTTCGCAACTCAAAGGGGGAAACATTAATTATTTGAGGCACCAAAAGCCATGTTTTAATTCAACCCATACCCACACCAACAATCTTCCTAAGATGGTTTATTTTCAAAATGGAGTATATCTCCTCATAATGAGCGCAACTTACAATCATTACTTGCCTCTTCTTGATGTTTGCATCGCTCCTACAAATCAACAATTATCTTCCATCTTAATCTGCTAGCACATATCATTTGTTTAGAGGTTATTCACGAGGAGTTTGGAAATCTATGTACCAACAGCAATTGGAGCTTCATCATGCAACATATTTGTGAACCTCTACTTATACCTAGTTAACTTTGACGCAAGAGAACGCGATTCATCAATATGTATATATCAAGTAATACAAGTGTGCTCTTTGTAGTCTAGGCTAAAGTTATAGGTGGGTATGCATGGTATCAAACCTTCCTATCCTAGATTTGCATATCTTGATCATTATATTCCTTACAAAATCAAGTTTAGTGACCACAAAGCTCATCTTATAAAGTTTTCTTATGATGTCACAAGCCAATAAAGCCATTGTCTCTCTCTCTCTCTCTCTCTTCGATTCTATGTCAAGGAACATTAGATGGAATTGGGATTTGGTTGGGTTTATATAGGTTTGAGAGCGTAGAGATAAGGGTTTGTCTACGAACAATGATGGTGATGGTGTACATATGGTTATTGGTTCATGTTTGTGTTTATTTAGAAAGAGGTTGGAGAAGATTACCTAGTACAAAGGTGGGTTTCATGATTAGGTTGTTGAGTTGCTATAGGATTATAATGATAGGTTTCTGGTCATGAAGAAGAAGAGTTAATGGAGGGAATTAGAATAAAATGGTGCTTGGGTTGTGTTTTGATTCAAGATTTTGGATTTAGGTTTCAAATGAGGGTGAAGGCATAGTGGTGGGTGGAGATGGTAGTTGCGGTGAAGAGGAGTAAGCTACCAAGAGGAGTATATCAAGGAAGAAGGGGTGGAGATGGGATGTGGTCAGAGAAGTTGGAGGGGTGGTGGTCACAATGGCTGGACGTTGAAGTAATGTTGAGATTGGACCAAATGTTGAATGTTCAAACCTTGGATCAAACATTGAGGAACTATCAACCTTGGATTTAGATACTAGAGTTATTTATCTTCTTGGATCCAACACCAAGAAACATGCGAACTTGGACTAGACACCAAATCTTCATGCAAAAGAGGGTATAAAAAGATATATAGTACATATTTTTTGAATAATCAACTGCAAAGAATATTGAAACCAATGAATATGAAATAAGAATAAGAACTTATCACATGTAGAGGAATTGCTTACAGAAAAGATTTCTCTAACAAGTCGTAGAGGTGCTTTTGTAGTTCATAAGGATGCCAAAAATATCTTAGAGCTATTGGAGAATATAATGGAATGATTTGCATTTGAAAGATTAAAATTGTAATGCAAAGTGTTTAATCATCACTTTTAGGTTGGATGATTAAATATTGATTGATTTGAAAATTTCAAGTGATTGATCAACTATGAATTTTAGTTGATTGTCGGATATTGGAATTTGAAATATGATTAATTATTATTCATCCAAAGAGATCCAACTCTAGAAGCCAAAAGTGTTTGATCGAGATATTTAGAGTGATCAAAAAAATAAGTTTATTGATTATTTTCAAATAGTTGGTTGATAATTTTTAGACACAAAGCAAAAAGTGATTGATTAGATTCAGATAATAAGGAAAAGTAACCAATCACGTATAACATGGTGATCCATCATCTTTTGGGAAATTGCAATTGAGACTTAAAGCATGGCCTTAAATTTCAACAAAATTCCATTGAATTTCTTTGGAGTTTTCATTTCTCTAGGTCACCAAGATTTCAATGAAATATCGGTGAAATGCTGACAAAATTTCATTGAAATTACATGTTGTTTTGACAAAACAACAAAAAATATGAGAATCTACCCTTCGCTTTCATGAAATTATTATATATTAATGAATTTTCACTTATTTATTTGCGGATTGGTTGAGTTGTTAGGGTGATTTACACTGTTTAAGTTCTTTTGTTAGTTTCTAAATTTCAGATCTAAATTCAAACCAAATCAGATAGACACAAGATTTAAGAGTTAAATTTAAGTTTTAATTGAAGAGCTTTATACATTTTTTGTTTTTCTTTATTTTGGTAGATATGTTTTGATTAGTAGTTATTATGTGTGCCACCTTATTTGTATTGAAGAGGTAGTTATCATGGCTTTTGCGTTCAATTTAGCATACGATTTTGATTCTAGGCACATGCTGCTCTCTATATATCATGTGTGATGATTATTGCAATAATACTACTACAAAACTTACATTTACAAGTATGGTTTACAAATAAGTGTGCATTTATATTTTATTTATTGACTTTAGAATATTAAAAACCATTGTTTTTTTGGAAAAAGTCAACTTTAGAGGCATTTCTAAGAATTTATATGATTTCACCAAAATTCTTTGAAATTTCTTTTTTTTGGACTTTTTGCGAAATGAAATTGAAATCCAAAATTCAAGGCCAGAAGGCCTTGCTTTCTTATGGCTTCTCTCTACTTTAAGGAGCATGCACAACTGCGTGGATGCTAGATTGTTAGCAATTTAAGTCTTGTGACATAAGTATGTGCCTAATATCAAGTTGGATTTAGACAATGCTTGTGAATGCTATGCAATTTTTGGTGTTAATTGATTTGTTTGCCTTGTATAACATATAGTTTACGATCGTAAGCTATACAATGCATCTATTAGACATATATGTTAGGTAGATTTGTGTTTGTGTGTGTATATGTGTGTCTTAATTTATTTCTAAATCATATACTTTCTAGGTTGAAAGTATTTTGGTTAGATACAAGTTCTACGGCATTATTCGATTCAATGTCGTATATAAAATATCATTTTGTTAGTTCCTTTGTTGGCATATGCTTTTCTTCATTATTATTGCACGTCACCAATCTCTTCATGTTTACGAGGTGAAACTAATAGCTTCTAATTTCAGTCCCAAATCTGGTTATGGTTCTGAGCATCATGTTACTTTTTTTAGTTATTGGAGCGATTGACAGGAAATTTAATGTAGCATATCATGTTAATACCTTATTGAGTATTTCTATCTCATTATTGAGTTAAAGAACATCAGAAAACTATTTATTTCTATATCATTTTGAGTTTATTGAGTATTTCTATCTTATTTCTATCTCATTAAAGAATATAAAAAAGAATATTAGAATATTGAGTTACAAATTGTGATTTTAATTTCATTTATTGCGTTAAAGAATATTAGAAATCTTAATTTTCGAAAAAACGAGTTTCAAGTAATTTACTCAAGTTCTAGCCATTTCATCGAAATTCTATCGAATTTTTCTTTCTAGGCTCTACTAGAACGAAACCATAATCCGATATCTAAGGCTTTGACTTAAAGACGTGCATATATTACCATAAGTTGATTATATTCACGCATAATTACATTGAAATGGTATAATACAAAGTAAATAAGTTGCTCAACAAATGTAGTCTATTTTGCTTATTTGTGCTGTTGCAGTAGGCAACAACAAGACAATATTTTTAGGGCCTTACAATAAATGTTTGTCATTAAAGCAAAGTTTGAGATACATTGAACTAAAAGTACATATACATATGCACACATATTATGAATATTAAATTGTAATTTAGGTGTTGTATGTGTATACAATATAGATACATGCCACATACATGCCTGCATAAACACGCATGTGGATTTTTTTCCCAATAAGCTCAGAGCCCTTTATGTATGTAATGAGCACTGCATTTTGGGCATCCAATCGTTATCTTATAGTGATTGTCATACCGTATTACTTTTTAGTCCCAGTCCCTTAGCACTTGACAAACAAACCTATTTATTATCTCAATAGTTTTTTTCCGTTTACAATCCACCTGCCCATTTTTTATCAAACTTTATCACCCAAATTGATTATTTTCTTATTGAGAATATGGCTGCTCTCGTGTTTTAAATCATTATTTCTTGTTTTTTTATTGTTGTAGCATTATGATACCAACTGTAATCATGATAATTGGAATTTCTCCAATATTAATTACTAACTTGTCATATTATGATTGTAAGTCTTATAGTTATGTTAGGAAATATATTGCAGAAACGTATTCGGGAAATAAAGATAAAAACATTGAGAACACAAGGATTTTAATGTGGAATCCTACTCTTTAAAGGATGGGATGAAACCATGGGATAATACCTCAAAGGGCCGATGTATGCATTGCACTTTCTCATTTGATACCGAGGTTGCAGAAAGCGGTAGTCGGTACTCGGTCGGCGGGGTCACCTACTAAGGATTAGTCGGCAGTCGGACGACTAGTCGGAATTAGTCGGTCATTAGTCGGTTTTGAATTTTTTAATTATTTTAAATATATAAATCAGTTTTTATACATATATCCGTATGTATATACATATATTTGTACATTTTATATGACATCATGATGAAACAAAAGAAGTAATTGACTTTAGATATAACATTAAGCATATTAGAATATGTTTCATTTAAAAAAGTGAAAACAAAAAAATAAAATAAAAAAGGTTGTTGTAAAAGTCGCCCGACTAGTCGGGTGGATCGACTAAGGGTCGACTAGGCCTAGTCGAGTCGGCTACCCCCCGACTCGACTAGTCGGCCGACTTTTGCAAGCTTGTTTGATATATGAGATCTGGGGCTTTTTATATAACCTCAACAGAGCCTCCAAGTTCCACCACTAGTGGATGTGTGACTAAACTATTTGATGTGATAAATGGATATTGGAAGGATTCATTTACCCATCTTGCATGATAAATGACACATACTCTAACAAGTTACTGACAAATGCATTTTGTTTGAATTATGTATATGTGAGTACTGCTAACCATCATATTACAATTACTAATCACATCGTTACAAAATTACCATGAAAGAGGCTTTGGGTTTATTGAAGCGATGATGTTTCCATGGTTTGGATGATTTTCACTTGAAGTGTTAGGAGTTGAGTTGAGGGGCTTTAAGTTGGGGAAATTCAGTTCTAAATAACTTGAGATGTCCTACTGTGTTTATCCGGTCTAAATGAAGCTTTTTATTGATGATTCATGTGTTATGGTTACCCTATTTATCCATTTCATGCAAGGATTCAAGCCAAAATGTTGAAGTTATGTGTACTAGGGTTGTGCCTATTTAATCGATAACCTTTTGTTAACAAACCGTCATTATATCACTTCATAATCTTAATTCTATGATATGAATGATATCACGGTAATAACTGTCGAACTTTTATCTGATTTGAACTCAGACTTTATAAATGGATCATATATTTTTGTCTTCTTTATTTTATTGACATCCTTCTTTCTAAGCTAGAATCTATTCACAATGTATTCGAGTAAGATACCGCTGGAGAACATGGCGTCATTGCTAGAACATCTATCTTTTCGTATGCCTGCTGCAATTTTTTTAGTTGTAACAGTTGAACATGGGCTTTGAATAATAAAAAAAGTATTTTTGGTTAGTTGGATATTTGAAGTTTTCGATTATACACAATGTCGAATACCTATGTACTGTTATAGACGTCTTCTATTGAACTGCTGTTGGAGTTTTTTTCAAAGTTTATCAAGTTGGAAGCTGTTGCCTTGTAATTACGTTTTCTCTGGTACACAATATTCTTCCTTTTCGAATTGATGAATCCCACTTGTGTTCTTTTTCATAGATATTTTCTCAAGGAAAACTTCCATGTTGCATTATTATTGCTGTAAAAATCCTAATGATAAATTAAAATTTCCCCTGCATGTTTGCCAGAATACACCATTGTCTTTCTGTTTATTCCCTAGGTATTTGTATGTGATTTTCATAAATGATTTATATTTCTCATTAAATTTTGTTAACAGAAAATGATATTATGACAATTCTGTTTAATTCTATGTTATTAATTTTCATACTCTAAACCGTTTCAGTGCTTTTCAAGTTAAACAAGCGGAAGGTTGATGACAATCTTCAGCACCTTCATACAGTTCTGTTTTCAAAAAGAGCAAAGGTCTTATTGTAATGCCATGTTTCAAAATTTCATTTCCCTCTCATCTAGTATACTTGTGGAAGATTTTTTGGACATGCCGATACACATAAGATATTTATTTATTTATTTTTTGTTTCCAGGTCCACCACATAAAAAAGAACATATTCCAATTTTCGGGATTTGTTTGGACAGATAACAAGGTGAAATAAATTAGTAGCTGCTTGTACTCTTCATAATGGCTACGTTACATGCTCTATAAAATTTTCAAAAATATGTTTTAGGAGGCTTGCTTATTCCCATGGAGACATGGTAATTTTACTGTTGTTCCTTAAAGTGGCTTTGGTTGGGTGGATGCGACTCCATTTAATTTTTTGATGACTTGACTTTCAAGGAGTTTGCTTTTAATCAATTTTGCCTTGTTGCTATTGTTTGCTACCTATTCAAGACGGTTCATATACAGTCATATTTTATATTTTCTCTGACCTCAGTATACATGTGACTTTAGCCTTAAATGGTGTTCTTTTTTAGGAAAAAAGTCGAGCAAAAGTTAGAGAGAAACTTGACAAATATAACAAGGACAGGCTGTTGGATTTTTGCGAGACGCTTGATATACCTGTTAATAAGGCTGCAACGAAGAAAGTTGGTATCTGGGAGACTAATCTGAAAATGCATAAGTTATGTAATGAGTTGCTTGATTTATTCTGTCCACTTCCAGGAGGATGTTTCCGCAAAATTGCTGGAGTTCTTAGAATCTCCTCATGTGACCAGGGATGTTGTTATTGCAGACAAGGAACAGGTTATTATTGTGGCCAGAAATTTAATATAGTAGCTAAATTTCTGATGTATGTTTTTATACCCATCATTTTCATTGCACAGAGGAGCAAAAAGCGGAAGCGGACACGAAAAGGTGCTAGTGGAGAATCAGAAGAGGTACACCAAGCTTTTTTGCTTCTTGATTTCCTTAATTTAGGGACTATTTGACACTCTGGCTGCTTCGCTTTAAGATGTGAGGCCAATACTGATCTTTATCTTTGTGTTGGGACTACTTTTTTAAAGAAAAGGTGCTGATCTTAGGTTCATCAAATTGTGTGTAAAGAATTTGGTAATTGCATGAAAACTATGTAATGGTGCTATAATGCCATTCTTTGTAGAGTAAAAAGGTTGGCGAATAATTCAGTGATTCATTTAAGTTATTATTCTGGTTGGAAAAGGCTTTGTTGTTGTATTTAGTTTGATTCCTCTTGAGATCAAAAATGCATTTGAAGGTTTACGATAATCTAATGATCCTCATATAAGCGGCTTTCCTTGAGAAAATTCGATACAAAAAACAATTTTTGGTTGCTTTTTTACTAGGATGGTGTATGCTGAATTCTTGCACTTCTTTTCCTCTCTATAGTGCAGATACAGATTCTGCTAGCCATGGTAGCAATTTCTGCTACAACAAGCACTGATTTTTTGGACAGGTGTGATGGAGATGTTTGCATAATTAGGATGTGGTGACAAATGAGAGGACTCGTGTGTTACAATGTCGTTATGGAACCCATGGATTAAAATTTCACGACGATTCTGTAATGCATGGTGTGATCTGCAGGATATAAGTTTTGTGTTGAGAATATTGTGGACTTTCTTTGCTGGGTAAATAGGGTGAGTGCCTTTTTGTAAGTTGGAGATTGGTTTATATTTAAACCTGTCATGATTTTTCGGAACCCTCAGATGGGACATTCCTTTTTTTCTTTAGCTACTTGATCATCATTTTATTTAAAGGACATGCTTTAATGTTTTAGATACTTGCGTGCTATACTTTTTCTATAAGTAATATGGATCTACCCTTGTGTTTTTGTCTTCAGAAAAGAAAACGAGGGCGTAAGCCTTCTGTGAGGGCTGATAACAATGATGCAGAAGAAATGGAAGTTGAAGGTGATTCTGCTGGTGAGGAAGAAAAAGAAGATGCTCCACAGCAGGATGACATAGTGAATAGCGGACCGGAAGATGCTGAAGCAGAAGAGAAGAGCAGCGATGATGAAGAGGATGAGCCAGGGAGTCCTGCTGAGAAGAAGGCTTCTGTTGTCAAGAAAGGATCCAAATCCAAAAATAATGAGAAGGAAACACCTAAGAAAAGCTCTGATTCAAAATCTGTTAAAACTTCACCATCTCATGAAGAATCTGAAGGTAAAAAAGGTGCTAAAAGGGGAAGAAAACCTGCAATGAAGGCTTCCGGTGAAGATAAACCGGATTTAAAAATATCTGCAAAGAAAGGTGCCTCAGCAGCTAAAGGTGAGGATGACAAAAATAAAAAGAAAAATAAAAAATCTCCAAAGGAGAAGCATGATGACAAACAAGTTTCCAAGGCCTCTTCAAAGACTACAAAGGAAAAAGGTATATGCTCTCTTATGGTTTTAAAATTGTGTTGTCTTGAGAAAAAAACAATGGCAGTTGATGTTTTTTTTACCGAAAACTATTTTGTCGACTTGCACTCTTTGATTTTTTGGGTTAATTGTCTACTTATTAAGTCAAAAAAATCAATATTTGTAGCCTTACACCATGGTCAGTTTTGTGGTTATAAAACTCAGCCGACCAATCTGATTAGTCGATCTGATTAGTCGACTCGATCATGTAATCGGGTTGATTAGGCCAAGTCAGCCTATAATTGGGCACACTTGATTAATTGGGTGCTTAATTGACTCACTTGATTGATTAGTCAACCATTTTCTTCATAAGGAAAATGGTTGGAGTCAAATGGGTATAGACCCGACTCGAATACTCGTTACCCTTAAGTGGGGGCTTATAGTTTGACAGTAAGCCTCTCCCACCAAAAAAACCCCATTGCACACGATATCCAAAAGGGACAAAACTCTTGGCGATCGCTTGGATGCTCCATCGCCGATCTTTGCCATCTCCATCACTGATCATCGCCTTCTCCTCTTTTGCTTCTAGTTGTTGCTCTGACACCTTGTTGGCCACCGCGGTCCCTTCTTCTTCGCTTCTCTGCAAATCTTGCCCTAACTAGGTATTTTTTCTTGATTTGAAGCTTCTTGCATATTTTTCTAAGGATTAATGGATTATGATGAGTGGTATGCTATGCTCACTGAATTAATGATGCATTTTTTCAAGCTTTGTTCATATTTATCTAGCTTTTAGTTGCTTAAGTCATTTATTTTCTCAAGTCATTTGTCGTGTTGCTTGTGTATAATGATGAGTTATTGATTTGGTTGCTATTTTATTTGCACATAGGTTGCTATTTTTAGAATTTTCTCAAGTCATCTCCTTGCAAACTTTAATGGCAAATAGGTTTCTATTTCTTGAAATTTTGAACTCATTTTATTTATTTGATGTTTGGGCGATAAGTTATAAATCATCTAATGCATGAATTTTAGAATTTGTTAGAAGCATATAGGATTGCTTAAGCAATTGATTTTAATTGTTATGCTAGTGTGATTTGATTAGTAACTTATGCAATTTTTTCAAGTTATTTAATTTACGAGTTTGAGCCTATGTAGATGGCTATGCCACTGACAAATGTCGCTTCTAGTAAGAACTTATCTTTTTTATGTGCCTCCAAGATCAATTGATAATGCATGGCGTTATGATTTCCTTTCGAATTGTGCGGATCCGAATGCGGCTACTTCCAGGTTGTGTAAGAAGGTTGTTAAGGGAGGTGTGTATATGTTCAAGCAACATCTAGCACACTGAAGGAGCAACACAGATCCGTGTCTAAAGGTGGATGAGTAGATGATATCAATTACTAGTGATGTGGGTTCAACGAAAAGATCATGAGTGTTTGACTCCTTGGAACAAGATGTCATAGTTGAAGGGTCAACACGCCAAATGACCATAAAAGATGCCTTCTTCAAGGATCATTGTGATAGAGTTGCCTCATATATATATATCCAACTAGACATATACATCGACAATCCCTTTCAATGTATTGATGACAAAGCCATTCATGCAAATGGTAGAGATGATTAGGAAGCACGGGCTTGGACTAAAGACTCCCATGGGATATGAGATCAACGGTCTGATTTTGGAGAAGGTAATGTAGAAAATGTATGACGACTTGTAATGCCATCGTAATACGTGGATGTCGACATGATGCTCTTTGATGACTGATGTATAGAAGAACATGTAAGGAAGGAGTATTATCAACTTACGTGTCATTTGTACCTTTGGTACTTCATTTTTGAAGCCCATCAACACTTCAGTTGAGGTTTACATTGTGGAATATATCTTCAAGCTGGTGGAGTGTCTGAATGACGTGTGGGTGGAAAATGAGGTTCAGATTGTGGTAGATAATGCATCTGCTAATGTAGCAACATGATGATTGCTGCTCACAAAATATCCACATATTTGGTGGACTTCGTGTGCCGTGCACTCCATTGATCTTGTTTTGGAGGAGATTACCAAAGGGACGAAGGTGATGAGTGCAATCACAAAGATGGAGACTCACATTGTTTATCTATTCTCACACCAAAACTCTTAGCTTAATGCACAAGTTCATCAAAAGAGGGACATTGTAAGGTCTGTGCAAACAAGATTTGCAATCACTTCTCTCACTCTTGATAGTCTTAACGAAGACAAGTTGAGGTTGATGTTTTTCTCAAAAGAGTGGATGAACTGTAATTTAAATTGTATAAGACTAAGAAGGGAGAAGCAATGAGTTCCATAGTCTTTAGCCTTACATTATGGAACCACACCATACATGCTATTCGATTTTTCACACCTTTGATTCTTTTATTGCGTGTGGTTGATGTAGATCGACAACCATCCATGAGCTTTGTTTATGGAGGGCTTGAAGAGGCCAAGCAGAAGATAATTGCATCTTTCAATAGCGTGGAGTTGTCTCACAATTTTGTGTGTGGATGTTGTTACCTCTTAGACTCCAAGACCAAATGAACTCTTGATAATCCATTGCATTTAGTAGCTTGTTATTTAAACCCATTCTTCTTCTGCATAGCCTCGTGATGATCTAGATGTTGTGGCGAGGAGAGGTTTTAAGGACTACATGGAAAGATTTTATCTAGATTTGGATATACTAGATGCAATCGCTAGTGATGAGCTTTTGGCATACAGACTTGATTGCACAGATTTTGGCAAGTCATTAATTGTGAGGCAAAGGGTGACAAATGATGGCTATTATGATCTAGGTATATTGATCGTTGTTTTCAATTCTTGTCATTCGAAGCATTGTTTATTTTATTACTTAACCCATTCTCCATTTTAATATCTAATTGGTGATATAATCATGGAAATGACTTTTTCCATTTGAAAGCCATGGTCATTAGGATCTTGAGCTTGATGTCTTCATCCTCTGGATGCAAGTGTAATTGGAGTACATTTGTCTTGGTAATGACTTCACTCCATCCACCCAATTTGATTACTAGTTGTAAAAATTAAAATAGTAATTAATATAAACATATATGCTAGTATTCAGATCCATACCAAGAAGAGAAACATGTTGGAGATGAAGATGTTGAATGATCTCATTTACGCATGTCAATTCCAACTTGCAAGAATGTCAGGTTGAAAAAGAAAGAGATTACATTTTCTGGCATTTTTATCAAATAATCATCTTTTGACTTGTGATCTTGCAAACTTGGGTGAATGGACCAGAGATTACATTTTTTTGGCATTTTTATCATATAAAAATGGTGAAAATGGTTAGACTTACATGTATGATGCGGCGTGGTTACGTTTTCTTGGTCATTTTTGAGCAATATGATGTGGTTGCGTTTGTTTTATTTACTTGTATTTTGAGTTGATTTTCTCATGAATAGGTTTGGAGTTCCTTATTAATATGCATTTTACTTTATTGATTTACAAATATGAATGATCATGTGCGTGTAAAGTGTGAGCCATAACCCTTTTGCTTGTTATTAGTCATTGTTTATTTCTTGGTTATTGTTTTTTTTATAAAATATGCAATTTTGCTACTGTGAATATACTTATATTCACGGCTAAGAAAAATCAAACAAATTAACAAATCCATCGAGATCTGTTGAGATATTATCTAGTATCATTTCTATATTCTGTATTTCTTTGGTCTTTCTTTTTTAATTTACTCAATGGTTCATTGCATGGGCTGTTTATATTCTTGTGCTTAATATGTTCCCTTGGCTGCCGTTCCTGAGGCTTTATATGTTCCACCGAGGGCATTTATGCTCTTCAGCTCTTGATTAAGTTTTGGTTGTGTTGTACCGTGTTATGGTCATTTATCGAAGGTTATCTCATTATTCAATTCTCAACTCTGCAATTCCTTTTGTATTGGACCCGTTCCTTTGTCAGGCATTGCAAAATTTAACAGTATTTTTTCGCCATAAAATTTAGGGAAGGCAAAGTCGTCAGGCAAGGCTGATGTGACTCCAACCAGAGAGGAAATGCATGCTGTAGTCAGCGAAATTTTGAAGGAAGTTGACTTCAATACTGTAAGCAATGTTTACTTAAACGTTATTCTTTTCATTGAATCTCTCTCCGAAACAGCTTCTGTAACTTCTGTCTTATTGCAGGCAACGTTGGCAGATATTCTCAAACAATTAGGTAGGCGATCAAATTTTTTATATAAAATTGCTTGATTTTTATTGCAGTCAAAGTACTCCTTGGGTTTTTTTAATAATTATGAAAATATTGATTGTAAAATGAGCATGTGGTTATTTTTTACACACCTACGATGTTCAGTTCTTTGAAGTATGGGAATGCGATCACACTCCTTTCTGAGTTGCGGAGTTGTCCAAAACTTTTTTCTGAATCTTGGCTTCCCTAGGGGACCCCCCTCCAATGTCACCCATTTTACTGTCTTCTACAGCCTAGTTCCTAGTGATGGTTTGGGCTGCCCTCCTTTAAAACAAAAAAAATCCAAAATTACAAGGGCTGCACCGTAGAAGGTGTGCTGCTCTTTTCAAACCATAAGCTCCATTGAAAAGACAAATATTGCATGGAAGCTCCTGGAGAGATGTATAATGACAAGTGTACTCTTGGACTTTTCTTTTACATTTTTTTTACATTTTTTATTGCTGTAAGTTACATATAACTCCTCAATGTTGGGCACGGATTCCATCATCTCACACCAGATGTTTATATACACTCGTGGAATAGTGGTTGTGATTGATGCCACCGACTTGAATCCAATGTTTATTTTAGTATTTATTTATTTGCTATGATTTTTCTTGCTGATCAATTATAAAAGCTCTGTAATGGTATGCAGCATTTTTTTGCTGTTATTTTTGGGTTGATTATGTTTCTTCTTCCTATTGTAGGAGCACACTTCAAAAAGGATCTAATGGATCGTAAAGCGGAAGTGAAGAGTATCATTGAAGATGTGATAAACAGTATGTCAGATGACGATGGGGATGGGGATGAAGAGGGTGATGGAGCTGAAGAAAAAGACAATGCCGATGGTAGTTCGGGAGAAGGTGATGCCTAGATTAATCGGGATATCTGTTGTGTTAAGGTAGGTGGTGTTCTGTCTCGTCTGTAAATCATTTGTGACGAGGACAAACTGATCCTTAGTTAACACCACCTGGATGTTGCATTTCCATCCTGCCCGATGGCACCATGTACAACAATAGTAGCTGCAAGAACACCATCTCTGTTGGGGATTTAGGTGTAGTATTTTCTAGTTTGTACTCTTTTTAGCAATTCCCCCAGCGTTCCATTCATTGCTGTGTAACCTTTAAAGATATATTGCCTGCAACTTGTAAGTTGTAATTCCATGGATATTTTTGTACACCATGTTTGGTTTGGTCCTTCTGATACTTTGTCCCGTTTAAAAGTGCTCTTTACAGTGTTCTATATGCTTTTCATTTTTGACATGGTTTCTGTTGATGGTGATTGAAATTATTTGGGTTAATCTTTTAAGAACCAGATATTCGTGTGCCTTTTGAGAGGGTTGTTTAGAGGTGGTTGTTGCAGGATGAAGACTACGTACCAGGTTTAACCAAGGTTTCTACTTCCACATGTTCAGTAAACCTTGATGTTGCAATCTGATGTGGTTGGTAGTCTCTTTTGGGCAAAATGTTACGGATTGGTACTCCGATAGTGGCTGCTGCTATGGTTTAATGTAGGATCTGTATGACCCTTCCGATCCTTTTCTCATGTGAATCCAGTCTCGGAAGATGAACATTCTCTTTTTGCGACACTTGAGAGAAGTGAGCTCTCACTTATGCCAGTGAACAATGTAGGGAGAGTTTAGGGTTCACTGTCAATTGGCTATACCACATTGCACCTCTGACTAGGCCAAGTTAAATAAGGAATAACCATTTCTGATCTTTGTAGCTCATGACTTCAGCCAACCTGCTTATCGACTTGATGACCTGATTGGGATCACACCTATTCAACTCTAGCTTGTCATTCAAAGGCTTAGAGAACTGAGTAGTCCCAGTTCAAACACTAGTTCAACATAATTCAAGTTTAAATCAGGGAAAGATTCAAAAATTTGTTAACCAACTGCATTTTAAAATTTAGAACGGTTGCCTCGACTTACTAAATATGTTAGATATGTAACAGCTTAGATCGCCTTTATTTCAACCTGTTCTCAAATTGGTCCAAGTTCGGAGTGGTGTTTGGAACTTGATTAGTTTTAATCAAGGTGCATTTGCATGTGCAAATGTCTGATCACGCGTGATCAGTTTAAACATGGTTGCTTGATTGACTAAGCATTAGCCAATTAGGCTTAGGTTCCACATAGTCGCAGCATTGTGAGGTTGAAGAAGCCACCACAATGCTGGTATTGTTCGTAGACTAAGCATTAGATCTCTAGTTTAATCAATCGCATATTCCCACATGTTATTTACGTACGTTGGTATACTTTTATGTGCTAAATATGTATGTATGCATGTATGGGAGCTGGAAGTCTACACCTGAGGATGTAGGTAACTACATATATCCAACTTTCTTTTTCATTATTTCTGAGTTTTTTTGAAGTAATCCTTCAGAGGATTTGCTTAATGTATTGAAGAGATAATCCTAGAGGAAGTCCACATGATTTTGCATATGTGTGAACTTCGACATATGACTCTTGGAAAGCAAAACTCTTCGTTATGGGTTTGTTTACGACTTATGAGAAGAGTCGTGGTGGTTTTGGAAATGTGAAGAAAGGAAAATAAAAATCAAAGTAAAAAAATCTTTACAATCTTAAGGACATCTGCAATTACTATAAGGAACGGAGGATTGGAAGAAGGACTACCTGAAGAAGAAAGCGAAGGCTACATTTGCTATTGTGGCTCAAGGAGGCATATATTCTGAAGATGACTTCACACCGTCATAGGTCAAAGGTTGACATATGGCTCATGGATACATCATTCAGGTTATTATTACCATATATGCCTCAACAAAAATTGGTTATGCACCTATGAGAAGATAACAGGTGGAAACATCATCTTGGAGAATGATGCATTGTGCAAAATTGTATGGACTGCCCCTGTTAAAATCAAGATGTACAACGGAGTCATGAGGACAATGACATAAGTTTTCATATTTTTTATTTGAGAAAGAACGTGATACCCCTTGGAGTTCTAGACTCTAAAAGATATGGGTATAACATTGAGGTTGGAGTTCTACATGTTTGCCAAATCTGAGGGGTTGTTATCGATTGTAATATGTAGAAGATCCAATATGTCATTTATGAGTATACACCTATCGATTCTGTTATAGTGGCATCTCAAGCCATGAAATCAGAGGCAAAGTTGCGGCATATGCAGCTGGGGATGGACATCCTCCTTCAGAAATGTGTCATCAAGGATCTCAAAGGTTGTTTGGGAAACTATATATATATGTATATATATATATATATATGTATATATATATAGGGACCCCTTCAAATGAGGTGGGGTCTCATAGTGATTATAGAGAGCCATCAATAACTACGGTTGGATTAAGATCGGAAGGTCCGGATCAATACCACTATCGTTATATGAAATGGTTTTGACGAAATAACATTTCTATATATAGAGAAAACAAACGTGCGATTTTAATGGGACAGTAGAGAAAAAGCCGGAAGTACAAATTAGGCAAAACTACTTTCTTAATAATAGACGCCAGGACTGCTAATGTATATAACAACTTTCAAAATAGTTCAAAAATATTACTTTTTTGATGTAGTTTATTGAATAATACTTTAACAAGTTGCTATTGTATGAGCTTTTTTTGAAATAAAACCATTATAATTACAAACTTTTGTTAACATTTTGAATTTTAAAAAGGCGTCAGTGAGGGAAAAGGGCGTATCTACAAAATAGGGATAACTAATTGATATTTTAGAGATTGTTATTTGAATAACACTTTAACAAATTGATATTTTACGATACTTTTTTGAAATGAAGCAACTAAATTTAAAGTTGTTTGAATAACACTTTAACAAATTGATTATTTTTTTAATAAAGTTGTTTGAGTTTTACAAATGTATGACGATATTTTGAAATACCTTATATTATATTACAAAAATTTCTTGCATTGTAAAATACAATTCTTATTACATGTTCCGACTTTACATATATAAATTTCAAATCCATCTTAATATAGAAAGCATTGATTAACTAATTAAGATAATGTATCGACGACTTATTATGATAATGATAAAAACATGGAAAGTAATAAATTACTTCCGTAAAGGGAGCTCTCATTCTGCTCTTGCATTTCCGCCAAAAAAATGAGAGACGGTTGTGGCATTTCCAAATCGAACATAATAGTCGGAATCGTAGTTAATATATGTTAAGATTTTCCATAAAAAGAGGAGGGAGGGCGGTTTTGATGGTGGTTTTCTATTGGAAAACCGGATTTAATCATGACCATCAATTCAAATCAAACGGCTGTAAAATTGTGGCTCACTATAATCTCTATGAGACCCCGTCTCATTTGAAGTTTCTCCTATATATATATATGTATATATATATGTATATATATGTGTGTGTGTAGGGATAAATGGGGCTCCCCCCTAGAGGGAGCTAACTTGGCTCCCCCACCCCATTTTCACTATTTTTTATTTTTTTTAAAATTTCTTCCATGAATATTCATTACTATATCCCTATATTATGTTATTAAAATTTCGTGCGAAATAGAGACTTCTACGACCTCCATCCAGACAATCATTTTTTAACTGTAACAAGATTTTTTAAATCGACCCCGTTTGGATGGAGGTCGTAGGAGTCTCTGTTTCGCATTAAATTTGAATGACATAATATATGGATTTAATAATGAATTTACACGGTTTTAGATTTCAAAAAAAATAAAAAAATATGTCAAAAAGGGCTGGGGGAGCTAAGTTAGCTCCCCCTAGGGGACATACACATTTTTCCCATATATATATATAGAGATTAATGGGGCTGCCCCTTGCGGGCAGCCAAGATGGCTGCCCCCGCGCCGTTTCGGCGCGTTTTTTATTTTTTTTTGAAAAATATCGCCATGTATATTCATCCCTATATCCCTCCTATATGTCATTCGAATTTCGTCAGAAACAGAGGCTCCTACGGCCTCCATCGAGACAGTCATTTTTTAACGGTAACAGGATTTTTTAAATCGACACCATCTCGATGGAGGCCGTAGGAGTCTCTGTTTCTGACGAAATTTGAATGGCATATAGGAGGGATATAAGGATGAATTTACACGGCGAGATTTTTCAAAAAAAAAAATAAAAAACACGCCGAAATGGCGCGGGGGCAGTCATTCTTGGCTGCCCGCAAGGGGCAGCCCCATTATTCTCATATATATATATATATATATATATAGGAAGCAGTTTAGTAAAGCAATTCACAAGAGTAAGGACATGTTAGACGACATTCATGCTGATTATGGGGGACCTTCCTAGGTCCCATCTTTGATAGGTGTTAGGTATCTCTTGTATATAATTGACGATTATCCCATGATTGTCTGGATGGTTACTACGAAGCATAAGACAGAGGCATTTCAGACCTTCAGGCAACGGTAGATCTTGATGGAGAATAAAACTTCTAAGAAGGTGAAGAATATACATACTAATAATGGATTGGAATTCCGTTTGTCAGTTTAACAAGTTCGACAAGGACGAGGCTGTAGCGAGATACCACAATGTAAGAATTGCCACAATAGAATGGAGTTGCAGATGAATGGACATGATGTTATGAAAAAAAATGATGCGTGATTTTAAATGCTGGTCTTGGTAGAGTATGCTGAGTTGAAGTCGTGAACACAATTTATTACGTGGTACATCTGCTATCAACGACAAAATACTCGATGAGGTATGGTCTGGATCATACTGATTATTCTGTTTTATGAGTCTTTGATTGTGATACTTATTACCATGTTAGTGAAGGAAAATTAGAACCAATGCAAACGAATGGGTGTTTACAAGCCATGGTGTAGGGGTAAAAGAGTATAGAATATGGTAACTTTTTGAACATAGTACAACTGCTAGCATGAATGTTACATTTCATGAGAATTATATGATTTAGTCAAGGAGTGAGTCGGTTAATGCAGGAGATGTGATGATATACACGAACATGTGGAGTTTGAACTGGCATCAAGTAGTTATCAAGCAATTGATCTCACCATTTCCGATGAGGTTGATGTTGAGTAGCCTGAAGCCAGGCAACCGGAGGAGAGGCACTTATAGTGTTGCTAACAATTGACCTAGTAAAGAGCTACATCTATACCAAAGATATTGTTGCATTTGTAGGCATGTTGCTGAGGAGGCATAGTCTCCATATTTGTCTACTTATAAGAGGCTATAGTAGAGCCATACTTCATGCAGTGGATTGCTACTATGGGCGAGGAGATGGAACCTCTTCACAAGAATCATAAATAGGATCTTGTCAAATTGCAAAAAGAAAAGAAAGTCATTGGTTGCAAATGGATTTTCAAGAAAAATACAAGAATTTCAAGCATTGAAGGCATCGGATATAAGGTGTGTCTAGCTGCAAAGGGATTCATTAGAAGGAAGGAGTGAACTACAACGAGATATTCTCTCCCGTTGTAAGGAATCCATTCATCAGAGTAATACTAACTCTTGTAGTACTATTTGGCCACTTTAATCAGAGGAGAGAGTTGTATGCTCCACACAAGGCGGGAGAGAAGTCGCTGATGTGACTCCTCCAAGAGACCAAGTGATCAAAACAACAATCAATCCACACTATAGATATCAATCAACGAAGAAATATGTGTGAATCAAAATTTATTATAAACCCTACAAACAAATGTGCATAGTGACAAGCAGAGTAGGGTGTCAAACACAAGAAGCATGACGGTGTAGCACTCAATGTTATTTATAAATAAATAATGACGAAGTAATATAGGTATTTATATGTATATAGGTAATCAAAGAATGTGGGATTTTAAATAAATAAATAACTCTTTTACTATATATGATTAATTAATTATTTATATAACCTCTTTTTTATGATATAACAAGGTGTGTGTAAGTGAATTTATGTATAATATGGCTTATATAGGTATATAAGACAAACTGAGATATTATAAATATAAATATAGAAAAAATAATATAAATTTGCAAAATAAAACCTTTTTGTGCTTTTTTATTTTTTTCTAATGCCCTTATGATTTTCAAGTAATTTTGCTATTTTTAAGTATTTTTAAAGACCAAAATAAACAAACTAGTGACTTTTTAGAGGACCAAATTGTTTTGGAAATTAAAAATAGAAAATAAAGCCAAAATTATCCAAAAAATTATATATATATATAATATAACATATATAAGTAAAAAATAGAATAAGAACATATATTTTTGGATTTTTAAAATAGTTTTTATGAATATTTATAGGATTTAGAGCTTTTTATTTTTATTATTTTCTTTTTTTATTTTTAGGGATTTTTGGTATGAGGTACTAGTACTATAATAAACATACATTATTTTTTTAGGAAAATTTTAAACTTCATTATATTTTTTTGAATTTTTTAAGCAAACATGGAATATATGAGCTCTTTTTGATTTTTATAAAATAGGAAAAAGTCCTAAAATGTTGTTCTAAAAATATAACGTGAAACTACAAGCAAGCATTAACTTAACCCTACCGTTTTGAGAATTTTTGGAGCACAGATGCTATTTTTAATAAATGGAAAACATACATAAAAATTAATGAACTGACAGAGGCATATTTGTAATTAAAATAAACTCAAGGGACACAATGAAAATAAATCAAAAGTTTTAACTAATATATGCACTTCATATATTAAACAATAATTAAAATAACCTACATGGTTTTACATGAAATTTACCCAAGCACGTGGGTCGTCACGTGAGGTGACGTGGCCGAGGACTAAATAGCAACATGAAATAGTTTAGGGGGTTACATACAAATTATCCAATACTTTTTTAAAAGTCATATAATATTTACAAGGCTATTTAGCTATTACAAAAAGGCGGAGGGTGCCTAAGAAATTTACCCACTTAGGTGACTTGATCGCGCCGTTGATGCACTACCACGTGGAGGATCAAGCAGTGCAGGAGGGACAACGTTTCGTTTTGATCTAACGGTTAAGAAAAGACATGGAATTCTTCCTTGATCCAATGACACCTTGGTGCTCACAAAGAACACCGAAGAACAGTTGGGCATGCTTGCTTCGATCACTAAATCCATACGACTCCTGGCACGAACCTTCACGCCGATTGATGCTTCTTCTTCCTAGCGTCCTTCTGCATCTCCAGGGATCCTCCACTAGGCTCCAGGTCTCCTCGATCGAGATCTGAAAGTGTATCTATTCCAAGCAACCTCGAGCATATTTTGATCCTCAATTCGTGCCTCTAGGTGCTCCGTGGCACATGTCTCCTACAATTAAAGATCAGGTGACTCAAGAGCCACCTCTTGGCCCAAAAATTGAGACATGGCAACTTGTGGATGGTGGAGGCGGTTGAGCTCCGGTGAAGTGGATGAGAAGGAGCTCGAAATGCCTTGATTCATGCAGAATCGAGGGAGGTTTTGTGGGACAAATGCATAGAAGATGTAGGGGTACAACAAGGGGGTGAAAGTGGGCCGGAGAACATGCTAAATCACAGAGAATCAAACTTGGATCTCGAGATCCATGTCAAAGGGGTTTTTTCTAATTAAACCTAATCTACTGGATTAAATGACACACTAAGAGTAGAATCAAAATATAAATTAATATTACCTAGAAATGACAGGAAAGGGGGCCTCGACTGAGCTGGAAGTACATGAAGCAGAACCACAAGGCAAAGCTCTAGCAATGACTAGATCTCCTGCTTCCCGCCTCCTCCTTGCTGCAAATCACCAGCAGCTCCTTGCTGTCACCAAGGGGATACTTCAAGGGTGGATTTGAGGGGCTAAGAAGCCTGAAGAGGTATCAAATGACAAAAGGATGCGATGATGGTTTATTTATAGGCAAGTTTTTGGCAAGTTTCGAGGGTCGATTGCGTGAGTTTGGGTGAGGGTTGGTGAAGATTTGGGTATGGGCGTGGAAGAGGGATGATGAGGCTACACGATGGTGGAAGGATTACAGTCAGAGGGTGAAGGTGGAGTCGTAGGAAATTGGGCGAAGTCAGGGGTCTCGTGAAGTTATGACATAAGTCATAGGAGGTAGGGTATAGTTGACCGTAGGTCAACAAACACTCGCACCTGGTTGGTCCACGTGGACCAACTAGGAAATTTCAAGGTAGAAATGCCTTGGAAAATGAATATAAAATAGCATACGATCTAACTAATTTTTGTTAAAATATAAAAAATATTCCTAATTTTATGTAGTATTTACTACATGTTTTTATTTTTTTCAAGATGTTTTGTTAGAAGTTTATATTTACAAGTATAGGTATAGGTATATTGACCTATGTTTTGATTATTTTATTTTTATTTTACATTTTAAATTTTATTATTTTATGCACATATTTTATCTATTTAGAACTTATTTAAATACACTTAAATATATTTTTGTTGTATTTCTATGATATAATATGTATACTTAAAAAAATAGGGTTGTATATTATATGTATAAGTACAGGTATTTCAAGTATGTCTTTTGTATACTTATTTTATTTTTATATTTTATTTATGGTTTTATTTTATTATAATTATGCACGTATACTATAAATAATATTTATAAAATTATAAAAATATAAAATTATAAAATAATAAAGAATAAATAAAATGAATATTTTATAAAGGTAAAGTATATAACGGGGATCCAAAACCTAACTTTCACACCTTAACTCCAAATCAAGTGAAACCACCTTCATTAAACATCTTATTACAAGTTATATACAATTAAAGATTTTAATGTATTTTGAGTTTTTATTGAGGATATATGGGTCTGGAAAGTTTGGATTTTGGTTTTTTATTTTGAGTATAAAAAGTACTATGTATATTTTTTCTATCAATTTTGCATTTTTATTTGCATTTTCATATGCAACTTTCATGTACAAAGTTTATTGATTTGATGAGTAAATAATAAAGAATAAAATAGGCCCCAAAAGATAATTATTGGCCTATTTTTGTAGGGTTTTCTGATTGTACTTTCTGTACAATTTTCCACCCTATCTCCCCTTACTTTATTTCTTGTTGACTAAGTCATCATGATGACTGAGTCTCAGGGGTTAGGGTCACTCAACACCTATGATGTCTCATTTATTTTTCTTTTCTTTTCTTTATTATTTTATTTTGGCAATAAATGCAGTATTTATAAAGTATTTTATACACTATTTTGTACAAATTATAGATTATTTATTTTGGCAAACTAATGCTATATACATGCATTTAGTTAGGGTTTGAAGGCCAAAATAAAAAAATAAAATTGATGAAATGAGGATCCATCAAGCACATCGAGACTTGGAGTCAGAGTAGTTAGATACGATGACAACTTTTTTGTATGATGAACTCTAAGAGGACATTCCACAAGTCAAACAGAGGGAATTACATTTCAGAGTAAGGAAGATCGTCTGTGGAAATTGAAGAAGTCATTGTATGGGGTTAATCGGTTTACTAAGCAGGGGTACAAAAGGTTTGATATGTTCATGAATAGTTTTAGGTTCAACTAAAAACCATACGAATGTTTTTTTATCACAACAAGATGAAGGATGGGTCTTTCATCTATGTCTTGTTGTATGTTAGCAACATGCATAAATGATATGAAGAACCTACTTAGTTCAAAGTTTGACATAAAGGACCTCGGTGCAGTGAAGAAGATTTTGGAGATGGAAATTATCATGAACTATATAGAAGGAAAGAATTTCTTATCTCATAAGAACTACAATAAGAAAGTATTGAGATGTTTACAACAAAGCCCTTGAGTACTCCATCCACTACAAATATTCGTCTTCAATTTCTTGTGCACCTCAATCGAATGCAGAAAAGGAACACATGTCATGAATTCACTATGTCAGTATAGTTAGGATTCTTATGTATGTCATGGTATGCACACGACTGAACATCTCCCATGTTGTGAGAGTTGTTAGCAGATTTTTCGGAGTATGAAAGAACATCTGATATTGTCCTCATCTATAGAAGTGATTAAGAATGTTTGGTTGATGTATATTCAGGTCAGATTATGTTACATATGTTGATGGGAGGAGATCAATGGCATTATGTGTTTTTACTTTGGGAAGTTCTGTCATTAGTTGGAATGCTAACTTACATTCGTTAGTTACTTTATCTCCCATAGAGACAGGGAATAAGGTTTTGACATAAGCTGTAAAGGAAGGCATCTGCTTGAAAGGCTTAGTTGGAGATCTCGATCTCCAACAATACCATTCTATCACTACAAAAAAGGCGGGATTAGCGTGCACGGCTCTGCGTGCACTAGGCGAGCACATGTGCTCTCCCCTTATTGGGCGAGCACACGAAGAGCACATGTGCTCGCCCATGAGGGTCGCCAGTTTGAATTTTGCGGAGGCGCGATTACCAATTTGGACGAGCACATGTGCTCGCTCAATTGTGCTCGCCCACTTGAATTTCCTTGCGCGGATAACTTTAGCGCTGTGGAAATTGCGGGAGAGCACTTGGCGACGGCCTGGCGAGCACTTAAGTGTGCTCGCCCAGTCCCGTAAACAGAACCTCGCGCGGCTCTTCTTCCTCATTCTCACGCGATTCTCTCCAAGTTTCTCCCCTCCGACGACCCGCCACCCCTCCGCCCCAACACTGACGCCTGCCATTTTCGTGTTTTGAGTAGATCTACATCTACCATTCAGTATAATCCTTAATCCTTTCTCTTTTTATACAATTTCATTACCTATTTGTATTGTTTGGATAGATTAGGGTTTCAATTTTTTGTTGAATGTAGTGTATTAAGGATAATAGTAGATCACTATAGTATTGTAATTTCGAATTTGATTGTCTCAATAATATGTATAATTGTATGCCATGTAGGTGTTCGATAAAATGCCTCAACCAACATTATGTTTACATTTTGTAAATTTTAAATGACAAAATATCCATTACAACATCTGCACTAGTTAGTATTGTTAATTTTCTTAAAAAGATTAGTTATGAAATTTGTGAATAACATTAATTAGTCAACTTCAATAATGTAGATATTAGATATGATGAACATTATTAATAACAGTTTTAAAATTTCATATCGTTTTGATATGAGATATGATATACACCAATGTTTCCTTTGTGATAATTTATTATCACATTAAATTCTAGTTAATGTGATCAATTATATCACATTAACTTATAGATAGGTTTATGATAAGTCCAAAATATTATTTATTAATTATTAGAAAATCACACAAAATCCTTCACACACAGTGCATCCTTCCACACCGGGTGGTGTGTGACCCTGCACAACGGATGGCGTGCGCAACACATTGAAGGATTTGATCACCTCTAACTGTGTTATATTTTTTTTATTTTTTCACAGCACTATTAGGCTCACTTTGGGATGTTTATCCCAGACCAATGGTCGTGGGTTTTGATGTTTGCAGGTTCGAATTTTTTTGCAGGTGCCTATTAACTCTTAGTGACCCAAGCATTGTATTAGGCACTAAACAAGGATCACACTTATCCCTATCCCCATCGTTAACCAGCCAAATATACGTAATTGTCCGGTTAATATAAATGAATAAATATTTTAAGATTATTTTATAGTCTCATTTGTAGCACATACAAATGTATGACGTAAAATGATTTTAAAGTATTACATTTATATTAGCTTTCCTTAATTCGGAGTTCCCGGGCTAAGGGGGTCCGTAAGGATTCAAATTTACTAAAAGGTGATCGGTGTCACAAGGTCTTTATTTCTTACGGAAATTCGGTTCATAACCCCTTCCTCCTCGGTATACCAAATCAATCATAATTATTATTGAAATAATCACTAATATGATTATTTTGATAATTAATTAGGATTGATTTATGGGGTATACGGGAGAGGTGCAGGGTTATGCTGCCGAATTTTCGTTAGAAATAAAGATACTTGTGATAACGATCATCTTTTAGTAAATTTGAATCTTTATGGACGGGCTAAAGTGATAACATAATTAATACACTTCTCTTCTCATCTTTTATCTCAATAATGTGATACGTTTAGATATCCTCAATTTCCTAGATTTGACATTTTAGATTATTTAATTCAGAGGTTCATCAATATGACCAATAGAGAATGGATGTACAACCGTTTAGTAGATGGACGTATAGCAGATGCCTTTCAAACAGGTGTTCAGGAATTTATACAATTTGCTTACGCACAAGGTTCCCGTATTGTGGATTCAGATGGAACTATCTTGTGTCCGTGTAAGAAATGTCGTATAATGAGGAAGAGATCAAAAGATGAAACTCAGTTACATCTTTATAGAATGGGTTTATGGAAGGATATCAGATTTGGTGGAGGCATGGTGAGAATTTCGAGGACAGTAGGAATGATGTGGAAGAAGCTGACGATATTAATCCCTTTGCAGATATGGTTATGGATGTCGTGAGTCCAGAATTTAATGATACTTTGTTAGATGATGAGGAACCATATGGAGAGTCTGCAGAATTTTAGGAGCTGTTGAAAAAAGCGGAAGATCCATTGTGGTTGGGTTGCAAGACATATTCAAAACTTTCTGCGGTCTCGGATCCAGTAACTGTTGTGAAGATAAATTCTCGAGGTTATATCTCCAATGATTCCAGTAATCAGGAAGATGACATAGATGAAGCATTTACACATACAAATGAAAGAATAGACTTAACAGAAGAAGTCCCAATTATCGAATCGATTCGATTGGCTGATAATGAAGTTTTCTGTGTTGACTTACAAGATGATACTGACTCCAGAAATGATTACTCGGAAAACTCAGAAAACGAAGAAATATCCTTTAATTCCACCGAAATAAGTGATGAAGATTAGTTGTAAGTTTTATTATACAATTATAATTGAATTAACTAAAATCTTAAATAATAAATATGTAATACATCATTATTACAGTCATGGCAGGTTTTGGACGTGGCGGGGCGCATGGATCACATAGATCCAATCGTCCATCTTCCTCAGACACACCTTCTTCCAGTAGGCAGCCCATCCCGGATGCTGTTCCTGATTCACAGTCCGACGAGGTTCGTCGGGTGATAGCTTACTACGAGTCTCTTGGTTATCCTCCGCCACCCTTTTACGTAGGAGGCTATGGAGAGCCATCTACCTCAGCAGCCCCTACAGGATTCCCAGTCCAGGTCTCCATACCAGCACGGACATCGATGGGTTCTGACTCTCTTTCTTCTGGATGGCTGAGCACATCCGTGCCTTTACCCACTGTAGTTGGACAGACGTCGGCGTCCCACCCTTTGTTGGAGGTTACGACTGATGGGAGGTAAATTTTTTATAGATTTTATCTTTAAATATTTTCCAAATTTTTATAAATTGTATGGGAGTTAAATTTTCTAGTAAATGCAGGGATTTTTTGAACAGCAACAGGGTGGCAAAGGAGATAACCAACATAATAAAGACACACTTGACTTCCATGCAATTTAGATGGTGTCACATCCCTGGTGCAGAACAGGAGAGACTGTTTGACATGTTTCTGGTAAGAAATGTTTCTAGGAAGTGATACAGATTTTTTTTGGTCAAGTTTTTTGTATCTTATAAATTGTTATAATTTTCAGAGTAGGTTTCGCCTTGGCTCTGGTCTGGGGAAGGAGGTTTACCGTAGAGCCTTCATTCGTTTGGTAGAAAAGAGAATGAGCGATACATTTTTCAAGGCAAGGAGAGACTCGCATGCGAAGACGGGATGCGAGGAGATGAATTTTGAAGAGATGAAGAGGTTCCCGCCGTCATGGTGTACGGAGGATAGGTATTATACTTGTCAAATAATTTATATTAAACTTGTTAAAATAATCAATTATCATAACATAATCCTTCCAGATGGGTGGATTTCTGTGATGCATTCGTTGCGGATGATGAGTTTGGAAGAAGATGAGTTTGGAAGAAGATCTACGGCGGGAAGGACAAACCGCCAGAAACAAAGGATTAAGTCGACAAGTGGCTCTAAAAGCCACAATCAGATTAGAGCGGAGATGGTATTACGATTTAAAATTATTTTTTAGAGATCTACTTTAATATAATGCAATGTTGTTATTAGATCTTAAAAAAAATTTCAGGCAGCTAGGTTGGAAAGGGAACCCTCTTTTCAGGAGTGGTGGTCAAGGTCCCACATGAGTGGGAGAGAAGGAGAGTCGCAATGGTCCACTCCTGAAGCAGGACAATTGTTGGTAAGTCTATCAATTTATTTACAATTAAATGATATATTATAACTCATTTATATATATTATAAACTTTGTATTTCAGGATCGTTATCTGGCACTATCTGCAGAAAAATGGGGTGTCGATCCAACTGAAGAGCAACCACCATTTGATAAAACGATCTGGAAGCAGGTATATATGGATAAATATTATCTTACTATACTCATTTCTAATATATAATTTTATATTAAAAATTGAAAAACTTATAAGGTGTTGGAGGAAAGGGACGTTGTGGCGAATAGGAAGCAGACGCTTGGTGGTCTTCCTCCATATTATGTGGAGGAACATCGTCACTCCTATTCTGCATACTCTCAGTCGTCGTACACGCAACCACATCCGTCCCAATCAACAGTTCCAATGGACTCGCAGATGGCGATGATGGTGGAGCAGGTGACGAAGCTCCGAGAGGAGTTCACGGCGTACATGTAAGTATTCTTCTTATAGAATGAGTAATAATTTTAAATTTCTATATCTACAAAATGCATGTAATAGATATATATCTTCCATATATAATATAGGTCGCAAGGGCGTGCATCTCAACCTGAAGAGATTGAATCTGATAACGAAGAGGAGGAGGAGAACGACCCTGAAGAAGAGGCACGCCTGTATGCGAGGTTCAAAGAAAAGGAGAAAGAAAAAAGAAATCAAAGCAGGGTTTAGTGTCCAAATTTTTTAGATCAAAGAAGAAGTAAATTTTTGTTGGTTTGGACCTGTATTTTTTAAACTTTTAGCACATCTTTTAATTTATATGAACTTTGTTGGCTTTGACTTGTTTGTAATATTTAGATGTTAAATTAGATTGTTTATTTCTGAATTCATGTATATTGCGTTCCTTTCAATTCTTAGTGCTAGTTATCTTACTCAATGAACTGCTATAATATATATACCCTTAGGGAGCTACCTGCAGTGGTTTATTGGCAGGGTATACAGGTTCGACGGGGCGTCAAAACCCTGTCGAACCTGTATATTTTTTTCCTGGAAATCACTTTGGGCGAGCACATGTGCTCGCCAGGTGCTCTGAGGGTAATCGCAATTTATAGAGGAGGCGATCACATCGGCGAGCACATATGTGCCTGTCAGGGAGCACGCGAGCACATAGCGTCTCGATGTGCTCGCCCACCAGCCGTGGTGACTCTCACAGAAGCGAGCACGCCCTGAACGAGCACATGTGCTCGCCCACCCCTCGGGCGTGCACATGGCGGGCACTAGGCGTGCACATAACGAGCTTTTATGTGCACGCCAATCCCGCCTTTTTGTTGTGTATTGTCTATTTTGACAGTCTTAATGCAATATGCTTAACCAAGGATCAAATGCATCATGAGATGACAAGGCACAATAATGCCATATATCACTTATTCATTCTGAGAAGATGATCAAGGTGAAGAAGTTTGACCTGGCCGATATGTTCTCAAAAGATGCTCCTAAGAGTAAGTTCAAATATTGTTTGGACTTGCTCAATGTCGAAAGTTGGTAGTAGGAATGGTTGACAATGTCAAAGCTTCTTAGGCGATTCAATTCAAGGTGGAGATTGTTGATTTTCCTTGAATCCTGACCATTTGTTATGCTGAACCCAGTTGAAGAAAGAACCCCCTTCTGCACCCCTGCACCATACTCTACTATCACGAGAGTCTCGCCACCCTGTCAACGAGCTTAGGGGTGGGTGGTGGGTGGGGGGGGGGGGGGCAGGTGTACTTCCCCCTGCGGGGTAGTGGGGGCAATGCTTTCATTCTGAAATTGATTATTATTTAGGTATTTGGATCCATATGTCTCTAGGATCTATTTGTATCGGAAGTAGTACATAAACTCCATATGCCTAGAGTTCATACTATTATATGTATTTATGTCCTTCTCCACATACAGTAAAATGATCTTCACCGCTCGAGGACATAGTTTAGTTAAGGGTGAACCTCATAAATCTGTATGCATGTGGTTTATTTGTCTTTATTTATACTTATTGCTTCTGCTACTCATAACAATGTATATGATTAACAATATTATTTGTTAAATGAACTCATCTCATTATATTTGTCATTGATGACATGTCAAAGTGCTACCATATCAGATAGATTAAGTATTGTATAACCTCGACAACCCAAACTCTGGTTGGGTTATGTATAGATAAGAAAACACAAAGTAACTACTATGAATTCTTTGAAGTTATGAAGAAGAAGGGATTATCAAGACGTATTGAGATTTAAATAAACGGTAAATTAAGTACATAATTTTCTTCTATATAAGGGAGCTTGCAATTTTTTAATCTATATATGTTGATTTTGGTTTTGACACCTACATAGTATGCTTTCAACCGTTATCATATATGCTGATGGTTTGAATACGATTCGATAGGAGGAATGATTAAAAAGATAAGGAGGAGTGGTGGCCATAGATAGAGCTATAGCTAGAAATAGAGTCAACATAAAATATAAAATACTGTTGTTGGTTCTTAATTTATATACAATTTCATTTGTGTATTTTATCGGCTTCATAGTGTAAGGATTAAGGATCCTGCCACGTGCAATCGCTTGAATAAAAAACTAGGTCAAAGAATAAAAGTACAAATTATCAAGGGTGATCAATCATTAGGATAATGTGCTTCTTTTTTAAAGGAGTTAGGCTTATGACGGGGATTCATATTCTATTAAGCACTACATTCTAACCAAATTTTATTTTTGAAAATCTATTTCAGTTTTTCTTAGAACAATCGATAGAAGTTAACTACATAAATTTCAAACCCTAACTTTCATAATAAATTAAATTAATTTATCTTGTTTTTCATTTTCTCTTCAGATTAATAAAACATAGGTCGCTTTTTGAGGAGAACCCAAACATCGACCACTTGATATGAGGATGAAGGCACCCCTCGTGCCAACAAAAACTCAATTGGAGGAGAGCATGAATCCAACATATAAAAAACTCAAAGAAAAGTCCTGTGCAACTTGTTAAGCACATAGACCTATACGCTCATCCAAAACAAGACCTTACAGTGACAAAAAGCGAAGCGATGGACCATGGGATAGGGACGAGATGGGGGGGGGGGATTGCATGCCTAATCACCTACAACTACCAATATGCCGACCTTGGAACTAGAATATATAAGAGGATCCACCTATGATTTTGATCTTCAATGGGCAACTCATAGACTAGATAAACATTTCTCTTTGGAGTATGTCCAATCACAACTCTTAGAAGCTATCACCAGCTAATGGGAGAACTCTTGTTGATGATATGCTATATATGGTCTTGTTCTTGTATTCACGTGCTTCCTTACCTTCTTCTTAGTCACTAGATTCACTACTCTATGTGACAAAATCCTTCCCGAGGGCAATTATCAAAAGAACAAGCTTTATTGTGCATCCGTTACTTTATATATAGAGATGTATTTAAGGGGTCTAAATAAGATGATATAATGATTTAAACTCCCAACCGCGATGAAGGCACCCCTCCACATAAAGGTACAATACCTAAAGTTGAATATGACATTAGTATAACTATATATCTTGAACGGGTTCTTACTTTTAATTGATTTGTAAAATATTTTAATTAGGCGAAGATATTGAAGTCGATGATGAACTATTATGCCACGTGGACAATATCTCTGTCCCTCTCTCTCTCTCTCTCACACGCACATAATTACACATTCACACATGCGTGCACACACCACACACGAGGCACTGATGAATCCATGATTCATTAACATTTCCATCGTATTTTATCTTAAAACCTTAACAAATATATGTAAATATATATTAGTTTCCATCTTTTATCAAAGTGATATTCATGAATAAAAATGAATTTTATGCATTAAAAAGATATAAAAATAAGAAAAATAAGAATAAAATAAAGAAAGAAAGACATATCGTAAATATGCATATATTTTACATGAAGACTTATTAAATATAAATACAGTTGTAAGATATATTTGTATAACCTAACCCTCGAGACTAAGTCAATATGGCTTGATCAACAAACAATAAAGTAGGGGGAGATAAGGACGAAAACATAAAAAATAACTAATTTTGTACATAGTACACTAATTCTATTTGTTTATTATTTATATACAATCTTCAACTAATTTTATTAATTCATATTACATATTTTCACCAAAATCTTCTCCATTGTGTGTATTAAAATGTATATAAAAAATATAAAAATCATAAAAAATTAACATATATATGCCAAGAAATCCGATTTATAAATGGTCAATTTCCTAACTTTCGAACCTTATAACTTCTTCATATGAAATCCAATTTAACTCTACTCACCTTTAAAGTTTATAAAATAGTATTCTCTAATAATTAAGGTTTATTCCATCAAAATATAAATCCATTTGCAAAAAATCAATTTTTGGATCGAATGGTAATTGAGTTTCTGGGCTATTTATTTTGTTTTGTACATACTCTTTACAGAACAATTGATTTAACAATTTTTAATTATTTTCATGATCTTGTAGTTTGTATATAAAATAAATTCCAAAAATGAAAGCATTATTTAATATTTAAATAAATTAAAATCCCTAAAAATAGATGAAATTAAACTGTTGTATATATATATGTATTTATTAATATATGGAAATTAATTAGTAAAATCCGTAAAAATTAACACAACACTTATTTATTATTATATTAATTAATAAAATATAAATCAATACCTTATTTATTAAAATAAACATTGAATTAAAATTATAAATGGTATTTATCAAGTATACTATATATTTATAAATACTTTATTTATAAATCATAAGCTATAAATTATTTATATAAGTAAAATGCATCGTAATTTAGATAATTTAATTATTTACATTTTTATTTTTATACATATTTAAAATAACATTAGTTACTATTCAGATATAATTTATAATCATTTTAAGTTTGTAATATTGTGGTCCAGACACATGTCAGCACCACCTTCTTCCTCAAGAACTCTCGCTGGATTTCTATTCCAAAGCCCTTATTTCCACTAATTATTCCGGCTTCACTCCTTATCCTAACTCCAATATGCTCCCTTCATTTTCTAGCTCTAACTACCATCAAGCATGCTCAACCATCCATTAGATCTCTTCAACCCATTGCCCCTTCTCCTTTTTAATTCCACGAATATCATCATTTCAAACCAACTCACTCTAGCAATAGACTAACTGACCGGACCTCTATTTTCATCGCCTTGCTCCGACCGCCTCGGGGTGACAGACGAGAAGGTTGATCGCCTCACATGGAATAGGAACCCTCGGTGGAGAGTTCCAAGGTCTCCTTGGCCTTGCATTGCCGCCCACCAGCTACTTAATAGCCAAGACATCACCGACCCTCGAGCAACGACGGAGGATCTGACATCCTCTGTTCCCCATGTGACTACACCCATTTATTTTATTTCTCAATTTTCTTACCTAATTAGCGTAGTTAATCACATCATTAGGTCACCCAATCCTTCATCTTTTGATTCCATTCAATTTCCACCCTCAATTTGACTCAGATCCATTCCAATCTTAATATGAAAGTTCCATTTTCTTGAACAACCTGGTGCTGTGCAAGAACCGCACAATCATCTTCTTCCCAGGTAGACTCCCATGTGGAATCGAGCCCTAGATTTTCCTTTGCATGAGATTTTCATCGTCTGGAGAAAGGCACAACGTCATTGCAAATCTAGAGACCAACCTGGGAGCTTCAACACTTAAAGAACTCAAGACGAGGTAACATTCATCTTCCTCGAGCCTCTAGCCGTAGGTGAGCTCAAAGGGGGAAGTAGACCCCATCTGGCCCTACCGGAGTCCTCGGAGTACCTATCAGCCTTCCCCGACCGCCACAATCGCTGGATTATCATAATCGCCACATCCGCTTGCATTTTCTGCAAAGAATATACGAACAACGCAGGAGTGCAGATCACTGACACCTGTCCGCCCTCTATGGTCCAGACGGAGGCACCAATCTAATCTCCTCTGTTCATTACAAATCGGCAAGGAATTTATAGAAGAGGCCCATATCATTTTTAGATTTCCAGCTCACTACAGAACTTTTGGTTATTTGCAAATAGGTCCTCACACGGGGACCTAATTGCAAACTAGCTATTTTTCCTTTATTTAGATCCTTGAGCAAGGAACCAATTGTACAGACCTTTTATTTTCTTTTACACTTTTATCTCTACATATACTGCAATCATTGGACACTATCTGGGCCTTATAGCTTGCGAGGTTTAGTTATATTCTTGTGCATTTGCTTCCCTTTATTCTCGAGTTTTGATTTTCTGAACTTCGCTTCGTTTTGAAGTTTTGTTTAAGTTCTTTTCGAGCACGTTGCTCAAGTTTTCTCCACTCCATCTATCTATATAGTATAATATATATTTTCTATCACATATATAATATATAGTAGATCACTTGTTTTTATAAAATTTATCACTTTTGAAAATTAAATAAAAATTGAAAAATTATACAAGTTATGTCTTCCTTTGTTTCTCCTTGATCACTATGAGGACATAATTCGAGCTAAGTATAGATGGTTGTATAGCCATAACTCGTACTTTCATGTATCTTCAATAATATGCCTAATACACATCGGGTAAGGGTAACAAATAATAGATTAAAAATCTCCTGTAAATATGTGTGAGAATTTTTGAAAATTATTGAAAAATTGGTTCGAAAATATTTTACAAATGGTTTTAAAAATGGTTGTATATTTTGAAAAATCTTTGTGAAATTTTTTTCAATGAAAAATATTCCTTTGTTTGTGACTGTTTGTAAATTTACTAACCCTTTTTCAAAAATCCTTAAAAATTTCAAAATTTCTAAAAACTATAAAAATTTGCAAAGCCTTTGAAAAACAACATAAAAAGTTCAAAATTTTAAAAAATTGTTGCATGCAAATATTTTTGCATCGCATAAGTATTTTTCATAATGGTGATGACAATTAAAAGTAAAAACTTGAAGATTGGATATTGATTAGACCTTAATCCACTTAATTTCATAGGAACCTTATCGGAACTTGAATTAAGACTTTTTAGGTCAATGTGACTTAATTCTTTGAGTTCATTAGATTGTGTTCACATGTCATCTTGAGTAGCCTAAGTTGAATATTTCAAAGCATACTCATGACTTCTGAGGATAATGACCTAACTTAGACAAGCAATCTACACTTTCTCAATTATAATGAGGTGGTGAGGGCAGGATTCTTTAGCTTGGGAAGCACACATACGGAGACATACGTCGCCCCAATAGGTGGCGAGTGCCCCCAACCCGATCTAGTGGCATATACAACTAAATATAGAAGGATGTGGGTTGCAATAAAGCTTCAAAAAAAAAGGAAAATCTACTAGCTCAAGAAGAAAAACTCGTTATGTAAATGTTGAAGCATATAGTATGAAAAAGTGAAAAAATAAAACTCCATACAGAATAGACAAGCACAAGTCAATGAAAAATCAATTTCCGTCGAAGTATGTATCAACAAGCAAGGCGTAACGTTTTTGAAGAAAGAAGAACATTAAATCACAAAAACAATTCAATCTCAAAATCTCAAATATAATTTTCTGCCTCCTTGTGTTCGATCCAGGGACACTTACCTGGCTAATAATTAGTGAAAAATAAGATAAAAGAGAGAAGCATATTTCCTCTTATTCATCTTCTCTCTCTCTCATCTATTTTATTGACTTTTGTTTGATATGTAGATTTCTCTTCCGCGGTTGACTATAGTCGACATCATGTATATTAAAATAACATCATTGCTGGAGAGGCGTAGTCATACTAAGGTTCTGAGATACATTTTGTGATTTTGTGTATCTTCTTTCTTTCTTTTCTAAATTTCATTGTTTTTCTCAGTTTTCTTGTCCTTTGTTTTCTCGGTTTTATCAGTTTTCATTTAGTTCAATTTTCTTTTTGAGTTCTAATAGGCATATTTTCTCTTCTATTTTATTGACTTGTGTTTGATAGGCATATTTCTCTTCCGCGGTTCACTACAACCGACATCATTCATTTTAATCGTGAGGGCAATATGTATATCAAAATGGCGCTGTTATCGGAGAGGCGTAGTAATACTTATGTTCTAAGATATATTTTGTGATTTTGTATTTATTATTTCTTTTTTTCTCGATTTCTATGTTTTTTTAATTCTCTTATATTTTGTTTTCTCATTTTTATCAGTTTTTTATCTATTACGATTTTCTTTTCGAGTTTTGATTTTTCTCGATTTTATGTGATGTTTATTTTTGATTTCTTTTATGTTTGCCAATGCTAACAAGTGGATCATGACCTGTAGGATCAACCGGTTTTTTCAGAAGCCGATTTTGTTGAGAGAGCGGAGACCGAGCTCTTTTTCTACGAATGGGTTATAGAGGAGCATCACGAGTCAATTCAACCCGTTTTTTTTGTTTTTGAGAGACATCATATTTTTCTGTTTTCTTTGAGAGAGAGGACCTTTTCTCGTATTTATGTTTTTGTGTGAGAGGAAGGGACACTTGCATATTTTTTATTTTATACAAAGGGATCCATTAAGGATATCTCTACTTGTACCCAAACTTTGACTTTTTTCTCGGGGTCTGTTTCTCTAAGTGCTGGTGCAATTGGGGGACCTTAATGTGGATTTTCGATTTTCTAACTTTTCCTTGTTTCATGTGATTTCATGGATCTTAGAGGTGAATTTTTGCACGATTAGATGATTAAAGTAAACCTACTATCCCACTCCACACTTAGGCATAATTCACATTATTTGAAAAACTAATTCATTCTTATGCTATAACTTCTTGTTTAGGGTGCAGTTTATGGCTTTTGCATGCATTAGATTAGATTTTCAATTTTATGCGGATTATTTGCACATTGAGAGCTGGAGACATGTATGGCTTCTATCCCTGCATGCATCATCATTTTTCAATACATTATGTGATCTCCCCTTGTGCGACACATTTTTCACAGATAAAGGAAAATCGACTTCCTATCAGATTTTTAAAAATACCAAAAAATTGAAAACCATAAAAATTATTTTTTTCTTTTGAAACTTTGACAAAAAACAATTGTATTTAATTATTTTGGGAGAGAAAAACCCTCATTGTTGTAGGTACTTATCTCAAGACAGAGTGGGTGAGGATGTAGCCCTAAGGAATAGAGACAAAAATCCCTAGACTTGTACCCTAAGTACTCGTGTATCACCTCTCAGTGGTCGCAACTGCAAGCACTTGCCTTCAATCATAGAAAGTCATTTTGGTGTACTTTGCTTTACATTCTCCTTTGGGCATGATATAGCCCAATAACTCGGGTAGATGGCTCTACTATTTGGGGGAGTGTAAAGGCGTATGCTAGGAGACAGGGCGACACTCTATGAGCCTGTTTAAATAACTTCTTGAATCACCTAACAAAACTAAAAATATAAATGACCGAACTCTTACGATCATCACTATGTGAAGTTGGTGATATGGGGATTGGCTTTTGTGCTTATTTGCGGGTTATGCGCATTCAGCGTCCTAAAAGACTTCACACTCTTTCTCTTATCTTGACATCATACTCCATTTAGGACTCTCTTAACATCGAGGATGATGTTTAGATGGTCTTTATGCTCAAAGTTTGCGAGCCATCGATTTTCTACCGCTAGATTAGCATCTTCACAAACTCGGGATGACCCTCTTTCCGAGTTGGTCCCACTTAGTTATGAGGTGAGTCAAACCCAGAATCCCTCACCTCCTAGCCCTTCAGTCAAGGAATACCCTTGATGAACACTAAAATCGAGGAGGGATCCTATCATCCGATTTTGGAGGGTCTGCCGTGCTCGACAAGTCGGGTCCGACAATCGCTGTGTCGACCACTTTCTCGGCTCTCAAATATCCTCAATCTAGTGTGTCAATCAACAACTAATCTATAGTGATGCTCAAGCAATAAGTACAGTGAGCTAGAATTTATTATACCTTATAAAATGAAATGTTTAGTATGCAAGTATAGGGGTCGAACCACAAAGGATCAAAGAGGATAAGCCACAAAATTTGAAAAAAAAAGAAAATCAACAATTATTTTTAGTTTTTATAAGATTTTTTTATTTTTGTGGGTTTTTAATATATAATTTTTTATGGATTTTTTTATTTTTATTTTCTTATTTTTATTTTTTAATATATTTGCAATATATATATGTAAGTATATATAGATAATATGTATAATATATGGGTTAAATGGGGCTGCCCCCTGGGAGTAGCCAACTTGGCCACTCCCACCCCTATTTTTCCCTCATTTTTTTATTTCTTTGGAAAATAAAAATTTGTAAATTCATCATTATATCCCTCTAACATTCTATTAAAATTTCGTCAGAAATATAGATTCCTATGGCCTCCATCCAAACAGGGTCGATTTAAATAATCCTGCAACCGTTAAAAAAATGACGTCTGGATGGAGGGCTTAGGAGTCTCTGTTTCTGACAAAATTTTAATAGAATGTTAGAGGGATATAATGATGAATATATAAATTTTTATTTTCCAAAGAAATAAAAAAATGAGGGAAAAATAGGGGTGGGAGCAGCCAAGTTGGCTACTCCCAGGGGGCAGCCCAATTTTATCCATATATATATATTATAAGACAAAAATATATAATGTGTAAATAAAATCATAAAAATATCATAAGTTACAATCCTTTTTATTTATTTAGAGTTTTAAAATATTTTTAATATTTTTCATAACAATATTAATAATATAAGTATATATAGCTATATATATGATGTAGACTTCTAGATTTATAGATATAGATATAAATACTCAAACTTAAGAAACAAAATGTTTTTCTATTTTTTAAGTTTTTCTCTATTTTTAGAATTTTTGATATTTTTTTGGTATTTTTAATTGAATAAAAAGATCAAAACATTGAGCAATAATAAAAGGAAGGATTGTTTTGGAATTTAAAAACAGATAAATAACTCAAAATTTTTGAAACTTTTTTTAAAATATAATATATATAATAAATAAAAGTTTAGAAATAGAAAATATTATTTTTGGATTTTTAGATAATTTTTAATAATTTTTATAAGGTTTTTAGGGCTTTTCAATTTTTAGTGTTTTCCTTTTGAATTTTTTAGTGATTTTGGTTTTGGAGTTGGAAAATAAAATAATTGATATACTCATTTCTTTGGATTTTTTCAATACATTTTAATATTTTTATTTGTATTTTTAAATGAAAACAAAGAATAAATGAATATTTTTGAATATAGGATTCTTTAATTGACTTACAAAAATATATGTGATTTTAAATAGGTCCAGACACTTAAAATATTTTTTCTACAATTTTTAGTTGCAAAATACTATTTTAAGAATCAAAATAAAATAAATAAAAGTTATTGCAATGGTAAGGACCTAAATGCACTTAAAATAAATAAAACATGCATTTTAGAATAGAAACCTAAAATCCAGGGGCATATGTGCAAAATTTCATGAATATTCAATTAATACTGTGCTAACAGGGGTATTTTTATAATATTTAAGAATCTACAAGACTGGTGCAAATTAACCACAAAATATTACACATAATTAAAAAGTTTGTGGATTAAATAATAACAAAACCCATAGGAGTCCCCTGTAAAAAGTCTCGACCCCTCTATATGTGCATGTGTGGTGATGTGGATATAACTAGATAGCAAATAAAATAACTATAAGATAGTTTCTGCAAATATTACAAAATTTTTTGAACTACATACAAAATTTTATGGACTAAAATATAAAGCGAGGGGTATCTGGAAAAATGACCCCTCGAGGCACCGATCGACGGTTGGGTGCGCTTCACTTACCACATGGACGGTCCAGATCTCATGGAACTAATTCAGGTTGGATGGAAAAGATTAGATCCATTGAATGGATTCGACGAATGTGGGTTCATGCATCCAACGGTGACTGCTCCACCTGACTTGGCTCCTGATCGGACGTGGAGAAGGGGATTGGAAGAACATGGGAAGAACTAATCTCTGGAAAACTTCGAGTGCTGATTGTACGTGAATCCGAGCACCTCTAGTCTAGATAATGGTCTCAGAAGTTACATGGAAGTCTGCCGGAGCTGCTGGGGTTGTCAAAGAAGATATAGAGTTCACGATGGGGCCCTAGAGGTTGGAAATGTGGACGACCACCTAGAGATCTTCTTTGGAATGAAACACACCTCAGATGAGGCTATAGACCCTCAGAACCTGCATGGTTAGCTCAAGCACAAAAGGGAAAGGGTTCTTGGGTGTATGAAGTGGTGGAACATGTGAAGATGAGGACGGGTTGCACTCTACGATGAGCGACGGAAGTGGAGAGAGGATCTCTCGATCCGGAGGTGATCGAGGTGAACGAGGGTGCCTGGGGAGTCGAGCATTTGAAGGAGAAGACGATGGAGGTGATAGATGGTGCGAAGAACGATTGGAGCACCAGGAATGATAGTCGGAACTCAAGATCCTGCGAACTTTGATTTGAGAAAATAATGAAACAAAAGATAAAATGCCATGAAAATAAATCCTAAACTAGACTAATGCTACGATTAGGAACGAAAATAAGCAAGAAACCTATGACTCTACCTGCATGAGAGAGATCCAAGGAGGAGCTCCCATGAAGATGCCTGGCGAGCTTGGATCACCAGGTTCATGGCCTTTTCCTCCACACCAAACACTCCGACGAGAATGCTCCTTTCACCAACAACCTCACAAGCGAAATCTGGGTATTTCGATGGTGAAAATGAGAACAAAATAAAAATGAAGATGGAGGGGGAGTATTATACCAGAGCTGGTTTGACTAGGGCCATGACTCGATGCATCGATCCATCGATCGAGGAAACACACTGGTGTGAAAGACCAGAGATTGAGGAGCAAAATCGATGAATGAGACATGCCTAGAAAATGCAAGGAGTGGCGGGAAAAATTCGAGGAAGAAGAGGAGTCAATGGGTTCTGACAACCTAGAGTCATAGGGGGCCAGTTGACCAGTGGGACAACCAAGGCTGACCCCAGATTGGGCCACGTAAGCCGCTACGTGACAGAATAGAAATAAAATGCATAAATATTTCGAAAAGAAATAATAATGATTTTATTATTTTTTCTTAAAGCATGAAATACTTATTATTTTATGTAGTATTTATGTTGATTTTTATTTATTTTTTCGAGTTAATTTATTAGGTGTTACTTTTTATAAGTATAATTATAAGTATAATGACCTATATATTATGTATTTTACATTTATTTTGCATTTTAGATTTTATTATTTTATAAACTTATTTTATATATTTATAACTTATTTAAATATATACACACATATAATTTTGTTGTATTTTTTCTAAAGTTATTTGTATACTTAAATAATTATGTATATTTATTATAATGTTATACATAAGTATAATTCATCTATGTATTATAGTATACTTATTTATTTTAATATATTTTCAATTATTTTATTTTATTTTAATTATGTGAATGTATTTTAAATACTATTTACAAAATTATAAAATATAAAGAAGTGAAAAACATAAAGAATAAATATAATGGTTATTTTATTCAAGTACATTGCACACTAAGGGCCCAAAACCTAACTTTTACATTTTAACTCCAAATTGAATGAAACCACACAAACAATAGAGAAGCAACAAAGCCTAGAAGAGGGGGAGGGGGGAGAAGCAAGGGGGTAGTGTTGGGGTTAGACCTAAAAGTCTCAGGCAAGGAAAACATAATTTCCAAAACAACCACAATATGAATCACCTCCCATTGAAAATATAATTCTAGTAATTTATGCTATTAATTAAATAGATAATTTAATTTTAAGAACAATGGATGTGAGTTGAATGTATTTTGAGTTCATAAAGAAAAGATAGAACTCTGTGAAGTTTTCTTTGAGGCTTTTTATTCTGACTGTCTAGGGAACACTTTGCATTATTTTTAATATTTTTTTATATTTTTATCTACAAGTTTCATGTCTAAAGTTTATTGTTTGAGATACAGAAATAATAAAATAAAATAGATCCTAAAATTTATTTATTGATGAATTGAAAATTAGGGTTTTGAGTATTTATTAACCCTCACCCCCTTCTTTATTCCTTGTTGACCCAGTCATTCAACACCTATGGTATTTCATTTCATTTTATTTTCTTTACTTTATTATTTTATTTTGACTTCAAATACAATATTTACAACATAATTAATGGATGTTATTTTGTACAATTTAATGCTATTTACATGCATTTATCTAGAGGTTTAAGGCCAAAAGGAAAGAATAAAGATGATGAAATATATATTCATCACCCCCTATACTTTCCTTTGCTATTCCCTAGCATATACTTATGCCTATAAGTGTAGAAAAAGAAAAAAAACAAAGAACTTGGAACTATTTCTGACTCAAACTCGTCTTATTAAAATCAAAGTTTGGAGCTCAGTCAAGGCCTTTGGATTAATAGCTTATTCTGAACCGCATCGAGGTTACGAAGTGTGACATAACAATCCTTAGGTTCCATATTCCTATCATCTAGTTCTCTTAATAGTCAGGTCAGAGCCATCCTCTCAATCACATACTCTTACTACCTTGAAATGACAGATCCACGTGTGTGAATTTTTTAGCTCTTCCCATACAAAACTTATGAACTATAAAAGAGTCCGTTCTCCTGGTAACTCATCCTCGTGGAGACAGATATTTCCTTCTATAGTTAAGTGATGCTGGTATTTACAACCTAAAGGGGGAGATGCTAGAAGGATGGGAAAAGAAGTGGGAATGGACCAGTATAGTCTTCATTCCCTTGTGAAGTACGATTAATGTAATCGAGTCTTCACCAAGAAGCATGCTTTTTTGTAAGCTCCATATTTTTGTGGAATTTTTGGTATAGGCTTCATCTTTGGATTTTCATTGACTTTGCATTACTTATACATTCTTATTTGTACCCTGAGGGATATAGAGTCTTTCAGTCTGCCCATATTTTCGGATCTTAGAAAAAGTTAAGTCAGAAGACCATTCCTCATCCAAAGCATTGTATAAATCCATCTCAAGTGTCTTTAGATATTATCGTTACCAGAAAAAAGTGTGTTAGAGTACCAATTTTGGCAATCCCTAAGAATGATTCCTAAGCCACCCTTGATGAAGTGGCCTATCATCATCCCGACTTAGACTCTAAGATCTTTCAACAATCCACATGAGTTGAGCTAGGTGTTAAGTGTGCGGTTTCTAGTCAAGCTACAATCTCAAGAGTCATACAGATGATATGAAGGGTTCTAGTTAGACACAATGAATCGACTCATGAATAAGTCTCATGGAACCTAAATAATTAAGCCAAGGTGACCTGAAGTGTCCCAATTCTAGTCCTTAATGGGTTCATTTGAAATTAAGTGTACTAAGGTCTATACCAAGATCCAATCTCTATAATTTATTTCAGATTTGTTTAATTATCTTTATCATTCCGAAAAATGCAAATGCTATGTACAATTCAAGAAAAATATTTTTGAGAAGTAATTTTCTATTTTGAACTTTTTATAGATTTTTGGAAAAAGTTTTGTAAATTTTACGCATATTTTTGAAAAGATTTTGCAATTTTCATGGGTATTATTTTTTTTTACAAATTTTATGGATTTTTGAAAGATATTTACATGGGAGTGCTTCTATATTTACAAGTTTTAGAGTGTATTTTACATTGGACATGTACAAGTTAAATGTTAGTGATTATTTACAATATGTATAAATAGGTTTTATACAACTTTTATAAGGACTTTTATTTGAGAAATTATTCACAAAAGGTTCTCAAAACATTGTAAATCATTTTCACAAATATTTTAAAAACTTATTTTTGCAAATAATTTGACAATCATTTTCATAAACATTTACAAAATTTGATTTTTTTGAAAAGTTTTTTCATTTACTATATACAGATTTTCAAAGTATTTGTGCAATTATTTTTCAAATAATCTACAAATAGATTTTCAAAACATTTTATTCACACAAACAAAAGAGATTTTTGCAAACAAAAGATTTTTTACAAAGGTTTAAAAACATTTTACAATGTTTTCCAAACGGTTTTCAAAAGATTTTTCAAGATTTTCCAACCAGTTTTCAAATCATTTTGCAAAACATTTTAAACCCAATTTATTGCTTGTTTTTCAAAGAACTGTGTATTTTATTAGTTAGACATATTATTGAAAACACACAAGTACGAGTTATGGCTAAAGTATATACAAGGTATATACGACTCCTTATACTTAGCTTGAGCTATGTCCTCATAGATCATAGAAAAAAGAAAGACATAACTTATACTAAGTATAGAAAAGCCTATACTACAATGACTAAATTATAAAAGAATGAGAAATTGACCATCCCCCCTATACTTAGGATCAACTACACCTAAGTAAAGTAGACTGTACACAAAGCAGCGAGGGTCAATGGTGGGAATATACGAAATCACCAGTTCTACCTATCTCCCTCTATACTTATGATAAAATATACATAAGTATAGACAAAATATCAAGAGTTGATGAGACATGTGAGGGATCAAAGAAGAACAACTTGAGGTGCCCATCCCCCCTATTCATAGGACAAAGTACATCTTAGTATAACATCGATGGAAGGGATGGGATCTTTCTGTTGAATTAGAAAAAATAAAAGTAAAAGAAGAAAAGAAAGTCACTTTTATGTGATTTTTAGCTCAAGTATCTGATCCATATGTATATGTGAGCTCTTCTTGAAATATCATTTGAATAGAATCGACAAGGGATAAGAATGTATCATGCTTTAAATACAGCTTCAACAATTGTCCATTGACTACAAAATACTGTACATAAGATGACAATTTGGATATCAAGAGGCTTCCGTTGTCATGCACAGTTTTCAAAATGAAAGGCATGATCCATTTGCTCTTCAGTTTGCTTGGAAAGATTTTCAACTTTGCATCAAACAACCACATCTTCTACCCAAGCTCGAAAGTCTTTCTTCAGATGTGTTTATCATGACATTTATTGATCTTCTCCATATAAATTGACCATCCCCCCTATACTTAGGATCAACTACACCTAAGTAAAGTAGACTGTACACAAAGCAGCGAGGGTCAATGGTGGGAATATACGAAATCACCAGTTCTACCTATCTCCCTCTATACTTATGATAAAATATACATAAGTATAGACAAAATATCAAGAGTTGATGAGACATGTGAGGGATCAAAGAAGAACAACTTGAGGTGCCCATCCCCCCTATTCATAGGACAAAGTACATCTTAGTATAACATCGATGGAAGGGATGGGATCTTTCTGTTGAATTAGAAAAAATAAAAGTAAAAGAAGAAAAGAAAGTCACTTTTATGTGATTTTTAGCTCAAGTATCTGATCCATATGTATATGTGAGCTCTTCTTGAAATATCATTTGAATAGAATCGACAAGGGATAAGAATGTATCATGCTTTAAATACAGCTTCAACATGTGTCCATTGACTACAAAATACTGTACATAAGATGACAATTTGGATATCAAGAGGCTTCCGTTGTCATGCACAGTTTTCAAAATGAAAGGCATGATCCATTTGCTCTTCAGTTTGCTTGGAAAGATTTTCAACTTTGCATCAAACAACCACATCTTCTACCCAAGCTCGAAAGTCTTTCTTCAGATGTGTTTATCATGACATTTATTGATCTTCTCCATATAAATAAGGCTGTCACCATATACATAGTCTCGACATTCTACCAAAACGGTTCAAATCAACTTTGCCGTCCTTTCCAGCTTTCTCGAAATCCAAGTTCCACATATTCAATGCCCATAATGATTTGTGAATTAATTCCACGGATAGATGACATGGCTTGCCATAAACAAGGCAATATGGAGACATGCCAAGAAGAGACTTATATGTTGTGCGGTAATTCCAAAGAACCGAGTCGAGCAATTGTGATCAGTTCTTCCTATCGGGTCATACAAGTTTATGTAAGATAGTCTTGATCTCCATGTTTGAGCATTCGGCTAAGCCATTCGACAGTGGGTGGTACATCACATCAATGCGATATTCAATGTCGTATTCTTTGGTTAGCTTCTTGACCTCTTTGTTCACAAAGTGGCTTCCCCCCTTAGATTCTAAAATTTTCAGAATCCTGAACCGTGAAATGATATTGTCTTTCAGGAATCGACAAATAATCTGACTATTAGCGGCTCGAGTGGGGGATTACCTCCACCCATATGCACATGTAATCCACAACCAGCAGGATGTATTCTAAAACCTACTGTTAGAGAATGAGCCCACAAAGTCAATATTTCATGTATCAAAGAAGTCTGATATCTGAATGTACTTCAAAGGCATTGTGCCATGGGAAGTAATATTTCCAACCATTCTCTGACAATCAGTACATTTATTTACATAATCAACTGCACCCTTGAAGAGTGTTGACCACCAGAGGCTACATTGAAGCACTTTTGTTGCCGTTTTCATTTCAGTATGGTGTCCACCATCTTCAAGTTTATGACAATGGTCGAGGACACCTTTAATCTTCTCACGAGGTATACACCTCCTCCAGATGGAATCTTCTCCCTCACAGAATAGATGTGGGTCCTTCCACTGGTAGAAATGGATGTTTGACGAGAATTTGTCAATTTTGATCTCTGGCCAATCAGGCAGAGCCTTCTTGAAGATAAGATAATTGATGATATCATCATACCAGGGGAGTGATGCGATAAGAAAGACTACCTCATCTAGAAAAGTCTCTGTGATTGGAATAATATTCTCAGGGTTTATCACGAATTTCTAAATCAAATTCATGGAGTAGAAGAATCCATCGAATCAGACAAGGCTTTGCATCCTTCTTGCTTTGTAAGTACTTGACGGCAGAGTGATCCGTATGGATGATAACATTGGATCTCAAAAGGTGTGATATGAACTTTTCTAAGGCAAACACTACAACTAGCAGTTCTTTCTCTGTGAGAACTGTGTAGTTCTTCTAGGTCTCATTTAATGTTATGCCAACGAAATGAATTGCAAATGGCAGCCTATCTTGTTTTTGTCCTAGAACAACACTAATTGCGAAATTCGAGGCATCCATCATGATATCAAAGGGTAGAGACCAATCAGGGTCTGGAGGATAGGAGCATGTCTGATGAGGCCTTTCAATAGATTGAACGATTAGAGGACCATGTCATCGACCACAAAATCGACTTTCTTTTTGAGAAGCTCAGTCAACGGTCGGGCAATCTTGGTAAAGTCTTTGATAAATCTTATGTAGAAACCCACATGCCCCAAGATGACCAGACTTGCTTCAAATTTGTCACTGGCTCAAGTTTTAAACTTGCGTCTACCTTGGTTGGGTCGACTTCCATGCCACACTTAGAGATGACATGACTCGGTACAATGGCCTTTAGTCTACTTTGTGAAGGGGGCAACCTTACCCACTTCACATCAATTTCAGCAATTTCTTTTATTTTTTTAAATACCATCATGAATTTTCATAACTATATCACTCTAATATGTCATTCAAATTTCGTCAGTTCATATGCCCTTCATCTAGATCAGTCGATTACAACAAATCTAAGACCGTTAAAATTACCAGTTCTAGATGAAGGGCATATGATTCTCAATTTGAATGACATATTAGAGAGATATAGTTATGAAAATCCACAATTTTTTTAAAAAATTTAAAAATTTGCTAAAAATAGATATGAAGTAGTTAAGGTTACCAACTTCAGTAGGCTTCCCTTCCTCTTAAATTTTATATGTTACATTCAGATTTAATAAAAAATATATGTAGTTATATGTGAAAATTACATTATAGATACCTATTAAACTAACTTTCGGAAATACTCTCAATTGAAACATGATGTACAAGGGAAAGTTAATAAATTAATCCAATAAAATCTAGAATATTGAGTAATCAAACTCGGTGAGGTATCAAAACTTGGACATAAACGATCAGGTTACACATAAGGTTATGTTTTACCAAATCAAGCATGCAGATGTATACATATTCGTGCTTGAGCTTATATCGATATATACACTATATAAAAATTGACCAAAGCAACAAATAATTCAATATTTGTTGGCATAACTCCATAGTTAAATATATAACAACAAATATTATATGTTGCTTGATTTTTTAAATTCACAATGAATAGTATATCGATTGATGTATTCTTTGCAATAAATCACATAACAATGGTTATTCGTTGACTTCTTATAGTTGTTGCTAAATTTTGCAATGATATACACAAATTTCAACGAGTGAGTCAACGAAATGTGGTTGTTATACGGAATTTTAACATCGAATATGGTAGTCATTATTAATTACTAGAACAAAAGATTATTTGGCAACAAATTATATTCGTTGCTATATTTTTAACACTGGAAGACATGACAATGAATTTCAAAGTATTCATAGCCTTAGACCAGTTTTCTTGTAGTGGTATTTCTATTATGCACATATATGACTATTTACAGATATAAATACAAATATCCATATTACTAAATCTTTATAGATATAATACATATATTGGGGTATATATACTAAAATGTGAATTTTTACCTCACGAATCATAGAATCTTTGTAAATTACCTTCTCAACATTATAAACATCATTATTATCCCCCTGAACCCTCCAAACTTGGTAACTTTTACACAACAAATCATTAACAACCATCCATTTAATAGTTAAATTGATCCGATTATGTCAAAAATAACTTAAGTATCCCCTTACTAAATTTAGAAGAGTGCCATTCCTATCCCATTCCCTCCATCACATTCCTCACATCTCTCATGATGAGTGAGGCAGCCGCGACTCCGGCGAGATCGAGCCGGTCACCTTCCTGCCTTTGTGGTCCTCTCCGTGATTCAACTGAAACCAAAGACCTGATCCCCCTTGAGCCAGACACACCATTCCAATCCATTCCCACGGACAACTGGAGACAAGAACCCAATTCCATCAAGCTGAGCTCCATCTCCCGATGCCTTTCTGCTGTCCTTGCCGATCTCTGACAAAGGAGCACTATCCTCCTTCAAATCACATCATCGCTTCTCCATTTATGCCGGAGCCTACCTTCTCTTTGTAGCTGAAGTCGAACCCCCGACGTTTAACCATTCAACACCAAGCAGCCGCAAGAATCCTTGGAGCTTCACGAACTATCATCACCGACCGAGCTCTAAGCAGGAGCTATGCAGAGCCGCATCTTCTGTTCTTGGTCACAGCTAGGGGCAACAGATCAGCACACCAAAACACAGCAATTGGATCTCAATTTGGGAAGAGGACGGAGAAAACGAGGACTTCAGTGATCACCGGATCGCCACGAGCTGCTGAGACCTTGCACTATCCTCGTTCGAGCTCAAATCAAAGAACAACTCGAGGGCCTCTGTTGCTGTGCGACTTACCTCAGCATCTTCGGCCTCCACGGAAGCTCCTTGCGCATCGGTTGGTCTTCATCTTTGGAACAAAGCTGGGAGCTTCAAAGTGAGTGACACCCATTCTTGCATAGCCCCTTTTATTTGCAGGAGCTATTCAAGGGATGAGAAGAACGCTTCTAAGCACATCAACCTCACATGTACCCATCAACAAGAAGCACGACAATCTCTACAAGAGTTGCGAAGCTCTTTTGGTGCAAGACAATCTATTCATTGTACGTTTTTTTGTCTTTTATTGCGCAAAATTCATATTTAATCAATTGCATTTTTCATCATTTTGTGCATAATGTTCACCTCATTTTTCATCTGCTTGCATTTCAAATCACCGAAAGATTCCAAAAACATTTTCTTTATAAAAAATGTATTAATTTATTTTGTGAAAATATGGGCTCCAAGCTCATATTAATATCTAACATTTTTATTTTTCCGGCCTACATTAGAAGAGGCCCAAAGGGACTCCAAGTCCAATCCCCGTCATCTTCATTTGCAAAAAAATCGCTGGCGACAAAATAGCTGATGTCAACATGACATCAGCATTCAAAAAAAATTTAAAAATAAAAAAGGATCGTTGGCATCATGCTGACATCAACCACCCACTCCTTCCTCTCCAGGCGCCGCTTGCGCCGCTCCGCCTTCATCCCCATATGGTAACCTTCACCGCTTCTCCTCCTTGCGCACCTCAATAGTTGCCGCCTCATCCTCTTGCTATAGCCGCCCCTCCCCTCCCTCGAATTCGGCTATAAGGGGGGGGGGGGGGCGACCAAGGATTGGACCCATTGCCAAACCCATCAAGGTCTTTCATCCTCCTCCTCAGCTACCGTCGCGAGCCTCCAGCGCTCGCCGCTTCTTCGCTGCCCATCCTCCTCATCATCGCAGCCACATGACACCGCACCCTCCTCCTTGGCATCGCCACCTCCTTCCGTGCCCTCGCCACCATCGCTCCAGGAAGAAGGAAGGGGTCTTAGGGACCCCTTCATAATTTCTATTTGTTTGTTTTTTTTCTCACAAAACATTTATTTCTTTTCGCAATTATTCTAATTATTATATTTTATATTCTGCATCAATTGCATTTTCTTTATTAATTTTTTTATTTACATTTCAGTCCTACATGGACTATTTTATAATTCTCTCAAAATTTCTTTTTTCGCAATTTTCCCATTAAGTTTTTTAATTGGCACAATTTTATTTCTGTCATGCTAAGTCTTCTTAATTACAGTCATGTCCATTATTTTTTATTTATGTGCATTCAAACCCCTAGGTTTTTAGAAAATCACACAAATACCCATAACACTTCCAAAAATCAAAAAAATAGGAAAAAATTTGAAAAAATTCCCAGAAAATTATCGTGCAATCCTTATGATGTTTAGAACCTAGTGATCATCGTTCCGACACATTTTAAGCTCTAAAAATAAAAAGAAAAATACAATTTAGGTTGGCTCAATAAAGTCAAAAATACCGTTGTAATAGAATAAAAATTCGCGTAAAATGGCCAAGTCCACATGGATCGGTCCTCTACTTACCCTATGTTTAGTTTAATATCTTATATCTTGTAGTTGAAAAAAATCTGAATATCTCGATTTTCATGTGTGCATACAACGACACACAAAAACACACTTTTAGCGCATCGAAAATCCGCGTCTTCATTTTGATGTCATTGTCGGGGACTTGGCAACTTTTGTAATTTATTTTGGCACTTTTATTTTTTATCTTGATTTTGTAAACTAATTTCATTTGTCTTTCATTGCAGGTAAAAACTATTCAAAAAGTGGATCTATCTCGCATTCTTGTCCTCTCTCATTCTCATTAGTTCTTATTAGAACTTTCCAATCTCTTAGATATTGCATTTCTGTGGGTAATTTTTTTTTAAAAAATTGAAAATCATAAAATCAATCTTCTACTGCCTTTAACTCCGTGGATCTCTCTTCCTCTACTCGCTAATTGAACAAGATCACTAATTGAGTTGCTCACTTAATCAGATAAGTCCGGAAATTCACCGTGTGGCTTGGACAAAAGCGATCTAAAATGCTTGAAGTATTACACATTGTATACAATTTCTCATTCACAAAAAAACAAACTTAGATCAAAATCAAAAATCCTACATAGATTTCTTGACTATTAAATTGAAATGTTTAGTTGCTTTTCAGTAAGGGAAACCTTAGCAGAGTGGGTGATTAAATGATACCGCATTTGGCACCGTCCTCAAGAAATAGGGGTAGCTATTCTATAGTCCATATACTTGCACCGATACCAGTTGAAAGTAGATACAACTAAGCATAAGAATTCGGGACAGTCCTCAAATCTACAGTTAGATTTTAGGTCAACTCGCATCAATAAACCAATCTTGCTTTGTGTTTGTATTATTTTTCCTCTCCAAACACAAATTCTAGTGAACAAACTTATTCCTGTATGATGGGTATGCCAAATATCAATGCTGCACCATAATATCTAGACTACCCTTCATAGTATAAACCATCTTATGAGTGAGATTTTTACTCGAATTACGATGGTTCACAATAAAATTCTTTCATATCACTCATCCTCACTTGGGGAAGTCAACCCGACCCATTCGAGTACCGACAAATTCAGAACCCTCCATAATTCCAACCATTCTTCTATCCAAGTGCTGGATCATATAATTCGGGGATGTATGACCAATCCGAATCTTTGTATGGATCTACATCATTAACTTATTGCACACCTTATCCACCTCAACCTCGTACCAATCAAGTTGATGAGATAACCTTTGAGGGCTTTAATACCCTCCTGAATTCATTGAAAAAATTTGACATGGATATGAAACGATAACGTGAGGATAATGCATACGAATTTGCTGAAATCTGTGAAACTCTATTTGTCAATCCACTCATGGTTTTCGATACAATGATTGAGAATAAGCAAATTATATATTAGGGAATTCTCGAATCTGACTCAGCTTGGGATGAACTGAAAAATACAATCACATATCAACCTGAGTATAAAAAAAAATTTTGAGGAAAAAATGAGGAGATTTTGGATGAAAAATCTAACGAGATCGAACAAACACAAATTTTCGAGAACCACATCAAAAGGAGGATCTTAATGAAGATTTTTTGAGGAATAATTATGGATACCAATTCTTCCAACCTCTAGCTCAACATGATTCTAAGCCAAATGATTTTATGTCTTAGGCAATCCCTCTGCCACAATGTTTGGACCCAGTTTTAATTGAAATTCCTATCGATTAAAGGATTAAACTTGATTCTCTAATTAAAAATAATGATTTTGACAATGGAAGTTATGATGATGAGTGGCCTGAAATAATCATTGATCATGATGTCAATCTAGTGGTTGAAATAAATTGTGACAATAATGAATCTAATGATGAGACCCATATCATGAACCCTCCATCCGATGAAATAGAGATTGAAATATCCGAGTTGTCTACCAAAATTTTAACTTCGAATTCATATTCTGAATATGAATTTGAATCTGATGTGGATGATAAAATGAATAACGTTGAGAATGAATCAAAGGATAATGATGAATTTGATTCTGATAATGAAATTGATATTAATTCTAATAATGACGGTGATTTATTAGAAGAATTCAATAATGAAATCAAAATTAACGTTGAGTATGAATCTGAACATAATGATGAATTTGATTCTGATAATGAGATTGAACTTAATTATGAGCATGGTGATAATTTTGAGCAAGAGAGAAAAATTAAGATTGAGTTACCACAACCTGTGCTGCCTCTCACCCCTGACCAGATGTTCGAAGTCCTCCCTGATGACTCTCTCAGGGAACAAAACATAATTTCTTACTCTAATCACATGACTACCGCAATGATTCCATTCTTGGGATCGGTTGATATTGAGGATATACATCTTGAGCATCAGCATGAGAGATTATTGAATATGAACCCACCCAACCATCCTTGGATTTAAAGATGTATGAACCAATCTTTGATTTTTGGGATGATCATGATAATTTTGCAGGTGAGAATAGATTGGATTTATTGGATATACCTGATGAATCTGATTTTATCAATGGTCAACCTTATGTAGTGAACATTGAACCAAATCTTGTCCGCTCACAGACCATCTTCGGTCACATCTACGCATATCTTCCACCCACATGCATTAAGAGGTCACTTTAAGGGTGATTCCTCCCTCTCGCTCCAATCATCACTTGGATCAGCTTTCTCTTTCATAATCCCGATACCATCACCCACTATGTGCATTATCCTACTGGTATCACCTACCTACTCAGAACTTCACGCAATTGGCACCTCCACCTTCAAATCACTTGAGATAAATTATGTATATCATCATGGTTTTTCAAATATGGATGCTGTTCATACTTGAGACATAGGGTATTCCTAACCATGGAACACACATTGTGGGATTCCTCACATAATTATCTTTCAAGTATTTTCTCTAACTTGCATTTTTCATAAATGTAGTTCAAGTTAAATATGGGGGAAACTCTACAAAAAATCAATTTAAAAAAGCGTATCATTCATTTATTGCATCTTGTACCCTCTTCAATCATGTTGTCCCATTTTTTTCAAATTATTATGACCATAGATATATGGCTCTTGCTAAGCACGAGGGTGCATTACGTTTATGCATGCCATTTTTTATCACATTTTTTAAAATACATTTCATTTCATGCATTCCATTTGTTTTGTTTTATTTTTTTTAAAAACCCAAAATATTTTCCATTTTATTATTTTTCTTGTTATTTTTTATATTAAAAAGCAAACTATGCATCATTTCTGCATGTTTACAAATTTATCAAAAACATTGCATATACCCAAAATCCCACAAAAATTTGCCAAAATTCTCAAAAAAAATTTAAAAAATCCATTTTTTTAAAAAATCCAAAAATAATTTTCCTATTTTCTCCTAACTTTTTGAGATTTTAGTCTTATTTTTGCAAGTTTCGTACTTAGACTAAGAACACCTTAATCTACTTAATTTGAGAGGATTTCATTAGGCTTGAGTATTCTATTTCTTTAGGTCTATTTTAGACTTAATTTCTTGAGTTCCACGAGTTTTATACGGTTTGTGTCTAAATAGGTCATCTTGACAGCTTTAACACTCTTTACTCTTGATTGATTTTTGAACAAATTGCATATTACACCTTAGCTCAACTTGATTTGCATCTACAAGGGACCATTTTAGTTTAGGTGAGCAAAATTCAATGATCTAAGTTCTGGAACCACTTATTCTCTATAAGTTTGAGTCTACCATCGAACTTGCCTTGTACATGTATTTGAAAGTTATATTTTATACATGTACACTCTTGATACCCAATGACACAAAATCCTATAAAAAAGGCACAGTAATGGATGCTTGTTCTAAAAATACAAATGCAAAGCAGAAATCTACCAAAGAAAAATCTACTCACATAACCCATCACTGTCAATTAAACCAAGTAGCAGAATAGTGTTAATACCAGTTTAAAAGAGGCCAAAGAGGCCGAGGGTTAAGTTCTGCAAAAAGAAGAAAAAAAGAGAGCAACAGACCAAAGCGATCAACGGAAAACCCCTAAAAATCCAAGTTCTCTATAATTTGTATCTATTTTCTTTTGTTGATAGATTCAGCTGAAATGAGAATAAGCCTAGACTTACAGAGAATATAGGCTTTAGATTTTGGGAATCCCCTAGTACCATGTTTAAGGTTGTATGGTGTACTCGTCTCACGAGTTGGGAAGAGATATAATTTAGACACAGTTCAAATTCAAATCAGGGTTAAAGAGAACGACTGCTAATCATAATGACCTGACTTGATGTAAGGATGGAACCGACTAGAATTGATAGAACTTGAGGACTGTTGAATCGAATACTCGAGTCTAATATGAGTTTGAACACATTGTTCTTCTAAAGGTTAACTTAGTCTTTGTTTGTTATTTATTCAGACCTGGCTTTAAAATCTTAAAACTTTATGGGTGTGTCTGCTGCAAACCCTCTTTGAGCATTTTTTTATTTTTTTCTTTCTCTTTACATATCATTGTTTTTCTCAGGACTAACAAAAGTTAAGTATAGGGGTATGTTGAATCTATATTTTTTCATGTTTTATATCTTTTATTGAGCAAAATTCATGTTTAATCAATTGCATTTTCCTTCATTTTGTGCATAATTTTTACCTTACTATTTTTCATTTGCATTGCATTTTAAATCACCTAAAAATTTTACAAGCGTTTTCTTTACAAAAAAAGAAAATTGCATTAATTTATTTTCTAATAAATATGAGCTCCAAACTCATATTAAGTATCTAATAATTTTATTTTTTATTTTTCAGGCCTAACTTAGAAGAAGCCCAAGGGGATTCCGATCCCCTTCCTCTTCATTTGCAAAAAAAAAAAAAATTAAAAATCGCAATGCGACAAATAGCCAACATTAGCATTAAAAAATTTTAGAAGTAAAAAAAGGACCACTGATGTCATATTGACGTCGGAAACCCCCTCCTTTCTCTCTAAGGCTTCGTTTAGTTGCAAGGTTGGGTTGGGGTACACCGGTGTACCCCTCCTTCCAACCCTCTCAACCCTCCTCACAGTTTACAATTCACAGGGGTATCCCAACCCAACCCAACCTAGCAACCAAATAGACCCTAAGCGTCTGCATGCGCTGCTCCGCCTTTATCCTCGCACAGCAATCGTCACAACTTCTCCTCCTTGCACGCCTCAACAGCTACCGCCTCACCTTCTTGTAACGGCTGCCCCCTCCCCCCATCGAATCCATTTATAAAAGGGAGGGAGGGTGACCAAGGATTGGACACAATGCCGAACCCATCAAGGGCCTCTACCCACCTCCTCCTCAGTCGCTACTGCGGGCATCCGACGCTCGCTGCGTCTCAACCGCCCCTCCTCCCCACCGTCGCAACCACATGGCACCGCCTCCTCCTCCTCGCTGCCACATCTGTCTATGCCCCCACTACCATCGCTCTAGGAGGATGGAAGGGGTCTTAGGGACCCCTTCGTAATTTCCATTTGGTTTGTTTTTTTAACTTTTTGGACCTAGTTGCAATTTCGCAAAGCATTTATTCTTTTCTGCAATTTTCTAGTTTTTGTATTCTTATATTATATATTAGTTTCATTTTATTGATTAAAGTTTTTCATTTAAGTTTCAGTCCTCTAGGGACTATTTTGTAAATCTCTCAAAATTTCTTTCTTTTCCTATAATTTTCCCATTAAGTTTTTTTAATTAGCATAAATTCATTTCTATCATGCTAAGCCTTCTTAATTACAATCATGCCTATCATTTTCTATTTATTTGCATTCAAATCCCTAGGTTTTAGAAAATTACACAAATACCCCTAACACTTCCAAAAATCACCAAAAATAAAAAATCCAAAAATTTCCTAGAAAATCATGTGTGATCCATATGATGTTTAGAACCTAGTAATAATGGTTTCGACTATTTTAAGTTTCCGAAAATAAAAAATATTTAGGTTGTCTCAATAAAGTCAAAAATACCCTTGTAAATAGAATAAAAATTCACGTAAAATGTCTGATTCCATGTGGATTGATCCTCTACTTACCCTATGCTTAGTTTAATATATAATGGCTTATAGTTGGAAAAAGTATCTGAATATCTCGATTTTCACGTATGCAAACAACGACGTACAGAAAACACACTTTTAAGCATGGAAAATTCACATCTTTAGTGGTCCTCTCGCCCACGCCGCTCGACCATTTCTGCCACCTCTAGATCGAAGAAGTAAAGGGGTTACATCGAAGGGAAAGGAGGATGAGGGAGGGAGATAGAGAGAGAGGAATAAATTCAACATTTGGACTTCCTATGGTTTAATTAACTCAATTTTGATCCAAGCAAGTTAACTCAAAATGTGTCAAATTAATGACAAGATTTAGGTGTAAGATGTAGAAACTTTATAAGTTCAAGATGATAATAGAGATGTTTACAAGGTGGAGAAGGTAATTTACAAAGATTCTAGGGTTCTCGAGGTAAAAATCCCATTAACATGTTACATGGTTACACGTAATATTTTGTATTCTGAAGTCATTTTCAAATATATAAAGAAAATAACTCTTTGTTCTATGTAATAAATTTATTGTATAAGTTAGGGATATTTGCACCTATAATTCTCAGTAGTTTCACATTTACATACATAACCCTTAATAATTACGAATTACACCAATAACCCTGCATAGTCTCTTATCTCACTCATACAACCATATGTTAGTTTACTCCATTAATCAACCAGATCATTAAGTTTATCTAATCTATGTTAAATCCCCTTCTCCTTGTGTATCTTTGTATAATTTAAACCTCCCTTCCCCCTCCCTCCCGCTCAAAAGTTCAGAACCTTTACTTAGGCTATTTTTAGCCTAAGTATGGGGGGGGGGGGCGACTCATCATCCATCCTTCTCTCCGTCTTCTTATACTTATGTCAATTTTTGACCTAAGTATATGGGACGCTCCTCCTCAGTTCCGTTATATCACCCTATATTTAACAAACAATGGCTTCATATTCCTTGTTCTATGAGGGTATAACAAAAATTAAGTATAGGGGATTATTCCGTATATTAATGTATATCTACTTTAGCCATAGCTTGTATATTTTTAAACTTTTGAAAATCTTTTTCGTCTTGGTAATCCAGTGAACTGAGTTTTGTAAAAATTCATGTAAAAATATTTTCTTAAAATTGAGGTATTAACTTGTTGCAAATAAAACCTTTATCCAAAAACTCTATAACAAATTGAAAAATAAAAAAAAACTTATTCTTGATTAAAACTTTGACTACTAGTCTTAAAAATGAGTAGCTACTTTTCAGTAAGGGAACTTCGATCTCCCTTAGCAGAGTGGGGTTTAGAGGACACTGTATATGGCTCCATCCTCAAGTAACACGGGTCCGTTTATCGGTCCATACTTACACCCATACTGGCTGGGAGTAGATGCAAATATTCATGAGTCTAGGCCAGTCATTGTCTCTCAAAAGTTTTTTTAAAAAATTGAAAATTAAAATCCATAAAGGTATGAAAAAAACAAAAATCACAAAAAAATCACTAACGAAGGAGTTGATGTATTCCTGACACATTCACATTCACTCAGAGCTTGGGGATTTTGAGGACACTTTATTTCTGTGATCTTGAGAGTCTGAGTTAACATGCCTTAGTCATTAGCTTGTTTAAACTTAATAATCCACACTTCCCTAGTTTGAAAGATTTGAGCTCTATATTGCACTCTTCATCTCTACCTTCTAATAGAATATGATAAGCACAATCTCACTCACAATTATATGATTGATGAGATGAGTTGAATTATCACTTGAGGAACTAAGACTAGATATTTGAGTCTTGACCCGATCTAATGATGCTCGAGGATGGGATAAAGTTAATGAAGGCTTTAATAAACTTGAGTGTCAACAAAACTTTAGCCAGTTTGTGAACAAGTTCACGTGCTATATTTTGATATTTACCTATGTACCAAGGTGTGATGAAACTTAATTTAATTGTTGATCAGTGCACGCTAACTTTTGTTAAAAGCAGTGGAGCTAGCCAAACAAATAAAATGAAAATAGAGAGAAGTTCTCTCAATGAAAAGCTCAATCCTTCAAAGTCAAATTACAAAAAGCTTCCACCAAAGGTGAGCGCTCCCAAACATTTTCAAAGTGTCCACTTGAATCAAGCGCTAATTAGGACTAAGGAGTCGGGATGGCATCATAAAAGGGCTCTGCATCGTATAGTGATACAAGTCTGATTTTCAAAGGTATCTTAGATACTCAAAAAAGACACACCCCAGTGTACTCCCAGAAAAACAAGTGCAGACGATTCCGAACTCTCTCGACAGACACATTGATTAATAAGATAAAAATCTACATGTGTTGAGTAATAAGGCACTCGAGAGGCCCCTTGTTCCAACGTGAGGGAGAAAAAAATAGACACAATCCTAAATCCTCCATCATTTTGCCATCCATATACATTTCAAGTCTGACAAACTAATGAGACGGTTGACTGAAGTAAGAATAGATTTATTCCCTAGTGTTGAGGATTAGGTCTAGAGGATAGTCTCCTGGATCAGAACTTTGAGTGATGCCTCGATTCGACTCTCGTGAACTACAATATACTAAATTTCATATCCTTATATTATATGTACAAAAAGAGAGTCTGATAATTAGAGAAGTTGGACTCCTTCTGTCTGGAGCATGATTAAGCCCAGAATTTTAAGATCACTTAAATTGAGAGTCTTCGAAAAATTGAGCCTTGAAACATTCACATGCACTGTCAGGAATTAATCCAACTCGTTCATTCTTTAGATGCTCGAGGAAGAGCATAGTTTAAGTATAGGGGTATGATGAATCTCGTATTCATCATGCTAAAATCCATTTTAATCCCCTAGCTTAAAGAATTCAATAAAAATCACTATTAATTCCTCATTATTATCTTGTATTATATTTTGTATAATTAAGCTATAATTATTGTATTTAATTTATATTATTTATTTTGTACTTATTTATTATTAAAAAATTAGGTTAACAATTATCTATAATTTCCCTAACCCTTAAAAGAACTAAAATATACAAAAAAGACAAAATCCCAAATCGGTGTTTTTACCCTTTTAAAAATAACCCCCAAAATACCTTTTGTATAAATGACCTCTTTTGACTTTTTTGTCCAAATGAAACTTGTAGATCTCATCGAGATATACAACTTTCATGTTTTGACTTTTTCCTAATTTTGCCTCTAACTATTTCTTTTAGTTTTTCTTTATTGTTATGCTTCGATTTTTTTGATTGGGCCTTATGGCGCCCTTTGGGCCACCCACGTGGCACGCTCTCTCTGCCACCCACCTTCTACCAGCACCGTTGGATCTAACCGCCTCCACATCCATCTCCGTCGTTTAAATCCCGCTTTGCCTACAGCCGTCGATCAGCCTTCCAGATCTAAACAACATCGCTCGTCTCTGTCTCACTCACAACCACCCGATCTCCTATCATCCTATGGTCAACCTTACGCCACGTCACACCCTCTATCCTAACCCTCAAATCAACCCACTTCTTCATCCTCACCATCCATCCTTGCCGCCCTCCAGCCATAGATTAGATCATCTGATCTAATCGTAACCATCCCCCAAAGCATGACCCCCAACTGTTGGATCGAGCGATCAAACGGTCCATGTGCGTCATCTACCTCCTAACGCCCTTAGTCGAGGTGTTATGCAGGCGTTACGCTCCTCCCCCTTCCCATTTTGGAAGGCGCCCCGGTCACGCTCCTAGCTCCCTAACGGCTCCTCCTCGTAGACCCCAGATCCACCTTCATTGTGCACTCCTAAACACCCTCCTCTATTACTTCCCGCCTTCGAACCTCCTTTAAACATCCCCTGCCATGACATAACCGACGTACACCCCCTCCTATAAAAACCGCTCGTCTGCCGCCTAGAAGCATCATCCACCAATCTACAGGGCTCCGACCTAGACTCCTCCGCCCTCCAGTAACATCAGAGGGTGGATTGTCGAGGTCATAATGGTCATCGTCCCCTGATGTGATCCATGGTCCTCCGACCATGTTAGCACCGCCGCCGTGCGCCACTGAGCTCTGAGGCCTGGCTGTCCTCGTCGGGTGATGACCCAAGGTTCATTTGAGCCTCAACACAAGCCCCTCCTCCGCCCGCTCCTCTTCGATCTCCATGTTCTCCCATCTCATTTTTTCAAGATTTTCTTAGAATTATCCTGACACAACCATCACCCTTCATCAGTCATTGACCATCCAACAACCTCTGCCAACTCACCGTCATCCACGCCAAAGCCTCCGCTCGCCTTTCCCCTTTCTCCATAACCTCCCCCTTCTCTGACCCTCCTTCTACCCTGCCCTGCTAGAGAAGAAGATTCTGGCCACCGCCTCCCGTCACACCACGACCACCATTTCACCTCACATCACTCACGCACATCACACACGATGCTTCAGCTATTGTCTAACCTTCGCAGGTGCTTCAATGGCCGAAAAAAGCAAGTCCTCACCGATCTCGAGTTTCTTCTCCAGCAGGATGACACCCTCCACCATCTACAGCTAGCTTGGCAGCTTCCTTGACCGAAGATCGTCCTCACCAAAGTACAACGAAGGTCCTGGGATCTTTCTCGTCCATTGAGGAGCTCGAAGGAGCTCTGGCATGCTCGCCGAAGCTCCATCTATGCCATCACTCCTCCGATGAAATGAAAGCGCAGGTGCCGTTGGATGGTTTCTCTACGCTGGCCATCCAATGGCCCAAATGTGGCCACGTAAACTCCGCTCGGACCTTTAGGCCCGAGCATCCCAAGTAATTGGACGAAGCACCATCGTCCACCACGTGCCCGCCAGACCTGCCACGCCTACCAATCCTAGCCCTCGCATGCATACCACGTGTAAGGCTGGGTAAATTGCAAAAATACCTTGGACACTTTCCAGAATTGCAAGGATGTCTAGGCGTACGTGTCTCATGTGAGCGCTTGGAAAATTTACATTTATGCCCAGTCGATTTCTGATATCTGCAAAAAGGCCCCTGCAGACAATGGTAAAATTACAGTGAGTTCCAACTGATTTTGCTATATTGTAAATAAGTCCCTCCAGGGACCTATTTGTGATTATTTATCCTTTATTTCCCGCATTTTCATTACATTTTTCCCTTGTACCGCTTACTTCATATATTGAGCATTTTAATTCCGAACTACATGATTTCAATATCATTTTGTTCCTTATTTCATCATCTATCTATTGGCTTAATTAATTTTCTCATATAATACCAAATGAAATATGATGAATTTTTATTGCTAATTAAATATCTTTACTCTATATGTCTCTGTCATTGATCGATGATTGTTTGCAATCTTTTAGTGCTCAATTTGACTATGAAATTTAAATCTTAATTTGTTGTTGAATTTTGTGATCTTCTAGGGCATGTTTGTAATGATTATTTGCATATTTCTCTTTTGCATTCATGCATACATTGTGTTCATGCATCACCTTAAAAATTGCATCGTAAAATCAACTAAAAATACATGCATACAACTGTATTATTTTGCATTTTATTGTATGCGTATGCATGAAGATCTGAAAATGAGAAACTATTCACACATGCTTCTAATTGACCAAAATTTGATAAATAGAGTAAAGTAGCTCGTGTCCCTGTGTTCGACCTTGGTAGACTTTCCAAGTATAAATAGTCCACACCATTCAAAAGTGTGTGGTTTTTGCTCACCGAAATCTGTCTCCTATACTACGACATTTTCCTGATTATTAAAGAGGTGTATTTCACATTCATCAGTCTACCGGATCGAGGATGATCGACAAGCTACAAGGAGGCCATCGTTTTGTTTAAATTATGATCAATGGAACTTAGGTATTGATTGATTTACCCTGGATATAGGTGTTTAACATGTCTGATAGATCAATTGAAATACTACAGAGCTAGATTAATTGCCAAGGGTTTTAGGAAAAAGGAAGATATCAATTATTTTGATACATATTTCCTTGTGATCGGATGGCCACAATCATGATGTTTATGACACCATGTGAATTGACCTTTCTATACATCAAATGGATGTTAAGAATGCCTTTCTTTACAATGATATTGAGGAAGATACATACATGCATGCATGCATGCATGCATGAATACATATATCAACATGATAGGCTTGTGACACCTGCAAATAAGGGAATAGCTTGCAAGATGGTTAATTCTTTTTAGGGATTGAAATAAACTCCAAAGCAATGCCATGGAATTTAACAAAACTGTTTTGTCATGCGACATTAAGGTTTATGATTTTGACAAGTGTGCCTATTGTAAGGTGAAAGGTGATGAGAAAATTATCTTATGTCTGTATGTAAATAACATAAGATTATTTGAGTCACATATGAGGCTTATTAATGAGACCAAGATTTTTCTTAAATAATAGTTTTGAGATGAATGACATGGGTATTATTAGCTTCTCATCGATTAATGGTGTCAAAAGTGCACATTCTAGCAACAAAAGTAGATCAATCTAGAATGATATGCATCGTAAACCCCTAGATGATTGTGCTACATCCAAGGGCACAAATTGACATATTTTTCCTATCCAGTTTGTGTCAATATATCCTTATAACATAGAAGGATGTATACCATAATGTAAATTAAGAGAAATAGTTCTTTTCCACATGTTGCAGTACTCAATCCAAAACTTCCCAGCTAATACGGTAAATATATCTTGTGTATGTACTTCATTTTACAACTAAGAATAAATGACATGTCGTATACAATTTGCAAGATATATCAAGCTTCATATAACTTGTGAATAATTGAGTTTAGGATTATTCAAAAGGAGCATTTACAACCTTGCTATGCTAACATCCAAATTTCTCAAATATCTTATCAACAAAATGAGATTGAGAAACTACAATCTCATCTATTAATCTCATACGCTTTGAATGTACTCATGCCGTCTGGTCAAATTATGGTAGTGCATTCTCAAAGAACGCCTCCTATGTGAGTAGTGTTACTGTAGGACACATTTAAAGGAAGAGGGTATTTCCTAAACACAGTCGTGAAATATGTTATGTATGCATGACTTTTAAGAGCACTAACCTTAAAAATTGCATGAAGAATAATACTTTGTCGTGTTATCGTAGACCTTAATACCAATGTCCAAAGTTCAAGATTTAGGCCACTTAGGTGAAGTTTCAACCAGAAGGTACCTTTTACTGAAGCAAAGTACGACAATTGGAAGATGCCACTTGTTTATAGTTGGATTTCTTTTCAAATAGTGAATTCAAGGGAGATTGCTGCATATAGAAACTCATTGACTTTAATTGAGAAGTTATTTTTTTACACAGATATTAAATTTAGAGGTTAATCAATTGACCAATTGAGAATTCACGATTCGAAACATGACGAGTAAAGTTTTACTACCATATTGCATAATTCGAAAACTATTTAGGGACATATATGAGTCCGTTTCCCAAGCTCTTGCAGTAATAGTAGAGAGGGCTGGAGGACCATACATGCATGCACGGTTCACATTGCCACTCGTCGGGCTCAGGCCAATGAATCAAATTGGATCTCTAATCTTAATACTTTTTTGTGGGTCTCATTAAATGGGTTGGATAAATTAATCTAATCAAATCAATTTGTAATTCGAACTTTCTTAATTCGATTGGAGTTCGATCCTTCATATTCCAACTATTTCCAACATCAAGGATTCGAGGAGACTCCCTTTTATTTGGCACGATTAGTTATGGATCCTAGGAATCTTTACGAATCTATTTCTTCCCCTACATGATCATTTCTTGTATGCACACTCTCTGTTCTTTAGTTCTTCCCACCGGCAAAAATCGTTCTTCTCATGACTGCTTATTGTTCTCTGAGATATTTTCGAAGACGATCCCCTCGTAATGCGCAAAAGACAGTTGTGTTACCATTGTATTACGTGTCATGAATCCTCCATCTCACACCTGATTTTTCCTATTAATTTTTACTGCAATATATTTACTTTATTGCTCTTTTCGGATCTTGCCCATGTTTATCGAATGTTAAATGATCACTTCCCAAACTCCGCAACGGAATTACGACTTGTGTATCATGTGATATCATTGAATTGAATCATGCAAATCTGGAATATTACTGCTTAATTTCATTGTTATTGATTCGGTCTCCGCTAATAGTTGATGGTGGTCATCTCCTTTAACTCTTTTAACTACACTACTGATAGTTACTGATGTTTGTTTACGCATATACATACTCAACCATTGGAGAGATGTAGAATGTGGGATGGTAGAGTATCGTGATTAGCGATTAATCCAATTTTAGAGAGCACGTGTGGGGATTAAGCAACTAATCAGCAGACAAATAATGAGCAAGTTCGTGGGGGATGAAAAAGAAAGGAGAAAAAGAGGAGGAAGAGAGACAGTGGAAGCAACAATCGCTGGAAAAGCAGAAGGAGCAGAGGGCAGCGTAGTTTCAAACCCACCACCACATTCCCACATATAACCCCAACACCCTTCCACTCCTCTTCCTCCCAACACCTCCATCCGATCAAATCGAGGGGGGCGCCGCTGTCAGATCGCCGAGACAATATCTCCTGATCCAAGATCTCAACCTCCTCAACCCTAATCCTCTCTTCTCCGCTGCTCGCTCGCTTTTGCGCTTCTCGAGGTTCGCTACAGCTGACACATTGCGCTCGTGAGACCCCCCCAATTGGTCTCTAGGGCTCGCTCCATTTGTATATAAAGACCATCTTCTTCTTCTTCTTTCTCTCCCCGCAGATCTCCGACGAAGGAGATGGAGTCGCCTCGGAAGTTGCTCGCTGCCTTCACGCTCCTCTCCCTCGCCCTGTCCAATGGTTGGTGGTTACTTCTCCAATTGCACATGATTCTTAGTTTAACTCCTTTTTATATGACCCATCGTTTCCGCAGATGTCCAGAGTAGTGATGTGAGCGCCATGAACAGCAGCTCGATCCCCACGTCCCCACGGAAGCTTCTCCAAAAGGGTACTGCTGCTGCTCCTAATTCTACCACCTTCTTTCTTTTTGTTTCTGTTGCGACCATCACCTGTATTAGCCCATGCACGTCCTCGTGGGTCCACACGCACTGCATCGCAGCTTTTTGGCTCCTCCGCTCTTTTTTACGAAAGGGGTTGCTCTCCGTTTTTGTCGTGTTCCTCTCAAGCAGAAGCTCCGACGAGGAGGCCCGAGAAGATGGGTCCGGAAGTGTGCAGCAACGAGGACATACTGGTGTTCACCAACCCCACCCCGGCGATGCCCAACGGGATCCCGACCTACACAGTGGAGATCATCAACGTGTGCTCGTCAGGATGCGCCGTCTCCGGGGTGCACCTCAGGTGCGGGTGGTTCGCCTCGTACCGCCTCATCAACCCCCGCCTCTTCCGGAGGATCAAGCACGACGACTGCCTCGTCAACGACGGCAAGCCCATCCCCAGCGGCGGCAGCGTCTCCTTCGCCTACGCCAACTCCTTCCCCTACGAGCTCGACGTCGCCTCCCTCGCCTGCGTCTGATTGGTTCTTGATTTCTTTTTTTGCTCTTTTTGGGTTCTTGTAGGGCGCGTGTATAGGAGATGGATATTGGGTAATAAGTACCGACCAAGTGGAGATAGTGGGGAGATACGTGATGGGTATACTGGGAAAAGGGTTGGTCGTGGGGTGGGGAAGGATGAGTTGATGATGATTTGGGCAAACCCTGCTGTTTCTGATGCCTTTTTCTTGCACCGCCCACGAATGGAAAGCAATCGGTATTGGTTCCATGCAGGTACTTTTCCTGTTCTCTCGTTTCTTGATGCAATTTCGTATATGAAAATCTTAGTATTTCGCATGACTACATGATGGGTATTCGTTGCTACACGTATAGCTCGATCTTGTAATATAATAATAATAATGGAAAGCAGCGAGTGGTGGGGGTGCAGAGGAGGCAGAGCAACGTCGTCGACGTACATAATGGGTGGTTTTATGGTGTGATGGCGACCTGGGAGGGTGGGAGAATGGAATGTGTTGTAGTTTTGTGACATAGGATGGGTCTCTCCCGCAGAGGTCTGCTAAGGACTACTGCCGTTTGTGGGCATGGGACTCGTGTTCCGCAGAGAGGATAGTTTAAATGTTGCGAAGCTGATCGGTTTGGTCGCTTGCTTGCTGTCTGCCCCTCTCTTTACGTAGAATGCCGCTGTTCCCTTTCCATTCTCGTGTCTTGGAAGGTCAAAGGGCGTCGCACCATGGGTTGCTGTGCCTTTCGGTTAATTGGCATCTTTTCTATTTCGGGTTTAGGATTTTAATCACGTGCTTACCTGGTTCTAGCAGATGGGTTTAGCACTAACGACAATCAAATGTGACCATTGCGGACAGGATCGATAATTGTGGAGTTGGAACCGTACTATTTCTCCAGGTGGTGGACAGAGAATACCCTGTTTGATCACCACCAGATCATTGGAATGGGTTCATCTAATTTAAGGAAGTAATCTTGCTTAGACACAATTCTATGCATTCCGCATTGAAGATTTAGTTGCAGGTTCACATGATGCGTTGGATTGATGGGGACGGTTTGTATCATTGCATGATGCATGCATGATCCAAGTACAAACTAGTGCCATGGCCGTGTGGGTCTTCTGCAGGTAGCAATGAATACGTGGGCCAAGGAAACCCGCAACCATTTCCCTTTCGGGGATGAGCATCTCCTTCACTTAACAGTGATTATATAATTATTATACCTTCCATTGGACAGATAAAAGCGCATCAACTGCATTTCATACACGGCACATGATATATTTAAAAGATGATGATATGTTATGGCACAATGAAGGGGAGGGCATCCGTGAGTGGCAGAGAATGCCGTGCTTAATTTCCTCGGATCCAGTCCATCTTGGCTTTCCCTTCCCCTCCCTCGCTGCTTGTTCATCACGACATATATTGATGGGGACTGATGCATCCCACCTGTACGCAGCCCTTCATCTTTTTATTTACCACTGCACATTTATTTGTTTATTTGTGTCGTCGATTTTGTTCTTGGCATTTCGTTTTTTGTTGAACATAAACGCAACGTCCTACCTCAAAGAATCTCATAATATTAACTGAAATCACGACAATATGTCAGAAGATGAATCTACAAGTCTTCCTCTGTTCTCGTTCTTCTCTTCTCTTCTCTTGGCTTCCAGTTGCCTCTTCATCCCATGTCGAAAGGACGGACGTGCTGAGGAGTATATAGATGACTACGTATACCTTCCAAGTGGTTGATGGACACCACTCTCATATCCTCTATATTTTGCATTCTCTAATGACATCCTTACTTTCAAAATAATGATATCGAAAAGGTTGGTAATATTTGAAGATCAATCACTTTGCAGACCTAATAAGTTGGACAACGATGATTTAATTTCTGTTGGGGAAGAACCATCAACGACCAAGCGAGCATGTAAAGAAGAAGACACAAGATATGATGGTGGTTTTGGCCACTTCTGTCACCATCAAAGAGGAAAGGGTAAATTACAAAAAAAGGACTCATCTTTACATGGATTCCCAAATTAGGGACCGATCTTTATTTTGTAACAAATAAGGGACTAAAGTTTAAGTCAACGTTTCAATCCTTGATGTCGTTAATGGGCGGCTTTACCCATGCATTCATTTGACGAAAATACCCATGGGGAGCCTCTTCTCCTTTCTATGTAAAGATATATAGGCTACAATAGCAAGGGCCCTACAATCCATGCATCGGCAGAAAGAGGTCGTCCAGCCTACATCAGCCACGTCCCAGCGGAGGCGCTGTTGGACACCGTCCCCATGCGCTCCATCCTCCTAAGCTTTGTCCCTCTACATGTCTTGGAGGGCATCATCCGCATGGAGCTCGAGTCGCTCACCACTCTTCTGTCGTGTCCGAGTGGTCTCTCAACTATAGAGGCCCGACCGTCGCGGCCTCCCGGCATCCTCCTTCCTCGCCAGCTGCCTCGTTGGCGGTCTCCTCCTCTCCACCCTCGTCGACTACCATCTCGATCGAAAGACCATGCTCGTCATCACCTGCCTTGGCACGTCCCTCGCCGGCTCCCTCACCGCGCTCTCCCCAAATGTGTGGATCTACGCCGCCCTCCGCTTCATCACATGTTTCTTCTGGGCAACCATCGACACAAGCTTGCTCGTGCTCTCCTCCGAGGTTGTCGGGAAGCAGATCCGCAGGCAGGTCACCATCGTCGACTTCTTCAACTTTACTATCGATTTCCTCTCGCTCCCGGTCATCACGTACCTCTACTGGGATTCCTCCTGGAGGTACCTCTACCTCTGGACATCCACGCCATGCCTCATCTACTCCGTCTTCATGACTTCTTCGTCGTCGAGTCACTGCAGTGGCTCACCATGCACGGCCGCCATGAGGAGGGCTATACAGATGCTCACAGACATGGTGTTGTCCAATGGACATGGTAGTGTCATCTACTCTAACTTCTCTAGCGTGCTTGTCTAATAGAGCGAGCAAGGCAAGAAGTCGCTCGGGCCTTTTTCTGCGATGCAAAATCTATACGAGAGCTATTGGTCGTTGAAGTGCATGATGCTGAAAATGATGATGGGGTTTGGCATTGTCATGCTGTATTACGGCATGCTGCTGGCCGTCGGCGACTTCGGAGCGAACTTGTACTGGAGCATGCCGATCAACATGTTGGCGGAGTTACCATCGACAATGGTGACATTGTTGCCATTGCATCGGATCAAACGGAGGGTGATGGCGCTGGCGTTCACCTGGGGAGCTCCGTAATGAGTTTCCTCTACGTGGTGTTGGTTGGAGCGAATGCGGCGAGGATGATGGCGGAGGTGGTGGCGTTCTTCAGTGCGTGCACCATGTTCAATTAGGGAAAGTGAAAAACTAAATCAAGGGTATTTTCGTCAAATGAATGCACGGGTAGAGCTGCCCATTAACGTCGTCGGGGACTGATACGTTAACTTAAACTTTAGTTTCTTATTTGTTACAAAATAAAGATTGATCCCTAATTTGGGAATTCATGTAAAGATGAGTCCTTTTTTTGTAATTTACCCAAAAGGAAAATTAACCAATAAGGACACATGCGGCTCTCGATTGCTCTCTTCTTTTCTTCTCTCTTTCTCATATTATGTCTTTATTTATTATGGTGGTAATGCCCTCGATCATTCTATATACAGTCCAAGTACAAAATCTATAAATCTATTTCTAAAAGAACTCTACACATAATACGGCTAAATTTTTATTAGAATTATGAGTCCAATCTCTTTAGAATTCTCAATTCTAATGGCTCCCAATGCTAACTTGCGACAATTTCCGAGTGAATGAATCTAATCTACAATACATCTTGGATAAAATAGGGTACGAAAAACAAATTATAAATGTTGAAACATTGTAATTAGTTGTAATAATTCCAAATTTATTAAATTTTGTATAATTGATTTATACGTAAAAATAACAATATTAAAGGATAGAAAATGTATAAAAATGACCGATTAAATTAAGATAATAAAACGTCACTCAGATGATTAGACTAATTGATTAAATCAAGACAATAGAAGGCCACTCAAATGGATTACATGTGGTTTGCATGTTATCTCAAGAAGACTACATAATTACAAGAAAATTTTTAGGGTTTATTTGTTTGGGGAACTTACTACGTTTGACCATCATGTACATCTAAGGCCCCACTATCCACCCTAAGCGAACACATCAATTCACTCTTTTTTTCAAGCTATTAATTACTGAGTTGTACTAGTTATGTAACACCCCAACCTTCAAACATACTCTTACAAACTCACGAAGTATGGGTGTGAGATATAAGCGACGTGGGTAATTACTACTTGACAACTTAGACTTAAGCATTTTAGATGGCTATTAACGGATTTAATTGGGTCTAAAACCCAACAAGTTATCATAATTAATTTTCCTCGATTACGGATTAGAGAACTAAACCCGAGATGTTACAAGTTAAAATGTATTCTAATGCAACTATTATATGATATCTATGTTTTGACATTGTTTCAAGCTTTTTAGCCTTCCACTTTGGACTGTATTTAGATATTATATTTTATCTTTATTCTTGACTTGAAGGCGATATGTGTAAAGATCTATCTTCTAAAATAGTAGATAAACTATCGACGATGTCACATATATGCCTTAAAACTTTATTCGTGGAATTTTTTTGTGTAGAATATAAATTTGCGAAGCCTTGTGCTTGTTAAAGGTTTGAACTACAACAAATGTTGTTCATATAACAAAGTGTTTGTTTATTTGTGCTTATTTTTATTATTGTTTAAAGCCCGAATTCATTTTATTAGTTTATAGTTTTACAATGCACTATTCACCAACCATCTAGTGCACTTTCATTTGAAAACAAAGCTATCATGTTCAGTAGTGAATTTGGCATGACATTCTTATACCAATTACCATGAGTTCATATGATGCAAATTAATCATGTCGGGAGACAACATGCCAACCCATTGAAATTACTTCGTCTGAGCCGATTACACACACCAGATGAATAAAATGTAATAAGCAAATCCTCTAGAGGAGAGCTATCTCTATCATGTATTATAAAAAAATTTCAAAATACTGAGATCAATAAAGAACTCGCGGATTACACTCACGCTAAAGAAAGGACAATCATACGAAAATATAAGGCTATGAGTATATATTATATTGTGCTCTATCTACCGATGATTATGAATCTCAACTGGAGAAGCCTATGAGATTTGAAGATTTCTTGAGGTAACTCGTGAGGGTATCGATCAAGTCAAGAAAGTAAAGATTGACATACTCAAAAATGACTTTGGGTAGTTTTTGAATAATGGTCAATGATTATTATAGCCATCGAAGAAGCCAAGGGTCAAAAGACCTATAGGAAAAAGTCCTTTGCAATTACATGAGATGTTTTAATAGCAACTCTAGTAAAGATGAGCAATATGAAAACTCCAACATTGAGATTGCTTAACTTTCCTCGTGACAAATGAATTTGGACTAAGCAAATCTCTTGTTAAAGTTTTAGACGCATACAATGAAATCTTTACGTACTCATGAAAACATAGAAAAAATGTAAACTTATTACTAAGGAAAAAGATGATTTAGCAAGAGAAAAAGGAATTTTAGAGAAAATATTTGCGACTATTAATAAATGAAATAAAAATTACCTATAAAAAAGGTGAAAATTAATTAATCCGCTATTAGTAAGAGGAATATTAAAGACTTTAAAACATAATAGGAAAACATTGAAAATAAAGCTAATCTCTACTCAAGTCACTAAGTCAACTAGACCATGGAAATCAAAAAAGAAAATTGCAATTGATCATGCTTTCCCTTGGAATAAGAAATATATGCATAATAACGCATTTTATTCTTAGCCAAAGTCAGATTATGTAATACAAATACTAACAGTCGAGAATTTAAAAATGTGTCGGTACCTAAGAGAATGTTAAACCATTATTTTGAAGGACACTTGCAAGAATTAAGAATTTTGAGTTGGACATATATAGTAGTTGTTCACGTCATATGAAGGGAAATTACGAGCTCTTTATCTAGTCGGGGGATATTAAGGGCGGACATATCATGCAAGCTGACAATTAGTGTGTGTTTGGTATGTGGGTTAAGGTAGGTTAAACTGATAGCATGTAACTCATTTTTGTGTTTTGGTGTTTGGATAGAGGGTTAAACTGGGGGTGGGTTAGAAGTGGGTTTATTGTGGTATGATTGTATTGAAGTTTGAAAAAGTGAGTAGTTATTGTGATGTGATTGTATTGAAGTTTGTAAAAGTGAGTAGAAGTGGAGTAGTTTATAATTTTTATATGATATGATGGTATAATATATTATTTTTTTATGGTATTGATGATGGAAAATTGATTTATTTATTTTTTTAAAAAGAAATAAAGTGGAGGCCCACATGGAGAGAGAAGATATGAGTTGGGGGGGGGGGGTTAAACTCCGCAAAGAGGAGTTTACCCCTTTTGCCGAACGGGGTCTTAGTGTTGCCTTATTAAGGGCCTGTTTGGTTGCAGGGTTGCCGTCCAACCAAACAACCCAATCCTCCTCACAGTTTACTATTCACAGGGGTACCCCTGCCCAACTCAACCCTTCCCAACCCTGCAACCAAACATGCCCTAAAGATAGGGGCATTATCATAATTCTCGAAAAGTAGATCCGAGTTTCCGAAGAGAAGTATGGAAAGTTACCTATTTAAAAAGAAACAACAATAAAGACTTTTATTCCTTAGATGTCAATAACATTTTCTTTAAGTTTCTTACTAGCTAACGTTAACGGAAGAGATCACCGTTTGGTACAAATGATCATGACACATTTACCTATGACTAGTAAATAATCTCAAAAAGTTCAACTTAGTTAGAGGCCTTCATAATCTAGATTTCGAATATTTTACCATGTGTTCTTCGTGTAAACTTAGTAAATTAACGAGATCAACTCTTACGTAGAAGAGTTTGGTTTCAACCTAAAGACCTCTTGAGCTTTTTCACCTAGATCTCTTTGGCTCCACCTAGAGCAAGAGCATACTCGGATCACAGCTTTGCTTTGTAACATGTGATAATTTCTTACATTTGGGCTACTATGTTTACACTTGAAAGATAAAACTTTCAAAGAATTCTTAGAATTATGTAAATGAATCAAACAGAAAAAGGACGTTATATCTTTAGTAGTTGGAGTGATCATGATGATGAATTCAAAAATAAAAGATTTGATGAATTTTATTCCTCGTTGGGGATTCATCACAAGTACTCGTTCCAAAGAACCACACAAAAATCTGGCTATTGAACATGGTAAATGTATCCTATAAGAGTATGCAAGGAAAATGTTTTTTATGTGTATGATGAATATGTGATTCGTCACACTAATTAGCCGAAAATAGAGCTTCGTCCTGAGTAATTAGATGCATACATATGTTTATAACTCATAATTAACATTCACACATTTGTAAATAATTTTCATAAATTCATTCTACATTCATATTCACTTATAAATATTGACATAACTTTATCCATTTTTAATTAATACACATTAAATCCAATTGATATAAATTAATTCCATTGTGCACATATCATTAACATTAATCAATGAAAAATGCTAACAAATACTATTTGTAAAAAAACCCAAAACCTAATTCCAGGATAGAAAGTCGTAGAAGATGATATCTCTCACATACAACGTCCAATTTCACTCTACTCACTTTTGAATTAATGTGCATTCAATTATCTACAAACCAAGAACAAATTCAAAAGAATCGGAGTTTATTTGTGAAATTTGATTTTTGAGACCGAACTATATATTGTATACATTTACTGATCTTTTACTTGTTATTGCATGTACATATTTAATTCTTTTTTATTTATTTCTTTTTCATTTCTTTATTTCATCTCATTTTCTAACTAATTATTAAAAAATAAAATCTAAAAATCTCAAGAAAATCCAAAAAATGACATTTGTATCCAATGCATTATTCTACATCATGTTTGATTTTTGCGTACATTTATTGCCAATAGAAAACCAAATAAAAAATACAAAACTAAAAAACGATATTTTATATACAGAAAATAACATAAAAAATCATATCTTATACACGAGTTCATTTGCATCTAAGGTCATTTCTTTAATGGAGTTCATTCGCTATTTATTATCTATTTTTCTTTTATTTTATGCATGGTCAACATGTCAACTTACACGTGTCCCCTTCTCACGGAGCCACCGCAGTTGATGTCAAACTCGCCCAAGCCTCAGTCAAAGCCTTTTGTCCTCTAGCGCCCATGATCTGGGCCATTGGATTGATCATGATCCAACAATCATCCTCTCACTCGCTTCACCCTAACCCCCTCACGTGGGTAACACATGACACCTCCCCATTTGTTGGATCGAGTCACGATCCAATAGCTATGGCTCACCTCCTACCTCTAGCCTCCATCAACGAGCACCGCTGACCAACCTCAGCGGCCTCTAACCATCCTCTTTTCCTTATCCCTTTCCAACAACTGCATGGAGGCCTTCCCCGATCTTTCTCCTATCATATCATCTTCTTCCCTAATATTCGGACCATCCTCTCGCCTCCTGAGAACCCGAACTAACCACCATCTTCCCCTAACTGACTCCAACAACCAAACCACCCAATCTTCACTCCTCCTGAGCATCCCCAAATGCAACAACTCTCCTCATCCCTCTCCTTATCCTTTCTCCATGTCCTCTTCAACCAACCATTATACCTTCCACCATATGCAACTAAATCCTAATCGCATGCATCCTCCATCTCTAGGTCGTAATCCCCTTATCCTCTTCATCTCTAATCTCCTCCAACAAAACAACTCTAACAACCCTTCGACCCCTATCCCTTTGCAATTGATACCTAAACGACCTCTTCCAACCACCCTTATCCCAACAAACCCAATCCATCATGTTTGCAATCCCCGAACCCTTACCTTTCTCTCTATTTAACTCCATCTCTGACCACCTGATCGAATTTCATTTACCATCCTGGCCCGATTTGAATTGAAAAGGGACAGAGAGATATCGAGGTCTTGGGGCTAGTTATAGTAACCATGTTCTTGGGGCGAAGATGTCATGTAGAGGGAGCTGAGCTTCGTGGCTGCTCCACCCAACCTCTAATGTGACCAGATCGGAGTCGAGTGTTCCCCCTCCATCTCAGGCGATTACCAGGTACCACCTTCTTGTACTTCTTCTTTCTTGTTTTTTGTTTCATCTTCTTAGTCCTTCTCTACATGCCTTCTTCTTCACCAAATCACATCCCATCATCGATCCTTTATAACAACCACACATTCAAAATCTTTTCACGTTCTTCTTTTACCCTTCGCAAACCACCACCTTCTCTGCTCCATATCCTACGTGTACGCTCGGAGCTCCGCCTCGCTCTACCCCCACCCCTTTTCTTTGTGTGCTTTAATGCCTAGGGTGAGTCCTTACGCTTGAACCACCCACCTTCTTTGTAGTAACACATTAGGAGAAGCCCTCCATAAAGCATCAACTGATCTCCATCGGGGATACACCAAGCCATCGAGAGAACAAGGGACAGTAAGAAGAAACCTCGCCATGTCCCTCCTTGTCATGTGACGATAGAAGGGAACTCACCGTCGAAGGTTGACTTGAGGACGGTTCATCTAAGCACCACTGAAGAGGAGGAACCCCCGCGACCTACAAGTGCTCACTGATTGGGGGTTTCTCTTCTATATTGTTCGTCCAAAGCACCACCAGCAACAACCCTTTAATCAAGATCAGAAACAACCTCTACTGTTGGATCTACCACCCGAGCCTCCTGATGACGCGCCCGATCACTAGGGTATAAGGTACAGAAATAGGGTCGTTGCGACCCAAGCGATCAGGCTAAGTCAATCAAGAAATATCGAACCACTCGAAATACGCAAAATCAATCAAACATGCAGAAGCAGTCCTGCTAAATGTTTAACCTGGTATAGCACCCAGGGTCGAACACAAGGAGCACGGATTGGCTAAAAAGCCTACGAAGTAGTCGAAGAATCAGAGAAAAAGGGAAAACATTTTTAGTGGTTTTTAATTGTTTTTAAATTTTTTGGATTTTTAATATGTGAAGAAAATGAGAAAGACTAAAAGCAATCACACTTCAACAATTATTTAATGCATCAGAAACCAAGCAAACATTCAGATAAAAATATTTTTGTGTTTTTTATGTTTTTTTATGTTTTTGGTGAATTTTTGGGATTTTTCTGATGTGTATTTTATTTTCTAAAAATCAAACAGTAAGAAAACCAAGGGATACTGTCCAGCCAAGCCTAAAGTCCCTAGATAAAATATCTAAGGACCTCAAAAGGGCCTGGAGGTAATTTTCCTGTAAAATAGAGAAAACAAGGAAAATTTGAGTACCAAAATTATTGTTTTTGGGTTTTTAATGTATTTATTAGAATTTTTATGAGTTTTTGAGGGTTTTTAAGTTTTTATGGGTTTTCAGTGATGAAAAATAGCCAAAATTGGCTGGAAAATCAAAGGACACTAACTAAACAGTACCTAATTTTTATAGAATTTTTAGGGGGGTTTTAATATTTTTTTGTGATTTTTCAAACTGAACAGTGCCAAAAATAGATGTTTTTGAATTTTTAAAAATAGCAAACCAAATCAGAAATGTCCTCAAAAATCTACAAAAATCCTACACCATGGCAGGAGCCAAGTCAAATTTTCGTTGGATTTGGAGGTGATTTGATATTTTATTCAAAAATGACAAGAGGGCACTGTGCACAGGGACCAAAGTGCAAATACCCAAAGCTCTGGGGGTCCAGGTGCAATTAACCCAGCAAGTCACGCACGAAGCGCGTGCCTGGGGCACTCAGGGACCCAAATGTGATAAAAATAAGTTCCGAGGACTTATTGGTAACAAGTACCAAAAGTCCAGGGGCTTATCTGCAAAATACCCAACATATAACGCACATGTAGAAATAAATCACGCACAGGGGTATAAATGCAAATAGAATAAAACCTTCATTCATTCGAGAACAACCAGAACTACAGGGGTCTCTATTGCAAATAACCCAGATAAACACGTGACGAAGCACGTGGCATACAACGCACAGGGGTATAAATGCAAATAAACTAAAGTGCGAGGTCCACTATGCAAATATCCCAAAAACTAAACAACTGCATTCTATATTTACAGGACTAAATAATAAAAACTAAAAACAGAGGGGCCTAAGGACAATTACCCCTTATTTAAGATCCAAGGGCGGAGCGTGCGCCACGTGTAGATCCGACGGTGGAGAGGCGGAGACGCCTCACTCCTGTAACCCTTGGCGTGATCGGATGGCTGAGACGAAGACACGTGGAGGATCTGACGGTGACTGCTCAAATGCGCCTCATCTCAAGATCAAATGGTCTGGATCAACTCCTCCGTTGATCGTGCGGTGCCTGACGCTCCTGGAACGGATGGCTCAGATTGAAACTGGAGCTGGAGGGCGATCGAACGGTGCCTGAAGGTCGAGGAAGAACAGGTGGCCGGCGAAGTTCGCCGGCCCAGTACGTGCGCTCCTGACCTCCCCTGCTGCGCCTGAAGATCGGAGAAGCTCCGACGTGGTGCTCCGCAGCTGCTGGTGGTCTCCGATGGCCCAACCGAGCCCTGGAGGGCTCCGACGAGGTCGGCGGAGGAGACGCTCCTGTCTGAATGTCGGGAGGACTCAGATGGCCCCCTCCGGTCCTGTAAAAAGGCTCAGGAGCTTCGCGGGTCGAGGGCAAAATGCCTCGACCCGGTTAGGCGTCGTGGAGGTGGTCTGTGCGGCGGTGCGGACGAACCCCGGCGAAGCGACGGCGAGGGGATTCGAATCCCAGCTCCTGTGCGAGCTGGGTTGAACTGATGGGCGGAGAAGGTGCGCGAGGGAAAGGCGATGGTGAACGTGGGTTCCGATGATCGAAATGATGCTCGAGGTGGTCGGAATCAACGGAATACAGTGGAGCTACGATTTGGGGATAACTCGAAATTAAGCGAAATGGGAAAGCTAGAAGGTTACCTGGGCGGTGTGGTAGACTAGGCTGGAGCTGAGGTAGCTCCCGGTCGTGGCCTCGAAGGTCGTCTGGTCCTGAGGCTCGAGCTCCTGCTCTGTGCGGAGCACGGCTGCGCACAGTCGCCGGATCAATGGAAACCGGCCCCTCTCCTCGCTGCGACACGGGCAATCGAGAGCTGTCACCTCAGGGACTGCGGTGGAGGTCACGGGATGAAGGGTGGAGAGCCAAAGATGGCGGAATTTGGTGGCGGAGCTCGAGATTTATATGGGTGCCGACCCGACTAGGGCTGGTCGGGTAGGGCAGCGTGAAGCGCGGATCCCAATGCAGATACCCCGGCGGTCATGTCGGATGTACGAGGAAGCGATAGGACCCGGGGTTTGCGGAGAAGGCGAGCGGATCGAGCGCGGAAAAAGGGAAGAAATCGGGTCGGGCGCGAGATCCGCGGAAGAGGACGGTCCGCGGAGGGAGTTGACCGGAGGTCAACATCTCCGTGGACCAACCAGAAGCTGCCACGTGGAGAAGATTTGAAGCTCAAAAATAAGGCAGCAAATGGCCGATTTTGCAAAAACCCAAAACATGAAATATTTTTCTTTTATTTTTTTCTATTTTTTGGTGATTTTTAATTAATTTTTGGAAATAAAAATGAGGTATTTACATTATATAGGTATATATACAATATGGAGGCTTTTGATTTTTGATTTTTAATTATTATTTTTATACAATTTTATTCCCATTTTATATTTTATTTATTTATAGAATAAAATGAGGGATAAAAGGGTATTTTTATTTTGTTTTTATTATTTATATACATAGGTGAAATAAATAGTTATGTACAACAATATACATGGTGAAAGGGTCTTTTTGATCTTTTTAATTTTTAACTTTTTATTTTGTTTTTATCTTTTGTAAGTATGTACAAGTATTTACAACTGTATTTTTGGTGAGGAAAATATTTTGTTATTTTATTTACATAATTATTTACACAAGAGCTCCTATCTCCCTCTACTTTGGCTTTTATGCGGTCAGGCCCATGCTGAGCCCTCCCTTGGGTTAGGTTGCTCAATATTTATTCTAAATATTTCCCTCTTTTTCTTTTTAATCTTTATTCTTTTATTTTTGCACAAAAACATGCTAATTATAGGTTTTTACACAATGCATGCTTTTGGTATTTATTTGTATTTACATATATCTACATGCATTTGCAAAGGTTTTTGTAGCTAAAATATAAGAATAAAGAGTGATGAATGGGTATTCATCACCTCCCAGCCTTGGGTGAATACTAGAGCAGTGATGTCGAGTCACATGGAGCATCAAAGCTGAACAACCAACAAAACCCCACCTCACATGCTTGGAATCACGTGCGGGGGATAAATTGCAGCATGCCTCCTCGAACTTTCTAGTTATTGCAAAAGAATCATGTCCTTGCATGCATTCTCGCATGTGACATGGGAAATTTACACATGATGCCCTTACACTTCTAGACAATCACAGGCGTGGACCTACCTCTAGACAAATTACATAGGATCCATGTTGATTTCGTAAAATTGCATTCACATCCTTATGAAGGTTATTTTTGTAACTTTTCCATTTATATGTATTATAATTATTTCCCTATATTCATGTATTTCATATATCGATCATTTGTGGATCAAATATTGTGTTCTTGGTATCATTTTGAAGATCACATGATTGTCTATCATGTAGAACACTCAATAGAACACCTGATTAATCATTTTAAGACACTATTTGAGCATCATTAATTTAAAAAATCATTTGATTATTGTGAGTAAATTTATTCTTTATTATTAATTTTAATTGCTCATAAAATTATGCAAAGTTGAGGCATTATTTTGGAAGTAATTTGAGATCTAATTGATCAATTATTTTCTGAAGCTAATTTATTTCTAAGGCTTAGGGATAAATTGAGATCATTGATTGGCTTGTTTGAGTCCTTGCATAATCTATTTTTGTATCCATTCATTTTCACCATTTAAATATTTTAAAAAATTGCGTTATTTATTTTCTCTTACACATTGCATAACATTATCTTATTTCAAAAGATACAAAATTCATGTATCATATTTACTTTTATTAATTACACCTTTATTTTTAAAACCCATAAAATTTTGTAACAGTTAAAAAGACCTATAAAAATTCACTTCTTTGAAAACCTAATTCCTAGATTGTTTGAAAATTAATTCTGAACCCTCACATTACCTCCCTGAGTTCAACCATGGGACTTGCCTAAGTAATATAAGCAAATCAGCCACATTAGAATTTAATTTCGTATTATTTTTCACTGTGGGTGTTTTTCACAGACCAATTCCTATTGTACTACAACACATTTCTCACTGATTAAGAAGGGTAGGATTTCAGTAATCGCCAAATGGCACAATTGTTGGGGGGGGGATTTTAGGTTGATTTTTAGACAATTTAAAGCATAGTTCTTCCACCCCGGGCAGTGTGATCCTCGATTTTCTTGTGAATATTTTTGATGTTTATTTTCTCAGTATTTTTATTTATTTTACGTAAATAATTTTTATGTGAGGGACCTGATGAATTTGGGTAGTTTTTTTGAAAGCTCACATAATTCGAGGAGATGAAAGGTGAGCGATTCCTTGAACTGAGCCCGCTAAAAAGATAAAAAGAAATATCTTGGGGTGAGAGTGTTTAAATTAGATTTTTATTTATTTTTAGACATTATTTTTGTAAATATTTTGCAGTAACTGCTCATTTCCAGCGATCTTCATTTGAAGACTTGTATGTGTACATGGAAACTGGACACTCGGCTTATCGATCCCATATAATTTTGGTGGTGCTTGATGTAGATCTAGGACTGCATTTCGACTAGTAGAGCTACTAGATTTATTTATTGCGCTTGTAGTCCTAGGATCTCACTTCACTTTAAATAAGATGCACTAGATGTTATACTTAGCTAAATTAACATGTTCTTCACTCGCTAATAGGACTATCTATCTAGGAGCGATTTTCAAGTGCATTAATATAGTGTAAATTTCAATTCTATCTAGCATCCTGCATGGAGATTGCGAGGATCACTATGAGTATCTCTATCTGAGCATACATCATCATTTTATCGACTTGCATCAACTTGTCCAATTCCTACCTCTGTTTTTCCTCACTTATAAAGGAAATTGGGATTGTATGGTAGACGTGCTTAGTTTTGGACTTCAAAGTAAATGATCATTTAATAAAATTAGGACTGCTAAGTACTATTGATTAATTAAACCAGATAAAAACTGAATATCATTATCTTGCGGGAGAGTAACCATGATCCTCGTATGCATGAACTTTCCTCCAAACTATGAGTGGGTGAGTACATAGCCTTAAGGTTAGAACCCAAAACCTTGAACCTACATCCTAAGTCTCTAGATCCGACTCTTGAATGTTTGGGAATTATAAACGCTCACCTCTGACCATATAAAGACATTTTGACTGTGCAAGTTTATTATTTCCTTCATATAACCTAGCGGCCGGAGCATATCACTCCTTTGATTGACAAATAGTAGAACCACATCCGGATGTTAGGGAGATACACTTGTGTGCAACAGATTTTTAAATTCTATTATCACCAATTTAAAATTAAAAAGATGATCAACCAGACCTTTATGATCTTCATTGTGTGAAGTTTGTGAACTTGGGATTTGCATTGCATATTAAATTGTGTTTGTAATATGACATTGCACATGCAAATAATTGATAGTTGTTTGTAAATCACTCTCCCCCATCATTTGCGAAGATGACATAATACTGGTACTCATACCCAGACTCTATGGGTCGAGATTACATGACCATATTCCGACCATCTTCACCGTCATTTTCATCTCAAAAGACCTCTCTCTTTGAGATGGTTCTTTCCCAGCCATCATTCTCTTCACCCTCACACATCCCACTCCACTACTCCACTTCTTCCTTGGTTGAGACCTTGAGATATGTGCTACTCGGAAACTCAGAATTAAATGAATATTATGTGAACATAAAGGTTTGAGCGAATTCGAGATGGAAAGGAGTGTAATCAAACTTGAACAAGAAACATGACTCTTGGTTACAATATATAATTCACTACTTGAACCATCCCCTACTTGGAATAACTCTCTTCTCGAGTATGATCACTTTTCCTTTGACCCCATACTTGATATTTAGAGTCAAGGAAATAAGACACATGAACAGACCAAGGCTGCTAGAAATGTCTATTACTTGATTCAGAATTGCATGTCGGAGTCATGACATGATGAATGCAATTATTCTTCTCAAAGTCATGAGACGATTTAAGATGTCAATGCTTGGATTAACCAAAAAGTTGATGCTTTAACCAATTGACTTGATAATGCCATCTAGATTATTAAAGAGATGATTAAAAACCAATGAGTGAGGACACGACAAAGCGAACCGGAGAGACATCATGTGCACAATATTAAGACATAATCACCACATATACCCGATACCATTGACCAAACCTATGAGTACTCCACCTACTCTACCAAAAACACCAAAAAATAGAAAAATCAGAAAAATCCAAAAATGGTACAACACTGAAATGGAAGTGTTTTTTTAAAATGACAGATCTTGTAGCTTCCAATAATTAAGGACTTAGAGTATGTACCCGATCTTCAGAGATTTGTAAAGAGACGATTATCACCTAAGAAGATGAGTAAGAAATGATCTAGAATCAGATTTCATTTAATTACTATGTCCATTTCATTGGTGACACTCAGAAGACTAAAAGACACATAGTTAAATGGTTGACCAGAGTTAAATGTGAAATTGAGGATACCGAGTTTACTCATATTCGGATAGATGACGACTCTGCCCAAAACATCCTCCCAAAGTTTGTGTTTGACCAATTCAAAATCAGGTCGCTGATGATCCCAAATCTACCCTTAGTTAATAATGTAAGTTGTAGAATGGGTAATCAAGGACCAATCAAAATCACTCAAGAATATGGAAGTCAATTCAAGTGATGTAATTTTTTTTACTTGGGGCAATCTCAAGGTCGAATATAAGGAAGCAAGATGACTTAAGCTTCATTAAGGTCAATTAGTTTGTGAGTTTTCAAGAGGAATATTTTTTGGTATTTTTGTATGCAATATAAGTGAAAATGCAATATGCGAATGAACTATATTCTTAGGGAAAATAAGCAATTTAACCCAATTAATTTTGATGTGAAATTAATACAATTTAGACAACTACTATTTTCTTGTAAACCTAATTCAATGATACACATCCAACACATTATTGTGTATTTTTAAAGGTTAAAATGCATGAATGATGAACTCATAAACACATTTATGAGTTTTTGTGTAATTTATCAAGCAAAACTAGTTAAAAAATCATAAAATTTTGACAGAACCAAAAATATGATAAAATTAACTTACTCTATTTTTTTAGAATTTTGTGAGACTATTTATTTTTTATGGATTTCTTCTAAAATCGAGTTATTTTTAACAATTAATATACAATAAATTCACAATATCAATTCATTTCAGATCAAAATCATTCCAAATCATCATTTAAATGTAGAATCCAAGATTGAATTATTGAAAAAAATAAGCGAATCAAATAATATCAATGAGATTCTAGCAAAAGGTAAAGCACAAGCAAACCTCTAATCTATGTTTTTTTGAGAATTTTAGGAGCAAGGTATAAGTGAATGCGAATTTCAAAGTATAAAAGGATAAAATACTAATGAATTTTCGTTCTTATAATTTTAATAAATCATCCACATCATAGAAAAAATGTAAGACCAATATCAGATGATAGAGATTTAAATTATGATCACATGATATTTTGGTTTTGTGATTTGATGAAAAACTAGTGTCCAATATAATCTCAAAGGTCGGTTCTAAACGTAAATATAAATAAAAGACAATAAAATAAGAGCGCACAATGGAGCTGATTGAATTACCCAAAACAAGAGGGTTGGTTCTGCAATTATGCCATTAGTGTGTATGGAACATGTCAGGATTGTACCCCCCCTCTAATTCCTCTTGCGATAGATTAAAAGGGACTGTGCTTCGTCTAGATAAGGTTGATCATCGATTTGCTATAGGAGGGGTATATCTTGCGTGGAGTCGTGGCTTTCGCACGAGAATATCAGGTTCTCTGCTACTGCACAATTGAATATTGAAATTCTCAAGGCCCCCTCTCTTTGAATGGGTCTCCTGAAATAATCATGCTCGATGGAACTATAGTGTGCAGCCCCAACTCGCAAGACTTGGCGACAGTGGTAGGCATTTGAAGTTTCGTTCGTTCCAAGCGCACAACAGATGGAATGAAAATGGGTGTTGACGTGGAAGGGATCAGATGAAGGCTACAAATATCCCACTCCTTCTCACGTTGTTGCTTCTAGAGTACGTGGTCGGAGGTCCTTTCAACGTAGCTGATGCCTTCACAAAGGAGTTGATGCCGGAGATGAAGCTACACAAAGGGGGTGAAACAAGGGGTTCCTCGATGTCATGTTTGGTAGAGGAGATGTGGATGAGGTTGACAAAGACTTGGATACTGTTGGGGCAACGAAATATTGATGGTGTATAAGAAACAAATCAAGAAAAGAGAATAAAGATCAATGCTCAAGGTAGATGTGAACTGAAGAACTTCTTTTCATTGAAACTTGAACTTGCATACAAGACTTGAACTTTTACAAGAAGGGGACTTACAATTTTACGACAAAGGAAGAATGAATTACAACACTTGGAAGGAGGAGGACACTTGAGAGACTCTTGTGGTAGTAGTGGATTTGTTGTTGTTGTTGTTATTGTTGTTGTGTTGTTTGAAAGAAGGACATCTTGGGTGATATTTATAGGAACCCAAGAGGATGGAGATATTTTGAAAGGGATATGTAGAATCCTCTTACATGCTTATCCTTTAAGAGAAAATATCTACATATTTTGAAGGGAGGTGGAGAAATATCTAGTTATTTTCTCCACCTCTCTCTTTTCTATAAACTTCTTCCAAGTACATGTCTTTATGAAACTTCTCCTTATATGTGGAGGATAGTAGACTCACATGTTCTCATATGAGTGGAGGATTGTAGGTCCATTTGTATAAGGTTCCATTGCAATAACAATACTTCTGGGGTAAATTACAAATTATATCTTCAATACCTCTCTTAATTTGTAATTTGCATTATCCTCTTGTACTGGAAGTTTTCTGCTGGAAGAGTCTATGAAAAGATATATGCATCTTGATCTTCTTTGCTGATGAATTTCTCTTTCATTTCGCCTCTCTTGTATATGGTGATGACGAATCCTTTATGCTTTCCTCTTGCTTGAAAAATATGATTCTCTTCCATTGTAGTGGCTTTTGCATAAGAACTTATTTCCTGTCACTTCTTAGAATATCAAGAGACTACCTTTAATTCTCTACTCAATATCTTCTTCTATCTTTAGGGACTCATACATAGATAAAGAAACAATAGGAGTTGATGCATATATTTCATTAATAGATCTTATCTTTTGTTGTAGAGTTTCTGCATCAGATATTTGGTCCCATTGGTCTTTGAATTGAAGGAAATATATCTTCATCATTTGAGTTGTCTTACTCACCAGCAACCTACTTTTGTAAAGTTAGAGATTCATTCCATTTGCAAGAAGATGTTTCATCAAAGATGACAACTCTAGATAAAATTAATTTTTCTTCTTTAGATTCATATAATATGTAAGCTTTAGATTCATCACAATATCTAATGAAGATATATTTTTCTCCTTTTTCCTCAAACTTTTCTTGTCTAACTTGAGATAGAATATGAGCATATGCAACAAAGCTAAATATTTTGAAATGACTAACATTGGACTTTCTTTCATACCCGGCTTTGTAATGCGTTCTATCCAATACTGCTTTGATAGGAGATCTATTCAATATATAAACAACAATGTTTACCACCTCTGCCCAAAGTTTATTAGGAATATCCTTACCTTTTAACATGCTTCTTGTCATCTCAACGATTGTTCCATTGCTTCTTTCAGCTACTCCATTTTATTGAGGAGCATATCTTGTTGTTAGCTCCTTCTTGATTCCTTGAGCTATGCATAAGTCTTGAAACTCTTTAGATGTAAATTCTCCTCCACGATCTGATCTGAAGGCTTTTATTTTTCTTCCACTTTTCTTTTCAACAAAAGCTTTAAACTTGATAAAAATAGAAAAGACTTCTGACTTTTCTTTTAAGAAGTAAACTCACATCATTCTACCATAATCATTAACAAATAATAAAATTGCATGGCTCCATTAATAGATACCGTGGTCCACATACATCTGAGTGTATCAACTCAAGTGGAGTTTTTGCTCTCCATGATGTCTATGTAAATGGTAATCTATGCATCTTACCATATATATACCTTTCACATATGCTTTCATCTTTTTTGATGAATGGATGCCCAACAACCAAGTTATTCTTCTTTAATAGCATGAGGCTTTTAAAATTTAAATGTCCATATCTTAAATGTCATAACAATGAATCGTCTTCATTTACATCTTTTAAAGTATAAACTTTTTTAAAGACATTGATGATGGAAAGACTTTATTTGGAGTCATTTTAATGTCTGCAATTAGTAACTTCCTTATATCAAATATTTTGCATACTCTATTATCAAATCTTAGAGAATGACCATTATTTATAAGTTAACCAACATTTATAAGATTCTTAGTTAAGCCTAGAACATAGAGAATATCGTGAATGAGTTTAGAAGTACCTTTCTTTTTTGTACTCTAATAACTCATTTTCCTTCCACATTTTGTAGATTTCCATCTCTAACCTTGTGAACTATGCCACTTTTCAAGGCTCACAAATGTATCTTTGTTCCATGTCATGTAGTTAATACAACCATTATCGACATACCAAATGTCTTTAGACACTTCTTTAGTTTTCATGCAAGAATAAATTAATGTATTGGAAGCATCATCTTTTGTAATATAATTAGATTCATCTTTTTAGAACCAACAATCCCTTTATGGGTTGCTATCTTACACTTTGTGTAATGGAATCTACAATCCTTGTATTCGTGATTATATTTCTTGCAAATAATGCAATGAGAGGAAGATTTTCTTGTATATGTAGCTCTTTAATTATATCCTTCTTAGAGTCGTCCATTGTCATGACCTCTGTAGGATTCATGTCTTCCATTATTCTCATGTCTTCTTTTATATTTTCCTCTTCTTTACTTATCATGATTTTCATTCTTTGCTTTAGAGATTTTCATTTTCGTTTGAAATGCTTGTTCCAAGGGTTGAGTGGTGAACCTGATAGTTCTGTGCTCATTCAAGTGAGCCCATTAATTCATGTATTAAGAAAGAAGATAAATCTTTAGGTTCTTCAATAGTAGTAACAATATAATCAAATTTAGGAGTAAACTTCTTAATATCTTTTCAACTACCTTCTTATCTGCAACAATATTATCTCATAACTTCATATTTGATTTAATATAATAAGAGCTCTTGAAAAGATCTTTTGGATAGTTTTACCATCTTTCATTATAAGATGATAAAATCCCTTCATAAAGTTGAAGTTTGATAGAAAATACATTGGTGGATCCTTGAAATTCTTTCTTTAAAATCTCTCATTCTTCTTTATAAGTAAATGCTATAGAAATACGAGAAAAAAATATATTTACTTACTTCTTATTGAATGAAGAGAAGTGTCTTTACGTCTTTTTTCTTGTTCTACTTAATCTCCTTCTTCTTTCCTTCACTTTAGTGAAGTAAGTGTATCTACATATTTAGCCTCCTCATAGCCTTTTATAACTAGCTCTTACAAATCTTGTGAGTTAAAAAGGATCTTCATTTGAAGATTTCAATAATCATAACTTCTCCATCAAAGATAGGAATGAAGCTTTAGGTGTAATTAAATAAAAATGTATTAGAGGTGGATGCCATGGTGTGAAGAAAAAAGGAAAAGACTTCAATAAGGATGTAAAGATGGTGATAGATCTAATACTAAACTTGTTGGGGGAAAGGAAGATTGATGGTGGATGAAAAGCAACTTAGGAAGAGTGAATAACGATCAATGCTCAAGGTAGATGTAAACTCAAGAATTTCTTTTTATTAAAACTTGTACTTGCATACCAGACTTGAACTTTTAGAAGAAGATGACTTACAATGTTTACAACAAAGAAAGAAGGACTTACAACACTTGAAAGGAGGACACTTGAGAGACTCTTGTAGTAGTAGTAGACTTCTTTTTGCTGTTGTGTTATTCGAAATGAGGGCCTCTTGGATGATATTTATAGACCCCCAAGAGGGTGGAGATATTTTGGAAGGGATATCTTGAAATACTCTTCCATGTTTATCCTTTAAGAAAAAATATATAGATATTTTGAAGGGAGGTGGAGAAATATCTAGATATTTTCTCCGCCTCTCTCTTTTCAAGAAACTTCTTCCAAGTACATGTCTTATGAAAATCCTCCTTATGCGTGGAGGATAGTAGGCTCACATGTTCTCATATGAGTGGAGGATTGTAGGCCCATTTGTATGAGGTTCTATTGCAATAACAATACTTCTGCGGTAAATTACAAATTATATTTTAAACAGACAGTAATAGTGGCAATAAAATGATGTGGAGATGATGATTGTATCTTGATACCTAATTACATCTTGTCTTCAGCTTCGGGCATACCTACAAAAGTATGCTCCAGAGATCGAGCTCGCAGATGTCACCATTGTTTGGTTCAAGTAAGGGGCGAGGATTTGTTGACAATAATGGACAATACGCTAATGGGTGAAGGCAGTTCCGGGAAAGATGAAAGTGGTGGTGGTGTGCGTGATATGATGAGCTGCATTGGTACACAATAGATGGGTGCTATGTGGAGGTGCATGTTAGGTGAAGGGTGTGAGGAAGACGACATGGAATAGAGAGAGAGAGAGAGAGTAGAGAGATAGCGAGAGAGAGGGAACTGGTGGAGAATGTGTGTGTAGCAACTGCTGCGTGTGTGCATGAGGGAGACGAGCAACAACATGCAACTATGGTTGTTATTGTGTGTGTGTGCAAACTAAAGAACATGGGTTTAGAGTTGATGGTGAATGAGGACGTGTGAGGGAGAAGGGATAGGGAGTAATGATAATAACAGAGGGAAGAGAGAAGAGAGAGAAAGATGGGGAAGATGGTGGAAAGAAAATCCCCCATTGCATAGGACATTGATCGTCTGTTGTAGCAGGAACCGTAGCAATGTTTGCAGTAACCGGTGGAGCTGCTCGATCTTGATCGAACGGTTCGTACGATTTAGCACTTTTTGTGGGCTCGTACCATGCAAAATCATGCAAACCGTTCGATCAAGATAGAGCGGCTCAAGCGATTACTGCAGAAACACCTCTACAACAGACGCTCCTCTCTACACTGCAATAGGGAATTTGACTGGATTTATTTAACAACCTTAAATATTTGATCAATTAGTTGTTGAAGCACTCGAAAAAATTCAAGAAAAAATACCATTAGCTTCAGAATGAGTGATTTAACCATTGGAATATAATTTTTTAATGATTTGGTGAGTGAATTAATGCATACCAAAGAGAGAGAAAAAGAAGATGAAGAAGAATAATGGAGGAAGAAGAAGAAGAAGAAGGAAAAAAGAAGGGAGTTTTACCTGATATGTTGGTGGAATGGGTCCTTGGGGAGGAACTCAGTCGATTACCTTGGTCTGCGCTCTAGTCACCAGTAATGCGATGAGCTCGAGCAGCTACTTCGCAGGGAAGATGGGCTGCGAAAGGAGGCTGCTTTCCTCTTGGATCTCACCGGAGAGATCACTGGTCATCGCTCGACCACACTAAGCTCTTCGTCACCAAGATAGGGTGGGGGCTCGGGCACTCTTTTGCAAAATGGCAGATGGTCCAACATGGAGGTGGTTGAGAGAGTTTTGTCGAAGTAGAAGTGGTTACGATGATGTGGAGAGTGTGGGCGATGATGCGAGTCACTGGCAATGTCCTCTGTAAGATTAGAGAAGACATGGGACACAAAGGGAGCAAGAGAGACATGAGAGGGAAGGAGATGAGCGAGTGTGGTTATGGGTTGATGAGAGAAATTGGGGGGTGGGGGGCGTGGAGTTGACCCAATGGTCAACAATCAGATGTCTCTGATTAGAGAAAAAGCACAGAGGTATTGGGTGGTGTTGAACTGGATAAGTGAGTACAAATGACTAATAGGAAGAGGCCATATACCTTTGACTTGGAGATCATGGACCAACACTGAAAAGAAGAAAAAAATAAAAATAAATACGAGTATAACTCAAAAATGTGACAAACATAAACGTTGTAGTCTTAATAAAATCTATAGCTTCCATTAAGGTCTCTAGACCAAAAGAAGATGTATGTACAATTTACATATTTTTGTAGGTATTTTAAAAGTTTAAAACACCAACTTTGAGAATTTTATATCTTTATCTTTGACTTTTGATAAAAAATTATTTAAAAAATACAATAAAATACTAGACACATAATTACATACAAATATAGTTTTTTTGTTTCTAATAAATAAGAAAATATAAAATAAAAAACAAGAAAGGAGAAGTATGTACAATATATACATGATCACAACACTAACATTTTCTCTTGTTTTTATATTTTTTGATTCTGTTTTTAGTTTATTTTAACAAAACATAAAACATAGAAGAAAAATAGTAAAGAAAAAAATAAAAGGAGTTAGTTATATAAATGAAAAAATAAAACAAAATTCGTTAATATTTACAAAGTACATTTTAGGAATGAGCATTGGGTTGGGTCGACCCGACCCAATCCAAAAAAACTGGCCCGATCCAAGTTAGGACTGGGCCGGGCTTGGGCCAAATATCCATGCCCAAATTATTTTTGGGTCGAGCTCAGGATTGGCTCGACCCAGCTCGCAAGCCCGACTCGATCGATGGCCTGATGGATGGTCTAAAAACCCGACCTTAGTTATGTGCAGTTACGCGGCCCGAGTACCTGCGAACAAAACGGTGATTCATACTGGTTTTCATTATTGATGGTTCAATCTTCCTCATTCCAATGTCATTTCGATTACTTTATTTTTTCCATTTTTTTCATAATCCGAGGATCTACTAGAATTGTATGTATAGCATACTTTCGGTTCCTTATGACATGACATCGTGTTTTACGTCTTATGTATGATGCAAAACTGGTAGGGTCTATGGAACATATCTGACGTTTGCTTGTTTAGTTAATGTTCAGATGACATTTATATTCGGTTAATGAGTTACTATATGACAACTGGTGGGCTTTATTAAATATTAAAGAGATGGTAGGGACGTCCATAGAGGTGGAAGGCATTTTTAAATAGGGATATTTAGATCCATAATTGTGAGTAATTTCATAATTACCTCAGAAACCCTCGATAAATACGAATTACACACGGGACCCTGAATAATGGCTCCGTTTTACATATGTAACCTTCCATTAGTTTAGTGAATTAACCCAATCATATAAGTAAGTTAATCTAACCCATCTACAATCTAAAGGCTAGGATAAGGGCTAGGATAAACAAAAAGGAAAAAATCTAGGTGGAGGTGGATTGCAGATGCGATGGAGCTGGCGACATAGCGGGGGGAGGGGACGAGCTCGCGAGCTGGGGGGCCGGCGAGGGCAGGGGTATTGGGCGAGCTCACGAGCTGGGGCCGTGGATGGAGCTCGCCAGCGAGGGGGAGGGGGGGGTGCTGGGGGCGCGGATGGAGCTCGCCAACGGTAGTGCGACCTGGTGGGGCGGGGGGAGGGGGGTGCTGGAGCTCGTGAGCTGGGGGCGGGGGCACGGATGGAGCTCGCCAGCGAGGGGAGGGGGGTGCTGGAGCTGGGGACGGAGGCTCGGGGCGAGCGGGCCAGCTTGCCGGGACGAACGGGAGAGAATGGGGCGGCTTTCTTTAGGGAGTTGGGCATGCTTTTGTTTAATCTAAAGAATGGCATCATATTATAAATATGGTGTGTTTCGAAGGGCAAAATGATCAATGTAAGACTTTTCCTGTCAAAGTTAACGGATAATCAAGACGAATCTTGACACAGGGTTATGCCATGTAAATGTTAAGCATTATTAAGGGTTCCGTGTGTAATTCGTATTTATCGAGGGTTTCTGGGGTAATTATGAAATTACTCAGGATTATAGGTATAAATATCCCTTTTAAATAAAGGATCAATGCTTAACTTCAGTTGGATTAACCATACTTGTCTGTTGAAGTCTGGAGGCATAGATATAACACCCAAAATTATATAAATATGCCGAACCTTATAATTACATAGGTAAGATCTGCAGAAAATCACAATTACTTCACTAGATACTATCTAATTTGAAAAACTATGAATGACATGGTAAAAAATGTAGTTTGGTGTGTGTGGGTGGGGGGGGGGGGACAAGAAGCTCAATTACTAGAAACAACTCCCAAGAATTTGTCTGGTTAGTTTTTATTACCTGGAATCAGGATGAGATCTACATACAACTTGACAATACCTTCTTTGAAGAAGTTGAAATTCCCAGTTGGGATGTTTGGATGTTACAAATGATTAATCTCATCCACATACTTTGATATCCAAGGTCAACGTACAAGTAAGTCAAAGTCTTGTTCTTCTTGCATTTGTATCACTGTATGTGGTGAAGTACATGCATTTAACTGCATGCTTGATCTTATTTTTTAATCCCATAATAATAGTTGATAGCTTTTACATTTAATATATCACAAACTCTTCGAAAACTTCATACCCATTGGGATAATATTGTTGAATTGATACCATGATATTCTAGTGACGTATTTATATGGGCTGGCCCGGACTAAGCCCGGTTCAGGTAATTCGGACTGGGCTTGGCCTTGCCCCCCACCCAAAGCAGGCCTTGGACCTGGCCCAAGGCCTGAAATTTTAAATGGGATTGGGCATGGGCCTTCCAGTGCCCGGCCCAACCCCTCCCATGCTCATCCCTAGTATCATTAGGTTCCAAAATTGATATTTTGCAAACTAGTTCCGATTTTAATGAAATCTTTTTCATTTCATATATAATTTAATATCTTAAACTTTAAAAGTGAGTTTGGTAAACTTGAAATTCATATGAAGTGGGAAGTCAACCAATAAGTAACACTTTACAACCTTCTAGATTCAAGATATAAAAGTGTTTATTGAAGGTAGAAATTGCTTTGTATTTTGTGTTTTGTATACATTCATGTACAATTTAGAAGAAGAATGAGGTTAAAAGGGGTTAGTATGAATTTCTAAAAATCATGGAAGTTTGGTTATTTACATGGGATTATTTAGACACAATATTCAACACTTTATTTTTTATAATTTTTATTTTTAATTATTTTGTAGACTTATTTACAAGGTAAATATACATTTTTGGTCTATTTTCATTTCGAGTTGTATTTTATTAATTTATTGAACTTAGGGGCACTTATTTGATATTTGAAGGATTCAAGCTAAGATTCATATATTAAGATGATAAAATCATGGATTCATCACTTACATATACTTAAACTTTGCTAGTCCCTTAGCAAACACTTATTTGAAGAAGTAAGTGAATATACGAATTTTTGATTTGAATTCCTGACCTGAAAGTGATGACAAGACTCATGAATCATGTTTCAAGTTTTGTGTACTACTCAAGGTCAAGTCTCGCTCATATCTCACCCAAAAGGGACTCAAAGTACCTAGATTTTAGACTCCCTTATTCTGCATTATAGTAAAGGGTACGATATTAAGTGTTGATTGCCATACTAAGTGTACAATCGGTGTTTCGCCCGAGGTCCTAGTCATGGAGGCTTGCTTAAGTACTCAACCTCAACTCTAATTTCAGAAGCAATTCTCAATTCAATCCACCATCTCTTTAGTTGTCAGACTCAAAAATGTGAGCATGAAAGGCCAATTATGGAATGAGTAGGATTATGTCTTATTATTATTATCTCCTCTCATTGGACAAGGGATCACTCAGGTCCCATAAAATACACATATAATTTTTTGGTGTGGATCAACAAGTTCGTCAAGACATTCGAATTGTCTGCACTTGTTTTTTCTAGGATGTACCAGGGTGTGCATTTTTTAGTATCTATTATACCTTCTACACTTAGGTTCGTAACATTTACGATGTGGGCCCCTTTTTTCATGGTCACACAACTCTTATTTGGTGGCCTAATAGCATTGGGAAGAGGCAATATTGTAGCCTACTTCCTCTTGGTTCAAATGGACACTCAAAATGTTGGGAGCGCTTCCAGTTTATTCAACTCATTTTGGTGGAAATTTTCTTGAAATTTTGAGCTTTTTCTGGTATTTTGGGATATATAAAGTGAGTATTGATAGTTCCTCACCTTTTACCAATTTGACACATTTTGATCCACATTTTTATGGTTATAAACACAGATGCACCTAGGACTAGTCAAGATAGTATATGGAACCTTGTCCCTGATGAAGGAGATTTATCGAGGGTCGTGTTAATCCACAAGGCGGATCAACAGTCGATGCGATGACCGCTCAATAATCCTCAAATCAATCAACAATTAACCCACAAAGCAAGAATGTATCAATTAAGTCCAAAGAATAAATGTGAATTAATTTTTATTACTCTACAACAAAATGTATAGCGACAAGCATGTAGAGGTCGAACCACAGAGAGCAATACAAAATGCGTAGCCTAGATGTATCACCAAGTCATCCATGTGTGAAGCTTGTTTTTATGTGGGTTTTGGGTTTGTGATAATTTTTTTTTTTTGTATATTTTTGTTTTTATAATTTTTAATTTGATTTTATATTTTATACCTTTTTTTTATTTTCTTTTCTTTTCATATTATTAATTATATAAATCTATATATTATATAAATATATATATAAAGAGACATATGTAGATATAGATAAGAAGAGAGAGAGAAGTGATGTAGTATGTATGTATATATACATAAACATAAAAACTTAATATATAGACATATATATATATATATATATATATTTTTTAATTAAATTTTTTATATTTCTAATTTTTATGTATTTTTCAATTCAAAAATGTCCACAATATAGGACTAAATGAATAGCCGTATATAATTTGGGTTTTAAAAATATCAAATAATAACCAAAATTGCCCAAATTAATTTTCACATATTAATAATAATATATAGATAATTATAAAAGAGAGAAATGTATTTTTAGGTTTTTTAAAGAGTTTTTCTAATTTTTATGTTGCTTTTGAGGTTTTATGATTTTTTTATTTTTCTTTTTCATATTTTTAGGGTTTTTCATTTTCTGGACTCGATATGTATATAAATATATCATATATAATTTTTTTGGAATTTTTCAAAAACATTTTCTAATTTTTTTGTATTTTCTAATTTAGACAGTTCAAAAATGGCTTCTTTTATATTTTTAATAATCAGAATAAATGCAGAAAATGCAAACTAAAATGCTGGCGTGAACCAGCATAGCATGGAGCATCTAACCTAATTTTTATAGATTTTTAGAAGCCTAATAGGTATTTTTAATAAATAGATAAAAGACATAAAATGTAAACAGCCTGGCAGGGGCATTTTTGCAAATAGAATAAATTCCAGGGGCACAAGTGCAAAAATACCAGAAAGTTAAAACGTGTTCTGTGATTTTAGGGACTAAGAACAAATAAAGAAACCCGCCAGGGCCCCCTTGCAATTTAACCACCACGTGGGACGACACGTGATCCGCACCCACAGGGACCAAAATGCAATATCAGAAAGTTCAGGGTCCTGGTTGCAATTTTTCATAAAAATAATATACTGAATATTTTATTTACTGGACTAAATTCAAATTTACAAACATACAGGGGGTCTTATGCAAAAAGCCCACCTCACGTGGGACGACACGTGAGGTGACGTGGACTGGACCCAAAAGTAATATCAAAACAGTACAGGGGGTCTCATGCAAAATATCCACATTAATTAGAACGTGCTTATTTATTTACAGGACTAGAAATAAAATACAAAAAAGGCGGGGGTCGAATGTGAAAATTACCCCCAAAAGGCGCGCTGATGGACGGCTGATCTTCGTTCACTTGACACGTGGCGCCTCCACGTGCGCCGATGACGCTTCGTCGATGGAGCGCTAGGATTAGATCATCCGAGATGATCCGACGGTCGAGGCGGTGCTCCATCGGACGGCTGGTCTTCAATCTGGGCCTTCGTCTTCATCCAACGGCGGAGGAGCTGCGAGGAAGAACAGGGAAGAAGCCTCGCCGAGGCGAGCTTCCTCCGCTCGGATCTCGCTCTCCCGCCGGTCTTCTTCGCTCCTGAAGGTCCAAGAAGCTTCCTGGAGGTATCCTCTAACGTCTGGAGGTCTCGGATCGGCCGGAGGTACACCGGAGCGCTGCAACGAGCTCGAAGTAGGGTTACGGCTCCAGGTACCTCCGCCGGCTTGTAAGTCGACTCCAGGTGCTCTATTTCGCACCTAACCTGCACAGGAAGAAAGAGTGGCTCGAGGGCGTCTTCCTCGACCAGGGGTTTGAAGCTGTGAGCAAGCGGATGGTGGTGGGCGACGAAGCTCCGGCGAAGGGTGGAGGAGGAGCTCCGATTCGCCAAGACCCGGGGGTCCTGGGTTGAACAAGTGTGTGCAGTTGATGGAGAACTCGAAGGGGATGGAGATGAGGCGATTTAGGCGGTCGAAGACAGATGGGATCACAGTGGGGAAGTCGCCGGAGCTACGCTCCGGCGAACTTCGAATTTCTGATTTTGGCCTAAGCTAATCATCTAATTGCTAACCTAAGGACTGGAATTAAAAGCTAATACTAAAACCTAACTACTAAGCAAGAAAGAACAGCTCTTATACCTGGGGGCCGCCAGGGAGCAGGATGGTCGCCGGAGCACCACCGCGTCAAAACTTCCTCCTTCTCCGGCCGCTTCAACTGCTGGTAAAGCTCCTCCTGTCACGAGGGCAACGCCAGGAATCGAATCAAGCACAGAAAGGGGGGTGAAATTGGCCAAATTCGAGGAGGAAGGTGGAGCTTTTTATTTATAGACATTCCGAGGGACCCCCAATGACCGGCGTTTATTGATTAAACCAATGAGTATCAGATTGATCTATGATCTTGGCGGGCATTATGGATGATCAGAGGACAAATCTTGTGAAGGAAGCGAGTGCGATGGTTCACTGAGCCATGCGGGAAAAAGGGAGGAAAAGAGGGGACAAGATGGGTCTGACGGGTCAGTCAGAGGCGCAGGGGGAGTTGACCGGAGGTCAACTTTCCCTGGCCCCTGATTGGTCCACGTCAGGCTGATCTTGACCCACTTATTACACGTAGGAAATGATTTATTTAGAATTTATGTATAAAATAAAAAATGTTTATAAATTAATGTAGTATTTATTTATGATTTTTATTTATTTTTTTGAAGTATTTTATTATGGTTTTATTAAAATAATGTGTATATGTATGTATTTTATATGTATTTTTGTATATTTTATTTTTAGTTTATTTATTTGATTTTATTATTTTAGTTTCTTATTTTACGAATTTATAACTTATTTTTATGAGTATAAGGGTATTTTTTTTTATTTTTATGAGTTTATTTATATTTTTAAATAAATAGATGTATGTGTATGTATGTATACTTATAGGTATTTTACCTATATATTATATACATTTTATTTATTTAATTGTTTTTATGTTGGATTTGTATTTTTAATAAGTTATGTGTAATATTTACATATTTATAAAAATGTAGATGAGTCAAGAATAAAAGAATCAAGATCCCCTTTTATTTATATACATACTTTGCATTGGTATTTTGCCTATGTATTATATAGGCTCTTTTTATTTTACAACTTCTTTTTAGTTTTCTTCTAATTTTAATATGTACATGAATTATATACATTATTTACAAGATACTAAAAATATAAATTTAGAAAAATAATGAGTATTGAATAAAATGAATATTTTAATCAGTCCTATATACAATGTGGGCCAAAAACCTAACTTCCACAGATGGACTCCAAAAATTATGAAACCAATTTTATAAAATAGTTTATGAAATGCTACATACAATTAAAGGTGAGTTTGAGTGATTTGGAGTTTTTATTTGCAAGATATGGGTCTGTGAAGTTGAGATTTTTGCTTTTTATTTTGTGTATAAAATGTACAGTGAGTATTATTTTTACACAAACTTAATTTTATATTTTTATTTACATTATTATCTACAACTTTCATGTACAAAGTTTCTTTATTTGATGAGTAAATAATTATGTACACAATAAGTGTCAAAAGTGCATAAATGAATGAATAAATAAATGAGGTATTTATTGTATATCAGCCCTTATCTCCCCCTACTTTATTCCTTGTCGACCAATACCATGCTGGCCTTGGTCTCGGGGTTAGGGTCATAAAATATTTACAATATTTTATTCCTTTTTCTTTTCTCTCTTTATTCTATAATTTTGGCATTTAAAAACCTTATTTAATGTACAATTAATGCAATGAATAATGAATGTTATTATGTACAAATTAATGCTATTTACATGCATTTGCTGGGGTTTTTAAGGCCAAAATGATAGAATAAAGGTGATGAAATGGAGATTCATCAGTCCCCAACTGGCTTCATGTTGACACTCAGGTTTCTTGAAATGATTCCAAGCTCCTTCGCTTCCTCAAGTATCATTGAATCTGATCCCAATTTAAGCACTCAAATCTAGATCCTTAGGATAAACGATGACTCATCATAGAATACAAGTAATCATGAAACAAAGATGCTGGTCATATTTAGTTTAATCATAAAGATTCTACATGCAATATAGCACGTATATCCTCGATCTCGGCACTTTAATTACATCAAGTCTAAGACCCTAATGGTTAAGAGTGATTGAGACTTGAAGGTGAGAGTTCTCCGTATCAAGAAACATGATGTACGACGAGTCTTGTGTGCATGCACAAATGCTAAGAATAAAAACCTTATTAGTGGGTTTTTTGTTTCATTTTTCTTTCTTCCCCTTTTTTTATTTTTGTTTTATTTGTTTTGTTTTTTGGAAGCTCCTTTTTTTATAATTTTTACTTAATTTTCTTTTAAAAATAGTTTTGAAAAAAAATTTAAAAAGTTTTTTTTATAAAATTCCAAAAGTTTTTGTTATACCCCTATTTTACTACAATTTTTACAAAAGAGTGTATTCTTTACAAGTAAAATAAGGATTTTAAAAATTTTATAGAATTTGCAACAATTTACCCACAACCTTACAAATCACGTGAAATTTTAGGCAACATTATCCATATTTATAGACTTTATACCTATGAACAAAGGAAGGTTTCTTTTTTCTATTCTTACTATTAGATAATTTCCATAAGTCGCATGATAGATACAAGATGATTCATATTGAACATCAATGGGAACTTCCTTGGAATAAATGACACGTTAGTCTAATCGATATCGGAGTCACACATGGTACCAGGCGCTAAAGCATGAGTGTTTTGTTTCCATTGAGAAAAGATGGGTTGTAATTGTATAGCCGTATCTAAAAACATATCTTGAGGGTGTCCTAAGGCATTCTTGGTATTATTATAAAGATACATGTATCGCCATGTTATTAAGTATATTGCTCTAAGTTTGTTTCTCTATAAGAGGAGGAATAGAATATCCTAGTTAAAACGCACTCTTTATTATTCTAGATGATATTCCATATCAGAGGACAAATACTTATGTATACTCATCACCTTTCTTCTTTTCCTAAAGTGCCTCGTTTTTGCTTACTAGAGCCTAAGTAGGGGGGCGACTGACTTCTACCCTACTCCTCTCTTCTTTCGCACCCATTTATACTTATCATATGCTAAGTATAGGGGAGGTGAGCTGCATATGTGTCCATACTTTATATTGCAATGTACCATATTGTATTTTACTTTCTATATATAATACTTACTTTATACATGTATATTGGGTAATTCTTGTAAAACTTGTAAAATTTGTATTTATACACAATATATAAAATTCTTGTAAAAATATAATCCATGTAGAATATGTAACACTCTTTTAAAAAATAACAAAATTAAAACGTATAAAAAATACATCTCATGCATCTACAGTTCGTCTAGCATATCATACACTAGTAAAAAGTCATTGGATTCTGAACCGAGTTGTGAGCAGAAATCGAGAGTTGACTTGACATGACCTTAACCCACTTAATTTTCAGAGGAAATTTACCGAGAAGTAGGTAGTTTGAGTTAAGATTTAAGCTCAGACCATATAAATAATATATTATAAATGACATGATATATTGTGATATGATATGATATGTATGATCTGTGTCCTTACTTGTGCCCTACGCCATCGTGTACCTTCACCATTGGGTAGTGTATTTGAGGCATTTTCTTGATTGTTTTCATGTGAGTTGTTGTTTAGTCTCACCGGTTGGAGTTAGCCCCAATGAGAGGATATGTGTAATATCGTATAATAAAAGATTAATAACAAATTACACATGTCAGAGTTAGTCCCAGGGAGATGAAAATATCATATAAATGGAATTAAGTTGTGATAATCAAGATTTAACGAGGGTCTAGAAATCTCACAAGATGAGTGATCCAATCGATGCGGTGACTGTTCAAGAAATCCCAATTAATCAATAATTAACCCACAAATAAATCAAGCAATAAAATAAAAGTATGGAGTTAAAATTTATTCTATTTTACTTTACAGAATGTGTATAGTGCAAGTAGTGTAGAGCGTCAAACACAGTGAGTAAAACTGGTAGATTGGGCAAAAAAATGTAGAAAAATGATTGTGTGGTACTTGTCTATTTTTATGTAGGTTTTTATATTTTATAATTTTTTTATTTTTTATATATTTTTAATTTCGTATTCCTTTTTCTTTTAAATAGGTAATCAAGGATATATATAAAACTATATACACAACATAAAGTAATATAAATATATCAACAACTAAAAATTCTCAAAATTCAGAAAATAAAATCTTTTTGGTTTTTAAATATTTTTTACTATTTTTGTGAATTTTTATGAATTTTTCTAATTTATCTATATTTTTTAATTTAGAGATTCCCCAAATTAGGAATTTACTAAATACCCAAAATTGAAATGAAGGTTAAAAATATCAAAATAGATACAAAATTCTTCAAATAAATTTTAATATGTTGATAATAATATAAAGAAAATGAAGATATAGAAAAATATATTTTTGATATTTTTGGGAATTATAATCTTTTTAAACTTGATTTTGGAGCTTTTGATTTTTATGAATTTCCTTAATCTATTATTAGGGTTTTAATTTTTGGAGTTAGAAAATATATAGACAAAAAATTATTTTTTGGATTTTTTAGAAAAATATTTATATTTTTTGATATTTTCTAAGTCAAACAAGGGCTTTTGTGCTCTTTTTTTAATAAACATTAAAAGGTCCAAAAATGATAAATTAATTATAAGGTGTGAAAATATAAGAAATCAGGAACCTAATTCTATTTATGGTGATTTTTTAGCACAGGAACTATATTTGTTAAATAGAGGAAATGCACAAAAATACAATGGCCTGATAGGGGCTATTATGTAAATAAAGTAAAGTCCAGGGCTAATATGCAATTTCTCCAAAGAGTTACAACTGAAGTTCAATTTTCTTGGACTTAATAAAAAGACCAAATCCAAAGGGTTGTCATTGCAAAAACTCCAAGTTCTGTCTGCTGACTCGACACTGGACTAGAATGCAAATAAACTAAAGTGTGAGGACTAAATATTAAATATTACAAAAATAAATACACAAAAAATGAAAGTTTAAGCATAACTTATTGATTATAAAAAGTCTCTGGGTTGAAGATGAAAAATACCCAACTTTAAGCACGGGCTGACGGTGCGATGCAATCCACTTAGACACGAGTCAAGCCCTGGCGTGACTATACCGGTTCGAGATGAAGGGTCCCAATTAGATCGCCTAGGGAGATCTTATGGTCATGCCTGGGCTGAATCTAACGGCTAATGAACGTCCGAAAGAACAATGGACATCGTACGTCTTGGAGACGATCAACAAGAACGCCCGAAGAACATGACTAAGTTGAACTTCGACTAGCCAAAGCTCAAGGTAAACTGCCCATTTTCTGCTCCTGAAGGCTTCAAAAGAATCTTGGTGTCCTCCTGCACTAATGGAGGGTCTCAAAAGGGTGCAGGATATATCGATGACGTCTGACAGGGCACCTCTATCGAGGGCTTCTTCCTACTACATAATATGGGTCTAAGAGAACTCCTTCCTTGATTTCTTCTGCAGAGATTAGTTCACAAAAACATGACGGATCTTGGGCATACTCTAGAAGGGAGAATGAGCGGAGGATGATGGGTATGGGGTCCCTCTAGCGAGTGGCGGAGAACGAGGGACAAATCTGATCACGGGCAGGCCGGGGGAATGGATTGGGTAGGAGAGATGAGAGGCGAAAGGGAAATGGAGTAAAGGTGGTGGTGGGTCGGTGGAACAAGGGAATCATGATGGCTTGTTCACCACAGTGGAGCTACAACGAACTACGAATGTGGGATTTACTGCTAGGATGAAGGATTAATCGATGAAATACATGCAAGGGATAACATTAGAACATAAAACTAAGCTAAAAAGGCAAGAAAAGTACCTCAAGTCGGTCAGGACCGACAAGATGCTGAACCTCATGGCCAAGGTGGCCGGAGATGTGGAATCGACCGGTGACATGCTCCTTCAATCAACCTAATCACTCAGCGAGGATGTTTCACCATCCTCGAGCTGTGGGGCACGAAAAGGAGGAGCAAGAACAAGTCAAAGGGATTTAAATTTGAAGGGATCTAAGAGGTGGAGTTGTGTACAATGTGACAGGGTTGATGGGAAGATCGAGGGAGTAGCAGCGATTCAGTGGCCCATTGGCCAAGAAATCATGCTAGTGAGTAAGTCCAATGATCGAGGAAGAAAAAGTTAAAAGGAATCAACCTAAGAGGATGCATAGATCCTCGGGGAAAAATCGAGGAAAAATATTTTATTTTTACTAGTAAATTTGATTTTATTATTTTTCTTTTATTATTTTATATATTTATAAATATTTTTATATACATAAATATATTTTTATTATATTTTTCTGATATAATATTTATACCTAACTAAATAGGATTATATCTTATATAGGCATATGTGTAGACATTTCATCTATGTATATTTATATATAATCTTATTTTAATTTTCTATTTTTGATTTAATATGTACGTATTATAAATAATATTTATAATATTATAAAAAATATAAAGTTATAAAAATAATAAAGAATAATAAATGATTATTTTAAATAGGATTATTGTACAATAGGGGCCCAAAACTCAACTTTCACACCTCAACTCCAAAAAATATGAAACCTCCTTTATTAAATAGCTTATTAAATGTATATACAATTAAAGATGATTTCGATATATTTTGAGTTTTTATTTAGGATATATGGGTCTGGGAAGCTAGGATTTTGGAATCTTATTTTATATGTAAAAAGTACATTGTATATTATTTTTGCATGAAATCAAAATTTCATTTTTTTATATATTATTATCTACAACTTTCATGTACAAAGTTTCTTTATTTGAGGTATAAAAAGTTGAAAATAAAATAGCTCCCAAAATGAATAAATGATGAATAAATAAATGGGATTTTTATTGTATTATCGGCCCTTATCTCCCCCTACTTTATTCCTTGTCAGCTTGGTCATCAAGATGCCTAGGTCTCCGGGTTTAGAGTTATTAAATACCTTTGGTATTTTATTAATTTTCTTTTCTTTTCTTTATTCTATAGTTTTGGCATCAAAAAAATATTTTATACAATATTTATACAATAAAGACTAAATGTTAATCTGTACAAATTGATGGTATTTACATGCATTAGCTAGGGTTTTTAAAGCCAAAATGACAGAATAAAGGTGATGAAATGGAGATTCATCACCCCCATACTTGCCTTTGCTAGTCCCGGCAAACACTTATGCATTAAGTGCAAAAAAATAAAAATAAAGAAAAGAAAAAGAAAGAAAGTGGATTAAATTTAATTCTTAAACTTTTCTTCACAAAATCAAAGGTTGGAACCTTTGGAATTTTAGTGTGGTTGGAACCTTATTGGGAATCAGATTTGAAACACAACAACTTTCGAGAATCCTAAAACTCTGCTCAAGTCTCCTCAATAGTTAGGTCAGAATACTTCAACCCATATGCAAACCATTATAACTATCAGTCTCACTTGTACAGGGTATGTGATAGTGACTTCCCTCTACTGAAATGATAAAAAGACTAACTTCTCAAGCATGACAACCCAATGATTCCTCAATCCAACAACTCTTTCCTCGAGGAGCGAGGTATTTCCTTCTAAGTTCAAGTAGCAAACAACTCAAGAGGAGGGGGTGAAGAGAAGAATGGACGTTAGCCAATGTAGTTACCTATCCTAGGATGCATGAATAGTGTAGTCAAATCATCCGGTGCAAGCTCACACGATATTGAAGCTCAAGATTGCTTATTGACTATACAAATATATACACTCCAGCAGGCATTTTATTTTCAATCAGGTCTGCCCACTTTTTTGGAGTTTTTTTAATAATATATACATCAGCATTTACATAAGGATTTTTTCCTCTTTAGCCAGTAGAGTATCACTCTTTTGAAGCATTATTGCAACACACACTCTCCTATCTTTATATATCGACTCCACTGGACGGGTTGGGGTGCATTTTCCTCCCTAGACGAGGACCAATGTTTCCACTTGTGGGCGTCTCATAGTAGCAAATCCAATCCCCTCACCACTCAAACTAAGTTGAACCAAGTGAAAGATGAATGTGTTCAAGTCATGCCATTATCGACAAGAGTTGTACGTGTGCTCCAAAATACTCTACTTAGGAAGTCAAGAATACATTGAACTAAGTCTCATGATTCTCAAAGAATTAAGGCAACTAGATCTGAAGTACCTCAATTCCGGATCCTATAATGTTCCTCTGATTATTTATATTTAAGGTCCAACCGAGCTCCAATCTTCATATTTTACTTAGACTTCTTCAATTATTAAACGCAATCCAAAAAATGTAAATGCTATGCAAATGCTATGTACAATGCAATGATAAATATTTTCGTAATGCAATTTTCAAAATTTTGAACTTTTTATGGATTTTTTAAAAAGTTTTTGCAAATTTTATGCAATTTTTCAAAAATATTTTTGCAATTGTTTTTGTAATTTTAGTTTTGCAAATGTTTTTGTGATTTTTTTCAAAACAAAAGATTTTGGCTAAGAAAATAGGTACAAATGTTTACATGGGAATGTGTCTTATATTTACAAGAGTTAGTTACCAAGAACTGACAAGGGATATGTGATCCTTTTTATAGATATGTATATAAAGAATTTTAGTATGATGTGACTATTCCTTAGACTTATTTGAAAATCATTTTACAAACAATTTTGTAAACTATAATCCAAAATCATGTTTAGAAATAATTTTTACAAACATTTACATACATTTGAAAATCATTGCAAAGATTTTGCAATATATATATATATATATATATTCAAAATATTTATGCAACCTATTTACAAATCATTTTTCAAATGTTTTCTATTTCACACAAAGAAAAGAAATTTTTACAAACAAAATATTTTTCAATGGTTTAAAACATTTTACAATATATTTTTCAAACAACTTTCAAAATATTTTTCAAATAGATTTTCAAACTCTTTTTCAAACATTTTGCAAAACATTTTACCTGATTTATTAATCAATATATACATAAAGAACTTGAGGAATAATCGACATTCGTTTATTAAGTGACTTAAATGAATTTAATATTATTTTAGGTAGTATTTTTAGCCATAATTATTGAAAATACGAAAGTACGAGTTATGACTAAAGTATGTACGCAATATATACGACCCCCTTATACTTAGCTTGAGCTTTGTCCTCATAGATCAGAGAAAAAAGAGAAGACATAACTCATGCTGACTTGCTGAGTGTTGAAGAGTTTAAAGAATAAATGAATACACAAATGAGAAGTTGAACGTCCCTTCTATACTTAGGATCAAATAATCCTAACTATAGTAGACTGTACACAAGGCAGGGAGGGTCAAGGTTTGGAACGGACAAATCATACTCAGACTGTTTCCCCCTATACATAGGGTTAGATATCCCTAAGTATAGACAAGAAGAGGAGACGGTGGAGAGGATCAAAGAATGAAAGAACTCAGGATGCACACCCCTATACTTAGGACAAAGTATGTCCTAAGTATAGAAGATCGACAAAAAGGAGCGACACCTTTTTGGTAGAAAAAGAAAAAATAAAATGAAAAGAAGAAATTACAAATGAAGATAGAAGAAGAGATCAACGAGAATGTATACGTCACTCCCCCTGTACTTAGGGTAAAAGAGCCTTAAGTATGAGCAACAACAAGAATGATGAAATGGAATGAAGAAAGAATACTCGGCTCGTCCACCCCCTCATACTTAGGAAAAAGTACATCCTAAGCAAGGCATACATGAAAATTAGGTAGATGAGCACTACGATGGATGGACAGAAGTAAATGAAAGTGATTGTACAATGAAGTAGATATACGAAGATCAAGAAGGTAGAAAGCGGACCTTCTTGCGGGATCACTGAGGAATGAATCTGATAATATGTAGTTCGATATAAGGGTCGTCATTCGACACAAACCAATCAGGATCGACTAGGAATGTATCCTCAGCAGCCTCAGTGTAAGCATGCACGAATCAGTGAGTAGAAGTAGTGTAGTCATGTCTGGCATGGGTAGTCTCAACTAGGTCAAAAAAAGGGAACGAACTCATCCGTGAAGTACTAAGATCGTGCTCATCCTTTAAGGTCTCAACTGGATCATCAATATCATCAAAAGACCCGAATTCATTTATAAAAGCAATCTAATCAAATTCAGCCTCAGTAGTCCCATTTAAGTCTGCCCTTTGCTCAGAAGTGTCAATCATGTAAATACCGTGGATGTCATCAACACAACGCCAAATACCAGAAGAGGGAACTCCAAGGTCTATGCTTTTCAAGTCTTCCTCCTTGGAGAGGAATTCTCAGGTCTTAGTAGAATCAAACATGCAGCAAAAATCTCTGATAGTTGCATCAAGGTCATAGTCCTCAGGATCAGCTCAGATTGGTGTAGTAAAATCAAATGTAAGTCTCTGGTTGGCAGTAGGTGTAGTGATGACCACATCGTTCACATCCTCAAGACGGAAGCAAATCTCTCTTTATCATCAATAACAACTCTCACAGAGGCAAGAAAGGGTCCTCTCAAGATGATTGGAGAGTGTTCCCCAGTGGTTTAGTGTTTATGATTAAGGACCCAGAATGTTTTCATCTCTAGAGATGTGAAATTTATGGAGGATGACTTTTTTAAAGGTCAAGATAAAAATGAAGTAGAGGAACTCATTGAGTCATCTGAATATTCTGATCTTCTTGAACCAGAAACTGAAGAGATAAATAAAGATGAAACATCCATACCTCTTTGAAGGAGTTCGAGGGTGGTTGCGCCACCTGAAAGGTATGGATTCCATGTGTCAGGCGAAACTGATACAAATACTACTTCATTTGATGAAGCACTCATGGATCATGACATGAATAGATGGAAGCTAGCAACGAAGTCAAAGATTGACTCCATGCAAAAGAATGGTGTGTGGACCCTAGAGGATCCACCTGAAGGGGAAAATCCCACTGGATGTAAATGGATCTTCTAGAGAAAGAGGGGACCTGATGGGAAAGTAGAGACTTTCAAGGCACGGATCGTAGCCAAAGGCTACACACAGAGAGAAGGCATCGACTACGATGAGACATTCTCTCATGTGGCTATGCTTAAGTCCATGAGGATACTGCTAGATATAGCTGCATATCTTGACTATGACATCTGGTAGATGGATATCAAGATAGCATTACTCAATAAATACCGTGAGGAGGATATCTATATGGAGTAGCCCCAACACTTCATAATCGAGGAAGATAAAATATGCAAGCTAAAGAAATCCAACTATGGGCTCAAACAAGCTTCTCGTAGCTGGAACATCAGATTTGATGAAATCATTAAGAATTATGATTTTGTGTCGATTGCTGATTAACCTTGTGTCTACAAGAAGCTTAGTGAAGCTCCATTGTGTTCACCGTGTTTTACGTGGATGGCATCCCTTATCGTTGGGAATGATATATGGATGATGACCATCGTTCAGAATTGGTTATCCCATACCTTCGAGATGAAAGATCTTGGAGAAGCCTCTTACATCTTGGGTTTGAAGTTGTTTAGAAATCGAGAAAAGAGGATTATGGGATTAACAGAACATGGGTATATTAATAAAATTATTGAATGTTTCCATATAGATGGTTCCAAGAAAGGTTTACTCCCCTTAAGACATGGTATCCACCTGTCTGAATGGATGGATCCTCAAATTGTTAAGGAAAAGAAGGCCATTGTTGGATGCCCCTATGCATCAGCTGTAGGAAGCTTAATGTATGCTATGATGTGTACTGAGCTAGATATTTTCCATGAAGTGGGAGTGGTAAGTCATTACTAATCCTTCTATAGAGAATAACACTGGAATGCAGTGAAGAACATTTTGAAGTATCTAAGACTGATGCAAGATTATGTCTTGGTCTATGGAGATGGTGATCTCCAAGTCTTGGGATACACATATTCAGATTTCTAGTCGGATATAGATGATCGAAAGTTAGCATCAGTGTTTGTGTTCCTATTCACTTGTGATGACCTGATCTTGGTCCAAGTGTTCGACATTGATCTGAATGAGATTCAGATGCAATGAGAAGATTAGGATTATGGTCTTGATTTAATCAAGCATCTATGAGAGGTCCATGAGATCTGGATTTGAGATTTGATCTCAATATCCAAGTCACTATACGTGGAACATACAATCACCATGTCCTTATATCCAAGCATCTCCGAAGAAAACGTGTTATTCTTGAAAGAGTTCAAGAGTAATTCCATTGTTGACTTATGTCTAATCTTTGAGAAATGGATAACTAAATGTGATTTAATTATCCCAAATAATGTGAATTTGATTCATATTATTTGAATGCATGAGAATGTTAATTCAATTTATTAAATGTGATTTAATTATTATGGATATGAATGATGTGGATAGCACTATCCAATCATATTATAAATGTAATTTATAATATATTATAGAGAGACTAACTGTGATTTATAGAGGTTGATTAATTATTGATGTGAATTGGATTCATATTAGATAATTAATTGAAAATATAATTACATTTTATTTTGGGTTGTGAATGGATTCACATAATTCCAATGGCATGATTACAATCTTCGCAAGATAACTATGAATTATTTTTGTGAGATAATCTTGGAAAATCCATGAGAAAATGTAATCTCATGAGTTGGGATGAGATTTACTCATTCCAAATCAAGAGGGTGGATGACCACATTGTCCCAAAGGGACTTGGTGGTCGTCCCCTCCTTTTTAGGGACGAGGCAATCTCTTCCTCCATTATCTCCAAGATTAAATGATTTAGTTTTGAAATTAATTATATTGATTTATCAATATATATTAATTTAATTTAAATTAATTGTTGTTATGTTTTTTAACAATAAAATCTTGGTCATTGAATTTAACACAAATCAATCTCATCCATTGGTTTTGTGTTGTCCATGGATTGAGATCCATGGACTCCTAAAACCCTATAAAAGAAGAGGCACCCTTACTCTTTGAGAATATAGATACAACTTCGACAACATCTCTCTCTATCATTCTCACGTCAGCCCTTCTCCCTCTACAAGAGTGTCCAACCACTCTTCTCATAGAGAGAAGGTTCCCTTCGTCATTGCATCGTTGTTGTCCTACCGCTTTGACTATTATGGGGTCTCTGTATTCTTTTATGCATCTCGCTCATGAAGAAGGCATTCGGTCTCGTGAGATGGGATTAGGAGATCCATTGCTTGGATCATCGACTTGGATGGCGAGAAGCACATGACTCATCTCCGCGCTCGCAAGTGTCTCCTCTGACAGATAAACTTGAGATAGGAGGTCTCTTCTCTTAGAGGCTTGATCGCAACCACACTAAAAGAGGTATTCCTTTATATATTCTATGGTTAGATGAAATGATCTGATAAGTGTTCTTGTATCATCATGTGGTTTCATCGTTAAAAATTTAAAATTCTGATGTACTAAGCAACTAGTGCGACTAGTCGCTCTCGATCGTATATGGTGTGATCCACACACTTCCGTGTGCGCTTGAGGATTCTTACATATTCTTCAAGTGGTATCAGAGCCTTACGTTGGAGGTTTCGGATACAATATATAAACTTAGGAAGACTTGGGCTCATTAGGGCTTGTGAAAAATTTATCACATTTCATTCTCGCAGCCATGTTTTGTGATTACTTTCGGCCTTGTTTAAAATTTTTAAACACTGAATTATCACTTGGATAATGCTCCCATTAAATAAGGAAACTGTGTTATTTGATTTTGCGTGATTTGGAATCCAATCTCAAGTTATTATCATTTTGATGAACATATATCCACTGTTTCGGGGATGGAGAATCTTGACGTAATTAAAGAGTTAGTTACTGTTTTGAAATGCTTGGAAATGTGTGCTAATCACTTAGTTTCTGTTATAAATCAAATTAGAAAATTTTGAAAACTTACTTTGCATGATTTGGATTTAAAATGATTTTGATATGATAATTTTAGTGTGTGAGGGTCATTGTTGGAAATTACATTCCTAATCAAGAACCTTATGAATCTTGTGATTGTCATTTAAGAAATTAGTGAAATTAATGATTAATTTCTTGGAATAATTATGGATAAATATTTTAGAAATATTTGATGATAACTATTTCCTTAATTGACATTGCTTTAACCAGTAATTGATTATATATGATCTAGATCATAATTGGTTACTCAATCTAATCTCCAACAAATAAACTTGCTTGAATAGAATTGGGAATTTGTTAGAAAATTTCCTTATAATCAAAATAATGTTGATTATCACTATATGGTATAACTTCGGTTGAAAAACCGATTATCATCTCAAGTGCAAAGTGATCAATTTGGCATTATCCTTACCTGAGGTAGATATGATCTCTAGTTGGGGAGTATTAGGGTAGCAGGTTCTTCTGTGAGCGATCTATTCCACTCCCGTCAGTACTGGCCATGATAGCAGATAAGGAAGGGATAATGCTAGAAAGATCATGATGTATTTTTCTAATTATTCAAATTCGAAATAATACGTACTTTGAGATAATACCATTTTTTCAAGTAACAATCAAGTTTGTTGATTGAATTAGATTAGTAATTGATTTAATGTGATCAAATTAATTATATCCAATTAAAACACTCTATTATGAATAGATATGTATTTCCCTTGAAAGAATTAATTATATGAATGTGATTCATGATAATTAATTAGAATTTAAATATGAGGTGTAGGATCACATAAGTGACATCTATGGTCTCCCATCAAGGTGAAGGGTTCAGTCACCAAGGATTGTATGTAGGAGACGTTTGTCCGAAGTGACAGCTCCTGCATACAAGTGTATTTGGATCGGGCTCTTTACTTCCTGAAAGAGTAAGGTCGTATGCGTAGTGACCCCACTATATGGTCCTCATATTATGGGGGTGATATTGGATTGCGCAAAGCGAGTATTAATCATGTTGACGGTTGGTTCAATTAACGACAAGTCAACATCATCTTAGGGGTGGTGGGTCCGGGTGTTTAAGATCGGACTGGGAAATGCAAGTTGGACTTGCAAGGCAGAATGTGTTCCCGCTTCTTTTTATCCGAGTCATAGGTTATCATATTATTGGGATGTGACAAAGGTAAAGAGGAGATCCCAGTTCTTGCTAGAGATATAGCGTAAGTATTTCCCTTGCTTTGAAAGTAATTAAGGGAATGGACTTTCAAAGTCGAAATAGCAAGACTAATTTGACAAAAAAATCCTCAATCAAAGAAATACAATTGAATATATTATTATATACTCTAATATAGTGCATTCTTAATTTCAGAAAATGAAGTCCATGAACCCTCTTAGCAAGCTCTTGGAGGTAAATCAGTTGACAGGACCAAATTATTCGGATTGGATCTGAAATTTAGATCTTGTCCTATATGCTTAGCGTATCTCTTATATGCTTTCAAAGGACAAGTACACAAAGCCGAAGACTCCAAAGAAAATTTCTTATAATGAAAAATACGATGAAGATCATAATCTGACAAGATGTTAAATTCTGGATTCATTGACCAATGTGCTTCAGAAGCAACATGTGGAAATGGACACTTGCCATGGTATTATGGTGAATCTGAAGAAATGTTCGGTGATGTAAACCGCACACAACATTATAATATCATGAAAGAACTTATTCACTGCAAGTGTAGAAGGGGACCTCTATCAGAGAACATGTACTCAAAATGTTTGGTACCTTTCTGAACTTGAAACTCTGGGAGCTGACATGGACACAGATATGCAAGTTGAATTCATTATGCTGCCACTCCCTAAGTCATTCAATAACTTTGTGGTCACGTACCACATGAGCAAAGTTGATTATAATAACGCTGGTTTTTTGGCTGTATTAAAGTCTGTTGAAGACGTAATGAAGAAGGATGACCCCTCTGGCAGTGTAATGGTTCCACAAGTTAAAGGAAAGCACAGTCGGCAGCATGGTTGCTGAAAGGATCCATCCCAGAAGAGAAAGAAGAAGAGTCAAGGAGTTGGATCATCTTCCAATGCATCCACTTTGATAGCATCGAAGAAAAGCGACGTATGTTACCACTATAAAAAGTTGGGGTACTGGAGGCGTAATTGCCCGGAATACCTAAAGCTTGCCGACAAAGGTAAAGTCCCTGTAGGTATGAAATCTATTTTCATCATTGAAACTAACTTTCTCGTTGAACGAGAAGGAAGTTGGGCTGTTGATTCTGGTGCTTCTGTTCATGTATGAAATTTGTTGCATCTGTTTCAGGAAACTAAGAATCTTGATGAAGGGGAGATAGTCATAAAGATGGGATCTAATGAAAGTGTTGCAACAGTCACCTTCGGAACATGTCGATTATCATTATCTAGTGGAAGAGTCCTTGTACTTAAAGAGTGTATTTATGTACCTAAAGTCGGAAGGAATATTATATATGTATCTAAACTTGTTATAAGCGGATATTCATTCCTTTTCTATAATAAACTAGTCATAAATCGTTATGATAAGCATATTGCAGATGGTGTTTTGACTTCTGATGGACTCTATGAATTGTGCATTGATGAATATGTCATGAGTGTTACTACCACTAATAAAAATCCTAAAAGATCCAGGGAGGTTGGAAATCATTCAAACATGATTTGGCATCAAAGACTTGGTCATTTATCTTCTATTGATCTTGTATGGACCTTTATATTTTCTACAGGTTCAATCTTTGCCAACCGACGAACATTGTACTTGGGGTAAAATGACTAGGACGTCTTTCCATAACAAGGTTACAAGATGTGAGGGTTATGTAATCCGTTCAGTACCGTGATTTGAAATGGATATCGATATTATTTGATGTTTATTGATGACCATTTGCGATATGGGTTTATATTCCTACTATGTCATAACTTTAAAACCTTTGAAAAGTTCAAAGAGTTCAAGGCTTAGTTTAAGAACCAAACCAATAGGAAGATTAAACAGATTCGATCTGACCGAGGTGATGATACCTCTCAGATGAATTCAAGGAATATCTTAAAGAGAATGGAATTGTCTCCAATCTCACTCCTCTTGGAACTCCTAACTTAATGGTGTTGCTAAAAGACGCAACAGGACTATCATAAATATGGTTCGTTCAATGATGAGCAAAGCACGTTTACCTTTTAGTTTCTGGGGACATGCAGTAGAGACTGTAATATATATCTTGAATAAGATTCCTAGCAAGTCTGTACCTAAGACTCCTTATGAGCTCTGGTATGGAACCAAACCTAATGTTAATCGTTTGAGGGTCTGGGATTGTGTAAGCTAGAATCTCGCTCTCTTGAGTGTTACTTCATTGGGAATGTTAAAGATGGTATTGGATACCAGCTTTATGACCCTAAAACCCAGAAGGTTTTCTTCTTTAGAGATGTGAAATTTATGGAGGATGACTTCCTTAAAGGTCAAGACAAAAATGAAGTAGAGGAACTCATTGAGTCCCCTGAAGCTTCCTGAACCAGAAACCCATTCCTCTTCGAAGGAGTTCGATGGTGGTTACGCCACATGAAAGGTATGGATTCCATGTGTCAGGTGAAACTGATAATGATCATACTTCATTTAATGAAGTACTCGTAGGTCATGACATGGATAGATGGATACTAGCAATGAAGTCAGAGATTGACTCCATGAATAAGAACGGTGTGTGTACCCTAGAGGATCCACTTGAAGGGGTAAACCCATTGGATGTAAATGGTCTTCAACAGAAAGAGGGGACCTGATGGGAAAGTAGAGACTTTCAGGACATAGCTCATAGCCATTGGCTACACAGAGAGAAGGCATCGACTACAATGATACATTCTATCCTGTGGCTATGCTTAAGTCCATCAGGACACTGCTATCTATAGCTGCATCTCTTGACTACGACATCTAGTAGATGGACGTTAAGATAGCTTTCCTCAATGGAAACCTCGAGGAGGATATCCATATGGAGTAGTCTCAGGGATTCATAACTGAGGAAGATACAATATGCAAGCTGAAGAAATCCACCTATGGGCTCAAAAAAGCTTCTCATAGCTGGAAAATTAGATTTGACGAAACCATAAAGAGTTATGATTTTGTGTAGAATCCTGATGAACGTTGTGTGTACAAGAAGCTTAGTGGGAGCGACATTGTGTTCATCGTGCTTTATGTAAATGACATCCTTATCATTGGGAATGATACAGAGAAGATGACCAGTGTTAAGATTTGGCTATCCCATACCTTTGAGATGAAAGATCTTGGAGAATCCTCTTACATCTTGGGTCTGAAGTTGTTCAGAAATTGAGAAAAGAGATATTTGGATTATCACAACATGGGTACATTAAGAAAATTCTTGAACGTTTCCGTATGGATGGTTCCAAGAAAGGTTTCCTCCCCTTAAGATATGGTATCCAATGATCTAAAAATATGTTTCCTCAAATTGTTGAGGAAACGAAAGCCATGGATGGATGCCCCTAAGCATCAGATGTAGGAAGATTAATGTAGGCCATGATGTGTACTAGACCAGATATCTGTCATGCAATTAGAGTGGTAAGTCATTACCAATCTTGCTATGGAGAACAACACTAGAATGCAGTGAAAAACATTTTAAAGTATTTAAGATAGATGCAATATTATGTCTTGGTCTATGGAGATGGTGATCTCCAAATCTTAATATACACAGATTCGGACTTCTAGTTAGATATAGATGATTGAAAATCGATATCAGGGTTTGTGGTCCTATTAAACAGTGGTATTGTGAGTAGGAGAAGGAAGAAGCAGGACACTACAGTAGATTCAACAACATAAGCAAAATACGTTGCTGCATCAGATGATGCACAGGAGGCGGTGAGATTGTGCAAGTTCATCCTGGAACTTGGCATAGTTTCCTCTTATACTCCCTGATGGAAATGCGAGCCCACTGCGAGCCATTATGCAATAAATGTTATTGCACATATCATTCCCTGATCTGAAATGAAGAATGGATAATTTGTATAATAGGTCCCTTAGTACAATTAGGGTTATGTACCATGGCCATCTTAATAATCATACAGCTGTTGATTCAACTATTGAATCATAGAGGCTGGTGCTTGGATGAATATCTAAAGAGTCAGATTGAGGACTCATCAAGCACCGTCAAATGATTATTAAGAGATGATCTCCAGCCTGAGTAGGAGATGGCAATCCTTATCTCTTTAGGCTGATATCTGACCGACCTCTTGATGCAGGTCCTCTGCATAGGAATAGAGATTCGGAGGTGTCAGATTAGTTAGGTCAAAGAGTTGACTTAACAAGATCGAGATAACCAAAGTCCTATATCGTATGCTGTCATGATATAGGCACGCATCCTCTGACCGGAGACAGATGTGTTACTATATGTCTGAGTGTGTACATTTGGCAAACCAATAGGTTGATGACCTAATCAAGGTCTATACACCGACGCACTGGTGTGCATATAAGGGCATATGAGTAATACGATCTCTCAAAGGGATCATACAGGTTCAGTTACTGAACCGGAAGACATGAGCTCACTCATGAGATATTGGGAAGAATCAAATTCCATGCGCATGGTCGTCTCGCTTTGGAAGCTTGACTGAATTTGTAGGTTTGATATATACTTTTAGTATATGATCAAGACCTAGGTATGATATACACTTTTGGAAAGTGTATGATCGATACCAACTCCCAATGATCAAATGAGAAACTTACTGATAAAACCATGAAGTAGACAGTATAAAGTTGATCCGATACTTCGGGTTTAGTCTGAGTCTTCCAGTATGCAGGATGTACAGGTATTGGGAATACCTGAGGGTGATTTGATCATAAACGATTGTATAACCATGACGCTTCCATTCCTAGGGAGTGATGAAACGGGTCTGGATTTTAGTGACTCCTCTCAGTAGAGAAGTGATCTGATCTTGGTCCAAGTGTTGGACATTAATCTGAATGTGATTCAGATACAATGAGAAGATTAGATTTACGGTCTTGATTTAATCAAGCATCTATGAGAGGCCCGCGATCTGGATTTGAGATATGATCTCAATATCCATGTCACTATACGTGGAACAATACAATCGCCCTGTCCTTATCTCCAAGTATCTGCGGAGAGATTGCATTATTCTTGAAGGGTTCAAGAATAATTCCATAAGATCTAAGCAATGAAGAAATAATGATTAAATGTGATTTAATCATCTTGATGTGTGAAGAAATTATCCAATTTAATTAAATGTGATTTAATTAATGTGAATAAGAATAATGTGGATAGAAATATCCAATTATTCATAATATATTATAAATGTGATTTATAATGTATTAGAGAGAGCTAATTATAATTCATATGTGTTGATTAATTATTATGTGTATTGGATACACATTGTGTAATTAATTAACAATATGAATTATATGTTGTTTTGGGTTGTGAATATGATTCACAATTTTTTCCATGGCAAGAATGCAATATTCTCAAAGATAATTGTGAATTATTTTTGAAGAATAAAACCCAACAAAATTTGTTGCAAATTAATAGGAGAGAAATCCAAGGAGATATGTAATCTCATGGAAATCCATGAGATTGCTCTCCATTGGGAAACAAGTGGGCGGCACCCAATTCCTATATGGAATGGGTGGCCGTCCCCTCTTGATTGCACATGGAGATTTGATCTCCATGTGTATTCTCTCCTTATTTGTTGGGATGATTTAGGAATAAATTATATTTGATTTTGTCAAATATATTTTGACCTAAGTTTGTTGCTTTTGACAACAACAATCTTGGCCATTGGATTGACACAAATCAATCTCACCCATTGATTTTATGTGTCCCATGGATTGAGATCCATGGATCCCAAAACCCTATAAATAGAGAGGCATACTATGCTCTCTATGGACTTGAAATATTGGAGCTCTCTCTCTCCCTCATTTCTTCATACACGCCAGCCCTCTCTCCCTCTCTTGTTGGTGGTCGTCCACCATACCCTAGAGGAGAGAACCGTCGTCGCCTTCGCCACCGCGCTGCCGCTTCGACGTTCTTCGGTTTATCCGTCTTCTTGGTGTGCTACGCCCACGAAGGAGACGTTTGATCTCATGCGACGAGATCAAGAGCAACCACGCTTGGATCATCTTCTTGGATTGCGAGGACAACGCGGTTCATCCCCGCGCTCGCAAGCGGTCTCGCCGACGATCGGACTTGAGACAGGAGGTCTCTTTCTTTAGAGACTTGATCAACCACGCTTCAAGAGGTATTGCATTATACTTGTTGTGGTTATAGATGAAACGATCTGAGAATGGTTCTTGGATCATGTGGTTTCATTGAATAAAATTTTTTAAATTCCGCTGCACCGAACAACTAGTACGACTAGTCGTTCTTCGTCGCATTCGATACGACGATCACGCTTCCGTGATGCGCTTGAGGATAATCCCATATCCTTAAAGTGGTATCAGAGCCTTAGGTCGTCGGTTTCGAATATGATTAGAAAAACCGAGGACGACTTGGGTTCGTTAAGGTCGCGAAAGTTTTTATCGCATTTGATTTCGCAGATCTGTTTAGTAAATAAATTCGGCACTGTTTAAATTATTTAAACACGAATTTAATACTTGGATTTTGTTCCCCATTAAACAAGGAAACCATAGGATCTGAGTTTACGTAAATCGGATTTCGTATGCTCTAGATATGGTTGTTTTAATGAACATGTATGCACTGATGCGGGAACTGAAGATCTGAACGTGATTAAAATGTTAATTACTGTTTAGACTTGCCTCTAAATGCGTGTAACATCACTTGGGTTCTGTCCTAAATCAAATTAGCAATCTATGAAAATTGATTTTGTCTAATTTGGATTTAATATGATTGAGATATGCTAATTTTAGTAAGTAGGGGTCACTGCTGAAATTACAGTCCTAATCTAGAACCAAGTGATTGTCAGTTAGTGAAATTAATTGTTAATTTCGTAAAATAATCATGAAAAATATTTGTGAAATATTTGAAGATGATTATTTACATAATTGACTTGGCTTCAACCAATTAATTGATTAGATTTGATCTAAATCTTAATTGGAAACGCATTCATCAAACTTGATGTTTGATTGGTGATTGTCATTTAATCATTTAGTGAAATTAAATTGTTTAATTTCCTAGAATAATTGTGCATAAATATTTGTGAAATATTTGATGATAATTATTCCCTTAAATGACATTGCCTTAACCAATAATTGATTAAGATGTGATCTAAATCATAATTGGAAACTACAATCTTTCAAACTTGATGCTTGAATAGGATTTGGGAATTTGTCTAGCAAATTTCCTTATAATCAAAAATGTTTTGATTAGTACTATATGGTACAATTTCGGTTGAAGAACCGATGATCATCTCAAGTACAAATTAATCAATTTGGCATTATCCTTTCCCGAGGCGGATATGGTGCCTAGTCGGAGAGCATTGGGGTTACAGGTTGCAACGTATGTGGTCCGTCCCACTCTCGTCGGTACTGGCCATGACAGCGGGTAGGGCCGGGATAATGTCCAAGGGATTAAGGTGTATTTTCTAATTATTAAAATTCGAATTAATACGTATTTCGAGATATTACCATATATGTATTCAAGTAAAATAATCAAGTTTGATTGATTGAATTGGATTGATAATTAATTTATATGATTAAATTGATTATATCCAATTGAAATACTCTAATATGATTAGAGCTAATAATTCCCTTGGAAGAATTAATTATGTGAATGTGATTCACGATAATTAATCAAAATTTGAATATGATATGGAGGATCACATAAGTGACATCCATGGTCTCCCGTCAAGGCGGAGGGTTCCGTCGCCAGGGATTGCATGTGGGAGACGCCTGTCCGAAGTGACAGCTCCTGTATGCAAGCGCATCTGGATCGGGCTCGTCGCTTCTCGAAAGAGTAAGGACGTATGCGTAGTGACCCAATATCGGGTCCTCATATTATTGGGGCGATATTGGATTGCGCATAGCGAGTTATATTCCTGTTGACGGTTGGTTCAATTAATGACGGGTCAACATCGCCTTAGGGGTGGTGGGCCCGGGTGTTAAAGACCGAATTGGGAGATGCAAGTTGGACTTGCAAGGCGGAATGTGTTCCCGCTTCTTTTTATCCGAGTTGTAGGTTCTCATATTATTGGGATGCAACAAAGATAAGGAAGGAGATCCCAGATCTTGCTTGAGATATAATGGTAAGTATATCTCTTACATTGAAAGTGATTAAGGGAATGCACTTTCAATGTTGACATGGCAAGACAACTTTGATATAAAAATTCCTAAATCAAAGTAAAATATGTATATATAAATACATACATCTATGCAAATTTCTTATTTCAGATAATCCTTCATTAAAACCCACTCAATGAAATACTCAATAGTAACCAGTGAAATATCTTGGATTGGACTCATGATCCAGATATTGTACTTGCAATTGAACACATAATGTATGTGGTTGCAATATGCAAGTCTCCTCATACTAATGAGGAATGACAATTAAATAGTTAATAGGACTACAACCCTAGGGTTTGTATGTCTCTATAGTCTTGATCTCATTGGATGTACTTTGGAAGTAACATGTCGATGATGATCGCAATTGTCAAATAATCCTTATAAAATCAATGAAGATATTTTGGCATACATATATGTGCTCTTGACATTTAATCATGAGTGACATGGTTCTCTACATCATGCAGAATGGTAGCTCTATAAGAGATGATGTATTCAAATTGTTTGAGTACCTACCTGAACCTATGTTTTATGAGTTTAGATGGATGTAGATGATGAGTGTCATTATTCTACTGTCTATACTCTAGTCATTCATGAAGCTTCATAGTATTCATATTGTGTGAATTTAATGAAGCATAAATAAATGTTGAAATATTCTTATTTTGAATTCTTTTGAATTTAAAATAAGAGATCCTCTGTCTTGAGCAATGGTTGCTTATAGATAAAGGGAGCGCAATGGAAGCATGGGTTGGACCCAAGAAAGAAGGAAAGTCAAAGAGTTGACTGGACTTCTGTAACTTCCATATGACATCCAAAGAGTTGGATGAATGCCAATACTGCAATAAGTTGATGTGTTGATAGTATGACTATCAAGTCTGTCTAGAATCCTTAGAAAAGGACTCGGATGGAGCATCAGAGTAATCTACATAAATCATTGATATTGACTTACTTATTGAATAAGATAAAGTCAAATAATTGTATCTCAATCTTCTGATGACATTCACAATGGGTTGCATATGTTTTAGAAGACTGGAAAATTTGATCTTAAAGGTTTATAGTTGTCCACGTGAATATTGATGCAATTGTTGCAACAATCTCTGTCGGATTAATAGACTTGTTAATTTCAGTGGGAGATCCCTTAGTCGTAGAGAATGTCTCTATGACCTAGATATAAGAATACACTCATTGTTTGTTTCTAAATGTTGGAAATAAACATGAATTCTGAGATAGAACTATCATAAAGAGTTATGATGAAGATATTTCAGATAGTAATCTACAATCTAGTGGACTCCACATAAATTAGAAAAATTAATGAATGGTTCATTAACATTTCTGAATACTGAAATTAAACCTTAAGATCAATAGGAGGATGAAGATCATTTGACAATGATCTAGCATCAAACCTTGGACATTTGTCTATTGATTTGATCAATAGAATGGTAAGAGATGAAACTTTAGAATGTCTAAAATTTCAAAACTTACATACTTATGAATATTGTCCAATACACCCTTCTTCGGGAATGGTGTAAGATGCCAAGGTATTCAAGATCTCATGCATATTGATGTATGTGGATCATCTATATCATAGTAAACATTGTGGATATGTGATATCTATTGATGATTGTATGATATGAGATTTCTTCTCTTCACCTGAGAAACCTTTGAAATGTTCAAAGATTTCATTAATTTTGGTTTAGAACCAAAGTTTGAAGGAAGATAAAATGAATTTGATCTAATCTAGGTAGCAAGTACCTACTAGATAAATTCGAGGAATACCTTATGGAGATATGAATATCATTTCTATCTCAACCCTCCTAACACACCTTAACTCAAAAGAGTTATAGGTAGATACAATTGGATCATGTGTGACATGATCTTATCAATGTTGAATTTTATCATAATTATCCCTTAGTTTCCAGGTATATATGTGTAGTAGAGACTACAATGTATATCCTTAATAAGGTTCCATGTATCTTGGAATCTAGCACTTGAGAGTGTTGCTTCATTAGGAAAATAAAGGATGATATTGGATACCTACTTTATGACCTTGAGATTCTTAAAATATCTCATCTCCGAGAATGTGATTCTTAGAGGTTGAGACTCTTGAGAATCAAGATGAAAATGAAGTGTAGGAACTCATTTATAATGAGACTCCTGAAATTGGAAACTGAAAGGACAATTAATGATGAAACATTAATACCTCTTCAAATAAGTTTGAGGATGGATTCCATGTGTTAGAGAAATCTGACAATGATTGAACTTCATGTGATGAAGCTTCTGAAGATCATAGCATGGATAGATGGATAGCAATAAAAGTCTAATGTAGACTTCATATACAAGTGTTGTATATGGACCCTCGAGAATCCACCTATATGGGTAAGACCTGTAAAGGTGTAAATGGATCTTCAAGAGACAGGGAACCTGATGAGAAGGTAGAGATCTTCAAAGCACGGTTCGTAGCCATAAGCTACACACTGGAAGAGAAGACATTGCTTGCAATGAGACTTGCTCTTCGGTGACCATGCTTAAAACCATCAGAATATTGCTAACCTTAGCTACATAACTTGACTATTGCATCTTCAAGATGTAAGTCAATATTGCATTCCTCTACGAATGCCTCTTTGAGGATATTCATATGAAGTAGCCCCAGGGCTTCATGATTGAGGAAAGCAAGGTGTGCAAGCTACGGAATCCATCTATGGACTCAAATAAGCTTCTAGAAGTTGGATCATAAGATTTGATGAATTTATAAATGTTATGATTTCAAATAGAATCTTGATGAACCATATGAAGCTTAGTGGGAGTGCTTTTGTGTTCATCGTGCTAAATGTAGATGATATCCTAATCATTTAAAAATGATATAAGGATAATAATTAGTGTTTTATAATCTGGTTGTTCCATAACTTGAAATAAGATTTCAAAGATGCCTCTCATATCTTAGTTCTGAAGTTGTTCAGAAGCAAAGAGAAGAGGATAATGGGACTGTCACATTTATAGTACACCTTGGACATATTCTATTCATAGAAATTCCAAGTAATGGCTTCCATCCCTTAAGATATGGTACTGACCTATCTAAAGGGATAGCACCTCAAAGAGTTGAGGAAGTGAATGCTAGAACTACTTGCCTTTGGGCATCAGTTATGAGAAGCCGGGTGTATGCTAGAGGTGTACAAAAACCAGATGGCTGCCATGCAGTGGGAGTAGTAAACTGTTACTAGTCCTACTATGGAAATAAAACACTTGGTTGCAGTAACAACAAAATCTTCATAGATTACAAGATTTTTTTTGAGATAGTGATCTCAAAAGTCTTATCTTCAAAAGTTTAAGACTTTATAGATAGTGATCTAAAAGGTCTTAACTAAAGATACCTTAGGAGATAGAGATCTCCAGAAATATGGATATTCTTATAAGGATTATGGAAATACTGGTTATGATAATTGTTAAGCTGTAGTGTCAAGGACACTATAACTAACAAGATTGAGTATTAGTTGCATAAGATGCAACATTCGCATTGGATGCGAGCACTGTTACTGGGGATATGCAAGTGCCGTAAAAGGACTTGGCATAGTCTCGCGGGAACAGAGTGACTGATCAGCTTACCTAGCTATTTTCTAAATAGCCTATGATTGTCACATGAGTGCGGGTTTAAATGATTAGCCCATTAATGGCTCTTTGGGCTAGTGGGAGATTGATGGAAATGCGAGCCCACTGCGAGCCATTATGCAATAAATGTTATTGCACATATCATTCCCTGATCTGAAATGAAGAATGGATAATTTGTATAATAGGTCCCTTAGTACAATTAGGGTTATGTACCATGGCCATCTTAATAATCATGCAGCTGTTGATTCAACTATTGAATCATAGAGGCTGGTGCTTGGATGAATATCTAAAGAGTCAGATTGAGGACTCATCAAGCACCGTCAAATGATTATTAAGAGATGATCTCCAGCCTGAGTAGGAGATGGCAATCCTTATCTCTTTAGGCTGATATCTGACCGACCTCTTGATGCAGGTCCTCTGCATAGGAATAGAGATTCGGAGGTGTCAGATTAGTTAGGTCAAAGAGTTGACTTAACAAGATCGAGATAACCAAAGTCCTATATCGTATGCTGTCATGATATAGGCACGCATCCTCTGACCGGAGACAGATGTGTTACTATATGTCTGAGTGTGTACATTTGGCAAACCAATAGGTTGATGACCTAATCAAGGTCTATACACCGACGCACTGGTGTGCATATAAGGGCATATGAGTAATACGATCTCTCAAAGGGATCATACAGGTTCAGTTACTGAACCGGAAGACATGAGCTCACTCATGAGATATTGGGAAGAATCAAATTCCATGCGCATGGTCGTCTCGCTTTGGAAGCTTGACTGAATTTGTAGGTTTGATATATACTTTTAGTATATGATCAAGACCTAGGTATGATATACACTTTTGGAAAGTGTATGATCGATACCAACTCCTAATGATCAAATGAGAAACTTACTGATAAAACCATGAAGTAGACAGTATAAAGTTGATCCGATACTTCGGGTTTAGTCTGAGTCTTCCAGTATGCAGGATGTACAGGTATTGGGAATACCTGAGGGTGATTTGATCATAAACGATTGTATAACCATGACGCTTCCATTCCTAGGGAGTGATGAAACGGGTCTGGATTTTAGTGACTCCTCTCAGTAGAGAAGTGATCTGATCTTGGTCCAAGTGTTGGACATTAATCTGAATGTGATTCAGATACAATGAGAAGATTAGATTTACGGTCTTGATTTAATCAAGCATCTATGAGAGGCCCGCAATCTGGATTTGAGATATGATCTCAATATCCATGTCACTATACGTGGAACAATACAATCGCCCTGTCCTTATCTCCAAGTATCTGTGGAGAGATTGCATTATTCTTGAAGGGTTCAAGAATAATTCCATAAGATCTAAGCAATGAAGAAATAATGATTAAATGTGATTTAATCATCTTGATGTGTGAAGAAATTATCCAATTTAATTAAATGTGATTTAATTAATGTGAATAAGAATAATGTGGATAGAAATATCCAATTATTCATAATATATTATAAATGTGATTTATAATGTATTAGAGAGAGCTAATTATAATTTATATGTGTTGATTAATTATTATGTGTATTGGATACACATTGTGTAATTAATTAACAATATGAATTATATGTTGTTTTGGGTTGTGAATATGATTCACAATTTTTTCCATGGCAAGAATGCAATATTCTCAAAGATAATTGTGAATTATTTTTGAAGAATAAAACCCAACAAAATTTGTTGCAAATTAATAGGAGACAAATCCAAGGAGATATGTAATCTCATGGAAATCCATGAGATTGCTCTCCATTGGGAAACAAGTGGGCGGCACCCAATTCCTATATGGAATGGGTGGCCGTCCCCTCTTGATTGCACATGGAGATTTGATCTCCATGTGTATTCTCTCCTTATTTGTTGGGATGATTTAGGAATAAATTATATTTGATTTTGTCAAATATATTTTGACCTAAGTTTGTTGCTTTTGACAACAACAATCTTGGCCATTGGATTGACACAAATCAATCTCACCCATTGATTTTATGTGTCCCATGGATTGAGATCCATGGATCCCAAAACCCTATAAATAGAGAGGCATACCATGCTCTCTATGGACTTGAAATATTGGAGCTCTCTCTCTCCCTCATTTCTTCATACACGCCAACCCTCTCTCCCTCTCTTGTTGGTGGCCGTCCACCATACCCTAGAGGAGAGAACCGTCGTCGCCTTCTCCACCGCGCTGCCGCTTCGACGTTCTTCGGTTTCTCCGTCTTCTTGGTGTGCTACGCCCACGAAGGAGACGTTTGATCTCGTGCGACGAGATCAAGAGCAACCACACTTGGATCATCTTCTTGGATTGCGAGGACAACGCGGTTCATCCCCGCGCTCGCAAGCGGTCTCGCCGACGATCGGACTTGAGACAGGAGGTCTCTTTCTTTAGAGACTTGATCAACCACGCTTCAAGAGGTATTGCATTATACTTGTTGTGGTTATAGATGAAACGATCTGAGAATGGTTCTTGGATCTTGTGGTTTCATCGAATAAAATTTTTTAAATTCCGCTGCACCGAACAACTAGTACGACTAGTCGTTCTTCGTCGCATTCGATACGACGATCACACTTCCGTGATGCGCTTGAGGATAATCCCATATCCTTAAACTCCCATCCCATTGCTCTGCGATAATGTGAGTGTCATTGCCTAGGCGAAGGAACCCATATGCCATCAAAAGAGCAAGCACATGTAAAGGAAATACCACATCGTTCGAGAGATTCAAAAGAGTGGTCACGTCATCATCACCAAGGTGGCCTATGCCGACAACATTGCCCATCCTCTTACCAAACCTCTGACATAGAAGTTTTTTGACCAACATGTAAGGAGTATGGGTTAAGGATTGTACTGAATGGTTCTGCGGGATATAGGGATATTGTTAGCCATGTGAGCCCGAAGCGAACCATTCTGACGATAAATGTTATTGTAATATTTTATTTATCAATAAAAGTTAGAGATTTTTCACTCCCTTTCTGAATTTAAATGAATGAATGCACTATAAGGTTCCTTTGTACAATTAGGGTTATGTACCATGGCCATCTTAATGATCATACAACTGTTGATTCAATGATTGAATCATAGAGACTGATGCTTGGATGAATATCTAAGGAGTTAGATCGTGGACTCATCGAGCATCGTCAAATGATTTTTAAGAGAGGATCTTCAGCCTCAGTAGGAGATGACAATCCTTTATTATTAGGCTGATATCCGACTGACCTCTTGATGCAGGTCCTCTGCTTGGGAATAGATATTTAGAGGTGTTAGATTAGTTAGGTCAAAGGTTTGACTTAACGAGATTGAGATAACCAAAGTCCTATGTTGTATACTGTCACCATATAGACACACATCCTTTGAACAGAGACAAATGTGTTGCTATATGTCTGAGTGTGTACATTTGGTAGACCAATAGGTTGATGATCTAACCAAAGTCTATACATCGGCGAGATTGTGTGCATATGAGGGCATATGAGTAATATGATCTCTCAAAGGGATCATACAGGTTCACTTGTGAATCGGAAGACATGAGCTCACTCATGAGGTATTGGGACTGACCAAATTTCATGCATGATCATCATGCTTTGAAAACATGATAAGAATTTGAAGGTATGATATATGCCTTTGGAAAGCATATGATCGATACCAACTTCCAATGATCAAGATTGAGAAACTTGATGATGAAACTCTAAATATGATAGTGTGAAATTGATCTATATCTTCGGATTTATCATAGGTCTTACAGTATGTAGGATATACAGGTATTAGGAATACCTGAGAGTGATGTGAACATAAACGATTGTATATCCATGACAATCCCATTCCAAGGGAGTGATGAAACATGTCTGGATTTTAGCGACTCCTCTTACTAGGAAGGAACCTGATCTTGGTCCAAGTATTCGGCATTGATATAAATAAGATTCAGATGCAATGAGAAGATTAGGTTTACGGCTTTTATTTAATCAAGCATGTATGAGAGATTTTACCTCAATATCCAAGTCGCTATACGTGGAACGTACAATCATCCTGTCCTTATCTCCAAGAATATGCGGAGAAAGCACATTATTCTTGAAAGAGTTCAAGAATAATTCCATTGTTAATTTATATCTAAGCATTGAGAAATGGATAATTAAATATGATTTAATTATCTTGAATAATGTGAATTCGATTCATATTATTTGAATGCTCGAGAATGATAATCCAATGTAAATAAATTTGATTTAATTATTACGGATATGAAAAATGTGGATAGTACTATCCAATTATTCATATATATTATAAATGTGATTTATAATATATTAGAGAGAGAATAATTATGATTTACATTTGTGATTAATTATTGATGTGAATTGGATTCACATTAGATAATTATTGGTTTTAGGTTGTGAATGTGATTCACATAATTCCAATGGCATGATTACAATCTTCACAAGATAACTATGAACTATTTTTGTGATATAATTTTGAAAATTCCATGAGAAAATGTAATCTCATGATTTGGAATGAGATTGACTCATTCCAAGTCTAGAGGGTGGACGGTCACATTGTCCCAAAGGGACTTGGTGGTCGTCCCTCCCTTTTTAGGGATGAGGCAATCTCTTCCTCCAATATCTCCAAGATTAAATGATTTAATTTTAAATTAATTATATTGATTTATCAATATATATTAATTTAAATTAAATTAATTATTGTTATGTCTTTTAACAACAAGTCATTACCATCGAATTTAACACAAATCAATCTCATCCATTAATTTTTGTGTTGTCCATGAATTAAGATCCATGGACTCCCAAAGCCCTATAAAAGAAGAGATACCCCTTACTCTTCGAGAATACAGATACAATTTTGAAAATATCACCCTCTCTCACACATTCTCATGCCATCCCTTCTCCCTTTACAAGAGTGGTCATCCACTCTTCTGATAGAAAGAAGGTTCCGTTCGTCATTGCATCGTCGTTTTCGATACCGCTTCGGTGATTCTTCGGTCTTCGTCTTCTTTGGTGCATCACACTCGTGAAGAAGGCATTCAATCTCGTGAGACCAGATTAGGAAATCCATTGATTGGATCATTGACTTGGATTGTGAGAAGCGCACGACTCATCTCCACACTCGTAAGCGTCTCCTCCGACTGATCAGATGTGGATAGGAGGTCTCTTCTCTTAGAGGTTTAATCACAACCATGCTATTAGAGGTATACCTTTATCTAAGAAGTGTTCTTGGATCATGTGGTTTCATCATTTAAAAGAATTTAAATTCTGTTGCACTGAGCAACTAGTACGACTAGTCGCTCTCGATCGTATATGATGCGATCCACATGCTTCCGTGATGCGCTTGAAGATTCTTCCGTATCCTTCGTGTCTCTCGAATTCTTTTTATTTTTAAATTTTTCTCATTTTTTTTATTTTTGGCAATTGCTAGCTCTCATAATCATCCTCAAGTGAGGCTATATCCTCAAATGGTGGAGCGTCATTCTGGCTCTTATTTGTGCTAAATAAATTGTTAATCCTCAAATTCATATGCTCCATCATCTGGTTCAAGTTCTCAAGTGCGGACTCCATGAAAGGTGACTCCAAAATTTTAGTATGGGATCAGTGGATTGAGGGTGATGGGTGTGGGCAAAATCACATTCCTGGTCAAGGTAGTCTTGGAAGAGTGAATTGTTGAAATGTGAAGGTGATGGTAGTAGTGAGGATGGGTGATAATTAAAATCCGATTCCTAAAATGGTAGCTTAGGTGGATATGTACAAAAGTTAGAAGCAAAATCCTCCTAAAAAGGAGGCGGATTGGTTAGAGGGTATGTGGGATCTGCAAGGTTCGGATAGAAATCGCTCCAGTCGGTCATCTCGAAACAAAAGGAAAATGATCGGGAGAACATGATGGTCAAGTCAAGAGATGTGAGAAGAAAGGAGCAAATGCGCAGAGCGAGCGAGTATGCACACAATCAATCACAAAAAAAATACAAAAATCAAACACACCCCTCAATTCACCTACTCAATTCGGTGAAGACCATGAAAGCTCGATCTTTTTTATCTTATCTGTTTTAGAGTTAAGTGAGAATCACAAAGTTATACAAACACTTAGGAAGGCTTATGGGTTTTGGGCACTAACCTTAGAGTGTACGTGAGAAAGTAAATGTGAAGACAGTGAGGGGGTTAGATAAATATTTTTCTTTTTGATGTATTTCAGGGTTGAGTAATACTAATAGTCTCAATTTTATTTATTATCACTTTTTTGTATTTTCTAATGAAAATGCACGAATCCTATCGGAGAATCAATTCCTTTTAGCTCATAGGTGATCAAAATCAAAGGGTATAATTCAAAATAATAATGCAAGCGATAAATCAATGATGAATGCTAAAGCGTAAATGCTCACCTTGCCTCCAGTTGCCTACATGCAAGGATGCCAAGCAGAATTGAAACATATATATATATATGTGCAAATGCAAGCCGATAAAATCATCCTATATGAGGATATACTATTAGCATGAGGAACTGTATGCTAAACACTTCGCATAAAACCAAAGGGTTCAATCTTGGAGCCTCCTCAGTGCCCACCACAGTGGGTCCTGCAAGTGTTGTATGGAGGGCTCTTGCGGAGCACGACTCTGAGATTAAAGGAAAAGCAATTCAAATTTTGACTACGTCCAAATGATACTATACGTGCATGAAATGGTAATTAGATGTTTGTCCTTAAGATATCATCAAGGAAATCCTAATTCTAGGGCTCAATCACACAAAATAAAGAAAACAAAATCGGAAAACAAAATAAAAAGAAGAGCGTAAAACCACGACAAAACCGATGAGGCCCCCAAGGGAACAATCCCTTGGGTAGTGGGCCTCGTGAGATATGGCAAAGTCCTGAGAGTCATGTATATTACAATAAAATATCTCTCTCTCACTTTAAATTAAACAACTAAATGAAATACAAATGAAGAGTGAAGTTGTCTCCTAAAAATCTTCCAAGTATTCTTCGATGCTCTCTCATGTCTGCTAGTGTAGAATAGTCGACTCAATGTCCTAATACTGCGTAGAATCACCTAAGCGATCCTCCTCCTTTCACGATCCCTCGCAACAAAGTCAATAAAGAAGCAGTGATTAGACAAATCAACAATGATATCAAATAATAAATAAAGCACAAATATAGACAAATAAGACACAATCGGACAAAACTAACCTATGCACAATTTCTCCCCTGCAATGACGCCATTTGATAATTGAGATTTTGCGAGGGAGTAGAAAGCTCACAAGGCGAGAGAACCTGTCGATGCGGTGAACGCTCGTGAAATCCTAATTAATCAACAATTACCCGCAAATAAATCAAGCAATGAAATAAAAGTGTGAAGTTAAAAATTATATTATTTAACTCCATAAATTGTGCATAATGCAAGTAGTGTAGAGTGTCAAAAACATGGAGCAAAATAGGTAGATTGGGCAATGAAATGCACAAAAATGATGGTGTGATACTTGTCTATTTTTTAATTGGGCTTTTTATATTATATATTTTTTATCTTTTTGTTTTTATATTTTATATTTTGTTTTAAATTTTCAAACTTTTTATTTTCTTTTTATATATTTTAGATTTTGTATTTCCTTTTCTTTTCAATAGGTTATAAAGGATATATAATATTATATATACACTATATAGTAATATATATACACAACTAAAAATTCTTAAAATTTAGAAAATAAATCTTTTTTATTTTTAAATATTTTTTTCAGTTTTATGAATTTTAGTGAATTTTACTAATTTTATATATTTTAAAATAAAAATACATCAAATCAGGGATTTATTAAATATACAAAATTAAATAAAGAAATAGCAAAGATCCAAGCTCTTCAAATAATTTTAATAGGTATATAATATATAAATAAAATTAAGATAAAGAAAAATATATTTGTAATATTTTTGGGAATTTTTAATCTTTTTGAATTTAATTTTAGTGCTTTTTTATTTTTATGAAATTTCTTTTTCTATTTTTAGAGTTATTAATGTATGGAGTTAGAAAATAAATAGACAAACATAATTTTTTTTATATATTTTTGGTATTTTCTAAGTCAAACAGGGGATTTTGTGCCCTTTTTTATTTTTAATAAATATTAAAAGGTACTAAAATGCTAAAGAAATTATAGGACGTGAAAATACTAGCAGTCAAGAACCTATCCCTAATTTTGGTGATTTTTAGAGCATGAGAACTATAGAGGAAATGTGGAAAAATATAATGGTCTAGTAGGGGCAATTATGTAAATAAAATAAAGTCCATGGTTGAAAATGAAATTTCTCCAAAACGTTACAACTAAAGTTTAATTTTCTTGACTTAATACAAAGATTAAAACCTGGAGGGGTGTCAATACAAAACTCCATGTTCTATCAGCTGACTCAGCAATGGACTCAAGTGCGAATAAACTAAAGTTCGGGAACTAAATAATAATTATTACAAAAATAAACAAATGGCAAATGAAAGTTTAAGCATAAATTATTAATTACAAAAAGGTGCTAGGTTGAAGATATAAAATACCCAACTTTAGGCACGAGTCGATAGTATGATGCAATCCGCTTAGGCACGACTCAATCCATGGTGCGACGATACTGGTTCGGTGATGAACAACCCCGATTAGATCGTTGTAGGAGATATGATGGTCGTGGCTGGGCTGAATCTAACAGTTGTTGAACATTTGAAAGAACAATGGATATCGGATGACTTGGAGACGATCAGCAAGAATGCTCGAAGAACATGGCTAAGTTGTGTGGGAGATCTCAATGACGTGTGGAGGAGCACATCTGCTAGGGCTTCTTCCAGCTACATGATAAGGGTCTAAGACGACCCCTTCCTTGATTTCTCCTGCAGGGATTAGTTCACAAAAACACGACGGAGCTTGAGTGAACTCCAGAAGGGAGAATGAGTGGAGAATGAGGGGTATGGGGTCCCTCCGGCGAGCGGTGGAGAACGAGGGACAAATCCCCCGATCACAGGCTGACTGGGGTGAATGGATTGGGTAGGAGCGATGGGAGGCGAAAGGTAAACGGAGTGAAGGTGGTGGCGGGTCGGTGGAACAAGGGAATCATGATGGCCGGCGAACTACGAGTGTGGGATTTACTGCTAGGGAGAAGGATTAATCAATGAAATACATGCATGAGATAACATTAGAATCTAAAACTAAGCTAAAAAGGAAAGAAAAGTATCTCGAGTCGGCCAGAACCGATGAGATACTCAACCTCACTATCAAGGTTGTCGGAGATGTGGAATCGACCTGTAACACACTCCTTCAATCAACTTAATCACTCAGTGAGGATTCTATCACCATCCTCGATCTGTGGGGTGCGAAAAGGACAAGAAAGAATAGGTCAAATGGATTCAAATTCAAAGGGAGCTCGGAGGTGGGGTTATGTACAACGTAATGGAAGTGATGGGAAGATCGAGGGGTAGAAGCGATTTAGTGGCCCATTGGCCAAGAAATCATGCCAGCGAGTAAGTCCAATTATCGAGGAGGAAAAAGTTAGAAGGAATCAACCCAAGAGGATGCATAGATCCTCGGGGAAAAATCGAGGAAAATGAGTCAACCATAGGTCTGACAAGGCTAGGACAAGAGGCAAACAGTTGACCAGAGTTAACTAACGCCTCAACCTAGTTGGTCCACATGGACCAACCAGGAAAAATCATCCTAAAAAGTATTTATAAAATTGAAATTAATTAATAAATAATTTTATTAATTTTAAGTTATAAAATAAATAATGTTTATTTTTTCATTGTATTTTATTATTTTATTTATTTATTTATTCGAGGTGTTTAATTACATGATGATCTTTAGTGTGATTTTATAGGTATATTTATTTATGTGTTAACTATTTTATTTTTATTTTGTAAATCTGATTTTATAATTTTGTTTTTATTTTATATATTTATAACTTATTTTTTATAAATAAATATATTTTTACTTTATTCTTTTGATATAATATTTATACCTAACTAAATATGGTTATATCTTATATAGTATATATATGTATAGGTATTTCATCTATGTATATTTATATATTATTTATTTTAATTCTTTGTTTATGGTTTTATTTTTATTTTAATATATACATTTATTATAAATAATATTTATAAAATTATAAAAATAATAAAGAATAAATAAAATGATTATTTTATTCAGGTATATTGTACAATAGCGGCCCAAAACCTAACTTCACACCTTAACTCCAAAAAATATGAAACCACATTTATTAAATATCTTGTTAAAGTTTATATATAATTAAAGGTGATTTTGATGCATTTTCAGTTTTTATTTGAGATATATGTGTATGGGAAGTTGGGATTTTGAAATCTTATTTTGTGTGTAAAAAGTACACTGTATATTATTTTTATATGAAATAAATTTTATATTTTTCAATATATTATTATCTACAACTTTATATACAACATTTATTTATCTGATGTGTAAAAAGAAGAAAATAAAATAGGTCCCAAAAATGAATAAATGATGAATAAATAAATGGGATTTTTATTGTATTATCGGTCATTATCTCCCCCTACTTTATTCCTTATAGATTTAGTCATCAAGATGCCTAGCTCTTGAGATTTAGGATGATAAAATAAAATTGGCTTTTTATTCCTTTTCTTTTCTTTATTCTATAATTTTGACATCAAAAACAATATTTTATGCAATATTTATACAAGAAAGACTGAATGTTAATTTGTACAAATTAGTGGTACTTACATGCATTAGCTAGGGTTTTTTAAGGTCAAAATGATAGAATAGATGTGATTAAATAGAGATTCATTTGGTCGTATACCACATGAATATTTATATGCATGTGTTATGCTTAGAGGAGTTATCATACCCAAAAGTGGGGAGCAACTCCCATAGTCCCGGTGGATCCTAGTTGTTGTTCTTGATTCTGACAACTCCTCTGATTTCATGTTGCTCAACTATGAGATGGACTATCTATTCCAGTATGTAGGACTATAGTTCTTCCAAACTACATTACTAGGTGGGTCTGGTGCAGTCCCGTTGGTCGTAGTGTGCTCGTTCCCCGGTATTCCCCTTGTGGTGGGTAATGGGGATGAAATGGGTTGAAGTTGGAGTTGGGATTTTCTTGCTTGAGTTGGCTGCTCCAGTACATAGTATATGACTGTTGAGATTATACCATTACGATTTGAACTAAGCAACTAAATGAGGGGATCCTTGTGTATAGATATATGTACGACAACCCCAACTTGTCATGTAGATAAATGTGTAACTAATGAGCTCATATATGTATGCTAATACAAATACTTATAGAATACAAGTAGTAAACTGCAAGAAACTTACAATAATAATCTTACAAATGATTTCAGATAATGACTAAGAAATGTAAGAGCAATTATGGAACATGAACATTCATCTCTTTACTATTTCCCATTTCTGTTAGTGTAGTTATTGTTATCCTATTTTAGTTGTACTGAGTTTTCTGCTCATACATCTTCAGAAACTCGTCCATATTTGTAGATTGTTGAGTAGCAGTTGTCACTTGAGCTTCTGCAGTTCGAACCAAACTTTAGGGTACAATTTTACTAGTAGAGTTATTCTGGCTATTTTAATTCTTTATACATTTCACAACCTAAATTTGTAAGTCATGTACGTAAAGAGATTTTGGAGTACGTATAGAATCGTAAATTAAATATATAATATTGTTGGAGCATTTTATTCTTTACTTTCCTGCTTTATATTCCGAATGTTAATCATGATGTATGAATGTGGCTATTGATGATTATCTAGATCCTAGGGAGATTTCAGGTTCGACACTCCTCTCATAAATGGCGCAGGGTATCACAGGGATCCAATATCTCTTATTTTATTTATTAGTACACTCGCTACACTGTATGGTATGTTGACCAAACTAGCACACCACTAGAAAATTGAGGGATTCTCATTGTAGAAGTCTCAACACCTGCAATTTGTTGATGATCTCATCATTTTCTTGAGATCTGAAAAGACTGCTTTAAGAATTTAGTGCGACCCTTAGTATCTTTTTGGTCATTTTGTGAGTGGAGATAAATTATAGTTAAATAACCATTACATGGACTAATTTGAATGCACGTGGGAGTGATGTGCTTTGGAGATTCAAGGATGAAAAGAATGACTAGTGTCAAGGGCACATATGCAGGTTATCGAGTCTTGTACAAGTGAAATTCATCGAAAAGTGGCAGAATGCTCTCCAAACTAAAGAACTTGAGTAACCATATGCCAATATAGCACTTGGGATTCTTACTTTATCCATCTCCTTTTTTAAAAGAGATTTACCAGAGTTTTGTTCATATATTGATTGCTACTAATTACATCATTATTACGATGATTAAAAAATCTTTGTGAGTATAGATAGCACTGCATATTTCAGGGAAAACTCACTCCAAATATGAAGCGCAACAACAGTGGAAAAGTTAAAATCTGATGATAAAGTGAAGATGAAGACAAACGATACGACAATGACATATATTTATCTTATGATGAATTATTTACTACTTTTGAAGAATTTTATGGCATTGTAGAAAATTTGAATAGTAGAAATAAAGTTTTAAAAAAAACTTAGTAAAGAATAAAAGGAATCTCACCATAAAGAAATTACTTCTTTAAATCATGTTTGAAAATGATAACAAAAAATTAACAAGTGATCCTGTTAAGTTCACTAATGGAAAACAAAACTTAGATAAATTGTTAGACACCCCAACACAAATTTCCACTAAATTTGAAATAGGATATAATCCTACCATTCACCGTCATGCATCTAGCACTGTTTATCCAAAAGAGAAGAATGTATAGATTTTCAAAAGTGAAGTTAGGAATTGCAAAGCTAACCATGTCGGATCCAAAGAAAAAGGGATACAAAAAAATTTATATAAGTCTATGGAGATCAATGAGAGAAAATCCATTGAGAAAAAGCTACAGGAGAACTCCAAATCATGTATGTCAATATACAATAAATGCTCGATTAATGAGAAGTAAAGCCCTGAGTTGGAGAAACTATGTGCAGGAATACAAAAGTGATCCCCATAGATCTTGGCACAATCTCAACGAATGGACGCCACCGTCATCATACCATGGCTACTCTCCTTGGTCATTGATGATTACATGATATGCTGTGATAATAGGCTCAAATTATGTGGAATACAATATAAATTCCTAGGTTACGAACTCTAAATTCACATAATTTATGTCTACATTATTCCATGCACATAAGCATATAATATCATCATAAAATTAAGAAAACATCTAATAAAATATTCTCATTAATTATCATCATTAATCAGATTTATCAAAGAGAAATTGAGTACACTCATAGAGCACTAATTTATCAACATCTAACATATTGACTTGGCTCTACAAAATATCTCTTACTTTTTTGATGGAAAGAGGAAGGGTGAGAGTGAAAAATTCTCTCTTTAAATGTCATACATGCATGTGCACCTTCCTCTCCCTCTCTCCCCCATTTTCCATGAAAGAATCGACCATGTTAAATCCCTCTCTTCTCCCCATGCATGAATGAAATTCATTGGTTTTATCTTTACTTGCATGCGACTTCATTTTGAAGAGGCATATGACTATTATAAAAATTCCTCCCCCATGCAAATGAAAGGATGACGTCCCCTCCCCATTTCCTTCTCCCACTCACGCACTCTCCCCACACGCATTCTCCCCTTCACGCATTATCTCCCTCTCGCACCATGCTCTCTCTCTCGTTTTTTATGCATGCACAAGGATAGCGCCAACAACCTCCGACCACTTCTACTCCTCCTCGCGGTTCTCCTCCAATCCGCACCAGCCGTGCACCACCAGCCGCCAGCGGATACGCCTCCTTGCGCGCGTCCAGCTACCAGCGCCATTCTCCGCCTTGCGTGTGACTGCATGCCCAACGACCATCTCCTCCAGCGCGCCCTCCTCAGCTGTTGTGCGCGACTGCAGCCCGCGCAGCCACTGCCCTTGCACGCGTCCAGCTACCGATGCCATTCTCCTCCTTGCGTGTGACCAGCTACCGGCGCCATCCTCGCTGCATCTTGCAGCTGTGCATTTGACACCCTCCTCCGCCCAGCTCGCAACCGCACACCCCAACCTCCTGCGACCCCCTCGCATGTGTCCAGCCCTCCTTCGTCGTGATGCCAGATTCCGATAGAGAAGACTCTCTTTCTTATCTTATTTACTTCTTGCAATTTCATCATGATGGTTAAGTTTGTTTAAGTTGATTTTGGAAGAAACAATTCTCAATCTTTATATCTTCATTGCATTTCTGTTGTATTAGTTGTTGTTTAAGTTAAGGTGATAGAATGTTTATTTGGGAATATCTTTTGTTGACTCTAGTTTTTCTTTATAACATGTAATGCAATTCTTCCATCTTAATTTGCAATTCGCCCCTTCATTTTCTTATTTAGTTGCATTCATGCCCTCCTTCATTTACTTGAAGTTCTAAAAAGTATCTTCACCATAGATCACGTTCTCTCATATTTTTTCTTTCGTCGCAATAGATTAAAATTTGCATCAAGTTTGAAAGAAGAAAAAAAATTACGAGTTTGCTTAGTCCCTGCAGATACGAAGCTCTATATGCATTATACATCTCTTACATTTTCATCATGTTTGTAGTTGTAATATTATTTATTTGATTGTGGTTTTTCGTGGAACAACGACATGGTAAAACCAACTTTTTAAACCGCATAAAATCGCATCAACAGTCGTATAGTACAATCTTTCCATCTTATGATTTTACTACTATTACGCATCATATAGTACATCGAAATAGGGGAGAATTATTTTTCAAAATTAAAAATATTTATAAAAGAGAATATTTATCAAAGGAGAGATATATTTTCAAAATAAAATAGATGAGAAATTTTTTTATTTTTGAAAGGACGAGAAAAGCTGTTTTCAAAGAAAAAAAATAAATGAAATCTTTTTGATATGTCAAAATGGGGAGAAGAAGAGGAGATGTTAATCTCGAAGTTTTATTTATTTATCATCATCAAAAAGGGGAATGTTATTATCTTAATTGCATATTAATTGTATCATTGTTTTGATGATAACAAGTCTTTGTGAGTACAGATAGCTCTGCAGATTTCATGGCAAACTCACTCCATATGAAACACAAAAGTAGTGGACAAGTTGGAAGCTATGGATAAAGTGAAAAAGAAAGAAGAATTTTGTAATAGGAATATGTAGCAAGTTTCAAATATATATGCATGTCTATCATGTTGGCATATTAGGTCCAAACCATTATGGTCGATCAAACTTTTTGATTTGATCGATTAATTACCTCTTATCGATCAACCTAATTGGCATGATTGATTATTACTGATCGATCAACCTACTTGATCTAATCGTTCACCCTCGATCGACCAGTTGCCTTTTATGATCGATCACAATTTGAGTCCAGGCTCTCAATGGCTATGAGATGATCGATCTCCTTGATTACATGGATGATCTCCTTCCTTGTATGATCGATTATGTGTATCAAATCTTGATGATTTCTTTCCAAATTTATTTCCAACGGTTATATTTTTAGAGTTCATCCCCCACCTCTATAAATAGGACCCTAGACCCATTGTTGAGGATACATGTTCCAACGTAAAATCCCTCTCTATCTCTCTCAAAGATCTATTCGATGCAGTTTTTCCCACTCTCTACTTCAAGATCACATCTTGAGATCCAGTAGTCTACACGCTCGGTTTTCAATTCCATTATCTATTACATCGTACATTTTCTTACTATCATTATTCACATTGCATATTTATATTTGAGACTTTATAGATTGTTGTAATCCATTCTTTACTTCTATACTGTAACACTTGATGTCTGATCAAAGGTATACAAAGGAGTTGGTGTTTGATCCATGTTGTGGGAAAATCTTTGGTGTGTGATCCAAAACATCTGCAAATGGTTGGGTAATCTGTGGGAAAATAACTCGAGATAGTGAAATAGTTGATCGACTCGGTCAATTAGGAAATCCGTAGTCAGGTGACTCAGGTCGTGATTTTTACCCAATCAGGTTTCCATGTTAAAATACCTGTCTCTTGTGGTTATTCTTGTTTTGTGGATTGGTTGCTTATATATGAGGTGATTATTATCCGCTTATCTATTGTTGATCATAACATTTTGTTTAATGATCCAAATTAACTTACAGGTTGGTCGATAAATTCACATAAAAATTTAAAACCTGGAGGGCTCAAATGCTCCTACTCCTAGGTAAAGGGAAAATTTGTAGACCGCAAGAAAATGATGGATGTGACATTGTAAAGCTACAGAAGTTCAATAATGCTTTACCATTAAAATCGATAGCTTCATATTTTGGAAGGAAAAAATGACGATTTCTGCATTGATAAAAGAAAAATACCACTCTAAGAATGGAAACCACATTATACATCAAAAATTGTATAGATGGGAAATATTATGGAGAGGCCAAACTTGTTTTTGGATGAATAAATTTGGCAAGGAGCCTAAATTAAAAGATCAAAGCCCTCATCTTAGGAAGCTTGCAAGGAATAAAAATTGTTCAGTGAAGCAAAGAGCATCCCCTTTATCAACGAGAACTCATTAGATGAATCGATAATTTGCTTGCCCGAGAAATGGTTACACGTGGGCCATGTTCACTTGAAGAATAAGCAATTGAATAAGGGGTCAATTCCCGTTTCATGTGGTTCCCATGCAATAGTACAACTATTTCCATCAACATCTCATTATTTCATCTTATTCCACCTTTATTCATATCTTTATTTCATGTTACATATCCTTACTCCACCTTATTCTCCTTAGTCCTATCTTTTCTGTCAAACAGAGAATAAACCCTTAGGGTGTGTTCAGTAGGAGAATTTGCCATGGGATAAGGAGCTAATTCTTCTAATGGTTTCTAGTGGTACGACTATTCCTCATTATTTCATCTTATTTCACTATTATTCCTATCTTTATCTCACCTTACCTACTTATCCTCCAACAGAACGGAGAATAGACTATTATTCTCCTTATTCTTGAACCGAACGCCCCCTTATTCTCCGTATTTCTCATCCTTAATATGCTTATTCCACAACCACCCGCCCCAAGCTTGGAACCGTGAGATTAACTCATATCCGCTTGGGTGAAGGGGTTGATAGAGTTCTTTTCCCTTCCAGTGACCTGAGAGCCAATGACATTGCTTTTTGTCTAAAAAAGTACAATATTTTCCGAATTAGGGGTACACCATCTCCTTGATCAAAATTATTCTCATGTGTTTTTACTTCCTTTGAGTACTACAGCATGATAAACAGATAACCAAGGGCAAATTGGGTAGTAGGCTGAACATCTCGACGTTTCCTTTGTGAAAAAGAACTGCGAACTAATCGGTTGAGCATCTGTTTGCTGAATGTGATTTCACATGCAATTACCATTATTGCGGTGGAATATCAGACATTTTATCTTCTTAATCGTGGATGAGAGGAATGTAAAGTACCATCTTGGTAGATGATTCTGTCTGTGTAATCCACCGAGTCTTTGACTCAACTTATAATGCATCCAACATCTGTCTGGAGTAGTACAGTAACTACGCATCAATCAAATGAAACAAAAAAACACACACAAAGTAATCAAATTATCTCAACGAATATTAGGTGCTGTCAGATCATGACATAAGATGGTATTCTTTAGTAGTTACAACTGGATACAGATCCGATTAGTTGGTTTAGTTGTTTAAAGAAGGCGAGTGGGCCGAAGCTTTCGTCCATGAACTAATGGACCGGGCTTCGGTTCACCTCCTAAGCCTCTTGCGTAAATTAGGAATTTTCGGTCTTCTTTCATTCTCCTCCTTACATCCAAATATAGTGGTTATTAGAAAACTTACATGAAAGTAAATGCGCAATAGTTTTTTGTGACAATGTCCGTGATGACAATAAATAATATTTAGTTTCTACCTCATGAGTTTATCTACGAATGAGGTTTTTGTTGCTCAATTTTTTTTAAAGTTAAGTGTACAATAATAAATATTATTTGTTGCAGAATTGTCTCTGATTGCCCAAATTCGCAGCGGAATGTCATGCTCATTGTTATATGGTTGGCATGACATATGTTATTTGTTGATTTTCCACACAAAAAAATGTGTAATCGTTACTAAATCATCGGTGATCACTGCAACAAATTACTATAGCAGATTTTGGAAACGAAAGTTCTAACTTGGTAACATGATGTGAATAGTAGCTGCTTGTGATGGTTATGAGGGTTGGAATAAGGAATGTGATGTAATGTCACTATGATTTGTGATGGAATTCTAATCCGAGAATAGAGAGGGTTAAATTGGGTTTTCCCGGGATAACCCGGTTACCAAACGAACCCTTAGTATTAGTAAGTCATGCTAGAATCAAGGTATGGTCCCTTCAGCAAGGATCCCATGATCTATGGAGTGATTTCCTTTCTCAAACATTTAATTTTGCATGTGTCCTCAAGGGATGGGGTAGCCTCTATAATTTTCACGAATAATGAGTGACTTGTTAATGGAAAGCCTCTCTTGAAGGCCAAGTCGAAGTTCATTCAAAAATCTAAAGCTCCCCACAATTTTCAACAATAAGGGAATGTGTTCTAAGCAATCAATCTAATATGATATTCTCTTATTGTCATCAGTCTGCATTATAGTTCATCAAGTTCTTTCCTCTATACACAAGAAGAAATTCCTCGTTGAATGACTCTCAAAGCAAACATATATGTCAAGGGATTCGGCAGTTAACAGTGATAAAGCGATTCCACCAATGCTAACCATGTACATTCAAAGAGTATTTAGTAAATAGAACCTAACATTCCTCTAGTGCTTGGATGATCTTTTGAATTTTCTCAATCTTCTACAAGTAAAACTTCAGCATCCTCAAGAGTAGTGTCTCCTGCAAACTTTGGTGCTCGATCCATCCTTGCAATAACTAATAAATATATTTTGATTATTTATTTTAATGCTGGGAAAAATATCCTCTACGATGGAGGAAGGAAAGTTCTCTATCCCTAACCCCACTTTGAACGGGACAAATAGATTCTTGAAGTCCGTCATGTCTTTGCTCTATGATGTTACCAACTGCATATGCTTTACACTCTAGTCTATGCTATGAAGAAACTCCATCATCATTTTCATTTTCTGAACAAAATCAACATCCATGTGTAACAATATGATTCTTCACTAAGTAATGACGACTATCAATCAAGTAAAATATAATATCGTAAATCAAATAGACTCTTAAAATGAACTGTTTTGTTGGATATGATATCATAATCAAGAAACCATGACGCATTCTACACATTTTGATGTCTACTAATAATCATATCATGCGAATATTGGCTAATCGAGTGTCGTCATTATACTATCATATGTGGTACCCTACATCCGGAGATCCTCATTATATTATCATATGTGGCAACCTGCATCTGGAGATGTCGAGAGGAACTGCTACTCGACTCCACCCTATCAACCTTCCAAAGATCTGAATTCTCAATAATAGTTATATTCCTAGATCATGATTAACATTTGAAATGTAATTTGGAATGTAAAGGAGGAAAGTAAAAGAATATATTTCAATAATGCGATATATTCATGTTTGCCAAATGTTTACATTTATCCGCTTCAACTAAAGTCCAGAATATACAATATGATGCATTTGTGAAACTAAATTTCTAAAGCTAAAGAGAGTGAACTACTAGTAGTAGTACAAACCTACTACTAGGAGCATATAATGCAACTGCAAAGACTCAAGTCTAATCCTTCTACTCAGCAACCTATACATCTTGATTGGATATCAAAAGAGTGATACGAGTGGAAAGTTCAATAGCTAAGTAGGCTTTAAAAAAAGTAGAGAGAGATGTCTTTTTCCCTCATTCATTATTTTTTTAATTTTTAAACGACATAATATAGAGATATAATGATGAAAACCTTGCCTCTTTGCAGGTATACATACTTCTCTAATCTAACATATGAAAACAAGCATTCATAATTTAAAATTAATCACCATTATTATATGGCATCTCTAGACCTAGAGTTGAGGTTTCCTTCCATCCGGGAACTTATGTACATTGACATGTCATATCACATCCTACCTTAGCTATCATTATTTCTGCATACTAGGACCAAATACTAACAAATGACTTCCATTATAGTTATCATTCCACTTAGTCACAAGACAACCCTTACAATATCATTTATCAATATCCTTACATGCCTACATACCTTGAGCATGCTAAATCCTTTTTATATACATAATCGAGACTTATCTCTTAAATCCAACTTCTCTTTTTACTAGGGTTCATGCAACCATGTTGATTGATTGGTCCTTTAGGATGATGATACTTTGTTCATTGTGTATCAATTCCAATGGATCATATTTATTATTATTTTGTTCATTTTGCATTTTGAACCCATGTTAGTTTTCTTGGTATGACTCCAAATTAATAAGGAATTCTATGTCAAGTTGCCTCTGTAGGCATGCATCGTAATATACGTCCTAAATAAGTTCCCAACACTTCCAAATCTCCTTAAAATATTTATCTTTGCAAACCACAAAGTCATACAAGCGAAGGGAGCTTGCCTATTCCCTTTGTGCAAAATTATATCTCCTTTCCTAATGTGCTATTCTCGTGCCTTTTCTACTCATAAGCACCTCGAGGACACAAGAACTGAAAACACAAGAGCACTTATTTTGCCTTCCCATCACAAGATCCATATATGTAAGGGATGTCGAGGAGAAGCTATTCCCCAAAAATGATAGCGACATGCTATTCTGGGTAAGTTTGGATGGTGGTGGTGGTGAAAAGAAGGCGAGGGTTGCAAATATGAGAAGAGATGCCCCAAATATAGGTCTTCAAGCTGACATTCTTGATTTGGACAAATCCTTGGGTGTATCTTTCACTAAAATGGGCATATCTTCATGTCCGAAAGTGATTCCAGAGAAGTTTGATGCGTTGAATTCCTGACAATGATATGCATCTAACAAGCTATCATATGCCTCACTTGGATCTAAAATTAATTTTTTTGAATTTATTTAGTATGGCGCAACTATGTACTCACCACCTAGAATTTCAACTTCGTGCCAAAACATATAGTTTCACAAGGGAGGGTCGAGTAAACTGTTTAAAGATAATATCAGGATGGAGAATTGTTGAATATGGATCGGATTGGACACGTTTTAACTAAGATGAAACGTACATACAAAGAGATATATGCAGATCTGATACATGTTTGGATTCGGGTACCCATAAGAAAATCTGAAACACAAATCTATACTCACATCGACAGTATAAGATTCAAACAAAACCCTGATAAAAATAAGTAGTACGGGTTTTTGGTTGATTACCCAATGGATAAATCCAGATTTACATCCAACCCCAAATATCTGTAGTTGTGTATATGTGCTGCATCTTAGTTGAATTTGACTTATGCACACATAGAGATGCAAACTGTCGGATAAGAATACGAATATTGACCAACCCATTTATTTTTTGATGGATTGAGGTGTCGTCGCAAATGTAATAAATAAATAAATAAATTGAATGTCAAACAAATAAAAATTCTAACTACACAGAAATAATAAATGAAACGTGATATTGAGTAGCATGCATAAACTAATTTGTCAAAACTTAATTCAAAACATTGAGCTAAATATCATACCATGTAGAAGCACGAGAATCTCAACATGAAGCGACCGGAGAATTAATTTAATAATTTCATGTCGGAATAAAACAAAAAAGGAAAAAAACAAAGGACGATCAACAAATATAATGAACTGTCAATATTACTGCATGATGAAAAGTTTCTTTGTAGGAAACTTAAACCCCCCTGGATTCTCCCCCAACTAGGGCATCATCTCTAGCTGCCCGCTCAGCCCTTCATTTTGCCTTAAATCACTTCGAATCATTCCTCTGTACTTCGACTATGTGCTAACTTTGCAGGTAATTCATTGATGAGAGTTTCAAGTCCATCTCCAATATCAAAATTTCTCCTCGATGAAGCTTCATCGTGTCACAATTTCAATCAACCTAAGCCGTGCCTCCCGGCAACGACGCCATTTTGAGCTCGTGCAGCTCCCTAGGGTGTGTTCGGTTGGGGGTTACCCTCAAAACCCACATCCCTAACCTACTTATGGGGCCCACTATCTTTTCATCACAAAATATATATATTATACCATCATATCATCTAAAAATCATAAAATACTCAACTTCTTCTCATTATTTCAAACTTCGATACAATCACATCACAATAACTACCCACTTTTTCAAATTCCAATATAATCCTATCATAATAACTACCCAATTTTTCTTATTTCAATACAATCACATCACACAAACACACCCAACCCTTAACCCACCAACCAAACACACAAATACAAAAACGGGTTATCCTCCCTCAGATAACCCGCGAACCAAACACACCCTAAATGGGAGGGGAGTGAAGTTATTTCCCTGAATGGGTATGGATTCAAAATATTTTCCAAAAGGGATATGTATCGACGAATGGTTTGCAGTTAATCTACATGGTGCGGTAAACAGTTTGTCGCGGGTTATATGGGCACGGTCGATGAGGCTGGCTTCGGTCTTTGAGGGAATTAAAGCGGAATGAATGGCATCTGTTGTAGCAAACCGCTCGTCGCGGCAGAAGTTGTCGCTGACCAAGCGACCATGGCAAACGGTTGTTGCGCCGAGGCCACCCAAAGCTACTATATAACCCCCCCCCCCCCCTCTCATTTCCACACATCTCCCACACTCTCTTCCCTACTCCCTCTCAATTTCTTGGTATCGTCTCCTCCTCTTCAAGTTAAGGTATGTATTTTTATCTAATATTTTATAATTTTTATTTAGTACATTTTTAACTGAAAGAACATTAAATATAATAATGATAGTTGTATAAATTAACATTACATAATGCTTGCAAATAGTAAACACCGTAAAAGACATAAATATGTTGGTAGTTGTGCTATTTTTGCTAGTTGTGCTATCCTTCACAAAATTGCTAGTTGTGCTATTATCCATAATATTGCTAGTTGTGCTATTTTTTATTTGACAGTTATGCTAGTCATGGAGATATGAAAATGTAGACTAAGGACAGGAGAGGAGTATATCAATAATTGTAACTATAAAAACTTCTTAGACTTTGATCTTTCAAATAACTAATGGGAGAATTGTAACTATAATATCGTAAATTATAAGAACAATAGTTGTAATTAAAATGTGGAATAGGGAATAGGGATGGGATAGGAAGATGTTGATAGAGACATGGTTTAGAGATTTTAACATGCATGTCCTTTTCAATTTTCTTTAACAATAGAATTCTTCGAGTACAAGTTTGTAGGTCCTGTAATAACTTTTAGTGATGTATAGGAAGACTGATATTGTTGTGCTATATGTGTTCTGGGGTGGACGGATTAAAATCATAGATATTGAAATTGCTTATGAAGGAGGTCATAGTGACATGATCGGAGTGACTGTATCTAGCACTTATGACGATCTTCTTGCTCATATAAATGGACGTACTGGGTATACACCTGATATATACGATATTAAGATCACGTGCAAGTGGTCTGCAAGTGCCAGCTCAGTTCGTCCAATCATGATTGAGACAGATAAAATTACTAACTTAATGTTGCGAGTGAGTCGACAGGTGGGAATAATGGAACTTCTAATTGAGGTAGCGGAGAACGCTCCATCTCAACTCGATGTCGGAACATCATCAAAACAATGGTTTAATCTTAACCAATCCATATATGAGGGAGATGGTGTTCAAGATGATGGTGAAAATAATGGTGAAGATGAAGATGAAAACGATTACGATGAGAAAGAAGAATGAGTGAATGGAGCTGAAGGAGTGAATGAACAAACTTGCATGGGGACGAGTAGTGCTAGGGTGGGAGTATTGACTGATCACCGTCAGGAATCTCTTCAAACAATGAACAAATATTGATCCACCGGTGGACTATGGGATGAATTTGGATCATATGGATGATCTACCGGATTCTTCGGTTCAGGTGATTGGATATTTGGTACCTTTGTAGAGAATGTGTCATTTTTAAATGAAGTTGATGGTACTCCGAGCGAAGGAGCATCGGGAAAGGACTTCTGGCTATGAACCAAATTCGAACAGCAGACTCAGACGCGTATGATTGGATAATGAGACAGGAAGGGGGAACTTCAGGTAACCACTGTTTTATATAAAAAATGAATCATGTACCCAATATCGTATCTAACATTGTTGCCTCTTATTCGTCTATGAAGACATGGGCATGGGAGCACATCCACATAGGTTGACCCTGTTCGTACCAGTTGAGAGAGGAAACTCTGCAATCAGCTTCTTATGCAGCTAGGTGGACAAGAGTAAGGAGGTCGCACAGAGAGAATGTGTCCACCACTCATTTGTTCTTTTAACGCAATGAGTTGGATCTACAAGAGGAGCATCAGGTATGTGAGAGTCATTATTCTTTACCGGGTTTGTAATAGAATCCATAATCATTGACCGACAACTCTACTCTAAAAAGATGAGGTGGACACCCTATAAGGACCAAGTTGTAGCGCATCTACCTCCAATATGCCGCGAGGGTCAAGCTATATGGTTATCCAAGACAGTCCTTATTTTCTTCAACATTATCATCATGCACGCTCCCGATCGTGTAATGAGGCAGTTCGATTTGCGACAACACATTTCGGAGGTGATGGCACAAATACCCTCCAACGATAGACGTGCTCGACCGAGAGATGGTGAACCATGTGATTGGGGTTTGCACCATCAAGATCGTTTGGCCCAATGGTAGCGACGAATGGAGGACGTTATTGTGGAGAGACATTTGGACAAGATAGTGGCTAATGTTCTGGCTGATTATCTGACATGGTATTGACAGATTACTCGTCATTGGATCGCAACCTCCATTCACCCTCTAGACAAGCTTATGAACTACATGGACCAAGGTGGAATAAGCTGTTAATTCTTTTCACACATGCTATTTTCATAATCGTGTCCATTACATAACTTGTAATCGAGAATCTTAATTCCATAGATGAATCCATTATTCCCTGTGAGGGAAACGATGACAGAGCATCGATGAAGCATGTAAATGTAACAAATGATTGGCTACATTGAATATACGATTCAAAATATGTCTCTGGTGGATCCAAGAATACACGATATCCCCTCCATGTATACATCATACACCAAACCTACAACATTTGCGTCTTAATAGTGGGGGATCAATACAGTTATCGGACAGACGAGCCTACCCCGTCATACGAAATACTCCCTACTCAGGAAGCCCAACCAACTCAACCTCAGTAATACTGGCAGATGGAGTCTACTCAAAGTTAGCAAACTTACACTGGTGTGCCTGATTATAACATTGGACAGCTATTGCCTCACCAATTTGACTCTGGAGCAACATCATGGGCCTTGGAAACATCATATATGGATCTTCCTAGATCATCCAGTGTAAGAATGCAACCACCGATTACCCATCTAGATCTACCCTGCACCTCAAATGTTACAACTCAAAGAGGGAGTAGTTGTCCCACAACAGGGGAGGAGCATTCAACCACAACTGCACTTGGAAGAGGTCGTGGTGACGTAGGGAGTGGTTCAACTAGCAGAGGAGAAACAGGAAGGGTGGAGGCTGGTCGGGGAGTGGGAGAGGGGTCCAGGTAGGAAAAAGGAAAAAGGATCTTCTTCAAAGGGACGTCTGTCCAATATTGTACACCACACGAAGAAGTGGTTTCACTAACTGTCACATGTTATCTCCATTTTGGAAATGAGAAATAGATTACATTTTGCACCAACTATTTGCTTTATTACTGTTTGTCATTAGTCATGATGTAAATATAATTTTCAGAGTAAATTTTGTCACGTGTTCTTATGCGCATACAGGTTAAGGCAAAAACTCTACATTTTACATTAATTCTTCATGTTATTACTATTTGACATTAGTTGTGATGCAAATATATTTTTTCAAAAAATACTGTCACATGTTGTTATGCTCATACAGGTTATGGAAAAAATTCATATTACATCTCGGAAGTCGGTGCGCCTTCCCAACAATTGTTTCTTAGTAGCACATGCACCATCTACTAGTAGAGGATCACATCGTGAAGTGCGTCGTGCTCCATAGTCACTACATCCACCAGCTACTACTACAGCACTACAACTTTTTGAGAAGGTACAATCGCAACCTCAGCCAGTCCACTCCGACTCTCAGTTCACTCCTTACTCGCCGCAAACAATGTCACTTCCTATGGAGGACTCTTCGTAGAGTGAGACTTCACTGCACATAGAAATATATGACTAAGAAGAAGATTTGTACGCAGACCCGACTGACTTACATTATACAACTGCATTGAAGTATGCATGCCTGAGCTTACTTCGTGGAGCGTGAGTGAGATCGAGGCCTTGAGTTAGTTTGAGATAGTGTAATGAAATTTTATATAACTCGGGACTAATATATGCATTTTGTTATGATGTCGGAAGGCACATATTCGGAATTTCTTTTATCAATTAAATTCTAGTGATGAAGTTCTGTTCTCTTAATGTTTTGATTCTACAAATTCACTGATATATGCATTTCATTTCCATCCAATTTAAACAATCCGACTATTTTGCATTTTCACTGACTCAATATAGAGACATGATCAATGCTACTTTTAAGAAGAAAGAATTATCAAATAAATTTATATACATCAAAATTTTGAGTAATACAATAGAAGTCCAAGTGTTCTATTGTGTTAAAAATAAAATCGAAATGGAAAATTATACCATAAAGATTAATACCGCTAAGTTAATTAATATAACAAATTACATAAAAAAATTACAAAATTAAATATTCTACTAATACACAATTTAAAAAAAGTCAAAAAATACTATTATACAAAAAATTTAAATTCTAAAAGATAAACTATATAATTATAAAACTATTAAATATTCTACTAATGCACAATTAAAAATACCAAAAAATACTATTATACAAAAAAATTTAATTCTAAAAGATAAACTATATAACTATAAAACTATAAAACAGTAAAGACATTAACGGCAAATAGTTCGCTGCTAATATGATTAGCACAACGAACGGTTTGCTGTGGCAATGATTGTGCCCCATCTTACCCGCGACAAACGGTTTGTCACTCTAGGTAGATCAGCAGCAAGTTGTTCACCTATAGATCCCCCCTTTGGGAAATATTTTGAATTCGTAGCTATTGAGGGAAATAACTTCACCCCCTCCCCATTTAGGGGATTAACTCCATTTATGGTTCCTAACCCTAACCCTCCCCCGCCACCACTCATGCCCCCCTTAGCATCTCCCCCGTCGGATCTCCCGGTGTTGGGATCCCAAAGTCTCGTTGCTCCATCCCTTGAGTCAATACGTGGCCCTCCATCTCCCTCGCCAGTCCTCCCTCCGTCCTCCATCCCCTCATCACTAGTGTCCCTTCCTCCTAGGCCATTGATGAATCCCCATTCATTTCTCTTTCTTCTTTTATTTTAGCTATAAATCTTGGCAAAATACCATGTAAATACCTGTAAATACAATAATTTATCAAAATGCATGCATCATGTCATTAATCATAATTAGATGTTTTTGTGTAAAAATAAAGGAATAAAGAAGTAAAAGAAAAAGAAAGAAATATTTAGAATAAATATTGAGTGACCTAATCACAAGGGAGGGCTCAGCATGGGCCTGACCGCAAAAGAAACCAAGTAGAGAGAGATAAGGTCAATCATGCTTGCACATACACTTATGTATATATACATATATAATATTATTTCCTCAAATTAAAAATAAAAAGGTATTTCTCATGTTTTGTACGTATTTATAAAAATAAAAAAAATCAGAAAAATAAAAATAAAAAGAAAAATAATAAAAGTCATTTCCCACGTTGTATATACCATGTACATATGTACATAGATATATTTATTTAACTAATGTAAATAAATCATAAAATAAAAATAAAAATACCATTTTATTCCAAATTTTATGTTGTAAATAAATAAAATACAAAATTGGAATAATTATGCAAGATAAACAATTAAAAATAAAAAGAAAAATACATGTGTACATATACCTATATATAATAATAATATAATGTAAATACATTATTTATTTTTCAAAAAAATAAATAAAAATCACTAAAAAATAATTTGAAAAATAATAAACATTTTTCATGTTAAACCTTTTTTAAATTAAAATCATTTACTAATTTTAAATGAATTTACAAATAATTAACCAATGGAATATTTCCATTGGTCCATGGGGGATTGTTGACCCCCGGTCAACTCTCCCCTGCGGACCTCTTCCAGGCGGATCGGGTTTTCGACCCGACTTCTCAGATTTTTTTGCGCCTTGATCCGACCGCCATTCGCTCAAACCCCGAGCTCTATTTGACGCTCATTGGTCCGAGACCTTCGCCCGACCTTCATCCTAGGGGTCCGTGCATCGACGAGCGTGCCCGACTCCCATCTTCCCAGACCCCTAGCTCTATAAAGTCTCAGCTCCGCCACACTTTTCACGCATCTTTGGCCATCTCCTTCCAGTCCCAGGACCTCCATTCTTCTTCCTAGAGTGACAGCTATCGAGGGAGGGTGTCGCAACGAGGATTCGAGGGTTGTAGCCACTGATCCGGCGAGCTTCGCTGCCGTGCTCCGCCACCGAGCGAGCTTGAGACTCTAGCCTCGACGAGCCATCGAGGAGACGACCCCAGGAGCTCCCTGATCTCCAGCACAGTCGATTACATCCATCAAATTGCCTTAATATCCCCAAGGTTAGGTTAATTTTCAAAATTCCCAATTTGCGCCGCCGCCTTCGCCGGCCGTTTCGCTTCGCTTCGATAGCCCATTCGATCATCCGACCCCCGATTCACATTCACGTGACTCCTCTTCACCTGCTACGCCCCTCCGATCATCTTGTCTCGCCCCGGAGCAGGACCTCCGCTCTCCTCCGTCGTCGCCTCATCAGAGAGCGTCGTCCCACTTCATACACGCACCTACTCCGCTCGTAACCGGTTCGAGGCACTTTGCCCTCGACCCCGCTCTCATTTTGTGCAGCTTGCAGGTCAGAGCGACCTCATCTGGAGGTCAAATCGTTTAGGCACAGGAGCTCCACGCCTCCTTCATCGTTGGAGCTCTCCAGAGCTCCTTATCCTCATCGGAGCTACCCAACAGCTGTAGACCAGCGTAGGTGTTCTCCTCCCCATCTCAGCAGCTCCGGAGGAGCCCTTCATCGCGCGCATTGGGCCGGCAAACCTCATCGGCGAAGAGTTCTTGGAGGACCTCCAGATACCGTCCGATCGACCCCCTCCGCCAGTTTAGATCGTAATCGTCCATCCACGGAGCGCTTCCAGCTGTTTGATTCATTTGAGGGTCGCATCCAAAGAGTTTATCAACGAAGGGGTACCCACGCACCACAGTCGTTGGATCTCCACATGGCACCCCTTCCGTCGTTGATCGTTAATAAGAGGGGTAATTTCACTTATGCACCTCCTCTTTTGGCATTTATAGTTTAGCCCTGTAAATATTTGTCATAGTTGTTTTTATTTTGGAATATTTGCACCTTGGATCCTATGTTTATTTTATTTATATTTTAGTCCCTGTCTGTGTGAGACACATTCTTCGACACGTGAGTTTTTAAACATTTTGCATGTTTAGGGCTGGGGTTTGTTTATGTTATGAAATGAAAGAATAGTTTTGATATTTGCATTTATACCCCAGCGTGTGGAATTAATTGGACATGTGTTGATTGTTTACGAATTTTACACTTTACACCTTAAAGTTTTCGTACATATTACATTTAAGCCCCTGGAACTATGTTTTCTTGCAAATAGGTCCCTGTGTGTTGTAGCTCTTTTATTGGTTGAATAAAATAGCAAATAAACTCCAAATCAAGTGAAATTTGGATACGTGGCTCCTGCTATTGTGTAAAGATTTCACTAATTTTTCGGTACATTTTTTAGGCTTTTACTATTTTTAAAAAATCAAAAACACGTATTTTTGTTACTATTTGGAAAAGAAAATCAAATAAAATATATAAAAAAAATTCAAAAATTCTAAAAAATTAGAGATAGTTTATTTTGTTACTTTCCACCTTCTATCCAATTTTCGGTTCATTTGGATTTATAAAACCCATAAAAATTGAAAGACCCTAAATATCTTATAAAAATCACTAAAAATTCTATAAAATTCAAAAAAATGACTCTTTTTCTGCAGCTTAGTTTTTCTATATATTTTTCATAAAAATTATCTCCAGATTTTTATAGGCCAATTATATTTTTAATTGGCCTTTCAAGTCTGGATGCACATTGATCCACTATTTTCCCCTTTCTTGATTTTTAGAAAATCAATTAAGATTTATAAAATTCCCATAAAATTATCAAAAACACTTAAAATATAAAAAACATATAAACAATTTTATTTAAATTTTTTGAGTATTTTTTAGTGTTTAAATAAATTGTTGAATTTTCTGTTTTATACATTTCTTACATAATTAAAAACACAAAAAAATTTAAAAACATTTAAAATCCACCAAAAACATTTTCTCTCATTTTTTTTATCTTTTTGACTTCTTCGTAGGCCATAAGGCCGACCCGTGCTCCTTGAGTTCGACCCTGGTCGCTATACCAGGTTAAATAAATAGTGAAGACCGCTATTCGTGTTTTATTATTTTATCTTTGATTTGGTGGTCTTGATTTTTGATTGACTGAGCCTCTCGATCCGGGTCGCAACGATCCTTGAGTTTATACCTTCACTCGGATCTTGGTTTCACGATCCCTCGTCATCAGAATGGCACCGTTGTCGAGGAGTACGGCTTAGTAGTCTTTAGATTTTTCGCGGTTTTTCGCGGCTTTTTGTGCATATTTGCAGATATTTTCCTATCTGATATTATTTGTTTATTTTTCTAATAACTTGGTCTGACATACTTCTATTTCTATTTCTTGCGAGGGCCCGAGGACTGAGGCAGCTTTTTCGGAAGCTGAATCAACCACGGGATTCGGAGGCGGCTCTCTTCTCTACGGAGCCGCAGGAAAGCACGAGGAGGAAAATCGAAGTGCGGGAGCCATGGAATAGCCGTAGATTAGAGTAGTTTATTTTTCTGCAGAACTATTGATTTGTAATAACACATGGACAGAGACTTGGACTGTGGTGATTTATCAGGGTTTGTTTCGCTGAGCACCGGTGTGCTCGGGGGACTTCACCGTGATTTTTCATCGATTTTGTTTTCCCGCCTTTTATTACTGCTTATCTGATTTGCACGGATTTAGCCATAGCTTAGGGTTTTATTGATTGTGGCATAATAAATTAAGGTCCAATCCCTAATTATCTGCTTGAACCTATAGATCAAAAATTGGACTTAACTAATTAAATCACAAGAAAAAGTTGGATAACTTAGACTCTAGTCCACGTGCCTTGAGGAGTCACATACAGCGTGTGCAGGATCCGTTGTGGCGGACACCGAGTGGCTCACAAGATAGGACTCCGGACTTAGGTTTGAGTTCCTGGCTACTGTTCTTCACGTGTAGAATTGCTCTGTCTAAGGTCATTTTCCTCACGCATCATATATGTAGTTTTATTATAGTCTTTATTTTATGCGTGGATCATTTTGCATGTAGACTGCTGGAGTCAGGTACGCCTTCTATCTCGTGCATGCATCATCGATTTTATCGTGCATCGGCTTTTTTGTCTTCTCCCCCTTGTTTTTGGACTTCAAATAATCAGGAGAACCAAAAAATTTGTTAGGCGTTGTTTGCTTGAAAAATACATAAAAAAACTATAAAATTGGGACTGCTAAACACACTTGACCCTAAAAGACACTTCACATAGAAATTTGTTTAAGGGAGAGCAACCCCCTCATTGTCTAGTTTGATTGAGCGAGAGAGCGTCCCGCACACTTGGCTAGAGCCATATCCGAACTCCGCTCAGACTACCAGCCTTTTATACGGGACAGTCTGGTTGGCGGATTGGATTCCTATCAGCTCGCGTAACCGCTCTGATATCATGACATTATCACCTAGATAAAATTGACAAGATAATTGACCGAGCTCTTATGGTCTTCAGCTCAGTGTTGAGTAGGTGAACCCGGGGTTTGTTTTCTCATCTTGTGTGTTTCCAGATCTCATCCGACTGACTCGCCAGATCAAGATGATGGGCAGGAGGTCTCTTAGGCAGCCTCTGGCTGCACCGCTTTTTAGCACTCCAGTACGTTCATCTAGGTTGGTTCACGAGAGCCAAGACCCGCTCTCCGAACCCGAGTTCGATTTCGCTCAGTTCTCCCTTGACCCCCCTTCTACCAGTTCTGAGATATCAGTTCCATATGCGAGACAGCAGACATATGATTTATCGGCTCCTGAGTTTGGGTATTTTGCCTTTGCAGAAACCATGGCCAGCAGCGAGGAGAGCACCGAGGGTCAGAGGCCAAAGACGACCACATACGTACTGGACCAGGGTGCGATCAACACCACCATGTTAGCTTCCCTCGAGACCATGCAGAGACAATACGTGATCAGGGAGCTTTCATGGTGGAGATGAGGAGAGAGATGGAGCGACTGAGGACCACACGAGAGCAGCTGCGAGATGCAGGACGAAGAGATCCAGATCAGCCAGAGGAGCCAGTTCAGCCAGCCGAGCAGCCGATACCGATGCGGGAGTTGCACAACCCCGGATCGACACTGACACACCGGTGGGTGGTTCTTCCAGCGATTGTGGGGGACTTCAAGTTCCCCCCGAAAACACTTCAGCTTCTCCCCCACTTCCACGGGCTCGCCACTGAGGAGCCACATCTACATCTCCAGGAGTTTGAGATGATCTGCAGCACCATCCATGATCGGCAGGTGGACGAGGACACCATCAGGATGATTTCCTTCCCCTTCTCCCTTGCAGATAGAGCAACCAACTAGCTGGAGCATTTGGGGAGATTTGCTTACACCTGGGAGCAGCTCCGCACAGAGTACTTGAACAAGTACCATCCACTCGGGCGGACAAATGCACTGAGGGCCCTGATCAGCAACTTCTCCATGCTCCCCAATGAGCAGTTTCACGAGGCATGGGAGAGGTTCAGAGAGCTGACTGATAGATGCCCGCACCACGACATCATGAAGCCAAACCTAGTTCATAGCTTCTTCTACAGGTTGACACCAGAGCTGCAGGGCCTGGTGAATGCTTCTTGTGGCAGTTTTTACTTTGCCAAGGATGAGGATCAGGCCTGGGACATCTACGAGGAGATGGACGAGAACTATAGAGTGATATCCCAGACCCGACTCTACACCCAAGGATGCCCCCAGCCACAGACCGTGCAGTATCAGAGGATAGCACGGGTCAATGCCGGTCCTTCCACTTCGTTTGCGGCAGCCGCACAGGCCGAGTCCACAACCGCAAACATGGGCATCATCAGCGAGAAGCTGGACCGGATCGAGTTGATAGAGAAGAAGCAGTGCTAGGGCATCACGTAGATGTATCAGATGGCACAGATGCTGAGTGACCTGAAGACACGGCTCATGTGTCTCCAGGAGGCACAGACGACTTTTCATCCCCGTCTTCGGTCACGAGGAGATCCGAACAGCAGTGGCAGCTCGTCCCAGTGCTTCATTCAACCTAGACAGGTTTACCTTGTAAAGGCGGAGTCGTACCGGCGGCCATAGCCGTACTGCCAGTCACCACCATCCCCAGACACTCATATGGTGGTGTATCAGTCGGATCAGCCCCTGGCAGTACTCCCTCCACCCACATACGAGCCGGAGCCGTTGATGGATGTCAACAGGATTTGGTACTACCGACCCCAGTCCGGTATCCGACGAGACCATCCTGGATTCCGCTGGTCGGCCGGAGGCACCAGTTCCCAGCAGCAGCCTCCAGTTCAGGGTGGCCAGTACGACCATCAGCGTGAGCAACACCAGCAGCCCCCAGTACCCCAGCCACAGCAGTCATCCCAGCCACAGTAGTACAATCCTCGTCCCTATTAGCAGGGACAACCTTGGAGGCGAGAGCAGCCTCAGCAGTATCATCCGCAGTACCCTTCTCACCCGCACCAGCCACAGCAACCTCACTACCAACGAGGCCACCCATCAGGTTCTCATAGGCCAACCTATGAGAACCACACCCTGGATGATCTAGCCTGCCTCATGACCGAGCAGCAGGCTACTTTTCGACGGGAGATGGATGAGTTCCGCCAGGAGATGCGGGAGATTGTGAGAGGGAAGGTTGCCATCCCTGCCCAGATTGAGCCGAACCCGAACAACCTCAAGAGGAAGTCTGAGCAGGTAGAGTTCACTAAGATTACCACTCCTAGTGCTTCACTTGGTGATATGTCTGCATACATGTTTGATGCTGATTTTGTTATACTTAGGAGCGATAGGATGCCAGCAGGCGGCGCCTCGTCTGAGCGACGTTCCCAGGCCACTTCAGTAGCGCCAGACAAGGAGGAGTATGGTACTAATGCCGTGAGAGATGATGACAGTGGAGCTGACGCCACCATGGATGATGATCCAGCCGACGGTACTGAGGCCGTCGCTTCACTAGTTGGAGGAGGTGGTACTGACGCCACCATCGCAGTTGCTGAGCCAGAGCGCGGTACTGAGGTCGCGAGTCCAGATGCCGAGGGTGGTACTGAGGCCACCATTTCCAGTTCTACTCGTCCTGTTGTTTTTCCTTCAATACTTGTATCTCAGGACATTTCTGCAAATAAATGAAAGGGTTTGTTGTTTTCGGCTCCGCCAGTACTTGTATCTCGGGACATTTCTGCAAATAAATGAAAGGGTTTGTTGTTTTCGGCTCCGCATGTGTTGACTGATGATGTTTGTGTGGATTCTGTTGTTCATGAGTATGCCAGACCCTCTCCTAGTACTTCATCTCAGAAGGACCCTATGATCCCCTTTCCACGAGCACTTCATATGGCAAAGGGGAAGAAAATAGAAAATCAGAAAAAGAATCACCAGATAGAGTCCAGCCAGCAGATGATAGATAGATTCCACATACAACTGACTCTACAGGAGGCCTTGGAGCACATCCCTCTACTCCAGAGATCACTCGGAGATAGGACCACAGTTAGGAGGAAGAGGAGGAACCATCAGTCAGAAATCCATGTGCTTACTCGTGCCACTTCTTTCGCAATTCAGAACCGTTTGCCAGCCAAGAGGCCAGATGCAGGAGCCCCGTATGTCAGATGCCACATCTAGGAGCAGAGGTTCGACCGCACTCTATTAGACAGTGGTTCTTCGATCAACCTACTTCCGACAACCCTTCTCGACCGCTTCGAGTTGGGCACTCTCCGACAGAGCAGGACAGTCCTTCAGTTTGTTGATCGATCTGTCAAGAGGCCGAAGTGGTTGCTGAAGTACGTTGTCGTCACGATTCAGGGCCTGAAATTATCCGTGGACTTCGTTGTGTTGGACATTGAGATCCCTGAGTCTGTGACCGATACCCCCATCATTTTTGGATGCTCGTTCTTGGCCACAGCCAAGGCAGTGTCCGACCATGATAGCGGAAAGGTGTACTTTCGCGTTGAGGGTGAGAGTATACAAATAGAGACGGTCGAGGAGACTAGAGCCAGAGATTCAGCTTGCTTAGAGCCGACCACAGATTCAGAGCAGATGACAGAGGCAGGGCGAGACATCCACCAAGACTACGATTTTGTGATTACATATGACGAGGCAGTTTGGGCAGATCCAGTCGCACATGCCATCCTCTCACCTTCAGAGTTTGCATATGCAGAGACGCCAGCAGAGGAGAGCTTGGAGAGCGCATTCCTGGTCCAAGATACATCTCAGGAAGCAGACCCAGTTCCTGATCGCGAGATAGATTTTTGTGAGTCCGATGCAGATCCCTCGGAGTCAGATGTTGATTGGGCAGAGTTCAATGATCCTATACCATGTCTGACTTCCACTGAGCCTACAACTAGGGAGGAGGTTAATTCCGTGCAGAGCAGAGACAGTCTAGCAGAGCAGTCTTCTCCAGATTCAGATTATGAGCGAGAGTTCTCATTCTCCCATGCAGATTTGACCGCATTCACTCAGACTTTTCAGAGGACAGATCCACAAACACCTACTTGTTCAGAGCTGAAGCCGCTACCATCGTCATTGAAGTATAGGTTCCTTGCAGGTGAGCATGAGATGTACCCAATCATTATCTCCGATGATTTGACTGGAGAGCAGGAATCCCGTCTGATGGGGGTTCTTGAAAAGAACCGCAGGGCAATAGGATGGAGTGTAGCTGATTTCCAGGGGATAAGTCCAGCCCTGTGCTCCCACCATATCTATCTTGAGGAGGAGGCAAAGCCGTCGCGTGAGTTCCAGCGGCGGCTGAACCTGAATCTTCGAGAGGTTGTCATGAAGGAGATCTCGAAATGGTGGAGCACCGATTTTATCTACCCCATCTCTGACTCCAAGTGGGTCAGTCTATTGCATGTGGTTCCCAAGAAGACGGGCATCACCACAGTTGCCAGTGAGTCTGGAGAGGAGATCGCTACTCAGGTACCCACTTCTTGGCCAGTCTGTGTGGAGTACTGACGATTGAACTAGGCCACCAAGAAGGATCATTTCCCCTGCCCTCTATGATCAGATCATTGAGAGGCTGGTAAGGAAGAGCCATTATTGTTTCTTGGATGGGTACTCTGGATTTAATCAGGTGGCCATCGCGTCCGAGGACCAGGACAAGACCACCTTCACCTGTCCCTTCGGGACATATGCTTTCAGACGCATGCCATTTGGATTGTGCAACGCTCCGGCGACATTCCAGAGATGCATGTTGTCCATCTTTTCAGACATGGTGAGGGAGTGCTTGGAGGTCTTCATGGATGATTTCTCGGTCTACGGCGACGGATTCGATTCTTGTCTTGACTGCCTAGGCTGAGTCCTTCAGCGATGCATTGAGGTACACCTTGTGTTGTCTTGGGAGAAGAGTCACTTCATGGTAACTCAAGGGACGGTGCTTGGCCATATCATCTCCAACAGGGGCATGGAGGTTGATCCGACCAAGGTGGATGTCATTAGAAAACTCAATCCACCGTCCAACTTGCGGCAGTTACTGTCTTTTCTGGGGCACGTCGGTTTCTACAGGCGCTTCATTCATGATTTTAGTAGGATTGCCCGACCATTGACTGATCTGCTGATGAAAGACACCGAGTTCCTCGTAGATGATAAGTGTCTATCGTCATTTGAGACTCTCAAGAGGTGTGTTGTAGAGGCTCCTGTTCTCCAACCACCCGATTGGTCTCTCCCATTCGAGATCATGACGGACGCCTCCGATTTTGCCGTAGGGGCAGTGCTGGGAAAGAGGAGGGATGGAGTCCCCTTTGCTATTCACTACGCTAGCCGTACATTGGATGCCGCACAACGGAACTATATCGTCACTGAGAAGGAGGTGCTAGCCATAGTTTTCGCCCTAGATAAGTTCAGATCTTTCATCATTGGATCTAGAGTGATCATCTATACTGATCATACCGCCATCAGGTACCTCACGACAAAGAAGGATGCCAAAGCCAGATTAACCAGATGGATCCTTCTACTCCAGGAGTTTGATATAGAGATTCAGGATAAGCTTGGAGTCAAGAATGTGGTGGCGGAATATCTCTCTTGATTGGAGTATCTTGAAGATTCTGAGAAGATTGAGCCTATTTGTGAGACCTTCCCAGATGAGGTGATCCTTGCTATCGCCTCTCTCCCATGGTATGCCGATATTGTGAACTATCTTGTCGCCAAGAGAGTTCCACATGATTGGCCCAGGCAGAAACTTGAGACCTTCCTCACGAAGGCCAGGTTTTACCATTGGGAGGATCCCGTTCTTTACCATGAGGGAGGGGATAGTATCTGGCATCGGTGTATTCCTCAGGAGGAGTACCACAACATCCTGACTTACTGCCACAAGCTTGAGGCAAGAGGATATCACTCTGGGAGGAGAACGACACAAAAAGTGCTCCAATCCGGCCTATGGTGGCCTACTCTCTTCAAGGACTCTGATGAGTTCGTGAAGAGGTGTACTGACTGTCAAAGGATGGGCACTTGTGGATAGCGTGATATGATGCTGATGCAGCCCATACACTTCTGTGAGGTTTTTGACGCATGGGGCATCGATTTCATGGGTCCATTCCCTAAGAGTCAGGGATTCGAGTACATTCTGTTGGCCGTGGATTATGCAAGTCATTGGGTTGAGGCCATCCCCGTCCGAACTACAGATGCTAGGACTGTTTGTAGATTTTTGAGGAAGAATATCATTTCACGGTTCGGGGTACCTCGAGTGTTGATATCTGACGGGGGGTCTCATTTCGTCAACGACAAGGTAAAGGCCCTTGCTAGCGAGTTCAGCATAGACCATCGAGTAGCCACTCCATACCTCCCTCAGAAGAATGATCTTGTTGAAGTGTCGAATAGGGAGATCAAGACTATATTGCAGAAAGTTGTCCGCCCTGACCGAAAGGATTGATCACAGCTTTTGGACTCGGTCTTGTGAGCATATAGGACGTCTTTCAAGTCTCCTTTGGGTACATCTCCCTTTCGTCTCGTTTATGGTAAGCCTTTCCATTTACCTGTTGAGCTGAGACATAGGTCACTTTGGGTTGTTACCGATATACTTTTGGATCCAGAGAGTGTAGGAGACCAGAGGAGGGCAAAGTTAGCAGCCCTAGACGAGCTTCGTGATACAGCCTTTTCAAACAGCCTACATTATAAGGAGAGAGTGAAAGAGTGGCATGATTCTCATATCAACAACAAGCAGTTTGAGCCAGGATAGAGAGCATGGTTGTTTGATGCTAGGCTTCGTCTATTCCCAGGGAAGCTACAGAGCAAATGGAAGGGATCCTATTTGGTTAGAAAGGTACATGACAATGGGAGTATTGACATATCTGAGTTGTCTTCTGAGGTTACCTTTCGTGTTAACGGCCAGCGGCTCAAGCCATATCTAGATCATGAGCCACGGGTCGTTGACATTGCCCCGATTCACTTTGCGTGAGATGTGGTCTCTTGACTCACATCTAGTGCATCTCACGCCCGATTTTCACTATTCTTCCGACTTGTATAGATCCAGTTGTCCATCTCACTCTATTCTTTAGTCACACACCCCTTTTCTCATCCTATGATTATGCTATACCTAGGGTGTACTTTACCCTAAGTATAGGGGGTGTAGGACTCTTGGGTATTCTATTGATTCTTTCTACCTCTGTTTTGCTGCCTATACTTAGGGATATATTACCCCTAAGTATAGGGGGGTAGACCCTGTACATCCTTCCACTCGGATTTCCCTTCATACAGCTTGCTATACTTAGGATTACTTGATCCTAAGTATAGGGGGAAACACCGAGTCCTCTTCATTCTATTCTTTGATTTGTCTTTGTACATACCATTCCTTTTTCACTTCCCTATACTAAACACGAGTTATGTCTTCTTCATCGCTCTTGATCACTTTGAGGACATCGTTCAAACTAAGTATAGGGGGTGTCGTATATATTTCATATATACTTTAGACATAACTCGTACTTTGTGTGAGTGTGTTAATAAATAAAATCGCTAAAAATCCATAAAAATTTAAAAATTTTCTCTTGTACATAAAATTCTTCTTGCACATACCTATTTATTTATAAAAAATATTTTTGTACAACTGTTTGTAAAATCTTTTGGTGTAAATAGCTTGTAAATATTTTCATATCAAAATTTATGTATATAGTATACAATTTTTGTAAAATGTTTGGAAAACAAAAAGTTTGCAAAAACCTTGTGTAAATTTTTGTAAATAGTTTGCAAAACTTCGCATTCATGCATACATCCATGTTTTCAAAACATTTTTCAAAAATTCTACACATGTGTAAATAATTTGTGAAATTGCATCTTTGTAAATACTTGTACAGTTTTTCTAAATCATATTTGACATTTAAACTGGCCTGGAATTAAATTGACAAATGGAGCTTGGTTAAGACTTAATCCACCTAATGATAATAGGAACCTTATAGGGCTTAGGATTGAGACTTTTCAGGTCCATTGGGACTTAATTCTTTGAGTCCACTAGGCTATGAGCATATGTCATCTTGATGGGCCTAAGTAGAGCACTTAACAATACACGTATGACTCTCAGAAACAATGGATTTACTTGCACCAGCACTTTACACGTAGCTCTCCACGGATGAGGTGGTGAGGAGGCAGTTTCCTTTGGCTTTGGATAACATATGAGGGCAGTACTTCTAGGAGGAACCTCTCTTCTTCTTATAGTGAAGGAAGTGCGTCTCAACTTGGTTTGGTGGTTATGAAGTCTAAAGGCAGAAGCTGTGGGTTGCAATAAAGCTTCAAAAGAGAGATAGTCTACTGGCTCAAGAGGAAAAACTCCTTATGTATATACGCTGCACCATGTAGATATGTTGTACAGATGCACATGAAAAAAATGTGCAAAAAGAAAAGAACACCAAAAAAAGTGGTGGGTTGAATTGACAATTTTATAATCCCACCGGAGTGTATATAGTCAAATAAAGCAAAGCTTATATTATACATGACCATCTCATGAAGCTTGCAGCGGGAGACTCAGCTACACTGGTTAGAGCTCCCAAGGATACATGGCTATACTGGTCATGGTCCATTCTCTTCTTCCACCTCTTCTTGAGCCAGTTGCACTTGAACTTAGAAGGGAATAATCCGCTTCTCGAGGAAAGAGTTGCTAGATCGAGGCATAAGAGTTACCAGGTTGAGGTAGGTTGTTTCTTTATTACTTCTGAGGAGGGGAGCTACATATCACTTACACAGTACAAGGAAAGATTCATGGTCACTAGAGTTTGTGTATGTAGACTTGTTCTGATCTGGTTTATTGAGGAGTCTTGACCATAGATTGGTGGAACTTAGAGGCTGTTAAGTTTTAAGCTTAAGTCCCGACAAGTTAATAATCCAAAGGTCTGACTGAGCTCCATATTTCAATTTAATGAAGGAAAGTTTAATAATCAACCTTGATTTCCTCTCTTTTTTATTTTTCTTTCTCTTTTGCACTTCTTTTTCAAATAAGTGTTTGCTAAGGGACTAGCAAAAGTGAAGTATAGGGGGAGGGGGGTAAATCCCCATTCATCACTCTTTATTCCTTTATTTTAGCTAGAAATCTTGGTAAAATACCATGTAAATAACTGTAAATACAATAATTTATCAAAATTCATGCATCATGTAATTAATCATAATTAGCATGTTTTTTTGTGTAAAAATAAAGAAATAAAAGAAAAAGAGGGAAATATTTACAATAAATATTGAGTGATCTAATCCCAAGGGAGGGCTCAGCATGGGCCTGACCGCAAAAGAAACCAAGTAGAGAGAGATAAGGTCAATCATGCTTTCACATACACTTATGTATATAAATAATATTATTTTCCTCAAAATAAAAATAAAAAGGAGTTTCTCATGTTTTGTACGTATTTATAAAAATAAAATAAAAATCAGAAAAATAAAAATAAAAAGAAAAATAATAAAAGTCATTTCCCACATTGTATATACCATGTACATATGTACATAGATATATTTATTTAACTAATGTAAATAAATCAAAAAAATAAAATAAAAATGCCTTTTTATTCCAAATTTTATGTTGTAAATAAATAAAATACAAAATTGGAATAATTATGCAAAATTAAATAATTAAAATTAAAAATAAAAAATACATGTGTACATATACCTATATATAATAATAATATAATGTAAATACATTATTTATTTTTCAAAAAAATAAATAAATATCACTAAAAAATAATTTGAAAAATAATAAACATTTTTCATGTTAAAACTTTTTAAAATAAAATCATTTACTAATTTGAAATGAATTTACAAATAATTAACCAATGGAATTTTTCCATTGGTCCACGGGGGATTGTTGACCCCCAGTCAACTCTCCCTCGCGGATCTCTTCCAAGAGCCCTCCACCGTGCGCATTGGGCCGACAAACCTCACCGGTTAAGAGTTCTTGGAGGACCTCCAGATACCGTCCGATCGACCCCTCCGCCAGTTCAGATCGTAGCTGTCCATCCGCGAAGCGCTTCCAGCCGGTTGATTCATTTGAGGGTCGCATCCAGAGCGTTCATCAACGAAGGGGTACCCGCGCATCACAACCGTTGGATCTCCACGTGGCACCCCTTCCATCGTCGATCGTTAATAAGAGGGGTAATTTCACTTAGGCCCCTCCTCTTTTGGCATTTATAGTTTAGCCCTGTAAATACTTGTCGTAGTTGTTTTTATTTTAGAATATTTTCATCTTGGACCCTATGTTTATTTTATTTGCATTTTAGTCCTTGCTTTTGTGAGACACATGCTTCGACACGTGAGTTTTTGGACATTTTGCATGTTTAGGGCTGGGGTTTATTTATGTTATGAAATGAAAGAATAGTTTTGATATTTGCATCTATACCCCTATGCGCGGAATTAATTGGACATGTGTTGATTGTTTGTGAATTTTATACTTTACACCTTAAAGTTTTCGCACGTGTTACATTTAAGTCCCTGGAACTATGTTTTCTTGCAAATAGGTCTCTGTGTGCTGTAGCTCTTTTATTGGTTGAATAAAATAGAAAATAAACTTCAAACCAAGTGAAATTTGGACATGTGGCTCCTGCCACTGTGTAAAAATTTCACAAATTTTTTGGTACATTTTTTAGGCTTTTTACTATTTTTAAAAAATTTAAAACACATATTTTTGTTACTGTTTGGAAAAGAAAATCAAATAAAAATATAAAAACTTTTTCAAAAATTCTAAAAAAATTAGAGATAGTTTGTTTTGTTGTTTTCCACCTTCTATCCAATTTTAGCCTCATTTGGATTTGTAAAACCCATAAAAATTGAAAAACCTAAAAATCTTATAAAAATCATTAAAACTTTTATAAAATTCAAAAAATGCACACTCTTTTTCTGTAGCTTAGTTTTTGTATATTTTTTTCATAATAATTGTCTCCAGATTTTTATAGGCCAATTATATATTTTTAATTGGCCTTTCAAATTTGGATGCACATTGATCCATTGTTTTCCCCTTTCTTGATTTTTAGAAAATCAATTAAGATTTATAAAATTCCCATAAAATTTCCAAAAACACTTAAAAATATAAATAATATAAAAACAATTTTATTTGATTTTTTTGAGCATTTTTGAGTGTCTAAATAAATTGTTGAATTTGCTCTTTTATACATTTTCTTACATAATTAAAAAAAATTAAAAACATTTAAAATCCACCAAAAACATTTTCTCTCATTTTTTATCTTTTTGACTACTTCGTAGGCCGTAAGGCCAACCCGTGCTCCTTGAGTTCGACCCTGGTCGCTATACTAGGTTAAATAAATAGCGAAGACCGCTATTCGTGTTTTATTATTTTATCTCTGATTTGGTGGTCTTGATTTTTGATTGACAGTGCCTCTCGATCCGGGTCGCAACGACCCTTGAGTTTATACCTTCACCCGGATCTTGGTTTCACGATCCCTCGGTCATCAGCCATCTTGGCGGGATGTCTGCAGATCTTCTCCTCATCCTGCTACTTCTTCACGTCGTTTGTCTTTCTTGCTGCATGTTCTTCTTGATGGAGAGGAGGTGGCCTTTGTTTCGGAAGCTGAAGCCCGCTCGCTTGACGACTTATGAGATAACACTATTATCTTCTATGTTCTGGGTAAGAAACCGTACCTAAAGCTTCTTTCAGCTTTCTTCGAAAAGGTTTGGAAACCAACGGCTGAGTTCAAACTCATCCCAAGAGCTAATGGCTTCTTCTACCTTAAGTTATCCTCTGCTTTAGACTGTGACAGAATCCTGGCTGACAGACCTTGGTTATTCCAAGGATGCTTCATGGTCCTGTGATGATGGGAAGTCGCATCCTACCTTGAGTGGGATCTTCTCTCTGAGATTCCGATATGGGTCTGCTTCCATGGCTTGAGCTTGGGCCATTGCTCTGAGTTGATCCTAAACAAACTCGCCAGCCTTCTTGGCACGCCTCTCTTTATGGATGCAGCAACCGCGAAAGGAAAAAACCCGTACTTCGCGAGGTACTGCGTCTCCATCCATGCTTCGAAAGAAATTCCAAAGTCCCTTCCGCTCGTGTTCTTCTCAGGCACGCGTCAGCGCGTCGACGTGGAGCTAGAATGGACCACCCCAGGTGTGCTTCCTATATTTGCTTCGGCCATGGAAACCAGCACTGCCCTTTCGCTTCTAGATCGGCACCTGACCTGGTAGTGGAACGGGCAGTCGAGCTCTGTACTCAAGAGGTTTTCGAGAACACCACGATCGCAACCACTGGAGTCAACGTCCCTAGCGCCCCTCCCGAGAGCCCTCCTATTCCATGTAATGTCGATGCTCAAGGAGCTCACGGGCCACCATCCTCACCCCTAAATTACCACAAACGTCATGCAACATCATGAAGGTAATTTCTTCCTTTGCATTTGGAACCAAGCACCTACTAAATAAGAAAGCTTCTTCCACCAGGAAACCCTCCACAACATTGTTTGTTGGGTCCCCTTCCCTTCCATTTGACCTCAATAGCCCTCCAAGGAGGTTGATGGCCATTCCCCAGAATTATCGGGGGACATTCCTGTTATAGCTGAGGTAAACCAGGCTCGGGTTACAGCAACTCACAAGAAAAAGAAGCCTACAAAGGCCTCCGCAAAAAGTAACGGGCAATCTGTGCCCAAGCAAATTCGTTGATGCCATTCCCAATGACTAGGACTTCGTACATAATAACACTCCTTTAGGGAGAATTTATTTTTTATGGAATCCAAATTGCTGGAGATGCATACAGACTGGAGCCCACCCCCAAGAAATAACTCTGTGCTGCACCAACCTTGGAGGTTTCCGCTTCCATCCCACTATGGTATACGGTGAGAACTATCCCAGATTGAGAAAGGACCTCTGGGACCATCTTCGGATGATTAAAGGTGTTGTCATTGGTCCATGGGTGGTGATTGGTCACGTTAATGTTGTGTGATTCTCCTCTGAAAAGCTGGGGGGACACCCACGAGGAATTCTGTGAACGAGTTCAATAGCTGTCTTGATGATTGTGGACTCTCTGATCTGGAGGCCATAAGGTATCATTGGTCCTGGAACAACTCCTCTGTGGGGTTGAGTCGGATTGTTGTTCGCCTTGATTGGGCCCTTATCAATGATGCTCTTTTATCAACTCTATCGTTAACCAAACTATGTTACGCTCCACTCCCCCAATCTGATCACCTCTTCCTTGTGGTGTCTCTAGGCTCCAGATCATCTAAGCGGAGCCCTGATGAAGCCACATTTCATCATCTTTATTCTATCATTTTGGCCTTAAAAACCCTAGTAAATGCGTGTAAATAGAGCTAATTCATGCATTTTGGCATCCATGTATATGTGTGTAAATAGTGTATAAAATACGGTTTTCAAAGCCAAAATTATAGAATAAATAAAAGAAAGAAAAAGAATAAAATATTGTAAATATTTTATGACCTAAAACCACGAGACTTTGGCATCTTGATGAATAGGTCGACATGGAATAAAGTAGGGGGAGATAAGGGTCAGATACCCATTCTTTTTAATTCATTCTTTATGCATTTTGGGACCTATTTTTGGTTTCACGTTTTATACATCAAATAAACAAACTTGTACATGAAATTTGTAGATAATTAAATAAGTAAAAATACAAAATTGAGTTCACTGAAAAATAATGTACATATAAAAAGTTATGGTCTGAATAAAATTCCAAAACTCCAACTTCCCAGACCCGTATCTTGCCAATAAAAACTCGAAATGTACCAAACTCACTTTAATTGTATATAGCATAAAATAATCTATTTAATGGAGGTGGTTTCGTATTTTTCGGAGTTACGTTTGAAAGTTGAGTTTTGGACCCTTGTAGTATACTTGTACAGATTAAAATATTCAATTTATTATTTATTCATTATTTTTTTATTCTTATATTTTTATAATTTTGTCAATATTATTTAAAATAATTATGTACATTAAAATCAGACTGAAAACCTAAATAAAACATAAAATAAAATACATGTATATGTAATACATAGGTATCATACTTATACTTATACCTATATAAATTATACTTTTATGTTATTAAGTACATAAAATACTTCAGAAAAATAAAACAAAAATATATTTGTGTATATAAAAGTGTTATATGATCTTATAAAGTACTAAATAAAAATAATAAAACTAAAATACATAAAATAAAAATAAAGAATAAAATATATAGATATTATACCTATAAGGCGTATAAAAGTGAACTTATAAAAATATACCCCATAAAAATAATAAAAATCATAATAAAATACTACATAAAATAACAAATATTTTTTATTTAATAATCATAATTTAATTCGGCCATTTACTATTTTAAAATGAATTTATAAAACTTTTTCCCAAGATTTTCCTAGTTGGTCCACGTGGACCAACCAGGGGGCTCGGATGGTTGACCCAGGTCAACTGTCTGACCCACGCCTGTGGGCGGTGTCAGAATGGGTTTTGACCCATTTTCACCCATTTTTCGAGGACTCCTCTTGCATGATCTCGCGAAGGAGCCTTCTTGACTTTTTTTCCTCGATCATTGGGGATACACGTCCCGGTGAAACCTCGGGGGATGGAGCATCGATTCGCTCGCTGTGCCCAGATCTTTGCGTCCAGTCGACAACACATCAAAACCACCCCCCAGTCTTAATTTCGAATTTCGAACCGCGATTCACACAGATCTTTCCCCCCTTAGTCGTGCTCGAGCTACCTGGAGGTGACATCTCCAGGTCCCTTGCTTCAAGGCGGCGGATCGGCACTTGATTTGAGTGTGTTCCACACCTCCGGCGAGCTTTGCCGTAGAGGTATTTACCCTCTGGCTCCGGCCATTGAGGCTGTTTCTTCGCTTCCTTTTTATCATCGTTACATTCCTGGTAGTCTTAGGTCCATCCAGATCTTCATTTCTCGTCAAATCAACCATCAAATCATCTATTCGATTACCTCGCCGGAGAGCAACTCCGGCGAGTATCCATCTCACCGTTCCCCCCATTTCGAGAGCCACTGGAGGTCGAGGCATTTTGCCCTCGACCTCCGTAACATTTCTCTGTGCAGGTCCTAGCATTTTGACGCACCTGGTGTCGTTTTTGTCATCGCCGGAGGCACCTGGTCCGCTCTTCCTTCTCTGACGTCGCGGAGAGAACCTGGTGCTCTCCGCCATATTTTGAGATCCCAGGCGAAGAGAGTGACCTCGCAGCAACCGCCTGGGCCCATTTTGCTGCACGCCGACCGCCGGAGAGAGGCGCTATCGCCGGAGGGAGGTCGCCACGGTGGACCTTCTTCCCTGTTCTTCCACCGGCCGCCTCTGTCGTTGGATCATCAAGGTGCCCCAGACGCTACAGCAGCCGTTGGATTACCCCCACGCCCAGCCGTTTGATCGAGCTCCGCCATCTAATCTGGACGTGGATTTTGAAGGGGTATCGGGCTCTGTGAGGCCGCCACGTGGATAAGTGGCTTAGGCTTCACCGTCGGATCAGCCTCGAAGGGGTAATTTCCAGAGCCGCCCCTTCCATTTTTTTAATAGTCTTTTAGTCCATTAACTTTATTTTGTAGTTTAAAATTTGTGTAAAATTTGCAAAAAGGCCCTCTGACTTTAAGTATTTACACATAGGTCCTCTGCCATGTCACCTCAGGTGACCTGTTCACGTGAGGTGTGGGCATTTTGCATCGAGGCACTCGGCCCTTTAGTTATTTTGTTTTAATATCAGAACTTGTAGTTTAAGTGTTAACTTTTTGGGAAAATTGTTTGTTGCCCTCGGGCTTTGTTGAACTTACATTTCAGTCCTCGCCAGGCGCGTGCAAGTCACGCGTCCTGGCCGACACCCCTGCGGGTTTGGGAATTTGTATTTGGTCCATAAATTCGAATATTCAGTTCAATATTTTGTGGAAAATTGCTTGTATGCCCCTGAATTTTTTAGTATTTGCATATATACCCCAGCTAGGCTGTGACATTTTCATGAACTTGTTTGATTTATTTTAGGCATTATTGTAACTTGAAAAATTCCACAAAAATTATGCTAATCTCCTATTAACTTGTACTTTCACGCCATATTTTTAGATTGCATTTTTGTTGCATTCTTATATTTATTAAAAATCAAAAACATGCATTTTTCACACTGTTCGCATTAGAAAATCCATAAAAATTATAAAAACGTTTTGAAAAATTCCAAAAAAATTATATTTTTTTGTGTTTTGTCATTTATTAGTGTCAGTCCAAAAACCACTAAAAATTTCAAAAGAAAAACCTTAAAAATTTCAAAACATCTAAAAACTTCATAAAAATCTATAAAATCATAGAAAAACCACAAAAATATAAACTTGGTTGTTGTGCTTTCCTTGTTTCATTGCCTATATTTTGAAATTAATTTGGGGAATTTTAGGTACTGTTTAGTATTTTTCAACCTCATTTTAATTTCGGCAAGCAAGTATATTCATTGTTTTCTTGTATTTTGCCTATTTAAAATACCAAAACATTTGGAAAAATACCTAAAGAATCCCAAAAACAGTAGAAAATTATAAAAATAACAAAAATATTTTATTTCTGAATTTTTGGATATTTTTGCATATTTTTATAAATATTGTAGCACCTCTTTTATTACCTTGTTTATATATTCCAATATTAAAAAAAGAAAAGAAAAATATATAAAATATAAAATATAAAAATCAGAAAATTGAAAACCAAAATACAAAATTAAAAATTAAAAATAATAAAAAATTAAAAAATTAAAAACCCACAAAAATATTTGCATTTGCATAGTGTAGACAACATTTCACATTCACTCACGCACGCACTTGTTTGATCTACCATGTTCGTTCCTTGTGTTCGAACTCTCTACGTACTTGCTTGCTATACACCATTTATGTAGAGTTAAAAATAAATTTTAACTTCACATTGCTTGTCATTGTTTGATATCTATAGTGTGGGTTAATTGTTGATTAAATCCGGATTTTGATTGGTCAACACTTCGACTGTGTTCCTGCCTTGTGTGGAATACAAGACCGATCGATTTTTGGGTTTATCAAATGGCACCGTTGTCGGGGAGCAACAACGCGTAGATCATTTTTGCTTCGTGATTGTGATATTTGTCTACATTTTTGCTTTCTTTATTTGCTCACTTATTTGATATCATTGCTTGACTTGTCTAATCACTCTTCCTTGTTGACTTTTGCGAGGAACCGCGGATCAAGGGAGATGCTCTACCTTAGGCGTCGGTGCACCCACGTGAAGGCGGCAGGAGACTTATGACCGAGCATCAAAGAAGGCAGGGAAGACTTGAGAAGACAGACATACTTTTGAGCCTTTTTGTAGCATTTATTTGTGTTGTTTATTGTGAGAGAGTGACTCTATAATTGTAATAATACAGGTACATAGGACTTTGGACTTTCGGGCCCAATTTCCAAATGTTTGTTCACTTGGGGGCTCACTGCAGCTTTTCATCGGTTTTCATTGCTTTTTCTTACTTTGTTTTCCGGTTTTGTTTTCCTTCCTTTGTGTGATTGAGCCCTTAGTTCTAGGATTGCTTGCGATAGCTTAAGGCCAAACACCTAATATATTTGCATGTACCTATAGCCGCGTTTGGACTTAGTCAAATTTTAAACAGTCGTTTCATCATCTTAGATCTGCCGCGCCGCGAGCCCACCCCATCAAGCGCTACTCCTGAACTCGATTTGTCGAGAAAAGGAGGGGTGAGTCTAGACCAGACTTTTTGGATTGAGGATTGGTGACCGACTTGTGGTGCTTCACGTTAGTAGCAATTTCTGAAACTTAGGGCGATTTCATCGGCTTGCATTTGCATATAGTTAGGATTCAATTCTGTTGAGCACCCTTGCATGTAGAGTGCTGGAGGCAAGGTGAGTATTTACGTTTTAGCTTTCATCATTGTTTGTCGCTTGCATTGCTTTTCCGACTCTCCCTCTGATTTTGCCAACCTAGGAGCTTAAAGGAATTGAATCCCCGTTAGGCTTGTGCATTCTCACTAAAAATCCAAAAAAAGTGATAATCAATAAAATTGGGACTGTTATTATTACTTGACCCTAAAAACCACCAAAAAGAAAAATTTTTCTTGGGGCGAGTAATCCCCTCATTGTCTTCGCTTTTACTTGCTCGCGCACACGCTAAGGATTAGTGCCCAAATCTCATTGAGCCCCTAAGTGTTTGTGCAACTTCTTGACTTCTCACCTAACTCTAAAACAGACAAGATTAAAAGACCGAATTTTCGGTCTCCACCGAGTTGAGTAGGTGTATTGAGGGTTTGATTGATTCATTTTTGCTTTTGATTGTTTGGTGTGCACACTCGATCACTCCGCGTATTTGCGCCTTTTTCTCACATCTCTTGACTTGACCTTTGTATTCTCCCGATCAATTTCTCTTGTTTCGAGATGGATCCCTGGAGCGATTTTTATCCGGATTTTGCGGATTCCTCGTACCCTCCAGCCGGTCCACCTCCCTTTTATCAGGAGGATCCTCCTCCTACTTTTTCTGACTTTTGTACATATCCGCCTCAGCCACAGTATCACGACTTGGACTTCTACCCACCTCCATCTCCACCTGTATATTATCCACCACCACTTTCACATCCACCCGAGTCTGACCTGATGGAGTCACCTCCCTCGATCTCTATGAGTGATATTTTAAATCGGATGACAAAGCGCATTGATTTGATGAATGATGATCTTGCTTTCTTGAGGAAGAATCAGATTAATGCTCCTTTTGTCAGGAATACGGCTTCACTTATGGGTGATCATGGGAGCTTGCAATCGCCAAAAATACAAAAAAATGAGAAAAAGTTAAAAATCCAAAAAAGAGTTCGGGAGACACTTGGTTGATTCAGATTGTGAGGAGAGATTCCATTTGCCAGAGCCCTTGACCACACATCCATTCACACTTAGTCCCACCTTTGACCTCGAGGATGCCACTGTACAGACTGCTCTTGGCATGCCTCGTGTATATGTTGATTCTGACTTCCTCCCTTGTATGGAGGAGATCCAAAAATTCAAAAAAATGTTATCTGAACCCGAAGTGGTGGCCACTATTCATAAGATCATCCAAGCCCTACTTTAGCAGGCCATGACCCAATTATCTGCTCCTCTTCCCAAGAAGAAAAAGCGGAGGAGCAGATCTGAGCGTCACATTCTGACCATGGCCACTTCCCACGCCATCACACACCGTCCCATTCCCATGAAGAAGAACACAGCTACACCTTTCATCACTTGCACCATCTCTGACTATACTTGTGATCACACTCTCCTAGACGGTGGTGCTTCTATTAGCATATTACCCTTCTCGCTGGTACAGTCTCTTCACTTAGGGCCTCTAAAGAAAACCAGGATGATCGTACAGTTTGCTGATGGATCAATAAAGAGGCCGAAGGGTATCCTTGAAACGCCGTCATTTCTATTCAGGGCACGAGCCACCATGTTGATTGTGTCGTGTTGCCCATGGAGAGCTCCACTGGGGAGCTGTCTCCAATCATCTTGGGACGACCATTCCTCGCCTCTGTGAGGGTCGTTATTGACTATGGATCAGGAGAGATTCTCTTCCGTCCTGTTGACGAGAGCGAAGTGTTGATCACCACACCCACAGTCGACCAGAGACTTGCACCTGATGCACCTTCACCGATCTTAGCTGACTCCGAGGCCTGTGACCGATCTGATGATATTAGAGATGTTTGCTTAGCGACCCCTGATGAGACCCGAAGGATCCCCCGAAAGGGGAGGAAATCGGAAAGCATAGACCTCGCGGTTCCTCCTTCTGGTGTGTGGCGATGTGTTGATGAAATCCAAAGCATTTACGTGATTGATCCTATTGAGCGGCAGGCAGATACCAAGACTAGACAGGACGGACCTGGTTTGACTACTTCCACTGATAAATCCGTTCCTGGTCACTCAAAAGTGATGATGATTGAGGTCGGATATGATGCGAATATTAAAATTTTTTTGACTCTTGATGAAAAAGATGATTCAGGTGAAACTCTTGAGGACGAACAGACTTCAGATATTTTCACAGATGACTTCGTTCCTTTTGATTTTGACCTAGACGAGACCTCGCAGGACGACTCCGATTACACTTCTTCCGAGGATGATGAGTTTGTCCCATTCCACTTCGACATCTGCGAGACTTCCAAGGCCAGACCTGACCACATTTCTTCCACTCACACGTCTGCTCCTTCACACCATAAGACCACCAAGGGAGAACCTAGCCATACTGCTTCCATTGATCAGTTTGTCCCTTTCCGTTTTGATTCCACTGAGGGCCTTCACCGTGTCGACCCTGATCGACTTCCGTCCACTGTGGATCCCAATGTCGACATACACCACACCAGATCTATCCCTCAGCGGTCCCGCAAGAAGGTTTGCTTTCCACCTTCTTATGATCATCCATTTATGTTGTAGACTCTCTCCCGTGACTCTCTGTTCTCTCTCCCGTTTTGCTCGTCCACCCATCCTCGTGTTTGCCTTGCTTAGGACGTACTTTGTCTTAAGTATAGGGGGGTGGACGAGCCGAGTGTTCATTCATCGTTCCATCTTATCACTCATGTTGTTGCCTATACTTAGGGCTTATTTTACCCTAAGTATAGGGGGAGTGAAGTGTACATTCCCACGATCTCTTTTGATACCTTTTCTTCTTTTCTTCTTTTTTTCTTTTCCTCTTCTATCTTCCTCATCTACCGAAAAGGTGCTGCCCCTTGTAGACAGTTTTCCGTACTTAGGACGTACTTTGTCCTAAGTATAGGGGGTGTGCACCCCGAGTGATTCCATTCTTTGATCCTCTCCATTGTCTCCTCTTCTTGTCTATACTTAGGGATACCTTACTCTAAGTATAGGGGGAGACAACCCGAGTACGATCTCTTCATTCCCACCCTTGACCCTCCCTGCGTTGTGTACAGTCTGTTATACTTAGGATTATTAGATCCTAAGTATAGAGGGGACGGTCAACTTCTCATTCGTTCATTTATTCCTTTATTCTTTAGACTTGCCTATACTTAGTACGAGTTCTGTCTTCTCTTTTTTCTTCGATCTATGAGGATATAGCTCAAGCTAAATATGGAGGGGGCGTATATACTCTGTATATACTTTAGCCATAACTCGTACTTTCGTATTTTTCTAATAATATGGCTAATAATTCTTTAAAATTCATTAAAAACCTTAATAAAATGATGTGATTATTCCTCAAATTCTTTTTGTAATTACTGATTAATAAATCATGTGAAAATGTTTTTTTGTAAAATATTTGAAAAATAGTTTGAAAATCTTTGTGAACATCTATTGAAAACTATTTTGAAAATATTTTGTTGCATGTTTTCAACCTTTGTAAAAATGTGTGGTTTGTAAAAATTTATTTTCTTTGAGTAAAATAAAAAGTTTGAAAAATTATTTGCAAATGGTTGAAAAATGGTTGCAAAATTATTTTGAAAAATATATCTATACTATTTTGAAAGCCTTTGCAAAATGATTTTCAAATGTGTGTACATGTTTGTAAAAATGTTTGAAAAAACTATTTTGGACTATAGTTTTCAAAAATTGTTTGAAAAGCTTGTGTCAAATAAGTTTGAGGAATATTTACATCACACCAAAATCCACTATATAGATATCTATAAAATTGATCACTTACCCTTGTAAATTCTTAAAATCCACTTCTTGTATATATAAGAAGCACTCCTATGTAAATATTTGTACCTAGCTTTTAGCCAAGATCTTTTGTTTTCAAAAAATTCCAAAAACATTTGCAAAATTAAAATCCAAAAACATTTGAAAAATCTTTTTGAAAAATACAAAAAATGCATATGAATCATCATCATCTTTTCAAAAACCCATAAAAAGATCAAAATATTTGAAAATTGCATGACAAAAATATTTTCTGCATAGCATGAGCATTTTTCGGATTGAGTTTGGTAGTTGAACGAGTCTAAATAAAATCCGGAGATTAGAGCTTGATTGGACTTTAAAATCTACCTAATTAACAGGAACCTTGTAGGAACTGGGATTGAGGTACTTCAGGTCTAGTTGACTTAATTCTTTGAGGATCACGAGACTTGGTTCAATGGATTCTTGATTGCCTGAGTAGAGTATTTCGGAGCACACGCACGACTCTTGTTGATAATGACCTAACTTGGACACCTGCACCTTTCACATGGCTCAACTCAGTTGGAGTGGTGAGGGGGTTGGATTTGCCGGTATGAGACGCACACAGGTGGAAACATTTGTCCTCCTCTAGGGAGGGAAGTGTGCCCCAACCCGTCCAGTAATGATGAGTTTCGAGGATAGGAGATCATGGGTTGCGATAAAGCTTCAAAAGAGGGATAGTCTACTGGCTCAAGAGGAAAAACTCCCTATGTAAATGCTGATGTATATAGTATGTAAATATATATATATATATATATATATATGCAAAAGCAAAAACTCCAAAAAAGTGGACCGGCCTGTACAAAAATAAAAATGCCTGCCGGAGTGTACATATGTTGTAAAGTCAATAAGCAAGCTTGAGCTTCAAAGTCAAATCATGTGAGCCTGCAGCTGGATGACTTGACTACACTGGTCTTGCATCCTAGGATAGGTAGCTACACTGGCTACCGTCCATTCTTCTCTTCACCCCCTCCTCTTGAGCTGGTTGCCACTTGAACTTAGAAGGGAATACCCTGCTCCTTGAGGAATGAGTTGCTGGACTGGGGAATCATTGGGTTGTCATATTGGAGAAGTCAGTCTCTTTGTCATTCTAGTTGGGGAGAGCCACCATCACTTACACTGTACGAGTCATATTCATAGTCGTAAGAGTTTGCGTATGAGTTGAAGTATTTCTGACCTGGCTATTGAGGAGACTTAGATAGAGTTTTGGGGTTCTCAGGGACTGTTGGATTTCAAATCTGGTTCTCATTAAGGTTCCACCCACACTAAAATTCCAAAGGTCCGACTTAAGCTCCAAACATTGATTTTGTGAAGACAAGTTCGATAATTAAACTTAATCCAAGTTCTTCTTTTTCTTTTCTTTCTTTTCTTTTTGCACTTATTGCATAAGTGTTTGCTAGGGACTAGCAAGGGGGATGATGAAGCCACATTTCATCATCTTCATTCTATCATTTTGGCCTTAAAAACCCTAGTAAATGCGTGTAAATAGAGCTCATTCATGCATTTTGGCATTCATGTATATGTGTGTAAATAGTGTATAAAATGCGGTTTTCAAAGCCAAAATTATAGAATAAATAAAAGAAAAGAAAAAGAATAAAATATTGTAAATATTTTATGACCCAAAACCCCGAGACCTAGGCATCTTGATGAATAGGTCGACATGGAATAAAGTAGGGGGAGATAAGGGCCAGATACCCATTCTTTTTAATTCATTCTTTATGCATTTTGGGACCTATTTTTGGTTTCACTTTTTATACATCAAATAAACAAACTTGGTACATAAAAGTTGTAGACAATTAAATAATTAAAAATACAAAATTGAGTTCACTGAAAAATAATGTACAGATAAAAAGCTACGGTTTGAATAAAATTCCAAAACTCCAACTTCCCAGACCTGTATCTTGCAAATAAAAACTCGAAATGTATCAAACGCACCTTTAATTGTATGTAGCATAAAATAATCTATTTAATGGAGGTGGTTTCGTATTTTTTGGAGTTAGGGTTTGAAAGTTGAGTTTTGGACCCTTGTAATATACTTGTACAGATTAAAATATTCAATTTATTATTTATTCATTATTTTTGTATTCTTATATTTTTATAATTTTGTCAATATTATTTACAATATTATGTATATTAAAATCAGATTGAAAACCTAAATAAAACATAAAATAAAGTACATGTATATGTAATACATAGGTATCATACTTATACCTATATAAATTATACTTTTATATTATTAAAAACATAAAATACTTCAGAAAAATAAAACAAAAATATATTTGTGTATATAAAAGTGTTATATGATCTTATAAAATACTAAATAAAAATAATAAAACTAAAATACATAAAATAAAAATAAAGAATAAAATATATAGATATTATACCTATAAGGGGTATAAAAAGTGAACTTATAAAAATATACCCCATAAAAATAATTAAAAGTCATAATAAAATAGTACATAAAATAACAAATATTTTTTATTTAATAATCATAATTTAATTTGGCCATTTACTATTTTAAAATGAATTTATAAAACTTTTTCCCAGGTCAACTGTCTGACCCGCGCCTTGGGCGGTGTCAGAATGGGTTTTGACCCATTTTCACCCATTTTTCGAGGACTCCTCTTGCATGATCTCGCGAAGGAGCCTTCTTGACTTTTTTTCCTCGATCATTGGGGATACACGTCCCGGTGAAACCTCGGGGGATGGAGCATCGATTCGCTCGCTGCGCCCAGATCTTTGCGTCCAGTCGACAACACATCAAAACCACCCCCCAGTCTTCCTTTCGAATTTCGAACCGTGATTCACACAGATCTTTCCCCCCTTAGTCGTGCTCGAGCTACCTGGAGGTGACAGCTCAAGGTCCCTTGCTTCAAGGCGGCGGATCGGCACTTGATTTGAGCGTGTTCCACACCTCCAGCGAGCTTTCCCGTAGAGGTATTTACCCTCTGGCTCCGGCCATTGAGGTTGTTTCTTCGCTTACTTTTTATCCTCCTTACATTCCTGGTAGTCTTAGGTCCATCCAGATCTTCATTTCTCGTCAAATCAACCATCAAATCATCTGTTCGATTACCTCGCCGGAGCGCAACTCCGGCGAGTATCCATCTCATCGTTCCCCCCATTTCGAGAGCCACTGGAGGTCGAGGCATTTTGCCCTCGACCTCCGTAACATTTCTCTGTGCAGGTCCTAGCATTTTGACGCACCTGGTGTCATTTTTGTCATCGCCGGAGGCACCTGGGCCGCTCTTCCTTCTCTGACGTCGTGGAGAGGACTTGGTGCTCTCCGCCACATTTTGAGATCCCAGGAGAAGAGAGTAACCTCGCAGCAACCGCCTGGGCCCATTTTGCAGCACGCTGACCGTCGAAGAGAGGCGCTATCGCCGGAGGAAGGTCGCCACGGCGGACCTTCTTCCCTGTTCTTCCACCGGTCGCCTCTACCGTTGGATCATCAAGGTGCCTCAGACGCTATAGCAGCCCTTGGATTACCCCCGCGCCCAGCCGTTCGATCGAGCTCCGCCATCTAATCTGGTCGTGGATTTTTGAAGGGGTATCGGGCTCTGTGAGGCCGCCACGTAGATAAGTGGCTTAGGCATCACCGTCGGATCATCCTCGAAGGGGTAATTTCCAGAGCCGCCCCTTCCATTTTTGTAATAGTCTTTTAGTACATTAACTTTATTTCGTAGTTTAAAATTTATGTAAAATTTGCAAAAAGGCCCTCTAACTTTAAGTATTTACACATAGGTCCTCTGCCACGTCACCTCGTGAGGTGTGGGCATTTTGCATCGAGGCCCTCGGCCCTTTAGTTATTTTGTTTTAATATTAGAACTTGTAGTTTAAGTGTTAACTTTTTGGGAAAATTGTTTGTACGCCCTCGGGCTTTGTTGAAATTACATTTCAATCCTCGCCAAGCGCGTGCAAGTCACGCGCCCTGGTGGACATTTTGCGCCGACACCCCTGCGGGTTTGGGAATTTGTATTTGGTCCATAAATTCGAATATTCAGTTCAATATTTTGTGGAAAATTGCTTGTATACCCCTGGATTTTTTAGTATTTGCATATATACCCCTACTAGGCTGTGACGTTTTCATGAACTTGTTTAATTTATTTTAGGCATCATTGTAACTTGAAAATTCCACAAAAATTATGTTAAGCTCCTGTTAACTTGTACTTTCACACCATATTTTTAGATTGCATTTTTGTCACATTCTTATATATATTAAAAATAAAAACATGCATTTTTCACACTGTTCGCATTAGAAAATCCATAAAAATTATAAAAACGTTTTGAAAAATTCCAAAAAAAAATTTATTTTGTGTGTTTTGTCATTTATTAGTGTCAGTCCAAAAACCACTAAAAATTTCAAAAGAAAAACCTTAAAAATTTCAAAACCTCTAAAAACTTCATAAAAATCTATAAAATCATAGAAAAATCACAAAAATATAAACTCAGTTGCTGTACTTTCCTTGTTTCATTGCCTATATTTTGAAATTAATTTGAGGAATTTTAGGTACTGTTTACTATTTTTCAACCTCATTTTAATTTCGGCCAGCAAGTATATTCATTGTTTTCTTGTATTTTGCCTATTTAAAATACCAAAAACATTTGGAAAAATACCCAAAAAATCCTAAAAATAGTAGAAAATTATAAAAATACCAAAAAGATTTTATTTCTGAATTTTTGGCTATTTTTGCGTATTTTTATAAATATTGTAGCACCTCTTTTATTACCTTGTATATATATTCCAATATAAAAAAAGAAAATAAAAATACATAAAATATAAAATATAAAAAATTGAAAATTGAAAACCGAAATACACAATTAAAAATTAAAAATAATAAAAAATTTTAAAAATTAAAAACCCACAAAAATATTTGCATTTGCATAGTGTAGACAACATTTAACATTCACTCACGCACGAACTTGTTTGATCTACCATGTTCGCTCCCTGTGTTCGAACTCTCTACGTACTTGCTTGCTATACACCATTTATGTAGAGTTAAAAATAAATTTTAACTTCACATTGCTTGTCATTGTTTGATATCTATAGTGTGGGTTAATTGTTGATTAAATCCGGATTTTGATTGGTCAACGCTTCGACTGTGTTCCCGCCTTGTGTGGAATACAAGGCCGATCGATTTTTGGGTTTATCAAGCCCATTCCACTTCTTCGACTACTTGACTAATAGATCGGGCTACCACGATGTCGTATCCAAAGGATGGGACAACACTTTCATGGTAACCCTCTCTTTTGCCTTGCTCTCAAGCTTAAAAATGTTAAGAACGCCTTAAAAGACTAGGCTTCAAAGGAAGCCAATGCTCTGACTGAGTCAAAAAGCGTGAAGGACTTCCATGTTGTCATCACAACTGCTCTTGTGGGCAGTTCTTTAGATCCGATCCTTGCGCAATTGGAAGTGGATGTAAAATGATATCTAATTTTGGAAGATAATCTCAAGTCAGTCTGGAAGCAGAAGAGCGAGATTAATTGGTTAAATCTTGGAGATCGCAACACATGATTTTTCACCTTTCCGCAAGTGCCAGAACCTCTAGAAACTTTATCATGCAGCTCATTGACGAGCAGGGTTGCGTCATTGATCGAGCTTCTAAAGTGGTGGGTGTGGTGCTGGAGCACTTCACTGGCCTTCTGTCTCCATCGGCTTCGGGTCATGTTAGGCTAGCGTCGCCTCCTCCTAAGCATTGCCTTACTGATCACGCTAGGTCCTGGATGGTAAGGCCTTTTGAGGATGTTGAAATTTAGAATGTTGTATCCTCCATCGACTCGTCAAAAGCCCCGGGGCCGGATGGATTTAGTGCAAACTTCGTCAAAATTCACTGGATTGTGGTCAAGGATGATGTCCATGTCGTGATGCACTTCCTCTATAATGGTGGAAGAATGATTAGGAAGGTAAACCACACCTTCCTCACCCGAATACCCAAAGTACAAACACTGTTTTGGCGTTGGTGATTACCGTCCAATTTCGGGTTGCAACGTAATCTATAAGATATTTGCAAGGTTACTGGCCACCAGATTAGACGTTTTCCTTCCTCATCTTATCTCACTCAATTAATCAAACATTTATTAAGGGCAGATCTATCGGTGATAACATCTGCCTTGCTAATGAATTACTGCATGGTTTTGATAGAAGGTCATCCCGCAACAAGGCTTGTTTGAAAATCGATCTCTCCAACGTCTTTGATACAATCGATCACGCCTTAATCCTTGATGCCCTCACAGCTATGGGATTCTACCGTATATGGGTTACCTAGATTGCCAACTATATTACTACCACATCTTTCTCCATTCTAGTTAATGGCGCTCCCTATGGAATGTTCAGGGGTACACGTGGACTAAGGCAAGGGGATCCCTTGAGCCCTCTTCTCTTCACTATCAGGATGGAATACCTTTCATCCTTGTTGGATACGGCTGCAACTGAACGAAGATTCCTCCCAATGGGACGGGGACGTACCAAGGCACCTTCTCATCTGATTTATGCGGATGATCTACTTTTCTTTTGCAAGGGCTCCATGCGTTCCCTCACTGTGGTAAAGGAGATCCTATGCACTTTTGAGTTAATATCTGGTTTGAAATTGAATCCGAGAAAAAGCAAAATTTTTTAGATCCAAATGGGCCACTCCTGATTTCGCCGCTACACTGCAATTGGGAGGTTTACAACAATCTCTCCCTTCCACTTATCTGGGCCTCCCACTCGCCTCTTATGTAGCGATTCTAGAGCATTGGAGGATCGAATCAGGAGACTTATTAATGGTTGGCATACCTCCACTCTTTCTATGGTAGGGCGTGCTCAGCTTTTAAACACTGTGATTCGGGGTGTCTACTTATATTGGATTGCGGACGCCCTCATTCCAATCACGAATGTAAACAGGCTTGATATGCTTTGCGCAAACTTCCTATGGGGACGATGACATCATGACATTGCCTGGGCGTCCATTTGCCTCCCTAAGTCGGAAGGGGGAATGTGCTTGAAATCTTTCATCGCTCTTCGCAAAGCTATGATCGCTTCTTGGGTCTAGAGGTTTCTATCTGCTGACATGTCTATTTGGGTCAAATTTATGCGTAAGAAATACCTTCCTTCTAGATCATTCTGGGATATCCAAGCCTCCTCCACCACTTCCTGCATTTGGCGCATGATGCTGGATATAAGATCCTATATAAGTAATGCCATTAGTGGGGATGCCCCTCCCCCTTTCTTGTGGGTCCATTCGCTAAGGGGTTTCTCTTTCGCAGCTGCTTTTGATCTTCTCATACCCAGGAGCATGCCGGTTTCCTGGGCTCCTCTTGTATGGGACAGTTGAACTCCTCCTCGTTGCGCCTTCATGCTTTATTGTGTAGTCCTTGAGCGGCTCCCCACTACTGATAGACTTATCTTGTTTGGCTTGCAGCTTCCCGCTACTTGTTACTTCTGCTTCTCGAGGTCAGAATCCCATGACCACATGCCATTCGATTGACTTTTTTTGTCTAGTGTCTGGTGAGGCTCCTGCACAACCCTTGTCCTGCAGGCACCCCTAGCTTCTCACCTCACTGACGTGCTTGCCTGGATTGCTAGTTTTGGCTCCCCTCGTGCATGTTCTCCGCTGCAACACTGCTCACGGTTGTGGTTTGGCACATCTGGAGCAAGCATAATCGTTTATGGACTTCGTCTGGCAGTTGCTCGCACAATTGATGAAATCATATACACCATCTCCTTGATCGAATACAATTGAGAAAACCTGAGTTTTTGTTCCCCTGGCGTTCCTACCTAATTACAGCACTTAACTATACTGTTGTTCAACTTTGGGCCATCAGATAGCCCCCCTAAGTTTTATTTTGTAACTACTTCTTTACTTGGAATATATACACTTACTTTTACCTAACAAAAAAAAAACAGAAGAGAAGAAAATGACTCCAACGATGTTATTATGTCGTGATGATGTTAATTATAGAAGGAGAGTACCTGAAAAAGAATAAACATGAGTGAAATTTCCAGTATATGAACCTACTTAAATTATTAGGTGCTCGATAAATATACCTTCATCACACACATGATTAATGCTCAAACCCCATAAATAATCGTTTAGTAAAAAGTTACATAATATCAATAACCGCGTCTAAAGTAGAAATTGGCATTTAATTGCCACATTAGACTTAATGATGGTCATTAGATCATGATCACACAGTTAACAAAAAAGGTGCTCATAAGTTCCGGTAGGGTCCATTTACTTGGGACAAAAAGGAAACTAGAAAAGAAATAGATTGTTTTATTTTAAAATTTTAAATATTTTTATTTTGGTGGGATAAAAATCCTTGCTTGTTCTTCTTGAGAATACCAAATAAGTGATAATAATTGGCCAACGAAATATCAGGAACGACAGTGCAAGCGACCATATCATTATATCATCCGCAGACTCAGAACATCTTGCCACCTCACCTCCTTACCCTCTCAGCTGACTCTTTGCCCACTTCTATCTTGTATGTGGCACGAAAAGAGGTTCCGTATAATAATAGATATACCATTCGTTGTTTAAGTAAAAAAATAATTTCATGGTAAAAATACAGAATTATTGTTATATATTTAAGTGCATACATTTATATAGAGAGAGCACGTATACACCATTCAAGAGGATGCACCGATTAAAGAGAAATTTCCCATGTAGGACATGCATGTCAAAATAATATCCGAAATGGGTATGGATGAAAAAAATTCTCACAATCTGTATACCTATTTAAAGGTGGGTTTCTCCTTGAAATATTGACACGTGGAACTAAGTGGAGAGGTCTAGCATCACGACTTCTCCGCTCTCTCCCTATTTCTCTCTCTTTGCACTATCTTTCTTTGCTCCCTCTCTCTCCTAAGTTACTCCATATTTTTTCATTTAACCAAAAGGTGACATATCATCTCACATTTCCTTTCCCATCTCCCTCTCTCTCCAAGCATTACCTGTTTTCTCCTTCCATTTTTTTTATTATCATGCTCTCATGTCCCTCTCTCTCTCCCTCTAATTGAGATATAATTATTCTTAAATTTTTCCTCCTTATGAAAATTCCATATACTTCTATCAGTGGATGCTAAATCCTGTTCTAATAAATTGAATAATTATCATACTAATAATATCTCACATAAAAGCTATATTAAATAAAAAATTATAGAAAAATATAATATTTAAATGGGATGATTTTAATGAGAGTTTCATAAGAACAGTTAAATATTTAATCCATAAGATAACTTAATAAAATCAATCGGAAATATGTATAACTTCAATTATAATAAATAAGTCAAGGGAGAAAATTGAATAGAGATATAAAAGCAATGTGATATTTTTTATATAAAAATGTTGACATGCAATTATCGATTATTATTTTGTATTGATTAATTTGTATTCAATAAATAATAATAAACTTTTATTTATATTTCATTAAAGTAATATATAAAATTTTACATGGATAAGTGTTGTCAAACTATGAAAATAGTATTGTAGGATACACATACATATCGTAATATACTTATTGAAGTCATATTTGATATTTGTATGTGTGTTAATTAGAGTATTTAAAATAAAAATAATGTAAATTACAACTTTTATATTACATTATATTATGTTATCCACTCTCATGTCTCATCTAACATATATATATATATATTATTTTTTCATTTATTTTTGCATATAACTTTCAAATTTTTGAAGTATATTATAGCTTACACTTAGAATTTTAATTCAAGAAAATATCAAATAAAGATGCGATTTATATTTACTTGTAATTAATTTGTACCCACCATTAATCACTGTTAATTTATTCAATCCATGTTGGATTTTCAGATTTTATGGGATTTTAATTTTTGAAACTAAATATTTTCACTCAACATTTGTTTCAAATTATAATATTATATTATTAACAAATCTTAACTTGGATAGAGATTACATTTTAATCATGTAAAAAAGGAAAAATAAAAATGAAGTGTATATTGACATTACAATTTATATACCTAATGGGATGATGTTAAAACTAACAATCAATTTTTAAAAAGATATAATGAGAACACAAAATAAATTGTAATATTTATTGTTATTATGATTGATCTGTTAACACGTTATTTATAACTTAACACTGGCAACAAATGAAATTGTAAAATTATTATCTTTATATCTGACAGTCGTTGTAACGATGTAGACAATCTAATTTTAAGGCAATGTTGAATGAATTTTTTCTTATTTATAACATTGTTACTAGAACAAGACATACGTTGAATGACATCTTTGATTGAACATGTAAAACAATGTAATCGTGCTTGAAGAGTATATCAAACCACATCTACTTAATGGTTATTTTATTAATATTAAAGTATTGCATATAATGGGAGTAAAGATAAAGTCCTTCACATCAATCTTTTTATCTCTTAAAAATTTAAAATAAATCTTTTCATATGATGTAAACTTTATAATTATTTTTTACATGTTTACAAAGAAATAGAACAACTTAGTACCTTGTATGACATCAAATCAATCCAAATTTGTTCCGCTGGAAGCGCGGGTTACATCCTAGTGGGTGTTAATCAGCAGATGGTTTTCCGCTGATGTGGCATGCACACACAGCAAACCATTTGCCGTTTACATCCTTGTCAATCCTCTTCCCCTCCAACATCTCCTACAACTTGATGGCATCACCTCCCAGCTTGTCTTCGACTTCTTCCTCCACGACTCCCCTACCCTTACCGCCGCCAACAACTCCACCTTCTACCTCGTCGAAGGGAAACCTCCGCCACTACAATAAAATTGAGCTATAGTGACAGTTTTTTCAAAATCTGTCATTAAATTAGACATTGTTAAATATATAATGACGATATTATTCGTTGCAAAATGAGTTTTCGTACTCGAAATTAACGACGAATGTCATATCTGTCGTTATATCATTAGCAACGGTCCACATAGTGATGCTTATCCATTCCTACTTTTCAAAATACCAACTAATTGTCGTTGGTTTTTTAGTTCAAAATTTAACGACGATTAAGTACAAGTTTGAAAATAGCAACGGATAAGCGTCGCTATGTGGACAGTTGCTAATGATATAATGATATATATGACATTTGTCGCTAATTTCAAGTACAAAAAATCATTTTGCAACGAATAATATTGTCTTTATATATTTAACAACGGCTAATTTGGTGACGTAATTTGAAAAAGCCGTCACTATAGCTCAATTTTTTTTGTAGTGCAAGTTCAGTCCTCACGACAGTTGCAGTTCTTGTCATCCTTGATGACCAGTGGGGAAGGAAGGGGTGCTTCATGTGGCACATGGTGAGGGAGGTTGCTGCTCGGGCAAATAGTCAACCCTGAGGTTTACGAGGTTGACGATAATGCTCGCAGGGAGGGGGATTTCCTGGTAGCACTCATAGGGGGCCTCAACAGGCTCATGTCAGTCCACATATCCAAAGAGCTCATCTCCCTCCTCCCCCAGTGTCGCTTCCAACTCTCCCCCTCCTCCTACAGCATCACGACTAGAAGCTCGAGGTCCTCCACCGTGAGACTGGCAAGGATTGTGCCCACCACGAGGAATCGTGAAGGGTGACAAGGACTGTGTCTGTCGTGAGGGTCGAACTTAGGCTGGGGGTTTCCCTTCGACTATGTAGAAGGTAGAATCTTAGAGGAGGATGAGATGGGGGAGTCACAGAGGGAGAAGAGAGAGATGAGGTGCCGGAGATGTTGGACTGGTATGCACACCGCAAATGGTTGCCGTGCATGCACGCCACGTCAACCCACATCAAACCATTTTCCGATTAATATGAGATTTGTTTTCATCCATCTCCGTTTCGGGTATTATTTTGGCCCCATGCTTTATATTGGAGTCGCGCTGTCTGCTTGCGCGGCGATGACGTACAAGCTTGAAATGACGAGAATGCCCACGAGAGGGGACGGACAAGACGACAAGCGCACAGTGTAGGATCCTCATGGGAATTACACGTCACGTTAAAAGGACAACCCCTGCCCTTTGGAAGCCTCCACTCGCTTTTAATAATTCTTTTTGCCTCTTAGCCCTTCAAACGACCACCATAATCGTGTCCCCTCTTTCCGCTTCCTACCTCCATCTTCCTGCTGCTCCCTTGCTGCCAACTCTTAGGCCTTTTGACCTTTAATAATTCCTACCCACCACACCTCTCCTCCTTTTTTTGTGGGTTCAATTAACCTCCATTTCAATCTACAACAAGTTGATTAAAACAAACTTGTTAGATGACGTTCCAGAGTCGGATCTGGAAGTTTACAGATTCTCCATCTTTGTTACAGTTATCTTTGTAGAGTATGATGTCACAGAGATGTTAATGCAATCATGCTCGTCAAGGGAAAACAGATTTAGCCGTGGATTCGAGTTAGGAATGTGAAGAAAGAATGGAATGGAGAGGGACGACAAGTGGGATGGATGATGTCTGGAGTAATAATAAAAAAGGAGATGGAAGAGGAAGGGTAATAATGATGTCGAGGGAGAGAGTCACATCTGTCCCCCCATCTGTCCACGGGATCTTTACCAGCTCAGGCCCGACACAGCATATCAGACTCATCGCAGCTCAGCTTCTCTCTCTCTCTGGATCTCGATCTAACCCACAAAAAAAGTATCTGAAATTCCACTTTTGGTCTCTTTCTCGCTCTCCCATTCTATTACAGATTAAACGCAGAGATCAAAGTAATAACCGAAAAAAAGAGGGAAGGAGCATTTCTTTTCGGAAGGCAATCGTCATCCGCACATCACAAACTTATGCTGATTAATACGATTTTTTGCTACCGTTTGAAGAAGGAACGTACAAAAGGCGATATGTTGTACTCACCTGTTTACCTTACGATTAATGATGACCATTATACATAATATCTAAGGATTTTACCAGAAACAGATAGCTTAACACGGATGCATGATCTCTTCAGCGCAGAACAACGAAGATAAAAAATCTATTCTTTTTCGTTGATCATCATAAAACATAGTACCCGTAAACCATCAGAGATTACAAGCTATAAGCACTGGAACAGTGGGGAGTAGAGGGTAGAGAGCCCTTTTTTGCACCTCCTCAAAAACAGGCCCCTTCACCCCCACCTTACCCCCCTCCCTGATAAAGCCTGACCCTTTTGTCACCCACAAACCATTTTATTAAATATACCACACAGACAATAATATATCCAATGGCACGTCAGTGTTAGGCATGTGTGTGTTTTTGTGTGCACCAATAACCAATCTTCCCGTTCTACCCCTCCCCTTCCACTCCTATATAAACCCAAACACACCAAAACCCATCACCACCACCAACCCATCAACCGAGAAGTAGAAGATAGATCATCTCAACACAACCCAACCATGTACTACCACCACCACAGCCACCACGCAGCCGACCAGTGGGGCACCTACACGATGCTGAGCATGGGATCGAACCCGTTGGAGTGGGTGGCGAGGTTGGCATCCGAGAGCGCCGTGGTGATGTTCAGCCTGAGCAGTTGCTGCCTTTGCCACGCCATCAAGAGCCTCTTCTGCGGGATGGGGGTCAACCCCACCGTATACGAGCTCGACGAGGACCCCAGGGGCCACGAGCTCGAAAGGGCCCTCATGAGGCTCATGGGCTCTCGTTCTCCTCTCCCCGTCGTCTTCATCGGTGGGAAACTGGTGGGTTCCATGGACAGGGTCATGGCCTCCCACATCAACGGTTCCCTCGTCCCTCTCCTCAAGGAGGCCGGAGCTCTCTGGCTCTGAAGACCAACCCGACCCATACGCGTGCATGGCTATGGGGTACGTAATAATCAATACCGATATCAGGATTCAGAGGAAGGAACGGGAAGGAGGTGTCGTCCCTCCGATTTTCGCGTGGTGTGGGTTTGAAGTTCTAATGGTGTTGGATTCTGCTTTGTTATGTATAGAACAGGGAGAAAGAGAGAGAGAGGGGGTAAAAACATACCACAGAAAAGGGAAAAAACACACTTTAGGTTGTGTTTTGATTATGTTTGTGTTTTACTTTGTTCTGTTATTCTTGGATTAAGGCTCTTGATTTCATCTCTATTGTTGCATCTCCGATTTTTAATCTGCAGGAAACGTAATATTGGTGCTGATTGGAAGTTTATATATGTATAACGTACGGAAAGATGGGATGAATGCATGATGAAGTAGGGGTAAGGAGGGTAATGTCGATGTCGTTGCATGCGCGGACGTGTATACCATAGTACTGTTGTAGTTCAGGGGAGGCGTTATTGGTAGCGCCACGTGGCAATCTTTATGCTTTTGCACGTACGCCATTCACGCCGCCGCGCACAGAAGCTGCCGGTCCTACGAAAAAAACTGTGTTATTTAATTTGCTTGTCCTTGGAATGTAGACACTTGATGTTTGCTGTTCGGAGATTATTCTCTGTTGTTTCCATCAGAAATTCATTTGACTCGTGATACGTGCGGCCATGTAAGTGTCAAATCGATTCAGATGTGGGGGCTGATTGGACTAGGATCGTTTCTTTTATTACATTTTTTACTTTTTTATGAGTAATTTCAATCAGTATACTATATACCAAAAAAACAATGGTTACAAAGCAAGCTATTTTTTTACAGGAAGCTAAGTGCAGTAACAGTTCGACTCATTCAGTCACCAGGCTCTCATCCGGTAACAATCTTCACCAAGTCTATGATTTTTCGCATCGTTTTGTTGCCGAAGATACCGTCAAAGATGTCCATCTTGCATTTTGTTCATCCCAAATGGTCCATGTAGTCGCAATTGGGGCGGTCGTTGCCTTCTTTTTCCTTGTGTCATCGCATAATTTATCACAAAAATCCAGCAAGCTATTCAAATCGGCACCCGTGTGGTTTTGTAAGTCGAGAGCACAACAGACCTCAGCCCAAACCTTGGTGGAGAAATTGCATCTGTAGAATAAGTGGTCGCGGTCTTCTGGTTGTCGGTCACAGAGGTAGCACCCCCTACTCACCATTGTACCATGTTTTGCCAGCCTATCAAGGGCCTGTAGTAGATTTAAGATTACGCGGTATAATGTACAAGCATGCTTTGGCACCACACTATTTTTCCACAAGAGGTGGACAAGGCACGGGCTCGGCTCTTTTCCTGAATAATTCAAAAACTTCTCTAAAGGAAAGTAGCCCCCGAGTGAGTTGAAGGTTGTAGTGAGGGAAAACCCTGCACGAGCATCGAGGATAGCTTTCCAAACAAGTGAATCTCCGCGAGAAAACCCTGCACGAGCATCGAGGATAGCTTTCCAAACAAGTGAATCTCCGCTCGCCTTGGAGTTGGGAAAAATCCCAGCCTCCCTCTTAGATATATGTCCTTCATGAAATTTGCCCAAATAAAATTCTTAGCATTCGATGTTCCGGAACCAAGCCAAGATCATGGCCTCGGGCATGCCTACAAGAGAATGCAGGCCAAGTCCTATTTCCTTAGGCAGGCAGATCACGTCCCATTTAACGTGGTGGGTGCCATAGATCCAAAGAAAGTCCGCACAAAGTGCGTCCACCTTTTTAATAGTCCCCATGGGAATGAGAATTCCTGAGATCCAGAAGAGATACACATCTGAAATCTGAAATGACAGAACCCGACAATTGCAGACGACTAGCAATAGATAGGGACCTTGCTTTCCAGTCGCAAAGCAAGGTCTTCACTTGATCAGTAAGCACCTTGGCAGCAGCCGACCTGCTCCTACCAGGAGAGAGCAGGATTCCAAGGTATTTGGCTGGGAGAAGGTGTTTTAACATGCCCACTTCAGGATAGAGGCAGAAATCAGCAGTGGCAGACCCAAGCAGTATAATCTTGCTTTTCCTCACGTTCACCGCCAAGCTAGACATACGCTCAAACTCTTCCAGAATACACCTGACCCCCTTGAGGGAGCTGGTCATTTTTTTTTACAAAAGAACAGTAAGTCATCTATGAAGATGAGGCGGGAGGGGACCTTTGCTCTCCCCGTACGCATGGGGAGAAGGCGCTTACGGAGGATCGTTGATTCCACCAGTAATGAGAGGTTGTCCATGGCTATGATGAATAGCAAGGGGCTTAAGGGGTCTCCCTAGCAAAGCCTTCTCGTGGAAGAGAAAAAATTGTTTGGGGAGCCATCGACAATGACCGAGAACTAAGCATAGGATATGTGGTTCCTGATCCACCCAATCCAATTATCATCAAAACCTCTTAGCTTCATATTGTCCAACAAAATCGAATGCTTTGGAAAGATCGATCTTGACACAAGCTTTTCCTGCATTGACCTTACGACCAAAGCCATGAACCACCTACTACGTCATTCTAATGCAGTCACCCATCGTTTGCCCCGTGACGAAAGCCGTCTGATTCGGCGCTACGAGGTCAAGTATGACCACATCTAACCTGGCTGCCAGTATCTTAGAGAAGATTTTATATAGCACGTTGCATCACACAATTGCCTAAAATCTCTTAGACCTGTCGGAGTCTCCACCTTTGGCACAAGGGTGAGAAAAGTGTGGTTTGTGTCTCTTGGGATTGCCCCTCCGTCAAATAGGAAGCCCATGGCCCTCGTTAGGTCATTTTTTTAAGTAAGGTCCAGTGCCTCTTGAAGAATCCATAGTTGAATCCGTCTGGCCCAAGTGCTTTGGAGGAATGGATGCTTTTGAGGGATTTCCTAGATTTTGCTCTCCAAGAACTGTCTAGAAAGACATTGTTTGGCCTCTTAAGAGAGTAGGGACTTAGGCTCCGGGGGCATGACCCTTTCCGTCTGCGGCATCGCCGAAGCAAGCAGTGCAGTGAAATATCTGATGGCTTCTGAGGCTACCTTGGCGTGCTTGTTTACAAGGTTACCTGCTTCATTTAAGAGGAAAGGATATGGTTCCTTGTGCATCAAGAGCAGGCCTTTAAATGGAAGAACCTTATGTTCCTATCTCCCAGCCTTAGCTAATCAACTCAACTTTTCTGCTTCCACATCGATTCCTCATCAGCTTCAAGCTTCTCAGCAAATTCCTTGGCATCACTCTCAAGCTATGCAAGCGTGGGATCAAGGGGATCCACTCTGAGGGTTAATTTAAAAGGCTGGGCACATGTAATAACTCTCCCTGGTCTTTTTTCACATCCCCATCATCAACCTCCCATATTTGAAGGACCACCTTGACTACCATTAACTTGCATTAGAACCTCTCCACGGGGTTGCCCTGGGTAGGAATGGCCCAAGCGCAAAACCACCTCATCGTAGCCATTCCTTGCAGCCCAGTAATCAAGGTAGTGAAACGGCATAATCCTAGAAGGTGGGACACAAAGCACGACAGACATGATGAGATGATCCGTTGAGGGAAAAGGGGAGTACCTCATCTTAGTATGAGGCAGAATTGTCCTCCATAAACCATTAACCAGAGCACGGTCAAGTCGAGCCGCAATTATACCCAGCCCGATAGTTGAATTTTTCCAAGTCTAGTGGTTCCTCGAGGCTACAAGATCCTCAAGCCCTGCTCTTTTGATACAATCATTGAACTCATTCATCTCTACTTCGTTGGGTGGTCGTCCTCCGATCTTCTCATGGTGGTAGAGAACCACGTTGAAGTCCCCCTCCACTATCCAAGGAAAATTGGCTCTACCGCTGCAGCTTATGAGGTCCCTCCACATCTCCCTCCTTGCAGTGGAGGAGTTGGACCCGTAAACCACATATAGCATGAATGCAACCCCCCCCCCCCCCCCGTATTCATGCAATTAAGCGTTACGACTTGGTCAGTCATTGCTTAAGGAATACAAGACCATCTAGCCTCTTTCCACATCACATAAATGTGACCTAGTGCAGTGTCGTTATGTAGGAATGTACATCCTTGGGGGACAAGTCTGGCGAATTTACTCATGCTCTCATGCCGGATTTTGATTTTTACCAGTCCAACAGTTTCTGAGTTGAGTCTCTTCAATTCGAGGAATAATTTTTTTATCTTCCTCGGCCTATTGAAGCCCCTAGTATTGCAAACAATGATCATCAATACACATATTCGGGTATAGGGGCACTGATTGGGGTGCAGTTGAGCCTTTGCGGAGCTTTTTGGAGCCCCTTCTTTTTTTTTATGTGATATTACCACCCAGTTGGGGTTTAGTACATAGGAAGTCTGGGGGGTCCTCCCATTCCGTAAACGATTTCCCTCGTTCAACATCCCTAAGCCGCTAGGTAGTTGCCCTACCCATCTCCTCCGAAGGGCGGTTTAATTCCAAGTCAACACACATAGGGAGAGAGCCCCCCAGCTTCTTCAGTGGGCGTGGGGGCGTTGTAAGAGTGTTCTTGGACCAATAGGGATGGTTGTAAACGGTGTTGGTCCCTTCCTTCTAGGTGCTTTATCCTGTACAACGGGCGGTGGGAGTGGTTGTGTAGGGTAAGTTGCAGACTGCGATGACCTCAAGTCCAGCTATCCAATTTGGGGTAGGCCATTAGCAGATTGGCGATTTACGTCAAGGCTATCTCGCTGATCAGAGCAATTAGCCACCTTCCATGTCGATTCAAAAGAGGTAGCCATCTCCTGAATTGGTTCCAGATCAGGAGGACACTCCAAATTCGAAGGCGGTGCTAGCATAGTGGTGGGCTCTTGGGCAGGGGCTCCAAATTTAAGGTTGGAGACACCCCTAGTGGTTGAATAAGTATGTAAGGATAGTATTGACTCCCGTGGCCGAAAGTCACACGGTGCTCACACTTTGGGGGCTTCCACTCCAGCTCGACGCCAATTTGTATGTGTCAGCCTAAATTGAAAACAAGAGGCAGGGAATCGAGAATAGTGGTCGAGGCTTTGACGGAAATGCAGCATCGAGCATGACCTTCCTCACGGCCCAAAGTAGTGGCGGTGTCCATAAAAAAGTGGCGTGTCTATCAGGCATGCCAGTTTGTTCAAGACTAGAGTAAAGGAGAGTCCTAATGGCAACCCTTGTAATCTGACCCACAAAGGGATTTCTGATGGGAGGTCCCTCTCAAGGCAGGAGTTGTTGGCCTCCCAACGCTTGAGCACCATGAGACGCCCCTGGAATAGCCTTGGACCTCCATCCAACAGGCGTTGGCATTCCACATCGAAGGAGAGTTGTATGTATAAGAAACCCCTCGTTGAGATATAAGCATATGCCCCCAATTGGCCTCCATACTTTCTCAACGAACATTGAGAGAAGTTTAAGGAAGGGCTTTTTACCTAGGACAAATGTTGATAAATCATGTATTATATCAAGCTCAATTCCTTAAGCAAACATCTAAAAAATTCCTTAGTATCATATTTTTGTAATTATGTGTCCATGAACAATATCATTTTATTAACATAGAGATACCATAAAAATATCAAACTCAGAAAATCAAATAAAAAAAGGAAGAGTGTCTCTATGTATACTTGTACATACTTACACAAAAATAAGAAATAAATGGGATGAAAATGCTATTTATTTTACCTAACCATCTGATGAATCCATGATTTATCATATTTTATATCTTTTGAGCAAAATAATACGTGTTTAATCCATGTATTTTTCTTAGTTTATGCATAATTTTCATCCCATAATTTTTATACTCATTGCATTCAAAATCATCTAAGAATTTTGTGTACAAATTAATTAAAAAAGAAAAATTTTGTGTTGATTAATTTTAAATAAATACGAATCCCAGGCCCATATTTGAGTTTCTAAGCATTTTTTATTTTTCAAGTCTGCATTAGAAGAGGCCCAGGGGGCTCTATGATTCCCTCCTTCATTTTGGCACCATAACCGAGGACTCGACAACTTTACGTAACTTATTTTAACATTTTGATCTTTTTTATTCTATTTTTTGTAAATTAATTTTATTTATTTATTTTAGGTTAAATTTTTTTAAAAATAGTGGATCGCTCTCTCATTCTCTCTTGCTTTAATTCAGATCCAACAAGCCAACCTAATATGGTACGATCTAAATGGTATGAGAAACCTATATTAGGACTTTCCCACCACTTAGACAATCCTAGATGCTTTGCATTTGTGTATGTATTAAAAAATCTCATGAAAATCATAAATTCAACTACTTCTTGTTGCATTCATCTTTGTGGTTTCTCTCCCTCTGCTCACCAATTAAACAAGATGACAATTTATTGCTCGCATAAATCAGATAAGTATGGAAAGTCACCACATGGCTGATACAATAGCAGTCTGAAGTGCTTAAAGCATTATACATTGTACATAATTTCACGTGCACAAACAACCAACCTTAGGTCAATGCCAAAACTCCTATGTAGGTTTCTTGACTACCGAATTTAAAACTTTTAGCTACTTCTCAATGAGGGAAACCTTAGCAGGGTGGGTGATTAAAGGATACCACATTTGGCATCGTCCTCCAAAAATACAGATAGATGTTCTACGGTCCGTGTACTTTCACACATACTGACTGGAAGTGGATGTAAGTAAGTGTAGGAATTTGAGATAGTCATTAATCTACAAATAGATTTTAGGTCATTCTTTTTTATGTGCTTGAGTTTTTGTGAACAACAAATTAATTTTTTGAGAAGATAACCGCTTTTGCGACAATTCATGTGTGTTAGCTAATCAATCTTGTTTTATTTATTTTGTGCTTTGTGTAAACTTGCATTGTATTTATTTGTGGTTGAAGCTTTTAAAACCTTAATTATGGAAAGAATTCAAGTTGTCCTTAATGTTATGCATGTGAAATTGAGGTTAAATCATGTTTTTGCCTTGAATCATTTAGAGGATACAAAACAATTTTCTTAACCCACCGACCCACCTATTCTATTACTGATTGAATATGACATAGATGAAGTGATGAATCTAGTATAAAAATATCAAGAGGATGAGGAACATAAAATGAGAGAGTCATTAGATCAAAGTGTAAAATCGATGAATCCTCTAGATATTTCTTCTACCCTTTGCTAGATATCACGATTCCTACTTGATGAATCTAACAGGCTGAATTTTTCCTCTCACTAAATCTGGCAATCGTTTATCCTCTTCCACATCACCTGGATTTTAGGAACCTTTCTATTGATGAGCGGTATCATTTCGAGGATTTCGGTCTACCATCTCTCTTGGATACCACCAGAACCTTATCAAGAAACCCAAGCTTCATTTATGACACTTAACTTGACCAATGACACAATCACTCTAGGTCAACATGATTTGAATTTGAAAACCATGCTCTATGAGGATTTCACTATTACATTTTTTTATAATTCTAAGGATAAACATGGGGGATTTTGGAGACAGTTGTATTTCAGAGAAAATCTAATTATTGTAATATAACCTCTCAAAATGAATAGATAATGTTATACTTTGATGAGTAATATTTTAATATTATTGAGGAAGAATTTACAGAAGATACATGGCTGATTCTCAAAATCTCTAAATGACTAACTCTGGTGATATTTCTAATTTTTTTCATTCACAATCAGAGCATTGTTATTATCAAAATTTCCATTGACTTAGAAGATGAATATTTTGACTCAGACGAAGCTATTATATCTGAATGCCGAGACTCTGAAGGACAAGCTCTAGACACTGATTTTGGAGATGATCTTGAAATTGGATAAAATTTTGAAAAGAAAAAAGTGAAATAATTTCAAGATTCTTGACTCAAATAAATCACAATGAACTTTACAAATCAAGAGATGTACCGTATGAACATGAGATAATTGATGAGTTTGTAGGTCAGTTTGGGAATTATTTAAATTTGGTAAAGATGAATATGATTTTGTGAGTGGATTAAAATTTAAATGCAGAGATGAGAATGAATCTGAACCTAATAAAAATTTCAAGAATGGTTTGAAAAGAGAGATTGATAGAGTAGTTGATGAGATCCTCTTCCCAGCAACCCCTGATCAGCTGTCAGATGTCTTCCTCGATGACTCTCTTGAGTATGAGAAAACAATGTCTACCTCCATTTCCTTCTCAACATTGGAAGAACAACTACATCACTCGGTATATGATTCCCATTACACATTCTCTATCACCAATCCAGTTTCAAATCATGATGAGCTTATGTACCCTTATCCTTTCTGGATCGAAACCAAGGAATATCTCCAAGTACTTGAGGATAACTCGCTTACTAATTTAGAGGCTCAACCTTGGTTAGACCCATCATATGCGGTCTCATCCTCATTGGTAGCTAATATAGAGGAAGATCGCACTGATGACACACACACTTCCTCTCAAACCTCCTTCCCTTCTATACTCCAAATAATTGTACATGTTAAGGTTGGATCCTGATGGCATGATCCATGTTTTGATTTGAAATCTATAAATGATGCCATCTAAAATAGTTATAGTGATATAACGAAGGGAGATGATTATGAATCATAGTTGGCAATTGAGGATTTTATACTTAACTCTATCAACCTTTCAACTCTATTGACCAACTCTCTGCAATCCCAATATACCATCTCCATCCATTGGCCTCATCGTAGTTTTCCATACATGTATACTGCACCATCAAGTGACACGTGATATTCCTAACCCCGGAGCCTGGCTGGGAGCGTTCAAATCAATACATCATGGGACAAACCCCACAAATTTTTTTACTTTTTATTCTGAATAAATATAAGAAAAACCTCACAAAAAGATGGGAAAAACCAATTTAAAAACAAATCAAAAAGTACCTTTCATCACTTGCATTTGCACTCTCGTCATTCTTGTTGCCCACGATTTTATCACCATATGGACATGGCTCCTACTAAGCATGGGGGTGCATAACATTTCATGCATGCCATTTTTTGTCATATTTTTTTTATAAAAAATCTATTTTCATGCATTCTATTTTGTTTTACATTACGTTTATTTTCAAAAAAATCCATTTTTTTCTTTTTATTGCATTATTTTTAAAAAAAGAAAAAAATAAAAAAGTTATGATATTTTCTAAAAACCTTTGCATTTTTTGCATGTTTTACAAAAAATAACAAAAACATTTGCTTATACCAAAAATCCCATACATTTTCAAAATTTTCTCTTTTTTTAAAAAATAGCAACATTTTTTCTTTAAAAATCGAAAGAATATTTTCCTAATTTTCTCCTTTTTAGGATTCGAAGTATAGTTTTATGGATTTTAGACTTAGACCAAGAAGACCTTAATCCACTTAATTTCATAAGACTTAATTAGGTTTATGTATTCGGTTTCTTCATGTCTTTTTGAGACTTAATTCCTTGTGTTCTGCTAATTTTATGTAGCCACCAAAATATATGTCTAAATAGATCATCTTGATAGATAAAACACTCTTTTACTATTGATTGATTTATCGAACAAACTGCACCTTACACCTTAATTCAACTTAGTTTGCTTTTACAAGTGACTGTTCAATCTCTAGCGAGGAACTGGAGTAACTCTGAATCTCGAGTTAAGCAAAATCCAATGATTTAAGTTTAGGAACTACTTATTTTCTATAAGTTTGGGTCTATCAACAAACTTAACTAGTACATGTATCTGAAAGACACATTTTGTATATCTACACTCTTGATGACCAATGCAAAAAATCCTATAAAAAGAAGGTACAAAAGGGATGCCCACTCGAAAATGCAAATGCAAAATAAAGATCTGCTAAAGAAAAATATATTCAAATAACCCAGCTCTACCAAATAAGCCAAGTAGCAAACCAATATTGATACTAGTTTAAAAGAGGTCAAAGAGTCCCATGGTTATTCTCTACAAAAGAAAAAAAAATGAAAGGAACAGACCAACGTGGTCTACAGAAAACCCCATAAAATCCAAGTTCCCTAGAATTTGCATCCATCTTCTTTTACTGACAGATTCAGGTGAAATGAGAATAAGCCTAGACTCAGAGAGCATAGAGGCTTTAGATTTTATGAATCTCATGATGCCCTTCTTAAGGTTGTAGGGTATACATGTCTTGCAAGTTAGGAAGAGCTATAACTTTTACACACAGTTCAAATTCAACTCAAGGTTAAAGAGAATATCTATTGATCGAGATGATTTGACTTGACCTAATGATGGAATCAACTAAAGTTGATAGGAACTCAAGGGATGTTGAATTGAATACTCGAATCTAAGGGGAGCTCGAACACATTATTAATCTAATGGTCGACCCAGTCTATGTTCAATATTTGCTTAAAACTGACTTTAAATATCAGGACTTTGTGGGTGTGTCTGCTGGAAACCCTCATTTTAGATTCTTTAATTATTTTCTATTTCTCATTGCATATCATTGTATTGCCCGGACTAGCAAAAATTAAGTATGGGGGTATGATGAATATGTGATTTATCATATTTTTATATCTTTTTGGGCAAAATAATATGTGTTTAATCCATTCATTCATTCCATAATTTTTATACTCATTGCATTCAAAATCATCTAAAAAATTACTCAAGAAAAATTGCATTAATTAATAAATATGGGATCCAAGCTCATACTAGAGTTTCTAACCACTTTTTGTTTGCAGGTCTACATTAGAAGAAGCCCAACGGGGCTCTCTCATTTCCTCCTTCATTTGAAAAAAATCACTACAGGATAAAATAACCGATGTCGGAATTTCAAAAAAAATAAAATAAAGTAAAAAAAGAGGCACTGATGTCAGTTAACATGAAGTCAGTCGCCCCCTCCATCTTCTCCCACGCACAATGCCGCTCCCAGCAGCGTCTCTCCTTCCTCGCGCCACAACCGCAATGACACCCCCTCTGCTTCCCTCACGTGCCAAACGCCACAGGGTGGTAGGCTTCCCTCTAGCATCACTCCTCCTCCCCTTCTCCCTTGCTCCTTTATAATGGGAGGAGGAGATTGACAGATCAAGGAACCCATCATGGGCTTCGCCCCCTCCTTCCCACACCCACTAGTCCGCCACCGCCATCTGCCTCCTTCTGTCATCACTACTGCCGCTTCGCATGATGTCTCCACGTGCCACCTCTCTGCCTCCCCTCCTCGCATCGCCCATGACTAAGGAAGAAGTAGGGGTCGAGGAACCCCTCGTAATTTGGCTTTCTTTTAATTTTTTATAAGTTTCGAATCTAAAGGTAATTTTACTAACCTTTTATTTATTCTCTATAATTTTTCAATTTCAAATTTCATATTCCATGACATTTACATTTTTTATATTCAAGTTATGTTATTTACATTTTCACCCTTAAAGGACCTTTCTGCAATTTTCATAAAGTTTATTTTTCCTGCAATTTTCTCATAAACATTTTTATTAGAAAATTTCTCCTTGTTTAGATAGTTTTTAGTAATCGCTTTCACCACCCTTAACTTTTTATTTATTTACATTTAAGCCTCTTCTAGAAAATCACACAAATGCCACCTACCACTTTCAAAAATCACCAAAAATAGTAGAAAAATAAAAAAATTCTCAAAAAATTTCTCTGTGATCCTTATGATGTCTAGAACCTAGTGATACATGTTCAACATATTCTAATCTCAGAAATAAAAGTAAAAATAAGATTTGATTTGAGTCAATAAAGTCAAAACTTTGTAAATAGAATAAAAAGTTGCGTGAAATTATATGATTCATTGTGGATCGATCATCTACTTGTACTATACATATTTCAATATATGTTGGCTTGTAGTTGAATAAATTTTATCTAAATATCTCGATTTTCGTGTGTGCACAACGGCAATATAAAAAAACTTTTTATCGCATGTAAAATCACATCTTCGCCACTCTAATCTGAGAAAACTAATTGGGTCGATAAAGTAAAGAGAGAAAAATCAAAGAAAATCTAAAAGTAGTCTTACACTTGTGTATATTCACTTGTATATTTATGTGCACAAAAATTCACTAATTTCGAATGATCTCATATCAACTCCAAATGATGTGAAACTACCTCCACTCTATAGCTAATAATCACCTCATTTAATGAAAATCCAATTAAAAATACCAACTTGTATTAACAACCAACGAAGCCAAATAGTAGCTTCCATAATGCCTGAATTAAAACCTAATTACATATCTTAAGTATACAGACGTTACCTTTAAAACCAATCTACTCACCTATAAATTAACATTTCTCTTTAATATCGTTAAATCAAGAATGCTTTCAAGGGATTTATACATAAAACTTGGGTTCTTAGGTAAATGCATATATTGTACAATCAAACGGTCAGATTACTATTTTTTTCATGTGCATAATCAACCTTTTCAATTTCAATTTTTGTTGCGTTATTTGACCGCGGACCTGTTATTTGACCGCGGACCCAGACAGATAGGGATGACTATTGGGCTAGACCAGCCCAACCCTAGTCCAAATGAAAATTGGGTCGGGCTTGGGTCCAAAAGGCCTCAGGCTTGGCTCGGCCCAGCACGACTCGACCAATGAGCTCGACCCGAAGAGGGCTCGAACCCCTTCGCACATCCTACAAGTATGAAACTCCCATCTTTGCTTGTGCACTTTGTTTCTCTATCATGTCTTCGTACATTGTTTATAACCGGTGTAAGTTTGTCTCACTCTTTTCAATTTCTATACATGAGAGACATTCATAGTATTTAGCATTGAGTACACTTTTATAGAATGAGAAATCCTTAGATATGGCAGAATTTGATTTTAATTATTTCACAAGTATTATGGTATATATTTTAAATATTTTGGCTTGTCTAACTTGAGTTGAGATTGACTTGAAATAAAAGACTCAAAGTTAATAATCTTTAATGAGTGAAGATGGCCCGACCCGGTTAAAGCCCGATCCATAGGAATTGGGCTACCTTAACTTTGATCGAATAAAAAAATTTGCGAAACTAAATCCAACCCAAAATCAGAATTTTTTAAACGAACTTGAACCCTTCAGAGCCCGACCCAACCCGACTCATGTGACATATCATCAAAATCATAGAATAAGCGGAAGTGAAGTCGCATACGTTACACATGTGACATGACATTTACGGGGAGGCCCTCTAAATTCCTCCCAAGTGATCTCGAGTCCCCACCAGTTGGGAATGCACGCGCACCTCACGTAACCCAAGGCAACGATTTCGCACCTGACACCCTTGTGAATTACGAATAATTGATATTTATTTTGGAAAAGTTGCAGTTATTCACCTGACTTTAAGAGCTATTATCTCTCTAATCCAAGCATGTTTTAATATGTATTTTTTTAGAATGCTGAACTTGAACGCTCTATATCCAATGTTAATTTGAACATTTTATGAGATGAAATGAAATTATTATGATTTTTGAATGAAACTTGCATCTCTGGCTTATAGAAATCATATAAAATCACTTGCTTCACATTTTGGGATGATTTTTGGAAATGATGTTGATTTGGTATAGATTTTATGAATGCCAAATTTCTTTGAGGTTTATTAAATTTTTAGCATGTTTTTATGAATGTTGATTTGGTAATGATTTGGTATGGAGAATTTTTATAAGACTAGCCTTGGTTCAATTAAATTGAGCATCTACTCTAATTCTTAGAAAATTGAAAATGCCTGGTGGTAGTTACATCTTATTGCCAAGAGTTGACAAAAAAGTACTGTGGGTTCTTCTTGTTATGTAGTTTAACATATCCAAAAACTATAAAATCATTACACCTACAGACTAAAAATCACAAAAACTCTAAAAAAATAAAAAAAATAACATTTTTATTAAAGTTTAAAAGAAATAGTGTTTTATAAACCTTAATTATTGTACATTTAAGACAGTGTCATAATTTAAGGTCCCATTTTGTGCATAAATCGTATTTTATAAGTTTCCTTTGTTTACCATTTTAAATTGTTTTAAAACTTAATTGCGACCTCTTTTTTGTTTTATATTTATTTTTCTTTAAAAGTACTGAAAAGTATTTGCAAAATTTTAAAGTCACGATTTTTCTTTTTGCTTCTAATACATTATTATCATTTTTTACAAATATTAAACTCAATTTTATTTCTATTTTTATGTAAATAATCTACAATTTTATTTTTATAATATAAAATTAAAATTTAATTAAAAATTTGGAAAACTAAAAATATATTAAGAAATAACACCTCAAAATTCAACAACAATTTGAAATACAAAAAACACAAAAGAAATAAAAACAAGTGGACTGGAACTATGTATGTGGTTGACTTGAGAGGTATGTTGCCACTCACTATAAAACCCTCGGGGTCCGTCTGATTGCAGGGTTGGACAGGGTTGGGTTGGGCAGGGGTACCCCTGTGAATAGTAAACTGTGAGGAGGAGAACCCTGTTTGGTTGCAGGGCCAACCCGGGTTGGGCCAAGCCAACCCTGCCCAACCCTGCAACCAAACGAGCCCTCAGTGTTAGACCCATGTACACTTGCCTTGGTTAACAATTAAGTGTTTAAATTAAATTTGCCTATGAATTGAACTTGACCCGTGCTATAACTGACTATCTTTACTTAGGGTTGGAGTTCCATTTATCAATTGATTGCGAGAGAGATATATATGGGTAAAATGTGTATGCCCCCTAGGGGGAGCTAACTTAGCTCCCCCCACGTTTTTTTCACAAATTTTTTTTATTTTTTTTGAAATCTAAAACCGTGTAAATTTATTATTAAATACCTATATTATGTCATTCAAATTTCATCCGAAACAGAGACTCCTATGACCTCCATCCAAACGGGGTCGATTTAAAAAATCATGTTACCGTTAAAAAAATGACTGTCTGGATGGAGGCCGTAGGAGTCTCTGTTTCACACGAAATTTTTATGACATAATATAGGGATATAGTGATGAATATTCACGGAAAAAATTTCAAAAAAAAATAAAAAAATTGAAGAAAATCGGGTGGGGGGAGCTAAGTTAGCTCCCCCTAGGGGGCAGCCCCATTTTCCTCTATATATATATATATATATATATATATGGGGTTGATGGGGCCGTCCCACCACAGTTTTGGGTAAATTTTTTTATTTTTTTAAAAATATCATCATGTATATTCATCTCTATATCCATCCTATATGTCATTCGAATTTCGTCAGAAACAGAGACTCCTACGACCTCCATCCAGACATTGTCGATTTAAAAAATCCTGCGACCGTTAAAAAATGACGTCTGAATGGAGGTTGTAGGAGTCTTTGTTTCTGACGAAATTCGACTGACATATAGGAGGGATATAGGGATGAATATACATGGTGATATTTTTCCAAAAAAAATAAAAAAAACTTTGCGAAAAATGGGGTGGGGCAGCCATGTTGGCTGCCCCTAAGGGGCAGCCCCATTTCCCCCTATATATAGGGTTTATCCAGTGAGTCATGTGCTCATTTGAGTTTTTTTAAGCACGCGTGATCATCCGTGTGATAATGATCTTGTGGTTCTGAGCAAAATTAGTTAATTTTCAAATTTAGCGCTAAGAATGAGTTGCCATAACCACTCCCCGCATGTTATACGCAATTTAATTCCTTTTTTGATATGCAATTGCGTATTCATTAATTGCCACATTATTTTTTCCAAAAAAATCATGAGAATCTCCTCCTTTCTTTGGTGACAATCAAAATACGCTTCACATTGAGTTACTGAAATAAATACGTCACTTTTCATATATATTTTTTATACAAAGTTATCGATTCCATTGCAAACATTACTGAAATAAATACAAAGTTACCTTTCATGTATGTTTTTTATTCGTAAAATGTTGCTGATAACATTTGTATAAGTTACTTGCTATTTGTTGGGTGTTACTTGTCTTTCAGTCATTCTTACTAATAACACTTGTACAAAGTTACTAATGTTAATACAACAATTACTGATTACAAATGTCCACATTACTGAACTCATTGCAATTATTACTGAAGTTGTAGTAACTATTGTCCATACAATAATTAATGAATAGGTAACGTACAACAATTACTAATTACAAATGTTCATATTATTGAACTCATTCTGATTGTTACTGAAGATTTAGTTACTTAGTACTTCTAAATAATTATTTAGATAATTGAGTTAGAATATTACTGAAGTTATACGCACAATTAGTGAATATTCATGTCCATATTACTGACTCATTGCGATTAGTTACTAAAATTATAGTTATACATCAATTATTTATTTGGTAAATACATTTATTAATTACCCTTTTTATTAGTTATAGAATGATTTGTTCTTAATATTATTGTCAAATATGTTCTTCTTGCTTCTTTAATCAATAAGTATGCAACGATCATCGACACTTCTTAATTTTTTCTTCCACGAAACATAAGTGTCCAGACATCTGGCGTACCTGAAATAATAAATTATCAGTAGCATTTGTAAAATGAATCAATAACTATGTAAGACAAATATATGTACATGAAAAGTAAGAACTGTATTTATAATAGTAACTCAATGCGAAGCATAGGTAATTTGATGAGCTACTCAAGTAACTTACTGAATTGAGATCAGTAAAATAAACTTCAGAATTCATATCAGTAAGAATTCACTATTTTGAAAGTAAGTAGATTCATTTTTGCAAAAAAAAATCAGTAACTTTTAATTCTATATCAGTAACTAATTGCAAAGTACAAATAAATATTTAAGTTACTTAGGTAACTTGTAGAATTTTTATCAGTGATTCAGTATATGTTCAAAGTAAAACATTAAAAGTAACAATTCTGTTAGTAATAGTAACATAAAATATCTTATAATTAAATTAAGTAAATATATCAGTACTATGTATATCTTAAAAGTAACGCATTAAAAAGTAACAATTGTGTTAGCAATAGTAACATAAAATATCTTATAAGTAAATTATATAAATACATCAGTAATTCAATATATTTTCAAAGTAATATATGAAAAATAATAACTGTGTTTATTGTAACTTTTTATTATATGAAGTCAAAATACTTTTGATAAAAAATCAATTAGGACTTCAGATCGTGTATCAAAATGAATAAAAATTGATATTATGAACGTCACTTTCTCATATTTGAATCATACTTCTCGAATAAATATTTCTTACGATAAAAATATGCAGTATTCATAAAATAAATATTACTGAATTCATCATCTCACTCGTTTTATCCAAAAACAAAAACTTCTAATAAAATCAAAATATCATTAAAACAACGAAAATAAAAATAAGCGATAAAATCATGAAATCGAATCACATACCTCTCATCCTGCGTTGGAACGAAACAAATGCCTTGCGTTGGAACGAAACGATAGATTTTAACAATCATATACATATGTCTTCCACTCTTCAGAAACGTAAAGCTATTTTTAGAAATATTTTAATCTCCGATTTTGTTTTATTTCCACATGAAAATCGGTTCCTATTTTTTGGAGATTGAATCTTGTGGATGGACAGCTACAATTGAGTGCTCATCCCAACTCTAATAGGCATAGGGCTCATTGGATAAAAATCATATATATATATATATATATATATAGGATTCAATGGGGTTGCCCCCATGGAGCAGCCAACATGGCTGCCTCCACCTCATTTTCACGCAAAAATTTTATTTTTTGCAAAATATCACCATGTATATTCATCTATATATCCCTCCTATATGGCATTCGAATTTCGTCAGAAATAGAGACTCATATGCCTTCATCTAAAACAGATCGATTACAACATTGTTTAGACCGTTGAAATTACTTGCTTCAGATGGGTAGCATAGGAGTCTCTGTTTCTGACAAAATTCGAATGATATATAGGAGGGATATATAGATGAATATATATGGTGATATTTTTGAGAAAAATAAAAAAATTACGAGAAATAGGGGCGGGGGTTGCTATGTTGGCTGCCTGAAGGGAGCAACCCTATTTTTTACACACACACATAGAGAGAGAAAGAGAGAGTGGGGGTGCGTTAAATGGGGATGCTCTCGTCCCATTTTTTGTTTTTTTTATTTTTTTGGAAAATTCCTTCCGTGGAATTTCATCACTATATCCTCATATTATGTCATTCAAATTTCATGCGAAACAGAGACTCATATGACCTTCATCCAGACAATCATTTTTTTCCGGTAACCGAATTGCTAAAATCGACCTCATCTAGATGGAGGCCGTAAGAATCTCTTTTTTGCGCAAAATTTGAATGTAATAATATAGGTATATATTGATGAAAATCCACGAAGAAATTTTCAAAAAAAATGAGCGAAATGACGCGGGAGGAGCCAAGTTAGCTCCCACGTAGGGGGTAGCTCCATTTTACCCATATATATATATATATATATATATATATATATAGGCCAGGGAGGCTGTTTTGAGTAACAGCCAACATGGCTGTTACACAAGGCAGTTTCCCCTCCTTTTTTATTTTTTTTCAAATTTTTTTTCATATATATTCATCTATATATCCCTCCTACATGTTATTCAAATTTCATGAGAAACAAAGACTCCTAAGCCCTTCATCTAGAAGGGGTAGATTGCAACAAATTTCAGACCGTTGAAAATTACCCGGTCTAGATGGAGGGCTTAGGAGTCTTTGTTTCTCACGAAATTTGAATGACATGTAGGAGGGATATATAGATGAATATACATGAAAAAATTTTGAAAAAAAAAATAAAAAAATGGGAGAAACTGCTCCGTGTAACAGCCAAGTTGGCTGTTACACAAAACAGCTTCCCTTTTCTCATATATATATATATATATATATATATTGAGAGAGAGAGAGGGAGGGAGGGAGGGGGGTTGGGGAGCTTGCACCATGGTGCAATTTACATGCACCGGTGCCATAAACATTCAACTTTTGATATTTTTTGAAATGAAATCATGTGGGATTTAGGTCACTATATATCACCATGACGTCATTTAAAAATCAACTTAATTCAAGACTTCTAACACATCCAACATGACTGCGATAATTTAACGGTCTCATAATTGCTGAAATATTGCCCTTCCAGATTGACAAGTTAGGAATGTCTGTTTTATACAAAATTTGAAGCACATATTCCACTAATAGGTCTAAGTAAATCCCCTAAGGTTTCAATTATAAAAAATGAGCGTTTGTGGCATCGGTGCGTGTAAAGTTTCATGCACTATGGTGCAAGCTCCCCAAACTCATATATATATATATATATATATAGGAGAAACTTTAAATGTGACGTGGTCTCACCATATATATGGTGAGCCACCCTCAGTTTAGGCATCTTTTTAATATATTTTACAATTTATTGTTTCATACATATAACAATAAATATTAACACAATATGTATAGTGAAATAAAATTATAAAAATATTATTATATTGTATGAAAATATTAATTTAAATTTAGATGCTATATTTTACAAAATTTATTTTTTAACAATGTGCAGTTTATACTTTTACAAAACTGTTACAGAGTTTTTACTAAATTCCCAGTGGCCTTTACAATTTCAGAAAAACCCTCACCTCATTTGAAAGGTCCCATATATATATATATATATATATGGGTAAAATGGGGCTGCCCCCAGGGAGTAGCCAACTTGGCTACTCCCACCCCTATTTTTCCCTCATTTTTTTGGAAAATAAAAATTTGTATATTCATCATTATATCCCTCTCACATTCTATTAAAATTTTGTCAGAAACAGAGACTCTTAAGCCCTCCATCCAGACGTCATTTTTTTAACGGTCGCAGGATTTTTTAAATCGACCATGTTTGGATGGAGGTCGTAGGAGTCTCTGTTTCTGACGAAATTTTAATAGAATGTGAGAGAGATATAATGATGAATATACAAATTTTTATTTTCCAAAAAAATAAAAAAAAATGAGGGAAAAATAGGGGTGGGAGTAGCCAAGTTGGCTACTCCCTGGGGGCAGCCCCATTTACCCCTATATATATATATATATATATATATATATATATATATATATATATATATATATATTTGGGGACCCTGAGCCCATGTGCAGGCAGCCCCCCTGCACCCTCAATCCGCACCGTCTATCTCCATTCCATCCAACGGCTCCCACAAACTTCGGTTGACCCTCTGCCACAGAGAAAAAAAACCCTCGTATCCAACCCCACCTCTCCCTCTCGCGATCTACCCCCACTCCAGTCCCAAACCTTGCGCCGCAGCAGTGCGATCTACCTGTCGTGGGGCTCTACCTGCTCTCGCACTGCAGCAACTCGTCCTCGGCTCCACTTGCTCAAGCCCTCTTGATCTCGCACCGCAGCAAGGGTATCATCGCGAGTCATTGCGTTGCAGCAACTCATCTCCCCGTCCTTCGCATTGCAACAGCTCGATCTTCCAAACGTGGGGCTCCACCTGCTCGACCCCCTGGTCCCGCACCACAGCAGCTCAGGGACCCTTGCATCGCAGTAACTTAGGCTTACTGCCCTTTCTTACTGCATTTGCTCCATATTTGCTTGGCAGTGTGTAATTTTGTTATGTAATGTGAGTAGTGTTAACTCTATATCGTTGACTATATCATATGTATGGAGCATATTTTATTAAATGGTATCTATTTCTCTATCTCCTTTGCAATCAAAGATGGACGATCTTCCAGTTCTTCTGTATTACTTGATTAAAAGGTGAAGTCATTTTTTCTGCTTCCAGTTATGTATGTAGTAAGCATTGATATGGGAAGTAGATTTTGGGGCCAAGAGGGATTTTAATAAGACTAGAGATCGACGAAGTTATATAATGGACATATACATCTTTTGTTGTCAAGGCCAAATCGAATATGATGGACATATGTCCATCATAGTGCATGTTTTCTATATGGTGGATTACCAGTATCAAAGTATATTATTGCTTCAGGTTCATGTTAATCCACTCGAAAATGACATGTGTGGTTTAAAGTTATAGTGTACTGCCCGGTTTGGCTAGACAGAAAAAAAACCATGATCCCGCACTGCAACGTGCCCTTGCATTGCTACACCTCAAGTCGAACCAACCCTCGTGTTGCAGCGGCTCGACCTCCCTACCGTAGGGCTCCACCCGCTGTGATCCCGCACCACAACAGCTCAGGGACCCTTGCATCACAGCAACTGCATCTGTTCCAGATCAACATGGGTGTGTAATGTTGTTTTTTCATGTGTGATTAACATGATGTTCATTGTGACTTACATTGGCATAGTTACTCAGTAGAATAGGCAAACAAATGAAGTGTATATTGATGCGTGAGAAATGGATAGTTTCAGATTTGCTACAGTGAGTTTATGCATCTGTAGCTACTGAGTTTCTTTGGTTAAATATACTACTGTTGTCTGATTTGTTGCACACGACTTGTTACATCTACAATTCATCTACGCCTCTCTTAATTGTTGTAATTTGGCAAATGATAGAAAAAAGTGAGGGTGATATATATGAGTAATTACTAGAGCTACGTATTATGCTAAAAGATATTTTTGGTATTCAAAGCCCGCTTACAATAGAACCAATGGCATATGAGAGATAAGAGTTTTTTCTTTTGTTTGGTATTGATAACAGTTAACCGGTTAAATATTCCTTGATTCGTTGATGAGATGGTCCATTCTTTAAAGGAGTTATAATGGTTACTATTGTCTAATTACGATATATTTTATCGTTTCGAATGTAACTCTATTGGTGAATGTATGTGTGTTCAACTCTTCTTAGTTGATGAGATGAACTTTGATGGGGGCATATTGTTAAATGTATGCATTGCCCTTCATATCGTTGATTGGCATAATGTTTTCGAATCGAAAAGAGCACAATTTAAATAATGTTGAATACAGAGTGGTAATCTAATTGAATTAGTGCTGAATACGAAGTGGTAATCTAATTGAAGTAGTGATGAAGCAAAACTAAAGAAAAGACTATCATGGGATTTATATCAAATAGTATCAATATGGAAGGTAGAACAAGAAGCTCTTAATTTCCTGCAAGCAAAGAGGTTGGTATGCTATCAATTACAGTTTGAAACTTCTGTTTAGAGTTATTTTGCATTCATCTCATAACTTAGTGGTGATATTTAGAATTGCATTGTTTGAAAATGTTGTCCTGTCTACATTGGACCACATGCAAAATAAATGCTGGTCATAGCAGAACATATATTCAAAGTAAATGATAGTCACACATAGTCACGCAGATTCAAAGTAAATGACTATCATCTCTGTTCAATTAAATTTATATAACATGTCATTGGGGAACATGTGCAATGGAATTCAACTGTCCACCAAAAGAACACCAATAAGGAAAACAACAAAAAAATGTGGTTTCACTATCATCACTGTCCAACAGAATCAACACAAAAAGTTGTCCCGAACTGTCCTAAACTGCACAAAAGAAGCAATAATAGCCGTTGCCCAACAAAAAAAGTGCTGTCCTTAACTGCCCACAGACATTTGCATGGAGATCCTCGTAGACATTATGAAGTTGCACCATGTTTTAGGAGAGGAAATAACATCATGTTTAGGACAAGATTGAATTTTTTCAAAAAAAACATAAACATGCTAAACTTACCCTCAACAGACATGTGGTTTGGTAATGTCCTTTATCTCCACAAAGTCCACATGTCCGTTGCTTTACATTTACTTTCGAAGAAGACACTTCAATACCAGATTTTATTCTCTCAGCTTTTCGAGGCCTCCCTTTAGCTTTAACACATTTTGGATCACGAAAATCGAAATGATCTTCCCTTAAGACGGTGGTGGGAAGTACATCAACATTTACATCCCTTTGGATCATTCTGTCATGGATTGATTCTGTAATAGGAGGTTGTATGCTTGCTCCATTCTTTTGCAATTCCTTGATTTTTTTCATGGCTTCTTCAGCTATTTCGACAATAATTTTGAAATTTGTTTGATTTACGCTTCCCCAATCATACATCTCAGAGAAATAGGACCGAAGTCCCCATAACATATTAAGACTTGGCCTCTCTTCGTTATCACAAATATTGTTTTACCCCTTTCCAACAAATCTGACGTTCATTGACCAACGACGTAGCAAATACTCTTGAGGAATTTCATGTAAGCCCTTCTTCTTGAAAATGTAGAATACATGGCAACAAAGAATACCTTCAGAAGTAAACTTCTTGCATGAGCACATGGATCTTCTTTCTTTTGGGTAAAAAACTACTGTGAATTTGCGATGTGTACCGCATTGGAATAAACTTCATATGTAACTGAATCACCATATTTTGAAACTTTATGGCATTCACAGTTGACGATCTTCTTAAATTCATCCTGAAATTTCATGAAACTTGCAGGTGTATAGAAGGTGGCTGTTTGTGCTTCCATTGGATGTTCAGACCAAAGTGTCTCCTTTGTATTCAATGCTTTGAAATCTAAAATTTCCTCAGACTCACGACGTGCAACCAAGGCTCTTTCATACTGCAATACGAATTCAGATAACGGTGTTTGTGAATGAACGTATCCATCAAAGTATGCATTGATACTTTCGGAACGTTGAGATGAAGACATCCCTGCGAAGAAGATATCTTTGAGATAGATTGGTACCCACATTCCTCACATTTCATACATACTATGTAGCCAACTTTTTTCTACAATATTATACTTCGCTCGAAAATCTTCCCATCTTTTTTCAAACTCCTCGATAGTTTGACATCCATAAATCCAACGTTCATAGTCATGTTCAAACTGCATATCACATCTCAATTGATGCAAATGAATCAAAGCATTCTTGCGAATATGCCAAATGCAAAATCTATGTGTTGTTGATGGAAATACCAAGGAAATAGCTTCACGCATCGCTGGATCTTGATCAGTGATGATTCCAAGAGGCATCTTCCCATGCATACATTGCAGCCATGTGTTGAATAGCCAAACAAAGGTTTCTGTACTTTCATCTGCAAGTAGGGCACATCCAAACAAAGTGGATTGTCTATGATGATTTATGCCTGTAAAGGGTGCAAAAGGCATTAGAAATTTGTTCGTTCTATATGTGGTGTCGAAAACCAAAACATCACCAAAATGCATGTAAGAAGATCGTGATCGTCCGTCAGCCCAGAAAACACTTCTAACTGTCATATCATCGTCAACTTGTAATCTAAAAAAGAAGTCACTATCCACTGTCATTTTGGCTTCAAAACATCTCACAACAGCCATGCACTCTTGACCAAGATTGTTTCTTCGATTGAATTTAATTTGATCTTTACAAACTTGATTGGTAACATTTTTCTCTCCGGATGCACTCAAAACACTGGAAATCTTGGATGCACCTAAGCCACAATAGTGCAATGTGTCAATGAGTCCTCGTGCGCATGATGAGATTTCTTTGTGTGATCTCAACCTTTATACTTTCGATGGACTTGTCAAATCATGGCTATGTGCTTCATGAAATGATCGCACCATCCAAGTCCCTTCATCATTCACAGATACATAAATGTGAGCATTACACCCTTCTCTGGTTCCACGCCTACGCTTAACCTCTCGTCCCTCCTCTCTTTTGTCCTTCAAATCTTTAAAACCTTGCTTGGAACAAACAAGTCTTCTAGCAACTGGAAGATTTGTTCGTTGTGAACGCCGCAATTTATTTTTGCGTATAGAGAAGCCCAATCTTCATGCATACGAATTGTAAAATTTGATCACATCTGCATCTGAACTAAACTCCATGCCTATGAATGGTTTTTCAATAGAAGTCATTTCAATCCGAATATCTTCATCCGCACCAATTTCTAAATCCACTGATGCTTCCTCAATGATATCATGAGTCATTTCCCCTAAGATTTCATCACCGACCGACATTGAACCTACAACATGTCATCAAATGAGATAAAACCACACAAAACATTCACAAATGGACATCCAACATATGCAAAATAAAATATCATTCAGGTGGAATCACTGAAAAATAAAGGTCATTTGAAATATAATGAGCATGCTTTCAGGAAATGTAAGGGTATATTTCTTTGTCTAGATAAATCAGGCAGTGTGCTATAGCCTTAAACCACACATGTCATTTTCGAGTGGATTAGCATGAATCTGAAACAGTAAAATCCCCCTTGGTCTTGACAACAAAAGATATATATGTCCATTATATAACTTCGTGGATCTCTAGTGACATTAAAATCCCTCTTGGCCTCAAAATCTACTTCCCATATCAATGCTTACTACATACATAACTGGAAGCAGAAAAAACTGACTTCACCTTTTAATCAAGTAATATAGAAGAACTGGAAGATCGTCCATCTTTGATTGCAAAGGAGATAGAGAAATAGATACCATTTAATAAAATATGCTCCATACATATGATATAGTCAATGATATAGAGTTAACACTACTCACATTACATAACAAAATTACACACTGCCAAGCAAATATGGAGCAGATGCAGTAAGAAAGGGCAGTAAGCCTGAGTTGCTGCGATGCAAGGGTCCCTGAGCTGCTGTGGTGCGGGACCAGGGGGTCGAGCAGGTGGAGCCCCACGTTTGGAAGATCGAGCTGTTGCAATGCGAGGGACGGGGAGATGAGTTGCTGTAACACAATGACTCGCGATGATACCCCTGTTGCGGTGCGAGATCAAGAGGGCTTGAGCAAGTGGAGCCGAGGACGAGTTGCTGCAGTGCGAGAGCAGGTAGAGCCCCACGGCAGGTAGATCGCACTGCTGCGGCGCAAGGTTTGGGACTGGAGTGGGGGTAGATCGCGAGAGGGAGAGGTGGGGTTGGATACGAGGGTTTTTTTCTCTGTGGCAGAGGGTCAACCGAAGTTTGTGGGAGCCGTTGGATGGAATGGAGACAGACGGTGCTGATTGAGGGTGCAGGGGGGCTGCCTGCACATGGGCTCAGGGTCCCCAATCCCATATATATATATATATATATATATATATATATATATATATATATATATATATATATATGAGGTAAATGGGGCTGCCCCCGGGGAGTAGCCAACTTGGCTACTCCCACCCCTATTTTTCCCTCATTTTTTTATTTTTTTGGAAAATAAAAATGTGTATATTCATCATTATTTCTCTCTCACATTCTATTAAAATTTCGTCAGAAACAGAGACTCCTACGGCCTCCATCCAAACATGGTCGATTTAAAAAAATCCTGCGACCGTTAAAAAAATGATGTCTGGGATGTAGGGCTTAGGAGTCTCTGTTTCTGACGAATATTTAATAGAATGTGAGAGGGATATAATGATGAATATACAAATTTTTATTTTCCAAAAAAAATAAAAAAAATGAGGGGAAAATAGGGGTAGGAGTAGCCAAGTTGGCTACTCCCTGGGGGCAGCCCCATTTTACCCTATATATATATATATATAAAGAGAGAGAGAGAGAGAGAGAGAGAGAGAGAGAGCACTGATCCTGTGGAGAGTAAGAAGTTGTGAGAACATGAGAGGAGTGATTTTAAACCAGTAGATTCTGTTCTCTCTCATGGTTGAATCTAGTGTTCCAGAATCACTTTTCTCATGCTATCACAACTTTTTTTCTCTCACAGGATCACCCCTATATATGTAGAGAGAGAGGAGGGGGACTATCTAGGGCCTTGTGCCCATTAGAGATGAGATGAGCCCCTAATCCCAATCGTTTGATCTTAATCTGACGATTAGTAACTCCAGTAAACTTTTGTATTGCTATTAGTAGCTGAACTCAGTAATACTAAACACACACACACATATAGAGGAGTGATTCTGGATTAGTGGTCCAGAATCACTCCTCTCATGCTCTCACAACTTTTGCTCTCACAAGATCACTTATATTTATATTTATATTTATATTTATATTTATATTTATATTTAAAGAGAGAGAGAGAGAGGACTTATCCAATGGGCCTTACGCCCATTTGAAATGAGATGAGCCCCTAATCCCAGTCGTTTGACCTTCATCCGACAATCAGTAACTCCAGTAACTTTTGTATTGACATTAGTAACTGGACTCAGTAATACTAAACGCACCAGTAGCTTTGTATTGTCATCAGTAACTTTGAATCAAATGTAAGTAAAGGAAGTAATTTAATCAGTAACTTTGATTCACGCATACTTGTAACTTTATATAAGTTACTAAATCTATGATACCACTTACTGAAGGTTCGATATATATTACTGAAGATATATATTAGTTATTGGAGCTTGTATTTCTATTACTGGAGATGGAGTAGACTCTTACTGGAGCTTGTATTTTTAATACTGGAGTTGTTGGAGATGAAGAGGGCTCATTTCGTCTCTAATGGCACAGGGCCTATTAGATAAAAATCCTATGTGTGTGTGTGTGTATATATATATATGTGTGTGTGTGTGTGTGTGTGTGTGTGGGAAAATGGGGTTGCCCTTGTCCTATTTCTCGCTTTTTTTTATTTTTTCAAAAATATCTCCATGTATATTCATCTATATATCAATCATATATATTCGAATGTCGTCAGAAACAAAGACTCCTATGCCCTCAATCTAGAGCAACTAATTTCAACGGTCTAAACATTATTGTAATCGACCTATTCTACATGGAGGGCATAGAAGTCACTATTTCTGATGAAATTTGAATGACATATAGGAGGGATATATAGATGAATATACATGGTGATATTTTGCAAAAAAATAGAATTTTTGTGCAAAAATGAGGCAGGGGTAGCCCCATTGAACCAACACACACACATACACACATATGATATCTTTCAAATGAGACATGGTCCATCCATCTCTAAGGAAGACCAGCAATCCTGTACGTCCATAATTAATCAGACGGTTATTATTAAAGATATGTTAATATTATTATTTAATTAATCAAAAGCCCATTTTGATCATTATGCATTATCTAAATATATTATGCAGCATACCAAAATATCTCCTCATTAATCTCGCATACTCTTACCAAAAATCACATACTCACAGTTAAATATCTCATTAATCTCTCTCCTAATCCCACAAGCACAACAGCAGCCCATGAGAGGAGGTGATGGCGTTGGGGCTTCGAAGGCTCGCACAAGGATGTAGCTTCTCTAGGCGGGCGGTCTGTGGTAGGAGGATGTCTTGGTGGAGTGTGTGGGGTGACACACACACCTCCAGAATGCTTCGAGCGGCGTCGGTGGCGGATCGGGCGGATGTCTGAAGGGCTCCTCCAGGTAGGGCGATGATGGCGAGATGGCAGAGGTGTGTCTCTGCCCGAAGCTTCCTGCAGGGAGGTCAACACAGGTGGAGATGGCGAAGGTCCATCTCTGCCTGGAGCTGTCTGTGAGGAGGTCAATGCATATGGAGATGGCGACAAGGAGGGCCCCTAGGCGGGCGTCAGCGGTGGATCTACTCTCTAGGAGCCGGATTGAGGAGCAAGCCGTGACAGATGATGTGGGAGATTGGAAGGCGATCGGTGACGGTTGCGTGCGGCTGATGGCAGCGACCTTTGGTGGATGATGGTGGGAGTTGTAGCGCCTCGCGCGGATGGTTCAACCATTATGTTTTACATATTTCATATGTATTATACAATTTTGATATCTATTATTACAATTTTGATTTGTATTATGCATATTTGATGTGTATTTTTACATATCAATTGGATGCAAATGAAAAAAATGTAGTTTTTATGTGTATCATACATTTTGGATGCGCAATACATATTTTAGATGTGTATTATACATATTGAAATATGTATTATATATTTTATAAAAAAATTACAGATTTCACATAAATTAAAAAACATAAAAATAACTAATGTATTGCTAGTATGAATTGTATTCTAGAAATAACATACAAATTTTATAAAATGACTAATGAGATTTGAATGAACCACGGATTATACAAAAAGTATACAATCGTTACAAAAGGAATCACAAAATTATACAAAAATGTAAGGATACAAACATCTGTCCCACGTTATGTCGCCCAACATAAAATTGTACATTATTTAAATTAATATTACGAAAAATACCAAAAATTAGATCTAACTATATTTAGTATTTCAAAATATTAAATACTATCCATAATTAATGCAAACCATGATGACCAAAATACCCTTTTGGACAAACAAATTGATCAAGCCGTTAGATTTGAATCTAAGGGCTATGATCGTTGGCCTTCCTTACACATGGAAGGATCATGTCTCATATGAAAGGACTAAATATATAATGAGAAAAATAGATTTTCAATCTGATAGTCTGTCATATTACTTAAAATAAATGGGATTTTTACACCCATAACCTTGAGCAATTTTGTAATAACATTCATAATCCTGTATAATCATGAATCACACTCAGCACCCTGAATAAGTGTGCCATCTTACATCCATGACCTTTCATTAATTTACTTCTTTAACTCAACCAATGATTGAGTTAATCTAACCAATCAACGATCTAACAACTGAGATTAACCTAAATAGGAAAAAAACGCCGCAGGAAGGTCGATAGTCCAAGGGGGGAGGTTACATAGACCGTGTGGGGGGGGGGGGGGGGGGCTAGCGAGGTCTGAGTGGGGGAGCTTGCCATACAGGGGGCTGGCGGGGTCCGACACGGGGAGCTTGCAGGGAGCGTACGAGGCTTACAAAGAAGGGGTGGCCAGGGGGGCAACTTGTAGGGAGTCCGGTTGCAGATGTTCTGCCGAGGGTCTTGCAGAGTTTGACGGGGGGAGGGCCTTCCGGAGGATCGGAGGGGGTGAGGTGGGGGGGCTTCGCATGAGTGGAAGGTGGTTCGGGGGGGGGGGGGGGGGGGGGGCTGCAGAGGGGTTGTGAGGGGGGTCGGCCGAGGCTTCCAGAGGTCGCCGAGGGTAACTTACGGGACCGACAGTGGGGGACTAGCTTGCACAGATCGACCTCGATGGGGGGGGTGCTTGCACAGGTCGACAGGGATGGCGTGGTGGGGCAGGTCGATGATGATGTGAGGATTGCTTGCACGGGTCGATGGGGGTGGAGGGTGGGTTTTGCAGAGTTCGACGGGACGTGAGGATTGTGCTTGCACAGGTCAACCGGGGGAGAGGAGAGGCAGTTACAGGATCAAGGGGAGAGCTTGCAGGCAGCTAGCCCCTCCAAAGTGATAAAGAGAAGTGATGGAGAGAGAAGGCAATGGCATAATTCGCAAATAAGAATGACTATTTGGGGTAATTTAGTCTTTTTAAAATAGAAGTCGTCAAATATAACATACATCTCAAACGAAACATAACACAGGGTTATGTCATGTAAGAGTTAAGCATTACTCGGGGTTTCTCATGAAATTCGTGATTATGCAGAGTTATGAATGTTATTACGAAATTACTCAGAGTTATGGGTGTAAAAATACCAAAATAAATTTATGAACAAAGTATATACCAAATGCGAACATCAGCATATTCAGACCGTGAGAAGGATTTTTACCAATGCATTACAACTTTAGTAACATGCTACGAAATGAGAATCTCTCCTCAACATGGGTCTCTCACTAATATATCAAATCAAGGCGATTGTATTCATCTCTACCTTGGTTTTGAGGTCTGGGTACCTCCTCCTCCTTGGAGCTTTATCAAGAAGAAGGGAGAGATATCCTCATCCTTACACAACACTACAACAACATAAACAATTTGGGTCGACGTTTTAACATGAAGAACGTCGACCTAGAGTTGAACTCAACGTCACTAAATTTACCTTGCCGACAGATGACATTTGGGCACTGGAACATCGGTTAATGTTAGGGCTCGATCAACATTTATTCTAACGTCGGCTGATAGATGGTCTCAACAGACGATTGATTTACCATACTAGTTGAAATTCAAATGATAACAATTATAGTCTAATATAGATACTCATGATAAACCGTTACATCAAAGGTCAATTTGATTCGAAAAACATGCATTTTTTTCATCCGTGAGCTAATTGGTTCATGACTTTTGCAAATCACTATTGTTATTTTTTATCGATCATGAACTACTTGTATTAGCCCTCGAACTGATATTTTGGTTATTCCGATTCTTAATTAAATTTTATTTGAGCCGAACTGAGGTCGATCAATCAGAACAACATTCCGGAATATTACAATGAATAAATAACAAGTAGAGATTAGTACTTGTAGTACAATCTAAATGGTATGGTATCGGAAAATGATATGTTACGAGTTATCTCTTTCCTTCGAGTTGTTAATTTATTCTAAACTCTCTTACAAAAATTACAAAGCTTATAAATATTCTATCTTCTATATTATTCTTAAAGAGAAATGGTGTTCATACGTAATAATTGCTCTATTTTTATGCATGGTTTGGCCGTGGTTGGTATTCATAGGAAAGAGAATGGCATTACATTTTAAATTTGATAAACAAGAATGATTAATATCACCTATTTTTGATGGATTTCATTGATTTAAATGGGCAAATGGATGAGAGTTAACTGTTGGGATCATGGTGTAAAGAGTTAACAAGTTTGTAGGGGTTGCAGGATAAATGTGAAGTTTACATGGGTTGTGATGTAATGAAAAAGTTTATAGGGGTCATGGTGAAAAAGTTACATATGTAGGTAACCAATCTTTCTTGAAACCTTAACTTGCTAAATATTAAAGTAAGAGAAGATATAGCAAAGAAACTGCAAACTATGCAGCCATGTGCAATCTGAAAATGCTAGGTAACTAACTGTAAGCAACATCTTTAATAAGACCCATCAAAACTATCTTGTACAAATTCGAGATTACTCGCTTCTGATTTATTCAAGGCAAGGTAATAAAAATGATACGAGATTTTGTACACGTCATGATTAGGCACATTCCTTGTTTCTGCATAACGGGGATAATGTTAAAGTTCTGACTTTGGTTTTTCTGGACTTGCAGTAGGAGAGAAGGTTCTTCTCGGAAACTTGGCCAGTGTTGGTTAACTGGACCCCAAAATCATGCAACCTACGAATGTCGCGAGGAGTGGGGCTCTGCCACTCACCATCCCACCATGCAGGTGCAAGAAGTGGCGTTATTGCACACTGGTCTACCTGATTACGGCAACTTAGAGGACCGGCAAAGCGAGTCCAAGCGTGCCCCAACCGGCCTGTCTTGCCAAGCCATTTGCCAACAAGTTGTGTTGGAAGCTGCTTAAGAATGAAAAACTTGAGTTTGTGGAAGAGCCTTCCTCACCTGCATTATCGATGTAGTAAGCTCAAAGTTGAACTGGAGAATACCCAGGGTGCAGAATGGGGGTTGGATCAGATGCACCATACCGAGCTGGTTAGCCGCAGCTAATGCAGCTATCAACTGTGCATAAGTCGTCCCCACCCGTCTATTGGCCCCAGCAATGACTGCATACTTTGCACGTGAGGCCAGGAAGAAGTCTACGATGGCAACCCACCTCGGGGCCGGTCCCCAATCCCTAGCCCTGAAAGGCAGCTAAACAATACACGGGCTCACTTAGGTCAATTTCCATTGGCCTTTAACCTACTAAACGATAAGCAGGAACAAGATTCTCAATGCATGATATAAATGATTTTAATTTGTTGCAGCTTACTGCATAAAACTTCATGAAACAATGATATAGTTACTCATTCGGTGTCACCAAATGATAAAATTATTTGGACCTCACTTGCAAGTCAAGATAAGCTTCATCACTTTAAAGGTTTACTGCATATCTGAATTTAGATCAGTTCCAACAACATGAATTAAAAAGGCAAGATCTCTTGTGAAATACAAAGAAGATAAAATTGTGCGGAAAACAGTCGAGAATGAAAACATAAATGGAACATTGAGAACTCTTCTCAATAATAGAGGAAAACCGAAGGAGGGAACTTCCTAGCGCATATAAGGGGCTAGATTTTCTTTCTATTCCACTGAATCATTAACAGAGAGGTGCACACAATATTTGTAAGGTGGTGGATTATATTGATACACACCTAAGATATATTTACTGAAGTACAACACTTAACACCCCCCCCCCCTTGATATTCCGATTTCATGAAAGATGAAGCATAGTTGATCAACATCGGCATTTTCTCATAGAAATCAATGATCCACTCCGACATGCTTAGTGCAATCATGTCGGACCTCATTTGCAGGTTGATTGATGCCTTGTTGTTATAGATCTTTATTGAGAGATTGGTCAAGATGCCAAAGTCATTAAGCATTGGTGAGTTGTATGGGTAAACATGTTTTTAGGGTGAGGGATCGTTTAGCCATCTTCAATATATTATACTCACCTCCTCTCCCTTGAGACTAAATTTTGAAAGAAACATGCCCAATCTCAAGAAAAGGAGACCAGGGCGTGACTGTTTTCCCGTGGTTTTTCGCCCTCTAAAGAGGGGTTTCCACATTAAATCCTTGTCTCTTGTTTGATCATTTGTGTGCTTGTTTTCTACATGCTATCGGAGTCATAGATCCAATGTTAGGAGCCTCGTGTCCTGGCCTGGAATACATTGCCTGTAGCAGATCTTGTGTGGAACCGTCTCCTGGAACAAATCAGATCATGCACCCCCTTGGGACAGTATAGAGTGAGAAATTATCTGAATCCTCCCAAGCCAGAGTTGATTTTGAATTGAAGCCGCCTTTCATGATTCTGATGCCACAATTCCATGGAAATGCTACTGAGGAATCCTACACATTCCTAAGGGACTTGGAGCTAGTATGTTCTAATCTCATACTCCCAGGGGTTAGCCATGACTACATTCGTCTCACTGCACTTTCATTCGCCTTGAAAGGCAAATCTAACTATTGGGTGAAGAATCTATGAGTGACACTTACCACAAAAGTCATTTCAAGGACATGTTCTTAAAGAAGTTCTACCCTTTGAGTAGGACTAATCAGATGAGCACATGCATCACCATCTTTTCTCAGATACCTCATGAACCATTCTATGATGCATGGGATAGATTAAAAGATCTATTACAAAAGTATTTGTGTCATGCTTTGGATGACAATATCTTGATCCAGTCACTCTATTCTGGTCTCAACTATGAGACACATGGTTTAGTGAGCGTTGCCAGTGAAGACAACTACACATCACGAGCTGCGGATACCATCTGGAAGGTATTCGAGCAGATGGCTGACACAAGCCGCTCACAAATCGCTAACAGTGTGTACGTTGATTCCCTCAACGCATTCAAATCTAAAGGAGGGAAATAAATTGTTGCTGAGATAACTGAATATCTAATTCCGAACATGAGCATTATTGCAGACCAGCTAGTAGTTGTGGAACAGATCAACAAAAGGGTGAATGACATTGACTGTAGGATCTCTCAGATATCAAAGCAAATGGAGGAGCTGACTGAGAAGGTTTCCAAGATTCGGAAACCTGTCGTGACTGCATCCGTTGCTCCCATTTTCTAAGTGCATCACGTCCAGGAGCAACCGATGTCAAGGCCACTTCATCCTTGGGTTCACCGTCATATCTGAAGATACAAAGGATTCCCACTCAACAGAAGGGGAAAGCGTCAATGGAGTTTACAGAGGACCTTGCACCTCTGGTTTTGGCAGATTTACCTTTGTCATCAATTCCACAACATGTTGTAAACAATCTAAATTTTAACTTCCCGGTTGAAGAATAAAGATTTATGTAATAAGAACTCCATTTCAGTTAAATCTAAGCGTGATGTTTTTGGTTATGATTTGAATTCTTCGTCCCCATGTCTTGATTGGTTCTATTCCTTTCCCAAGTGCTCTAACGGGTGGAAAGCGCAAATATAAGAAAACTCATCAAGAAGACCCAGAAATAGCACGATCTCGTCAAGAGAATAACACATTTAAGGTGTTATTTGAAAAGTATGTGGCTAACGATCCTACATTTCAGAAATACTTGAAAATGAGATGCACACCTACAAGGACTCACAAGAAGAAACCAGACCAGTATGTGAAGACTCACGTCTTATCAATAACCACTACCCACTATGTTAAGAATCATCAACTACCAAGGAAAAAGAGAGACTTGAATGGGAATGGTTGTAGCAGGTGCAGTCTACGGGTCGTTCTAGTATAGTGGTGAGTATTCCCGCATGTCACGCAGGTGATCCGGGTTCGTTCCCCCACAATGGCACCATCTGATGAATTCCAGAAAATGTAGTGATAATTATTGCAAATTAAGTGGTGTATATGTGATGTAGTCAGACAATAGGGATCAATCAAGAAATTAAACCACGTCAATTAATGAATCAATTAAGCGATGTGGTTTTATACTGATTTAACCTGAGCAAGTTCCAGGGTCGACTCAAGGAGGCAAAGGACAACATTAGATAAAGTCTATCAAATTTAGCAAACGATTTCAAAGTAGAATTTTTTGGTATTTTGATGCAATTAATGGATGCAAATGTAAATCAAACCATTTAAGGACTAAATGCAAATTCTAATTAAATAAAGTCCAAAAATCCTAAAACTTGGTCAGCATATGAAGAATGATGAAATTAATGCTCGGTATTTTTTTGGAAATTTCTAATATAATATAAATTAATTACAAATTAAATAGGCATGCAAAGTGATTTATAAATATTTTTTAATGCAAGAAAATAATGATATGTTGTGTGGTGAGGAAGAAATAAAATAAATGCAATTTTTATTGATTTTTAAATAAAGAATGAATGCGAGGATATGATGCAAGGTGATAACGCAGGATGAACAGCGGAGTAGCAAGCCAAGCAAATCATTCAATTAATTTAAGGCGTAGATGCTAATGATCGATCACAAGAATATATGTTCCATTAATATCCAAAGGATTCTCAAATAGATTCCCCCAATTTCCACAGCGCATTGAGCAAGAATAAATTGATGAATTTAAATAAATGTGCTCAATATAAGAAATGAACTCCTCAAATATCTTGATGTCCAAAAATGCGTCCAAATGCATATCACAATACTCTGGAGGAAAAACAATTAAATAAGGATCAAATCGACATAAAGTACCTAAATATCTGAGTTTGGGTGCTCAAAATACAAATATTTTAAATTCAGGGGCATAAATGTGAAAAAAAATAGAGAGAATGTTCGCAAAATGGACCTTCGTAGGGCCTGGATGCAATTTCGGAAGTCGGCATTCTCCTTCTACAATTTACCCCACATGGAGGTACGTATGTAAATCCTGAAACCAGAAAGATGGCTCTGCAATTTTCCATCACCGCACGAGTGTCGGCATGTGAGGGTTCTTCGTGTGATTTCTGAGAAATAGCGGTGCGAGGGTAAAATTTACCCCCAGGCGCATGTGGGATCACGTAGGGGTTGTAGGCTCGGGTGTGCTTTGGTCTCCAAACCTAGACGTGGCAGGTTCTAGCCACTTCGGTTCGCTTGAGGCGTGGGGCTCAGAGATAGGCCTGGACTTGATTCCGATCGTCAAACGAAAGCTTGATCAACGTCTGGAATTTTGGCATCTTTGGAAGGCCCAGATGCTTCGAGCTCTCGATCTGACGGTTTCTGAGGTTTGAACCAGGGGATGCTTGTTCGTTTTTATTGCTCGTGTGGGAGATACTCTGTAGGCGATGGAGGTTGGCTGACACACGGCCATGGGACGTCGGACGTTAGAGCAGAGTCTACGACGAGGGACATTGATGGACAGCGTGGAGCTCCTTGATGGTAATGGTCGAAGTGTGTGGTGGTGAGAGGATGTAGAAGATAGACAAGAAGGGAGGAGGGGGTTTGATGATGGTGAATGGTTAGTTGGCAGTCAGGTGTTGATTGGAAAATCGAGGTGTGGTTGAGGTTTTGCGAGAGGAGAATAAGACAATGGTGTAGAAGGGGCGGTAAGGATTGTAGAAGGAGAAAGAGAAGAGGAGGAACATAGGAAGAGAAGAGAGGAACAGAGAAGATATCTACATGCGATGAACGAAGGTGCCTGGGAATGCTTGAGTTGAAAGCTCTAGCGATCGTCGCTCGTCAGCCCAGCTTTGCTGGAGCTCGACGGCTGCGAAGGAGCAGGTGCAGCAGAAGGAGGAGAGACCCTTCTAGATCTCACTGTAGTGGAGGTGTTAGGTCGTCATCGTACTCCAGAAGACCTTTTCGCTGTCATCGGAGGGCCTTCGAGGCAGGTGGCTTCTATTCTCTCTGGTGGCGGATACTTTTGAAGATCATCAGAGATGGTTTAACTAGGAAGAAGTAGAACGGTGTGAGGCACATGAGATTGGGGGTTCGATGGAGGAGATAGAGATGTCGAGGGGTTCATAGAACATCAGAGGTAGTTGGGTTGTTAATTTTGGGAGATTAGGATAAGGATAGGAGATGGTTCGGTGCAATGATCGGAGACAGGAGAGCCATCACTGGCCGTTGGAAGGAGATAAGATAGGAAGAGGGAGCGTGGCGGTGCGCGGCTGGATGACAAAAGGCAGAGGGAGAGGACCCTCATGTACAGGGCACGTGAGGAGGCAGGAGACAGGGTGAGGAGAGAGTGGAGCTGAGCAGGAGCCAGGTGGCTCCATTGGCAATGCGCCATGTGGCATGGAGTTGACCAGATGTTAACCATGCATGAAAATTACAGAAATAAATAGATACTAAACAGAATAAACGGACTCGGATGCAAAATTGCCCAACATGAAAAGTGTTCATCTTAATGTGATTCATGGAGGAATCAGGTGCAAATGGAATGCAGAATGTAACATATGATTTTTTAGTGGTATTTTATGTACATAAATACCCATTTTTGGCTTCAAAATTTTTATTCGATTTTCTAATGCATACAAAAATCAACCATGCTATGAAATGATGCAATGGACCCAGATGTGTTTTTTTTATTTTTTATGGATTTTAAATAGGTCGGAAAAATTAGGGAAGTTAATTATGTACAAGTGGATTATGTGAGCAAACTTAAATCAGAACACATCATTTTTTATTACTTTTTGATTTTTTTTATATTAATTTTTATGTGATTTATTAAAAAATGAATAAATTTAAAAAATGAAAAAGAAAATGATTAGAATGAATGAAATATGCACATGAAATGACATGTCAAATCAACAAAAATGCACATTGCACGGTTAGGTCACAAAACTCAATTTTCACAAACGGGCTCTGATTCTTTTGAATTTGATCTTAAATTGTAGAAATCTGAACTTACATTAATTCAAAAATGAGTAGAGTTCAGTTGGGCACTATATGAGAGATTTCAACATTTTTATCGGTCTGTCCTGAAATTAGGGTTTTTAGATTATTTTGCATATGTACAAGTTATCGTTTTTTCAAGATTTTTCATGAATTAAGATTTGTAATATATACACATGTTTCATGTGATTTGTAGTTAGAATAAAATCATTAAAAATCAGTGAAGTTAGTGTTTTACAGGTCAATTGTACACTGGATTCTTGGCTCCTCATTTGATGTAATGATGAATGATAAAATGTGAATATTATTTACACATGCATGAATGTTCAATTTAGATGATCAATGTCAATGAATTGTGGGTAACTGAGCTTAATTATCTTCTTTTAGAGTGAGGAGTAACATATTCATCAATGTGACAGCACCGAAAACACATGCAGGAAAGAAAAGTACGGCACTGGCACTGACCAAGAGAGAGAAAAGTGTGGTAGCACCGCAGCACCTGCAGGAGAGAACGGTGCAGCAACACCGGCCGAGAAAGAGATGGGTGCGGCGGCTCCGACCGCATGACAAAGATGTGGTGGCACCGACCGCGGGAGATGTGGTGGCTCTGCACGAGAGGGCAGGAGGTGGGGGCAAGGGTTAGGGTTTCGGGTACAAGAGCCCCGGTCTAAGACCACCGCTCTGATACCATGTTGGGAAAAATAAGAGACTTGTTTATTCCTTTGAGCCTTAGGTTATCTTATATAGAGGAGAGACCTATGGGAATATTACATAACACTGACAAGAAATAATGAATAGATAAAAGAGTACGTAAATATAGAAATATATCTCTACATATAGCAAACAGGTCGCATTATTCAACAACCTACGTATAGCCCTATTCTTTTTTTCTTTTATGGTTGGGGATCATGCCCCCTAAACTATCAAATGCATATTGACCACCTTAAACACAGAAAATACCCCCCCCCTTCTCTCGTCAAGAACTGGAAAGAAATAGAAATGGTAGTTCTTTTTTGGAGACTGCGGAGCACTGGGTAAATGTGCATGACACTGTATTTGATGAACCCGAGCATGCAAAAAAATGGCCACTGTCTATTTATATGCATAAACAAAATCCTAAAACCACCTCTAAAACAAAGAGGACTCCACAAATTACCTCCACAAATTACCCCCTCCAAACCAGACTTTAAAAACCATGATTATATCTGCACGTTGGGAAAAGATTCATATAATTTACATTACAATTTATAGTCATTCGTGAATAAAATCCACAATTTACATTGCAATTTATAGCCATTACAATTTACTGACATAACAATTTACGTTGATCCCTAACTAATTATTTTCATGACGAATCTGGAACACCTGCTTGGCAGGTTGGTCTCTCCCAGTACTACAATTTATAGTCATTAGTGAAAAAATATGATACCTGATGCCGTCCATGCATGCCAATCAGTTGAACATTTCCATGAAATGATTGGTAATTGAAATAAATGACCTGCTTAAAATAAGCGTGACATATTATCAGAAAAGTCTGCAAGATGAAAATAAGCTTAGGCTGGAGACCATACTAACCTCTGCGAACTTTGACAGGTATGGCAAGATATCTTTGACAAATGATGGTGTATCGGAAATCAATACTATTCGAGGTGTAGTATTTTGGAAGTTGTAATGTTGGAGAGATATCTTGATACAGCTCAAAGCAGCCTGCAGCGCTCTCCCTGATCTGGTACCCATGGTCAGAAATGTTTCAAGTTATCAAATTGCAAGCAGCCATTCTTCTTGAATAGGATGTTGTAGTTGTATGCTTAGAATCACAGAGAATTCCACAGCCTTCTACACGTTTGTTATATGAAATGTAATTTTGATATTTAATTAAACAATGATGATGTGTATGTTGAAATTTAATATAGAATATTGTTAGAAATCGACAACGCGGAAGCGTAATATCATAGAAATAGAATAAACATGAAGAACATCGGGATTTTACATGGAATCCTACTCCATTAGAAGTAGATGAAACCATAGGAGAATGCCTCGAAGGGCTTTTGTTTTCTATTCACTTCTCTCTCTCTCTCTGATACAATGGGTTTGGGGCATCTTATATAGCCCCACCAACTTCCCGGAGTCCTACTAACAATAGATGTAGGACTAAACATGTAGATGTGGTAATTAAACTATGGAGGGATCCAATTACCCATCACTACAATGACGCATACTCCAACACTCCCCCTCAAGATGGAGCATGCAATGCTCAGCTTGGACAAATACAAAGAAAAATCAAACTCACAATACAAGATGCTACAGACAATATCAACTCAACACATACTCTATTGTCGGTTGATGTCAAAGATGTTGCTTCTCATGTTGTGTTGGTGAGGAGGAACTAAAGGGCTGGAGTGTGAGTTGAATTGGGTCTCCTCGTCAAAGAACATATGTTATGTATTGCATCTGTCAGAGACACTGAAACTGGAATGAGTCCCCACCTGGAGTACTCTGGTCCGCAACTGTTCCATCTCTCTGAAGGGTCGAACTGGAAAAAAACTATGGAACCATCCTTGTCAAAGTCCACGATCGCTGGAGAATGGAGTCTGAAAGTCTCATCGTCGGAGGACTAGGTCTCTCCCATACTGGCTCAAAGAACGGGATCTCTACTCTAGGATCCCTATGAAACCACATGAAAACCCTAATCCACAATGGCATAGACAATGGGATCTCTACTCTAGAGTCCATAAAGATCACATGAAAACTCTATACAGAAATCAAAGATGGGGACCTCTCAAATAATGATCGCATATGTACAATCAAACTGAAGACTCTGAAACAGATCTGAATGTAGATTCTGAATCTGAACTGGAGACCTGTAAAACTCTACACATACTCTCCCTTTCTCCCATACTAGTTAGAAAACAACGACATCGACCAATTTAAGGGAAGACATGAAGATGGAGAGGAACCAATTTCAAATGATTTTTTTTCCGCGACTATTTCCTTTTTTATATAGTCGTCACCCTTTTTAAAAATATCATGTACGACTTTTCTTTTGTATATGATTTATCCAAAAAAATATCCCCTCTTTTTTAAAAAAAACATAGCTGAAATAGGGCCCAAAAATATAGATCAACCCAATAGGGCTTACAAAAATGGGCCTCTTAATTTTATACCTCATCCTAATTGGGCCCAAAATAATGCATCCATCCCCTTTTTATAACTCAGGCCCTTCCTTTTTTTAAGCACCGGGTTGCTTTCCCTTTTTTAAATACACACAACAGACCCAAAATGGATTGAAATGTCTTAACCTCACCTTTTTTAATGCAGTCCGAGATCAAAAATATTGAAGCCACCTATTTAGGGTTCTAATTGGGGAACCCCTTTATGAAGAACGTTGTCCCATGGGTTTTTTCTCTCTCAAATCGATGTCGCTCCATTGGGTTTTTCTAAACTCTCAGATCGCCGCCGCCTAAAGGTGATCTGGATCTGTGCCGCCTTCGTTGGAGCCAGGACCTGATCAGAGTAGGCACGATTGATTGCTATCTTGAGGGCATGGAGCTGCCTCCTAGGATATCGTGCAACGTGCGGTTCTTGGAGATGGCCTCACGGAAGAGATAGTTTCACCATGCCATTATTTTACTTGAAGAATCACCACCTAGTAGAGGCTTGTTGTCACCTGGAGATAAGAGGGAGGAGGCGCATTGTGCAGCACTGCCCCGGAGCCTAGAATCTCAAATCTCCAGCCCTCAGATCATCTGGAGCCCCCAAATCGATATTATTCTCAGCGACTACTCGAATATACTCTCCATGCCATCAGGAATCGCATATCACCTGACTTTGTGCATCGTCTAGGGTTTCAGGAACTTAATGAAACCTTCATGATGATCATCATGCATGTAGAAAATGATCAAAACCTGTTGGAGATTTCAATATTGATGAAGAAGCGGATCTAAAGAACAATATGAAGAACAAAGAAAATCTTGCTAGAGATGTTAGTTGCTTAGAAAAAATTAGGGTTTTCGTAGAAACCCTTTAACTTTCAAACCACTATTAACATGCAGAAATCAAGGTTCCATAACAATGCAGTCGATCATATCCAGAACATATAATCAAAACAAACTGCTTTCATAATCGAATTACGCCTAGAATCGATGGCATGTTTAGGATTTTTGAGTAAATCGTAGAACTTGGTGATGATCAGTGCAGAACTAGGGTTTCAGAAAACCCTAAAACTTGATCTTGAACAAACCACGAACATGAACATCATAAAAATTATCTTCAAGAACAACCAAGAATCGAACTGCTATGACAATCAAATCTCGAATAAATCAAGAGCATAAAATAAATCCTTAAGAATCGAACCCGCTCTGATACCATGCTAGAAATCGACAATTGGAAGCGTGATATCAGATAAATAGAATAAACATGAATAACACCGAGATTTTACGTCGAACCATACTCCGTAAGGAGCAGAATGAAACTACGAGAGAATGCATTAAAGGCATTGTGTTTTCTATTCAATTATCTCTCTCTTATCTCTCTCTGATACAATGGATGTAGGGATTCTTATATAGCCCCACCAGCTGACCGGAGTGCCACTAACAGTAGATGTGGGACTAACGCATAAGAGCACGGTGAAATCACGAGAGAGAAGATACATATGGTTGGATAGTCATTAGCTTTCTCATTGAATACATGTATTGAGCTTTTTATAATGTCCTATCAACATAACCAAGTCGCGCCACAAAACTAAATGAGACTAGATACAAATCCCTACACATATGGTCCAATTTCTTAATTCTATCAACGTAGAATGCTCATATTGGAATACAACTCAGCACACACAAGTTGAGTACCATTTCTCAAATAAAACCCTCAAATTCGAAATTGCATCTTCTTGCACTTGTGATTGGGGGAATATGCAACTATTGGGATATGAACTTCTCTTGTTGAGAAAACAAATTCGCACAACTAAGCAATAAGAAACTACATAGGCATACACATATATGTAAAAAAATCCCACCAATGTAATGGAAGAAAAACCACAATAAAGATATCAAATCCATTATTAAGGGAAGAAGTAATACAAGAATCCTAATAAAATTACGGTGATTATGCTACCTCTCTTAGAAATACGGTGTATCTTTGGAAACTGATATTTCCTTAAGACCTAATGAAGATTGTAGAAGATCTCGAGAATCGTATGGAATCTCCTAGATCACAAAAGATCATGAAGATTCATTTAATCAGTGAATCACACATTTATTCATTTCATGGGATTACAAGAATATCTAATAAATCTCCAGCTTGACTTGAACGCCGTGCATATATAGTATATTTATATCTCTTTGCCATCGTGAAAAAACCATGTTCACATTGTCTTTAAACTTAGTAGAAGGGGATTTGTCCCATGTATGCATTATTGTCTTCAGTAAGGTTCTCTTCGCTTGAACGTCGCAGTCAACTATTGCATTACGTATGAAGCGATACCTTACATCAATATGCTTTGTCCTTTCATTATGCATCAGATCTTTTATCAAGTGAATAGTACTTTGAATATCACAGTGAACACTTACACTCAATTGACCAGGATTTAGCTCTTCAATGAATCCTTTAGCTATGTAGAATCTTCAATCCTCTATATAGTTGTCATTTATTCAACTCTTGTACTGGAAAGTGCAATTGTATGTTGCAAAGTTGCCTTCTATCCGATTGCACACCTTCAATAGTGTATACATACCCTATCATGGATCTCCCTATGTCATGATCTTCAGCATAATCCTCAAACTCCAAACATAAGCATGTATTATTACACAAGTATCTCATGATCCACTTAGTTGCAGGCCAATACCCCTTTCTTGGGTAATGTCTAGATGAGAGTAAATCATGGCATGCACAACTTCCAATTGCATTCAAAAAAGGGACTTACAGTATGAACTAATGCTAATGCTCAATCAATAGCATAATTATGTATAAAATTCGAAGTGGGTGCCTAAAGGAACCTTCTCAGCCTTATCATCAGGCATACGGAAGTGCTCTAGAAACTTTTGTAAGGAGCTTCTTTGGTTTAATCCAAGTTTTCCAACATTACAATTTTGAAGCATCTCCACTTAGAAATGTCCCTCATATATTCACCTAAGATTTATACATAGTTGCAATTAACATGTTGTTAGAGTTATTATATTTACATTTATGTTCGTAACCCTTCGAGATCCATAATCCTTCAGGGATATTTATGTATTTTTCCTCTTATATTCTCTCGAGTTTGCTGAGGAGAACAATGGAGATTTATAGAGCTAAAAGGAAGAACCTCCACATGATCTCTATTGATTTGGAGAAGGCTTATGATTCTGTCCCACGAGAGCAACTGTGGAGAGTGTTGGAGAAGAGACAAATACATGTCCTATACATTAACCTCATAAAGGACATGCATGATAGGGCTTTATCTTGTGTATGGACCCCTTACGGGAAGACTGGATATTTTGACATCAACATTGGTTTACATCAAGGTTCTTCTTTGAGTCCATTTCTTTTTACTTTGATTATGGACGAGTTGACCAGTCACATTCAGGATGAGTTACCTTGGTGTATGTTATTTGCTGATGATATTGTGTTAATTGACGAGACTAGAGATGGAGTAATGAGAAGTTTGAGGTCTGGAGACATGAGTTGGAGACTAAAGGATTTTGTATAAGTAGGGCTAAGACGGAACATATGGAGTGCACCTTTGATGGAAGCAATAGTGAAGGAATCGAGGTGAAGATTGGTGATGATAACATTCAGAAGAGAGATTCCTTTAGATATTTGGGATCTATTATGCAACATGATGGGGAAATTGATGGAGATGTTACTAATAGAATAAATGCAGGCTGGCTAAAGTGGAGAGGAGCCTCTGTTGTTCTCTGTGATAAGAAAATTCCTTTAAAGATTAAAGGAAAGTTTTACAAAGCAGCCATGAGACTTGCTATGCTTTATGGATCTGAATGTTGGCATGTGAACCATAAACATGTGCAGAGAATGAATGTAGAAGAAATGAAAATGTTAAGGTGGATGTGTAGACACACACGTAAAGATCGGATTCAGAATGATGCAATCAGAAAGAAATTTGGTGTAGCTCTGATCGAGGATAAGATGCGAGAAAACCGCTTAAGATGGTTTGGACATTTGCAAAGAAGATCAGCTGATGCACCAGTTAGAAGATGCGAGTGTTGGGATGTTGAGCCGACTAAGAGAGGGCGAGGACGACCCAAGAAGTGTTGGAAAGAGACCATACGAAGGGATCTTAGTTTTGTGGATATAAGCCCGGGATTGGCCCAAAATAGATCTGAATGGAGGCGAAGAATCCATGTAGCCGACCCTACTTAATTGTGGGAAAAGGCTTTGTTGTTGTCGTTGTACTCTCTAGAGTTTTCTCTCTAAGAGACCCTAGCCCCTATGGAATAAATACCTCATTTGTTTCTCTTCTCCACATGGTATCAAAGCGACGGTCCTAGACCAGAGCCCAATACCTAAAATCTGCCGCCGCCACCAGTCCTCTCTCTTTGAGTGGACCCTTCTCTCATCAAGGAGTCCACACAAGGAAGTCCAAGCCCCCAACGGCACCAACCGCCACCTCCAACGGCACCTAAAGTGTCGTCCATGCTCCAACAGCTCCAATCGCTCCTCCTGCACCACCGACACCACTCGGCATCGCCTGGAATCCCCTTCAATAGCCCCTGTTGCACCTCCAGCATTGCATGTACCACCCACCATTCCTTCTAGACTTCTGACCTGTTGCGCACATCCCCCTAGATACCATCTTTGTTGTCGGAAGAGCCCCGAAAACCCCTTGATCTGCTGTGAAAGCAATTTTTCAGACCGCTATCACATCCAAAAGAGAGTTCTAGGGCACTTCTCAGACCTTGTATGCATTCTTAAGTCAAGCACACGATCTCCTTTCTTTTCTAAGACCACCATGGCATCTTATTCTACCGAGACAAAGCCCTTGGTCTCGAATGTTATGGCACAAGGTACTACTATCAAACTCAATGGCATAGAAAATAACGTACGCTGGTCTCGATCTTTTATGGTGTTCATTGGCAGTAAAAGAAAACTCTACATTCTGACTAAAGATCCTTTAGATGAAAAGGACAAAGAGTACGACAACTGACAGATAAACAACTACTTGGTTATCAACTGGATGACCAACAGTGTTAAGGCTCACATTACCTCAAACCTCCTTTACAAAAATACGACCAAGGAAATGTGGGAGGATCTCAAGCAAACATACTTCTAGAAGAAGATGAAGTCACGCCTTGCAAACATTTCCAGGCGAATCTAATTGGCATCTCAGGGTGATTCCACCCTCATCGAGCACTACAACCATCTCTCCAGCCTGTATGAGGAGCTTGCGATATTCCAGCCCTCATATTGCACCAAACAAATATAAGAGCGTTCTGACTGGCAGGTATACCGCTTTCTTGATGGCATGTATTCTAGATACCAGACAACAAAGTAGCAATTTCTTATATCAAACACACTGCCAATGACGAAGGCCATCTTTAGTCGACTTAAGGAACTCGAGACATCTACCACCCAATCTCCCATCTTACCTTCAGCAGAGAACTTTGCACACATCACCTCATCTGGATGAGGAGACATATATGGCTTTCGAGGAGGACGCAGTCGTGATCCAAGTCGTGATCATGGATGAGAATCTGGATGAGGTTGCAACTTTGGTCGTGGATGTGGGCGAGACTGTACTGCCCCATGCACTCATGTGGTCGATGGAACCACCCTTTTGGACGATGTTGGCAGAAGCTTGGCCTACATTCTTATAATGCCAATAATGCCTATAAAGATGCCTATGATGTGGAAGAGGCGTCATCTGCAGCAACCTCCAGTGGTAAGACTATTCATCTTAATGGCGCAGATTACTCCCACCTGATGCAGATCCTTCATACTACAGGGCCTACAACCACTAGTAACACTACAATTGTTGCTCCGGCTTCTCCTTCAGGTACAATAGCCAACTATACTGTCACTCCTGCTCCAGCTTGGATTATTGATTCCGGTGCCTCTACTCATCTAACCGGAGAAGGTAGAATGCTCACCTCCTTTGTACCATCTACCTTCGTGAAGTCAATTCGAGTTACCAATGGGACTCAATCAACAATTACTACTATCAGAATTACGAAATTCTCTTCCAAGCTCCAACTTTCTGGGGATCACTGTGCTCATGATTTTCCTCTTAGCATGCTGTCAGTTCATAATCTTTGTGTTGAGCTTCATTGTCGTGTGATATATGATGAGTCTTGTTGCTATTTTAAGGATATCTGAACAAGGCAGTATTTTGCTGGGGGTCATGAGAAGAATGACCTATATTATCTTGACATACCCTCAGACTTCAAGTTTGGTGGTGTTGCATCCATCTCCGAAGACTCGCTCATATGGCATATGTGCCGTAGGCATCCCTCTGCCAATGACATCTCCATGATGTTTCCTGAACTCTCTACTCTGAAGCCCTTTCAGTGTTAGGCGTGTGAGTTCGGGAAATACTATCAAGCTTTGTTTCATGTTAGTACAGCATCTTGTAGTACTACTACTTTTCATCCTGTTCATTGTGATGTCTGGTGACCTTGTCCGGTTCGCACTTTAAGTGGTCATCATTGTTATATAGTTTTCATTGATGATTGTAGTCGATCTTCTTGGACATATCTAATAAAGGAGCATTCATAGATTAATCAAATTGACAGAAATGTCTTTCAATATGTTAAAACTTTCTTTTATAACACTGTTGAGATCATTCGTGCTTGTTAAAAATATATAATATGGAAGGATAATCAGAGATAAAGAATAAGAACATGAACACCAGGATTTTACGTGGAACCTTACTCCCTAAAGGAGCGGGATGAAACCACGGAAGAACGCCAGAAAGGGTTAATTGTTGCATTCAACTTTCTCTCTCTGATACGAGAGGTGTAAGGCTTCTTATATAGCCCCCCACAGAGTCTCCACATCCTACAGACAATAGATGTGTGACTAAACCATTGAATGTGGTAAATGGATCTTGGATGGATCCATTTACCCATCTACATAAGTGACACATATACTCCAACACTCAACCTTAAAATGGGGCATGCAATGCTCATCTTACACAAACAGAAAGATATCTCAAACTTACAATACAAGATATTACAAACATTATCAACTCAACGCAAACAATTGTCGGTTGCTGCCGAGGATGTTGCTTCTCATGCCGTGCATATGAGGAGGAACAAACGAGCTGAAGTCTGAGTCGAACTAGTTGGGTCTCCTCGTCAGAGAACATGTGCTTTCTAACGTGCCTGGAAGAGTCCCTGTAATTGGATGAGTCTCCTTGTCGAAGTACTCTGGCTCGCCACATGTAGAAGATTGAATCATGTAAACAACTGCTCCATCTCTTAATGGTCGAACTGAAAAAGCCATGGAGATATCCTCGTCGGAGTTCGTCGTCGCTGGAGAATGGAGTCTAAAAAGTCTCATCGTCAAAGAATTGGATCTCTCCCATACTGGCTCTGAGAATGGGATCTCTACTCTAGAGTCCTTATGAAACCATATGAAAACCCCAATCACATGGCATAGGGAATGGCATCTCTACTCTAGAGTCCCTATGGATCACATGAAAACTCGGAGACAAAAAACAAAGATGGGGACCACACAAATAATGATCGCAAACTTGTGTGAATCAAACTGAAGATTCGGAACCAATCTAAACGTTGACTCTGAAACTGAAAATCTGTGTAGAGTCTAGAATTTGGCTGGCTTGGAATCTAAATCAGACATGTAACTCTACATAATACTCCCCCCTTTCTCCCATACTTGATGACATCGATAAAGTTGAGAGAAGACATGAAAATAGGGAGGAAAAATCACATAAGCTGATTTTTTCCTCGGCTTTTCTTCTCAAGAATTTTCTTTAAACCTCTTTTTCTTGCATACAACATTTCTTTTGTATGTGTCTTTTTCTAAACAAACCTTTTTATAATAAGATCACTCCATTTTGAGGCCTTCCTCTCTTCCTTTTTTTGTTTCTCAAAAAACCGCAGTCCACTTGGGCTCTCTTTTTTCTTTTGGCCCACTTGGGTCCTTACAAAAGCAACATCCCACTTGGAGCTAATATTTAGGGTTCCCACTTGGGAACCCTTCTCTTGAACGCCCCCGATAGGGGACTTGATCTGGAGAGATGCGTCGTATGTCGATGCCTAGGGATTCTGGAGTCACGTGCGAATGAGATGCAGACTCATTGCCATCATCAAGAAACTGATGTGTTGTCGCCATCATCGAGATGTAGGCTTGTCGTCGCCTAGGGATTCTGCTTGGGGATAGGTGCTCCACCTATAAGAGTTGACGCTGACGTAATTTGGTGGAGATGAGGACTCGTTGGAGCTACGTTGCCTAGAGATGGTGGCTCACGCGGGAAGCTCGTATTTGGAGAGGTGCCGTTGCCTTCTCCTCTTCTGGTTTTTCTCAATCTCGGAGAAAATATGTCACCACCTGCAAAAGATGCGTCGCCTGGAGGTGTTCCTGCCTCTGTCTTCTCCTTTTCTTCGGTTGGAGAGGAGGGTATTGCTGATGCTTGGAAGAGTCGCACCTTCTTCTTCTACTACTACTGGTCATCGTGCGGCTATTGCATTTTTGTAAAATCAGCAGATGCTTGGAACTTCGCTGCTTACGATAAGAAATCGTGAATATGGCTTGATCTGTAGCTTGGAAGGATTAGGGTTTTGGAAAGAAACCCTAGCACAGATGATCATTGTTGAGCAAAATAGGGTTTCAGAAATCCCTCCGATTGTCGTGGGTTGCAGTTTGAATTAGGGTTTCCATTAGGAACCCTAGAAATTTCTTGAACAAATCAGCAAACACGAATCAACCTTGCTCTTAGAACTGGAGAATAATCATGAACAATAATAATCTACAAGAACAAATCTCCAAGAACAACCAAGAACGAAATCTCGACTAAATCACAACAACAACAACATTACTAATCCCCTAAATCACAACAACATTACAATAACAACCGAATCTCGATTAAATCAAAAATATAAAAATAATTCCTCTAGAATCGAACCCACTATGATACCATGTTAAAAATATGAAATGCAAAAGCGTAATCAGAGATAAAGAATAAGAACATGAACATTGGGATTTTACGTGGGACCATACCCCCTAAGGAGCAGATGAAACCACAGGAGAACGCTTCAAAAGGCTAATTGTTGCATTCAACTTTCTCTCTCTGATACAGGAGGTGTGAGGCTTCTTATATAGCCGCACTGAGTCTCCACATCCCACAGAGGGTAGATGTGGGACTAAACCACTGGATATGGTAAATGGATCATGGACTATTTACACAAGTGGCACATATAGTCCAACAGTACTAACAATATTCTTGAATTAACCTAACAGGACTTGACCTCTTTCTTTACGTTTCAAGGAACTGTTCACCAAACTTCTCGTCCATATACCTCATAACAAAATGGTATAACTGGAAGAAAACTCCGATACTTGCTAAATGTTGCCAGATCTCTTCTTAGTTAAATGAGTACTCCTAAACACTATTGGGGGTGATATCTTACTACAGTTTATCTCATCAATTGTGTTCATTCGTCTGTTCTCAGAGGGGGAACTCCATTTTCCTGACTTTTCCCTACTGAGTCTTCTTTTGTGAAATTGCCTTTGTTCATAAGCCATGTCTGATCCCAAGCCCGAATAAATTGAGGGTTGCATGTTAAGTAGTCGACAACCAGCATGGGAGAGGTAAATTCCTAAATAGTGTTCTTTTAAGAACAGTATTTAGGAATTTGTATCAAAATCGTTCGGATAAATTCTTAAATAGTGTCCTTTTAAAAAACTATATAGGAATCTATCTCGAACACATTCGAATATTTTAACCATGGATTTAAGCAAACATCTTGATTTCGTTCGGGCGTTTTTCACTACTTGCGACATGTTGCATCGTCCGAATGCAATGAGAAGTTGGTAAGGTTCGTTACCTTGCTGTCGGGATATAGTTTGAAATTTGCAAGGATAATCGCATGAGGAACACATGCAAGTAAATAAGATACTTTCGTTGCATCACCGTCCGGATGCAGTCCAAAATTTGCAAGGGTTCTCGTATGATGGACGCATGCGGGTAAAGATGCTAGTCCAAAAGAGGTTGCAAAAGAAGTTGCGGATAGGTAATTGGAATACTGGTACTTTGACTGACAAATCGATGGAGATTGTTAGAGTATTTGGAGCATGTGTCACTTATGTAATAGGTGGGTAAATGTATCCCTCTAGGCTCCATTTACCTCACCACTGTGTTTAGTCTCGCATCTAGTAGTGGTGGGACTTAGAGGCTCTGTGGAGGCTACCCATACCTCATGTATCCTTTGAGAAAGTCAATAGACAAACATGGCCCTTTGAGGCTTTCTCCCATGGTTTCATCTCGCTCCTTAGGGAGCAGGGTTCCACGTTAAACCCATTGTTCATTATATTTTATCTCTTTATTCCGATACGCTTCCGCATTCTCTATTTTCTAACATGGTATCAGAGCATGTTCAATTCTCGAGGATTTTTATTGTTTTTTATCGATTCGAGATTTGATTATCAGTTTCATTCTCAATTTGAAGATCATTATTCCGGTCAAGATTCGGTTCTAGGGTTCAATTTCTTGAACCCTATTTTCAGCCAGAAATTCCTGCAAGTATTGGCTAGCGACAGATTTTATTCTTAAGGTGCCTATTTCATCGGGTTTTCCAGGAATGGCTTATCTCCCATCGTGATACGTTTGTCTAGTGTGATGTTGTTTTCCAAACAAGCCCTAGCTCCAGCCGGCGCTGGATCCTCTTGTACGCCGCTCGAACTCCAGGGCGCAACATCCCAGCACCCCTGACGCTTCTTGCTGGAGCCCCTCGCGCCCTAAGATCGCGCACACACCTTTTTCTCAGCCACGGGAGCTGCACCTCAGCCAGGCGACGCCCTCCAATACCATCACGGTGGACTCCAGGCGACGCCCTCACGCAACAGCCCTCTACGATTCCACGATGAAGCCCTGCACTCCAAAGGGGAATCTCTTGAGCACCTCCTACATGGGAACCCTAGGGCTCAGTGGCCCACTTATAAAAAAATAAAAAAAGAGGGGCCCAGGTCGAAAAAAATATGAGTTCAAGCCCAACTGGGCCCTGCCGTGTATTAAAAAAAGGAGGCAGATGAGAAGATTAGGCTCATTTTGGACCGAGTTATTTTGTTTAAAAAAAGGGAGAAGGATGTCGTACAAAAAAACTGTACGGAAAAAATGTTTAATAAAAAAATATGTGATTTTGAAAGAGGCACGTACAATAAAAAAGTCGCATGCTAAAATTGCAAAAGCCATATAAAGAGAGAGAGAGAGAGATAATAGAAACGACTTAAAAAAGGTTCAAAAAAATGTTTAGACAGCTTATTTAAAAAAATGAAGAAAAAGACGCAATGAATTTTTGAGAATATTCATGTTTTCCCCATATTTATGTATTATCTTTTCTTCTCCCAATTTAATCAACAATTGTCATTTCGATCAGTATGGGAGAAAGCGAGAATATATATAGAGTCACAGGTCTTGTTCCAAGATTCAGATGTCAGATTCTCTAGACCGATCAAATATTCAGACTCTACAATTTTCCGATTTAGACTCGACGACGACGCATGCCATCATTTGTCGTGGTCCCTATCATTCTTGTTGGTTCGGCCAGAGTTTTCATTTGAGCCATAGGAACTCCAGAGCAGAGGACATTCCTATGCCATTTAGGGCAAGGGTTTTCATGTGGTATCATAGGGACTCTAGAGTAGAGTACAATTCTCTGAGCCCGATGTGAGAGATCCAGTTTCATACTCCAGCCCATTCGTCCTCCTCGCATGCACTCCATGAAAAGCAACGTCCTCGATAGTAGCAGTTGTGTACATTGAGTTGATATTGTCAGTAGTGTCATGTATTGTGAGTTGAGTTTCATTCTGTTTGTCCAAGTTGAGCATTGCATGCTCCAGCTTGAGGGGGAGTGTAAGAGTATTTGGAGCATGTGTCACTTATGTAATAGGTGGGTAAATGGATCTCTCCAAGATCCATTTACCCCACCACTGAGTTTAGTCCCACATCTACCAGTGGTGGGACTTGGAGGCTCCGTGGAGGCTATATAAGGAGCCTCAGACCTCTTGTATCCTTTGAGAAAGTCAATAGACAAACCTGGTCCTTTGAGGCCTTCTACCGTGGTTTCATCCCGCTCCTTAGGGAGTAGGGTTTCACGTTAAATCCCATGTTCAATTTATGTTTTATCTCTTTATTACGATATGCTTCCGCATTCTCTATTTTCTAACAGAGATAGTTGATACGATGGAAAGAAGGAAGATTCAGATATTATGTCTATAAGAGACAAAATGGGTTGGAGAGAAAGCGTAATAGAGAAGATTGGCTTTAAACTTTGATATTCAAGTAAAGATAAGGGCAAAAATGGTGTTGGAGTGGTTGTTCATAAGGATTTGAAGGGTTGTGTGGTTGAGATGCAAAGATCTGGGGATCATATTATTTTTGTTAAAAGTGGTGCTTGAAGAAGAAATTCTGAGTATCATCTTATATGTAATATATAAATGTGTAAAAATAGTGATAGAGCTGTAATAACGTAATAAGGAATTGTAATGCAGCCCCTCCCCGACATCTAGAGGGTAAGGTTGCAACTCCTTGTTCGTTTATTACTGTTATCTCACCATATTAATTTCTTATTTATGTTTTCTTCATGTGTAATTAACCCAGGGTTTTTCTCCTATATAAAAGAGCCCTAGGGTCTCTTCTATGATATGCAATTCTTTTCTTCCAACAAGGTATCGGTTCCCAGATCGGGGTTCTTGTATCCCAAAACCCTAACCCTACCCAACATTCCACCCCCTTCCCATTGTCGTCGGTTGTCGTTGGCTTCCTTCTCAGTTGTCGCCGCCTAGAGGCACCACTCGGCAGTTGTCATCACCGTGCGACAACCCCCCTGCCCTCATGGCCACCTTGCGGCAACCCCCTTGTCGTCGTCGTACCACCTAGCGGCATCCCTCACAGTCGCTACCATCTTGCAGCATCTTTGCAGCATGTCGCGGCCTTTGTGCTTCTCACCCAGTGAGTTGTGGGCCGATCCCATCTCCTGCAGACCAGAGTCTGCCTATTGCCACTGCATTTTCCAACCCTACACTACAACAAGAGTTGAAGAGGATGGTTGTACGAGTTTGCACGTACAATCAATCCTCCATACGATTGTGTAGACTCGCCCATAGTAGTCTACTCCTCAGTTGTTCCGGATTGCCGGCGTTCTTTTACTATGTCAGAGAACAAAGGTGAAGTTTTTTCATCATCTGATGCCTTCAAGGACCCGACTCCCCGTGAAGATGGATGGGACCAACTACGAGTGGTGGTCCATGCAGTTTTGCACCCTTATGCAGTTCCATAACAAGGAGCACATTCTGACGAATTCAGAGTCAGCAGATAAGACTGGGGCTAATGCTTCTTGGAAGAAAGATGATGCCTATGCTCGGATTTGGCTCTCCAGGACTCTCACCACGGAGATTTCCAACGACATCATCAATCAACCCACAATGAGCGGTTGAGCAGGATCACTACTTCATCTACTACCATGGCTCAGACTTCCTCTACTATGGCATCTTCTCGTGACAGAGGGGGTACTTCATAGTTTCGAGGGCGTAGACCACGTGGTTGGGGAGGAGGACGTCAGTGTGGTCCATGCTCGCATTGCCACTGTTCAGGTCATTCAGAGGAGACATGCTATCTGAAGCATGGGTATCCTGCATCAGCCCATGTTGCTAAGCAGACAAAACCTATTTCAGCTCCATCTCATGATGTGCAGTTTGATGATATTTTTCCAGACTGAGAGAGATGATGACTACTCCAACCACTTCAGTTGCAGGTTCTTCAGATCTTGCAGCTGCAGCCAGAGTTTCTTTGAGTTTGTCAGGTATTTCTTATGCACTTACCAGTTGTAGCAATTCTGATTTGACTGATTGGATCATGGACTCGGGAGCATCTCGTCATATGTGTGGCGATCGAGCACAGATCAGTTCTTACAGGTTCATCCCTCTTGGTAGATCAGTGGTGATTGCTAATGGGGTTCATCTACCCATTGCTGGTTATGGGGAGATTGTTCTAGCTCCCTCGATGCGTTTGCAGAATGTCTTACATGCTCCGGCATTTCAGATGAATCTTTTGTCTAATAGTCAGATTACAAAAAAATTACATTGTCATGCCATATTTGATCTTCTTCTCTTGTGTTTCAGGACATACTCAAGAGCAGGGCGATTGGATTTGGTCGTGAACAGAGAGAGCTTTACATATTAGTCCAACCATCATAGGTTGGCATTGTTATTATTCCTTCTGGATTTATTTGTATTTTCATGTGACATCTTCGTTTTGGACACCATCATCTACAGAAGTTATGTCATGTTCTCCCTCAAACCTCTACTCGTACTACCTTGGAGGTGAGGCATGTCAACTTGGGAAGCACCATTGTTCTTTTCCGAGTCCTCAGAGTCGTCACCGTAGTCAGTCGTTTGAGCTGGTTCATTTTGATATCTAGGGTCCTAGTCGTGTTCATGATCATCAAGGACATCGGTTCTATATGATTGTTGTGGATGATATCTCTAGATTATCTTGGGTTTCTTGTTAAAGAATAAGTCCGAAGCTGTTCATGTTACTAAATTATTTCTTATTGAAATTACGAATGTTTTTTCTGCTAATGTGAAGTTTATTCATACTGATAGTGCCTTGGAGTTTTCTACTTTACAGCTGCGTGACTTTCTCATATCTCTAGGCATTGTTCATCAAACTTCTTGTGCTTACACTTCACAGTAGAATGGTGTTGTTGAACGCAAACACCGCCGTCTTTTGGATGTCACGAGGACTCTTTTGATTCAAAGTCGAGCTTCTCATTCATTCTGGGGTAACCGGGTGATGCGGTCCTCACTGCATGTTACTTAGTGAACCACATGTCTTCTATTATTCTTGGAGAAAATGTTCATTTCATGACTCCATTTCCCGAAAAGGACTTATTCTCCCTTACTCCTAGGGTTTTTGAGTTTGTGGCATATGTCCACAACTTTACTCTTGGTCGTGACAAGCTCTCTCCTAGAGTTGTCAAATGTGTTTGTTGGTTATTCTCGTACCCAAAAAGGGTATAGATGTTTTAATCCTCTAGGAAGAAAGTATTATGTTAGTCCTGATGTCACATTTTTCGAGCCTATTATGTATTTTTCTCCTACAGGTGATCGGTTGTCTAACTCTAACTCTGGCAAATGATGTCTTTGTTCCACCACCTCTATTATCCCCACCAACAACACCCCATGTTGAGTCTCAATCATCTCTACCTCCACCTCCTCCACCGCCTCTACCACTGTCTACCCTAACACAGTTCCTACCACGATTTTACATTCGCAGGTCCTCTACTTGCCCCTCTGCTCATACGCCTTCCCCATCATCCAGCACGCCTCAGGTATGTAAAGAAAACATTGTTTCTAATGATGGTACCGGTGATATGTGTTCCACATGATACTGCTCACGAGGAGCTGATACCATATAACAAAGAGGCTGATGACCTCAATGTACCTATTGCCTTGAGGAAGTTACGTCGTAATTGTGCCACTTATCCTCTAGTTGCTCATGTTTCCTTAGACCGTCTTTCAGAGGAGTAGATGAGGTTTGTTGTGGGACTTTAGATTGTTACTATCTCGCGAACATATCAGGAGGCCTTGCAGGGAAAGTAATTGGGGACTTGCTATGGAAGAGGAGATGGCCGCTTTGTAGTCTCGTGATACCTGGAGTGTTGTTTCTGCTCCTCTAGGTGCCTCTGTTGTGGGTTGCAAATGGATCTTTACGGTGAAGCAACGGGAAGATGGCAGTGTGGATCACTACAAAGAAAGGCTTGTAGCAAGTGGGTTCACCCAAACCTATGGGGTGGACTATCAAGATACCTTCTCTCCGGTGGCCAAACATTCAACATTGTGCATTCTATCAGTTGTTGTTTCACGAGACTGGCCTCTTTACCAACTTAATTTGAAGAATGCATTTCTATACAGGAGGAGGTGTATATGCAACAGCCACCAAGGTTTACAGCTTAGGGGAGTCTTAGGAGGTGCGTAGGCTCCATAAGGCGATTGGCGTCCTGAAGCAAAGTCCGAGAGCTTGATACCAGAAGGTTTCAGAGTTGATATAGCACCAGGGGTTTGAGCGGTCCACTACGGATCACTCGTTTGTTCAGAGGATACAGAAACGTATTATTGTTATTCTTATCTATGTTGATGATATTATTATCACACTGATGATGAGCAGGGCATTCAGGCTGCCAAGGAGTTCCTAGATTAGCAGTTTGTGACTAAAGACCTTGGCAATCTTCGATACTTCCTTGGACTAGATTTTGCTAGGAACCAACGTGGTTCTTGTGATGACTCAGAGGAAGTTTGGGACTGATCTTCTTCCAGAGATAGGTATGACAAGGTGCAAGCCTGCTACTATTCCTATGGATCTGAGTATGAAATTATATGATGATGACACTGAGGACGTAGATAAGAGGAGATACAGGAAGCTTGTTGGGAATCTCCTATATGCAACCATCACCAGGCCATACATATCCTTTGTTGTGAGCAAGGTGAGCCAGATCATGGAGTAGTCCGGGAAGGTTCATATGGATGTTGTCTATATGATTTTGAGATATATGAAGACTTCATCTGGGATTGGTCTTATATTCAGTAGAGTTACGTCCCTTGAGGTGACAGCTTGTGCAGATGCAGATTATGCATGGTGCACTAGAGATAGGAAGTCTACTTATTTTGCTATTTTTGTTGGGAGCTCTCTCGTGTCATGAAAAAGCAAGAAGCAGAGAATAGTTGCTAGATCCAGTGCAAAATCCGAGTATAGGGCCATGGCACAGGGTAGCACAAAGATGATGTGGGTTAGATCGATCTTGACTGATCTTGTTGTTGAGGTCCCTCTTCACATACAACTTTTATGTGACAATCAAGCAGCTCTATTTATTGCCAACAATCATGCATTTCAAGAACGAACCAAGCATATAGAGGTGGATTAGCACTATATTAGAGACATGATCCAAAAAGGTCTCATATCCACCTCCCATGTTCCTATTGAAGATCAGACAACTGATATTTTCATTAAAGAACTTCCTAGAGGTCCTTTTCAGAGATGTTCTAAGCTGAGCATGATAGGCATATATGCTCCAGCTTGATAGGAAATGTTATTTATGTCTTATTTATGTTTTCATTATGTACCTCTTATGTAAGTAGCCCAGATCTTTTTCTCCTATATAAGAGAGCCCTAGAGTCTCTTCTATGTTATGCAATTCTTTTCTTCCAAAAATTACCATTCCATCATTGTTTTTTACACATCAATATTATGCTTATTACAATTTTGGCATGCTCTTCTCACAAAATTGTAAAAAATAATGATGGATTTGTAAAAAAAAGGACAGATGTTACTAGAAAAACAACTGGAGTTTGTAAAAAACCAAGTTGATGTTTAGCAGAAGAGTTTGTGAAGTTATAACCTCTTCCTCCTCCATTCACACGATGCTAGGTTCATCATCTTGGTCTGGTTCCCTCCTCACCATTACCAGGTTCCCTCCTCACCATTACCAACATTGTTGTTTATTGCCACCACTATCATGGTCTCGTTGCTGCCTCATTACTGCCGATGTCATGGTTCGTTGCAAACATCGGCATCATTACCTCTTCTTGCCACAACCGATGTTAGCTCTCATCCTCGCCACCACTATTGTCATTCATTATGGTTGTTTGCAGCATGTTGTTTCTTTTTTTAACTATAGAGGGTGGCTGACCATGTTTTAATAGAAATATATAACATATAAGTTCACTTACTAGAGATCTTATCCAAAGAGGTCTTCCCCGGATTTCCAATGTCACTTGTGTAGATCCAAGCTTGCAAAAGTCGGCCGACTAGGCCGACTAGTCGGCCCGACTAGTCGAGTCGGGGGGGTAGCCGACTCGACTAGGCCTAGTCGGCCCTTAGTCGGTCCACCCGACTAGTCGGGCCGACTAGTCGGCCTAGTCGGCCGACTAATCGCCCGACTTTTACAACAACCTTTTTTATTTTTTTTGTTTTTCACTTTTTTTAAAAGCAAACATATTCTAATACGCTTAATGTTATATTTAAAGTCAATTACTTCTTTTGTTTCATCATGATGTCATATAAAATGTACAAATACATGTATATACATACGAATATATGTATAAAAAACTGATTTATATATTTAAAATAATTAAAAATTCAAAACCGACTATTGACCGACTAATTCCGACTAGTCGCCCGACTGCCGACTAATCCTTAGTAGGTGACCCCGCCGACCGAGTACCGACTACCGCTTTCTGCAACCTTGTGTAGATCATACAACATATAAGTTCACTAAGGCAAAGCTATGCATGAGGGATATCTATTCCCCAACTTGAGAGAGTGAGAGTTTATTCTATGTAGAAAAAATGCTCTATGATCTCCTAAATCCTTGGAACATCCTCTGGATATCCCAGAGATCCTTCGAATATTAGTGGAATGATTTAAGATTTTTCATTACTCCCTTTTCTTTCATCAAGGAAGGTCGTATCGATATCGTTTCGTCCGCCCGAAAATGGATATATCATGATATATCACCGATATATCAATGAGATCGGTGGAAATATCAGAAATGGCTCAAAAAAACTATTTTTTGTCATTTTTTCGGAAATTAAGATCATGTAAGATATTAAAACAATAAATAACTTACAAATACATGCTTATGTCATACATATCAGTCACTTATAGCCCACATATCGCACATATCGGTCATATCGAACATATCGTTGTTAATATTTATTCCTGACTTATAGATATTGGAAATGGATTCCATTCAAGTTCTTATAAATTATAAACTTAGATGACACATATAGATCATTTGTGAAGAATATGATCCTTATATTGCACATATCGGTCATATCGAATATGTCGTTGGTACTGTTAGTTGTTGACCTATATATATTGAAAATGGAGTTCATCAAAGTTCTTAGATCACTAAATAACTTACAAATATACTCTTAGATCATACATATCAGTCATCTATGAAGCTTATATCGCATATAACGATCATTTCGAACATATCGATATTAATGTTGATTCTTGACTTGTAGATTTCTTTTGAAGAATTGACTTATAGATATTGGAAATGGATCTCATTCAAGTTCTTTACAATACGAAATAACTTGCAAAATATGCTCAGTTGGTGGAAAAGATTATTACTATACTTCCAAAGAACCCTAGGCTCTCTTATATATAGATAGCCCATGGGTAAATTACATAAGATGGAACGAAGAAAATAAAAATAGCATAAAAGATATACCGACTGCATAATTATCTCTACACTCTCCCTCAAGATGGAGCATAAATATCAATCATGCTCAGCTTGGAAGTACACTTCGGGAATGGTCCTCTGAGCAATGGCTTGTGAAAATGTCGGCAGTCTGCTCCCCTAAACTAACATGTAAAGTAGAAATTAGGCCCTTCTGGATCATATCTCTAGTGTAGTGTCAATCTACTTCAATATGTTTAGTTCTTTCATGAAAGCCAGGATTATTGGCAATGAACAATGCAGCTTAATTATCACATTGTAGCTGCATGGGTAGAGGTACATCTATATGCAAGTCTTCCAGTACAGCTCGAACCCACATCATCTCCGTACTTGCTTGTACCATGGCCCTATATTCAGATTCAGCATTCGATCTAGCCACAACTGTTTGTTTCTTGCTTTTCCAAGAAACTAGAGAGTTGCCCACAAATACTGCAAAGCCCGAAGTAGACTTCTGATCCTTAGGGCATCTTGCATAATCAACATCTGCACATGCCGAGATAGATAAATTTTTTTTTCTTTCTAAACAACAACCATGTGCCTAGAGACGACTTTAGATACCTGAGTATCATATATATGGCATCCATATGTAACTGTCTCGACTGTTCCATGAACTGGCTCACCGTTTGACTGCAAAGGCAATATCAGTTCGAGTTATAGTGATGTAAAGAAGCTTACCCACCATTTCTCTATACATTCTCCTGTCAACTTCCTATGTATCATTATCATATAATTTCATGCTGGGGTCCATAGGAATAGTTGAGGGTCTACACCCAACCATGCCCGTCTCGACAAGCAAATCTGTAATATATTTCCTTTGGGCCATCACAAGACCCTGTGCATTCCTGATAAACTCCAACCTCAGAAAGTATCATAGAGTATCAAGATCCTTCGTAACAAACTGACGGCCCAAAATGATTTTGCCATCTTTATCCCCTGAGTATCATCTTCTGTAACCAAAATATCATCAACATACACCATGATGACAACCGTACCTCTAGGGGTCTTCTAAATGAACAACGAGTGATCTGTATTTGATCTCTTGAATCCTTGTTGTTCAATTAGATGGGAAAGCTTCTGAAACCATGCCCTTGGGCTTTGTTTAAGGCCATATATTGCCTTATGAAGTCTACACACCATATGATTCCCCCCTCATCAGCAAACCCCGGATGTTGTTGCATGCAAACTTCTTCCTGTAGATCTCCATACAAGAATGCATTCTTAACATCAAATTGAAATAAGGGCCGATCACGTACCACATCAATTGACAAAAGAATACGAAGAGTGGAATGACGGACAACTAGAGAGAAGGTGTCCATATAATCCACGCCATATGTCTGAGTAAAACCTCGCGCCACTTGTCTTGCCTTGTGACGATCAAGACTACCATCTGCATGATACTTGACAGTGAATACCCATTTGCACTAACAACAGATGCTCATGAGGGAGCAGGGACCAAGATCCATGTACCTCGTAACTGTAGAGCAGTCATTTCCTCCTCCATAGCAGAAGATCAGCAATAAATCTTCAAGGCATCCTAATAAGTTTGTGGTATCTCCACGGAAGACAAAGCCACTGCAAACCTCTGAAAGTCTCCTGTTAGACAATGAAAGGAAACTTGGGAGGCAAGAGGATATGAAGCGCAAGTGCGTTTTTGCTTCCATATACCAATAGGGACATCCAGATCATCAACCATAGTACCTGTCGGTTCACATTCCTCCCGCAATGATGAACCTTGCACATGCATACTATCCGACCCTTCATTAGTAATAACATCTGAACATACTTGAGGCATGCCAGTGTTGGACATGTGAGCCCACGGCGAGCCATTATGCAATAAATGTTATTGCAAATATCATTCCCTGATCTGAAATGAAGAATAAATAATTTGCATAATAGGTCCCTCTGTACAATTAGGGTTATGTACCATGGCTATCTTAATGATCATACAGCTGTTGATTCAATTATTGAATCATAGAGGCTGGTGCTTGGATGAATATCTAAAGGGTTAGATTGAGGACTCATCAAGCACCGTCAAATGATTATTAAGATGTGATCTCCAGCCTGAGTAGGAGATGGCAATCCTTTCTCACATAGGCTGATATCTGACCGACCTCTTGATGCAGGTCCTCTGCATAGGAATAGAGATTCGGAGGTGTCAGATTAGTTAGGTCAAAGAGTTGACTTAACGAGATCGAGATAACCTAAGTCCTATGTTGAATGCTGTCACAGCATAGGCACACATCCTCTGACCGGAGACAGATGTATTGCTATATGTCTGAGTATGTACATTTGACAGACCAATGGGTTGATGACCTAACCAAGGTCTATACACCGGCGCGTTGATGTGCATATAAGGGCATATGAGTAATACGATCTCTCAAAGGGATCATACAGGTTCACTACTGAACCGGAAGACATGAGCTCACTCATGAGATATTGGGAAGAATCAAATTCCGTGCACGGTCGTCTCGCTTTGGAAGCTTGACTGAATTTGTAGGTTTGATATATACTTTTGGAAAGTATGTGATCAAGACCTAGGTATGATATATGCTTTTGGAAAGTATATGATCGATACCAAATCCCAATGATCAAATGAGAAACTTAGTGATCAAACCCTGAAGAAGACAGTATAAAATTGATCTTGATCTTCGGGTTGACCATGGGTCTTCCAGTATGCAGGATGTACAGGTATTGGGAATACCTGAAGGGTGATGTGATCATAAACGATTGTATATCCATGACGCTTCCATTCCGAGGGAGTGATGAAACAGGTCTGGATTTTAGTGACTCCTTTCAGTAGAGAAGCAATCCGATCTTAGTCCAAGTGTTGGACATTGATCTGAATGAGATTCAGATTTAATGAGAAGATTGGATTTGCGGTCTTGATTTAATCAAGCATCTGTGGGAGGTTCGTAAGATCTGGAATTGAGATAAGATCTCAACATCCAAGTCACTATACGTGGAACAATACAATCGCCCTGTCCTTATCTCCAAGTATCTGCGGAGAAAGCACATTATTCTTGAAAGGGTTCAAGAATAATTCTTTTGATGAAATATCCAAGCAAGGACTTGATGATTAAATGAGATTTAATTATCAAGCTTAAATATGAATATGATTCATATTGTGAAAATGATTATCTAAGATAATTAAATGGGATTTAATTATCAAGGATTAAGAGAATGTGGATAACACTATCCATGATATATGTGTGTTATAAATGTGATTTATAACATACATATATAAGAGAGAGAATTTATGTAAATAGCATTTGTTAATTAATAATGTGGATTGGATTCACATTTATTAATTAATTGGAAATGCAATTTACTAATTAGTTTGGGTTGTGAATATGATTCACATAATATTCAATGGCATGATTGAAATATTCACAAATTAATTTGGAATTAATTTGGTGAATATTTTTTTGTGATTAATTAAGAAATAAAAAGATAAATAAAAGGGAGCCAAATAACCACCATGAATAGGTGGCGTCACCCATGAATTGTTCATGGGTGACGCCCCCTCTTTTTGAGGGTGGTTGGTTGACTCCAATTTTATTTAATCACATTATCTCTTAATTAGTTAATGTTAAATTAAATTATGTTGATAATGTTGCAACATTTTTTAATTTAAATTAATGTTGTTGGTTTTAATCAACAACAATCATAGCCATTGATTCACATGGACCAAGCATAGCCCTTGGATCCATGTGTCCCATGGATTGAGATCCATTGGATCCTAAACTAGTATATAAGGACGGCTAGGGTAGCCTCTCCATGGTACATCATTAAGAGTTGTACAAGGTGACAACTCTCTCTCTCTCTTTCTCATTCTCACCCTCTCTCTCTCTCTTTCTCTTCTCCATTAAGTGGCCGTCCACTTTGTGTTGAGAAAGGAGAGACTCTCGGCTTCTTCTTCGACGACTCTGGATCTCCATCTTCTTTGGAGTTTCTTACTCTAAAGGAAGACGACGGATTTCGTTTGACAAAATCGGGGGAGCCATCGCTTGGATCTTCATCGAGGATTGCGGGAAGGAACGTGACTCATCATCGCGCCCGCAAGTGCGTTCTTCGTGGATCGGACTTAAGATAGGAGGATCTCTACTTTGGGATCTCGCGATCACAACCACGCTTCAAGAGGTATTCCTTGTACTTTGTGGTTTAATGAAACGATCCGAGAAGTGTTCTCGTGATCATGTGGTTTCATCTTTAAAGTTAAAAATTTTAATTTCCGCTGCATCTAGCAACTAGTGCGACTAGTTGCTCCGATTGCATACGATGCGATCGACACGCTTCCGTGATGCGCTTGAGGATTCTCAATATCCTTCAAGTGGTATCAGAGCCAGGTTGAATAAGGTTTTGGATATGATCCATAGATCTTAGACGATTTGGTTCTTGAAAGGGTTGCGAAATTTTACTGCATTTCAATTTTCGCACCTCTGTAAAATTGAATTTTTCGGCTCTGTTTAAAATGTTTAAACACGAAATTTTCAATTGGATTTTGTTCCCCATTAAACAAGGAAACCATAGGACTTGAGTTTACTAAATTTGGACTTTATTTGCTCAAGATATGGCTTTTTGAATATGACTATATTCACTGTTGCGGGAACTGCGGATTTGAACGTGATTAATGAGATAATTACGGTTTTAATCCGCCTTGAAATGCGTGAATTATCACTTGGGTTCTTTAATAAATCAAATAGGCAATCTTTGGAAACTGAGTTTGCATTTTTTGGATTTAAATTGATCAAGATAAGTTAATTTTAGTGATTGGGGGTCACTGCTGGAAATTAACAATTTCTTGATCTTGAACCTTGTGATATGTCATTCAATTATCATGATGAAAATTAATTGTTAATTTTCTGGAATAATTAGTGATAAATATTTGTGAAATATTTAAAGAAATAATTATTTCATTGAATGACACTTGCCTAAACCACAATGATGAGATATTAGATCTTGATCATTGGTTCATCAACAAACATTGATTTCATGAAAATCATAGTTTATCCTACAATAGTTGTAGGACAACTTTTACATGAAAACCCTTTTGCTTGAATAGGATTGGGGATTTGTCTAGCAAATCTCCTTATAATCAAAAATGTTTTGATTTATATTATATGGTATAATTTCGGTTGAAAAACCGATGAACATCTCAAAGTACATGATGGTCTATCTGGTATTATCCTTTCCCGAGGCGGATGTGGTGCCTAGTCGGAGAGCATTGGGGTAGCGGGTTGCAACGTATGTGGTCCGTCCCACTCTCGTCGGTACTGGCCATGACAGCGGGTAGGGACTGTATAATACCGGAGACAGACAATGTGTATTTTTCTAATTATTAAAATTCGAATAATACGTACTTTGAGTATATACCTACTATTCAAGTAAAAGACATGTTTGTTGATTGATGATTGGATTGATGATTAATTTAATGTGATTAAATTAATTATATCCAATAAACACTCTATTTTGAATAGATGTGTATTTCCCTTGGAAGAATTAATTATGTGAATATGATTCACAATAATTAATTACAATTTGAATATGAGGTGGAGGATCACATAAGTGACATCCATGGTCTCCCGTCAAGGCAAAGGATTTCGTCGCCAGTTGTTGTGTATAGGAGACGCCTGTCCGAAGTGACAGATCCTGTACATGATTTAATTGGATCGGGTTCTTTGCTTCTCGAAAGAGTAAGGCCGTATACGTAGTGACCCCAATATCGGGTCCTCATATTATTGGGGCGATATTGGATTGCGTATAGCGAGTATTAAGCCTGTTGACGGTTGGTTCAATTAATGACGGGTCAACATTGCCTTAGGGGTGGTGGGCCCGGGTGTTAAAGACCGAATTGGGAAATGCAAGTTGGACTTGCAAGGCGGAATGTGTTCCCGCTTCTTTTTATCCGAGTTGTAGGTTCTCATATTATTGGGATGCAACGAAGATAGGGAAGGAGATCCCAGATCTTGCTAGAGATATAATGGTAAGAATATCTCTTACATTGAAAGTGATTAAGGGAATGAACTTTCAGTGTTGACAAGGCAAGACAACTTTGATATAAAAATTCCTAAATCAAAGTAAAATATGTATATAATATATATACACTTATGCAAATTTCTTATTTCAGATAATCCTTCATTAAACTCACTCAATGTTATACTCAATGATAACCAGTAATAATATCTTGGATTGAACTCATGATCCAGATATTGTACTTGCAATTGGACACATAATGTATGTGGTTGCAGTGTGCAAGTCCCCTCAACATAATGAGGAAGGGCAATTAAATAAGACAATAAGACATCACCTTAGGGTTTGTATGTCTCTATGTTCTTGATCTTTCATCGAATGTACTTTAGAAGTGACATGTCGATGGTGATCGTAATTGTCGAATAATCCTTATAAAATAAAAGAAGATATTTTGGCATACGTATGTGCTCTAGACATTTAATCATGAATGACATGGTTCTCTGCATTATGCAGAATGGTAGCTCGAAAGAGATGATGTATTCAAAATGTTTGAATACCTACCTGAACGTAAGTCTCTAAGAGTTAAGATGTATGTAGATATGATGAGTGTCATCATTCTACTATCTATACTCAAGTCATTCATGAAGCTTCATAATAATCATTTTGAATGAATTTAATGAAGCATGTATAAATGTTGAAATGCTCTTACATTGAATTCTTTTGAATTTAACATAAGAGATTCTTAGTCTTATGCAATGGTTGTTTATAGATTAAGAGAGTGCAGTGGAAGCATGGGTCGGACCCGAGTAAGAAGGAAAGTCAAAGAGTTGACCTACTTCTGTGACTTCCATATGACATCCAAAGAGTTGGATGAATGCCAATGCTGCAATAAGTTGATGTGTTGATAGTATGACTATCAAGTCTGTCTAAAATCCTTAGTGAAGGACTCAGATAGAGCATCAGAATAATCTACATGTAATCATTGACTATGACTTTCTTATTTCATAAGTTAAAGTCTGACAATTGTATCCCAATCTTCTAATGGCACTTGCAATTGGTTGCATAAATATATCAGAAGATTAGAAATTTGATCTTAAGGTTTATAGTCATCTACATGGATATTGGTGCAATTGTTGTGACAATCTCTATTGGATAGATGGACTTCATATTCTCAATGGGAGGCCCTTAGTCTTGGAGAATGTCTCTATGACCTAGATAGTAGAGTACACTCATTGTTTGTTTCTAAATGTTGGAAATAAATATGAATTCTGAGATAAACTATCATAAAGAGTTATGATGGAAATATTTCAGATAGTAATCTAACATCTAGTGGACTCCACAAAATTAGAAAATTAATGAATGGTTCATTAAGATTTCTAATACTGAAAATCAAACCTTATAAGATCAATAGGAGGATGAAGATCATTTGACAATGATCTGGCATCAAGCCTTGGACATTTGTCTGTTGATTTGATCAATAGACTAGTAAGATATGAAACTTTAGAATGTCTAAAATTTCAAATCTTACATACTTGTGAATATTGTATTCAAAGTAAAATGTCTAATACACCTTCTCTGGGAATGGTGTTAGATGTCAAGGTATTCAGGATCTCATACATATTGATGTATGTGGATCATCTATATCATAGTGAATATTATGGATATGTGATATCTATTGATGATTACGTATGATATGAGATTTCTTCTCTTCACCTGAGAAACCTTTGTAAATGTTCAAAGATTTCACAATTTTGGTTAGAACCAAAGTTTGGAGAAAGATGAAATGAATTTGATCTAACCTAGGTAGCTTGTACCTATTAGATAAAATTCAAAGAATACCTTATGGAGATATGAATATCATTTCTATCTCACTCCTTCTAATACACCTAAACTCAATGGAGTTGTAGGGAGATACAATTGGATCATGTGTGACATGATTTGATCAATGATTAATTTTAGCATAATTTCCTCTTAGTTTCCAGGTATATATGTGTAGTAGAGACTACAATATATATCCTTAATAAGGTTCCATGGATGTAAGCTGGAATCTAGCACTTGAGAGTGCTACTTCATTAGGAAAATAAAGTATGGTATTGGATACCTACTTTATGAACTTGAGATTCTTAAAAGATCTCATCTCTGAGAATGTGATTCTTGGAGGATTGAGAATCTTGAGAATCAAGATGAAAATGAAGTAAAGGAACTCATTTAATCTTGAAAAGATAATGAGGCTCCTGAAATCGGAAACTAAAAGGACAATTAAAGATGAAACATTAATACCTCTTCAAATGAGTTTGAGATGTATTCCATGTGTCAGCCAAGTCTGACAATGATCGGACTTCATGTGATGAAGCTCCTAAGGATCATGACATGGAATGATGGATATTAGCAATAAAGTCTAAAGTAGACTTCATATACAAGTGTTGTATATGGACCCTCGAGGATCCACCTACAAGGGTTAGACCCATTAAGGTGTAAATGGATCTTCAAGAGAAGAGGGAACCTGATGAGAAGGTAGAGACCTTCAAAGCTAGGTTCGTAGCCATAAGCTACACATCGGAAGAGAAGACATTGCTTGCAATGAGACTTGCTCTTCGGTTACCATGCTTAAATCATCAGAATATTGCTAACCTTAGCTACACAACTTGACTATTGCATCTTCAAGATGTAATTCAAGATTGCATTCCTCTAAAGAATACCTCTCTGAGGATATTCACATGAAGTAGCCCCAGGGCTTCATGATTTTGGGAAAGTAAGGTGTGAAAGCTAAAGAAATTCCATCTGTGGACTCAAATAAGCTTCTTGTTGTTGGAACATAAGATTTGAATGAAATTATAAATGTTATGATTTCAAATAAGATCTTGATGAACCATGTGAAGCTTAGTGGGAGTGCCATTGTGTTCATCGTGCTAAATGTAGATAATATCCTAATCATTTGGAATGATATAAGGATGATAATAGTGTTTTATAGACTGGCTATTCCATACCTGAGATATGATCTCAAGAATTACCTCTTAGATCTTAGTTCTGAAGTTGTTCAGAAGCAAAGAAAGAGGGTATTGGGACTGTCACATTTGTAGTACACCTTGGACATGTTCCATTCCTGGAAATTCCAAGAAAGGCTTCCTTCCTTGAGATTTGGTACTGACCTATCTAAAGGAATAGCACCTCAAAGAGTTGAGGAAGTGAATGCTAGAACTTATTGCACTTGTGCATCAGTTACGAGAAGCTAAGTGTATGCTTGATGTGTACAAAAGCCAGATATCTGCCATGCAGTGGGAGTAGTAAACTGTTACTAATCCTTCTATAGAGATAGACACTTGATTGCAGTAATAACAATATCTTCAAGAAATTAAGATTTTTAGATGGAGATCTAAAAGGTCTTAACTGCGAATACCATAGGAGATAGAGATCTCCAGGAATAAGGGTATTCTGATAAGGATTATGGAAATACTGGTTATAATAGTTATTGAAGCAATAGTGTCAAGGACACTATAACCGCTTTGACTAGAGTGAGTATTGGTTGCATTAGATGCAACATTCGCATTGGATGCGAACACTGTTACCTAGGGATATGCAAGTGCCGTAAAAGGACTTGGCATAGTCTTTTGGGAACAGAGTGACTGATCAGCTTACCTAGCTATTTCTAAATAGCCTATGATTGTCACATGAGTGTGGATTTAAATGATTAGCCCATTAATGGCTCTTTGGGCTAGTGGGAGATTGTTGGACATGTGAGCCCACGGCGAGCCATTATGCAATAAATGTTATTGCAAATATCATTCCCTGATCTGAAATGAAGAATAAATAATTTGCATAATAGGTCCCTCTGTACAATTAGGGTTATGTACCATGGCTATCTTAATGATCATACAGCTGTTGATTCAATTATTGAATCATAGAGGCTGGTGCTTGGATGAATATCTAAAGGGTTAGATTGAGGACTCATCAAGCACCGTCAAATGATTATTAAGATGTGATCTCCAGCCTGAGTAGGAGATGGCAATCCTTTCTCACATAGGCTGATATCTGACCGACCTCTTGATGCAGGTCCTCTGCATAGGAATAGAGATTCGGAGGTGTCAGATTAGTTAGGTCAAAGAGTTGACTTAACGAGATCGAGATAACCTAAGTCCTATGTTGAATGCTGTCACAGCATAGGCACACATCCTCTGACCGGAGACAGATGTATTGCTATATGTCTGAGTATGTACATTTGACAGACCAATGGGTTGATGACCTAACCAAGGTCTATACACCGGCGCGTTGGTGTGCATATAAGGGCATATGAGTAATACGATCTCTCAAAGGGATCATACAGGTTCACTACTGAACCGGAAGACATGAGCTCACTCATGAGATATTGGGAAGAATCAAATTCCGTGCACGGTCGTCTCGCTTTGGAAGCTTGACTGAATTTGTAGGTTTGATATATACTTTTGGAAAGTATGTGATCAAGACCTAGGTATGATATATGCTTTTGGAAAGTATATGATCGATACCAAATCCAATTGATCAAATGAGAAACTTAGTGATCAAACCCTGAAGAAGACAGTATAAAATTGATCTTGATCTTCGGGTTGACCATGGGTCTTCCAGTATGCAGGATGTACAGGTATTGGGAATACCTGAAGGGTGATGTGATCATAAACGATTGTATATCCATGACGCTTCCATTCCGAGGGAGTGATGAAACAGGTCTGGATTTTAGTGACTCCTTTCGGTAGAGAAGCAATCCGATCTTAGTCCAAGTGTTGGACATTGATCTGAATGAGATTCAGATTCAATGAGAAGATTGGATTTGCGGTCTTGATTTAATCAAGCATCTGTGGGAGGTTCGTAAGATCTGGAATTGAGATAAGATTTCAACATCCAAGTCACTATACGTGGAACAATACAATCGCCCTGTCCTTATCTCCAAGTATCTGCGGAGAAAGCACATTATTCTTGAAAGGGTTCAAGAATAATTCTTTTGATGAAATATCCAAGCAAGGACTTGATGATTAAATGAGATTTAATTATCAAGCTTAAATATGAATATGATTCATATTGTGAAAATGATTATCTAAGATAATTAAATGGGATTTAATTATCAAGGATTAAGAGAATGTGGATAACACTATCCATGATATATGTGTGTTATAAATGTGATTTATAACATACATATATAAGAGAGAGAATTTATGTAAATAGCATTTGTTAATTAATAATGTGGATTGGATTCACATTTATTAATTAATTGGAAATGCAATTTACTAATTAGTTTGGGTTGTGAATATGATTCACATAATATTCAATGGCATGATTGAAATATTCACAAATTAATTTGGAATTAATTTGGTGAATATTTTTTGTGATTAATTAAGAAATAATAAGATAAATAAAAGGGAGCCAAATAACCACCATGAATAGGTGGCGTCACCCATGAATTGTTCATGGGTGACGCCCCCTCTTTTTGAGGGTGGTTGGTTGACTCCAATTTTATTTAATCACATTATCTCTTAATTAGTTAATGTTAAATTAAATTATGTTGATAATGTTGCAACATTTTTTAATTTAAATTAATGTTGTTGGTTTTAATCAACAACAATCATAGCCATTGATTCACATGGACCAAGCATAGCCCTTGGATCCATGTGTCCCATGGATTGAGATCCATTGGATCCTAAACTAGTATATAAGGAGGGCTAGGGTAGCCTCTCCATGGTACATCATTAAGAGTTGTACAAGGTGACAACTCTCTCTCTCTCTTTCTCATTCTCACCCTCTCTCTCTCTCTTTCTCTTCTCCATTAAGTGGCCGTCCACTTTGTGTTGAGAAAGGAGAGACTCTCGGCTTCTTCTTCGACGACTCTGGATCTCCATCTTCTTTGGAGTTTCTTACTCTAAAGGAAGACGACGGATTTCGTTTGACGAAATCGGGGGAGCCATCGCTTGGATCTTCATCGAGGATTGCGGGAAGGAACGTGACTCATCATCGCGCCCGCAAGTGCGTTCTTCGTGGATCGGACTTAAGATAGGAGGATCTCTACTTTGGGATCTCGCGATCACAACCACGCTTCAAGAGGTATTCCTTGTACTTTGTGGTTTAATGAAACGATCCGAGAAGTGTTCTCGTGATCATGTGGTTTCATCTTTAAAGTTAAAAATTTTAATTTCCGCTGCATCTAGCAACTAGTGCGACTAGTTGCTCCGATTGCATACGATGCGATCGACACGCTTCCGTGATGCGCTTGAGGATTCTCAATATCCTTCAGCCAGATGATTGACATGCAGCATGAGCAGGGCCCGACCAACGTTTATAATATTTTGGTAATGGCGAGATAGGTGGTTTTGGTGGTGATGGCGGTGGTGGTGGTGGCGGTGGCGATGGTGTTGGTGTAACCACAGGAACTGGAGTGAATGTTGGTGGACTCAAAATAGGAGGAGGAACATAGACCTCGTCATTAGATGTAGATGAGGCCAACATGTCACCTGCAAGAGAGAAGTACATAACCGACTCAAAGAATGTATCATCCCCACTGACAAAGTATTTCCTGCTTACAAGATCATAGCAACGGTATACCTTCTGAGTCTGAGAGTAACCCACAAAGACACATTTGACAGCCCTAGGAGAGAGATTGTCAAGATCAGGAGACAACTGATGGACAAAAGCAACACCACCAAAAACACGAGTAAGTGAGAATAATTCCTTCTCTGGAAAAACAACAGAAAGGAAAATTTTCTCACCAACTACTGAGGACGGCATATGATTAACAAGATAACAAGCTGTAAGGGCGGCATCTCCCCAAAAAGAAATAGGAGCACAACTCTGGATAAGTAGGGTTCGAGTAATATAAAGAAGACGACGATGTTTTCTCTCAGCGACTCCATTTTGTTGAGAGATGTATGCACATGTGATTTGATGAATAATACCTCCTGACGAAAAAAATGTGAGAGTATGAGTGCAAAATTCCAAAGCATTATCAGTACGAATATATTTCACATGAGAGGAAAAAACATTTTGCACTTTATTTATAAGATTCCTAATAACATCTCTTGCTTCAAATTTATTCTTTAATAGAAAAACCGACGACAAACGAGAGAAAACATCAACGACTACAAGATAAAACATGTGTCCCTGGTGATCAGGGACACGACTCCGACCCCAAATATCAACATGAAGTAGTTCAACAGGTAACAACTGCTCCGACACTGACGACTAGAGAAGCTATCTCTATGGTGCTTTCCCAACTGACAGGCTTCACACCGGAAGGAAGAAGGAAGAACTCAGAGAAATCTGAGGCAAGAGAAGACGCATCTTCTGAAGGGGAATGTGACCAAAGCGTAGATGTCATGTATACGGGAGACAGATCCAGCTGCATGAGAGGAGACGCCAGCATATGAACTCCGGACCAGACGATAAAGACTGTCTTGCTCAGAACCACGGCCAATCACCCTGCCCGTTAAAATATCCTGAAATATAAGAGAAGATAGGTCAAATATAGCGTGACAGTGCAAATCCTTTGTAATATAACTAATAGACAGTAAGTTCATTGAAAAATCAGGGGCATGTAAGATATTATGTAGATGCATGGAAGGTGACAAAGTAATCTCCCCCTGTCCAATAATGGGTGAATGAGTCCCATCAGCTATTACCACTGACCGCCCTGGTGGAATCTCCTTGTATGCCATGAGTCCATCTCTGTCGCGGCAAAGATAGTGTGTTGCCCCAGAGTTCATGATCCAATCTGAGACATTAGAACTATAACATGATGGAAAATCACAAGCACTGCCTGAGGTGCTAGGAATGGCAGAAGTACTGGCAGAAGCTGAAGCAGCAATATCTAAAGGGCCTCCTGGAGAATCTGTAGAGACTGGAGGCACAATAACTCGCAATCTCGCAACAGGCTCCTCGAACCTCTGATCCGAAGTAGATGCCGACAGAGATGCAACATGCTCGGCTACTCGCACCGAGGTTGGAAATCCATGCTTAAAATAGCGTGTATCCTCAACGTGGCTTGGACAATGACAAAATGTGCATGGCTGACGAAAACGACCACCTCGACCACGAGGTCCACAACCACAGAATGAAGAAGAACCACCTCTCCCTCTGGAAGCAGCCATCGCCGAGGGTGGTGGAGTAGAAGCACTGGATGAGATAGAGATGCAGCTAAGTCTCCGATAGACTTCCTCCATAAGAGGAATGGTAGCATCAGCAAGAATCTGTGATCGAGCAGCTTCATATTCAGGATCAAGGGCAGCAAGTAGGACCCCCACCATTGTAGCATTCCTAAATGTCTTCTGTTGCTCAAGGATGGTCGTGAGAGGAATAATACTGAATAGTTTCTCAAACATCCCTCGTAGGGATGTATACAAGGAGTGAAGTAGCCACCCATTCTGCTTCATTATGAATGTGTTGTGCCGGAACTGTAAGATCTTGGTATCATTTCATACTTGTGAATATGTTGCCGCTAGTATGCCCCACATCGCCTTAGCGGTGGGCTGATGGAGAACATCATTAACAATCTCCATCGACAATGTATCTGACAGCCAGACCGTAGCGTACAAGTCATCAGCCTCCCAGGAGAGTCTTCTCTGTCGCTCTTCCTCGGTAAGAATGTGCTTCTTACCGTTTTATTTCATGAGGCTCATGACCTGCATCGCCCAGAGCTCATAGTTCATCCCATCCATTTTGATGATTGGCGCATGACCTTTGAACGCACCTATGAAGGGCATATCGACCTTGTTTTCTGACATATTGTCGGAGATGAAGAACTAGGATTTGTAGACCAAAAGACAAGTGTCTAGATAGACTTCATAGGATTTGAGTGCATATGTAGACTTTACGCACTCAAATCCATATGTATGACGCGCGAGACGGCTACAGTGAGACCGGCAAGGGCAAACACCGGTTGGGGTAGGCCGGCAGGAGGACCGACGAAGAGGTGCGACGGGAGGGGCGGGGAGGGGCGGCGAGAAGGGGCCGAGCGACGGGGGGGAGGGCGGCGAGAAGATGGCGGGGAGGGGATGGCGGGCGGCGGGGCCGAGAGGGAAGAGAGAGGGGCAATGACGCCGAGGAAGGGGAAGATAAGGGGTTCAGGGTTTTGGCTCTGATACCAAGTTGGTGGAAAATATTATTATTGTACCAAAGAACCCTAGGCTCTCTTATATAGAGACAGCCCCATGGGTGAATTGCATAAGATGGAAAAGAGAAAATAAAAATAGCATAAAAGATACACCAACTACATAATTATCTCTACATACTCCGAGTTGAAGAACCATTGTATGCACCCTCCTGTCGCACCATACCCTACCCGAAACAAAATATATATAAACCATTGCATGTTTTAATACTAGGTGTAGCTAGATATGTGTTTTAATACTGGGTGTAGCTAGATAAGTAGTGGAATCAATCTTGCATGAATAATAGCATTGATATATAGAGATATCGGTGAAATATCAGGGATATCGATCGATATCCAGGATTTTTTTTACTGAATCCGATCATTTTTTACCGATATGAGCCGATATGGCGATATATCGCCGATGTACCGCCGATATCCCTGTAAAAGGATATACTTGATGATTTCGATACCCCTTCTCTATTGAAACCGATATATCCGCGATATATCGCCCATATATCTCCGATACGGCTTTCTATGGCTTTCATTTCATGTTCATGTATTCTTAGATTTACATCTCTATACTTATAAATAGAGGAAGAGCATCAACAAAAAGAATTTTCATTCATTTATCTCTACAATTCCCTTCAGACAATTTCTTTGGACTTTCCCACCTTCCCTTTTGCACGGCAGTTTTTCTAACTTCTTGAACCTTAGAATTACTTGTGCCATTTTCTTCACATGTTCAGACCACTCTAAACAAGAAACTCTCATTTTATCTTCCACTGATGCAACATCAACCTTTTGTTGGGTACTTTTATTGCAAGGTTTTGTACATCTGGAATTATCACAAATTTTTTTCATGTACTTGTATGAAAAATCAATCCAATGAGTTCTTTTTAGAAAAATAACAATGCTGAGATCTTGAAGAATCGTAGCCTTAGAAAGATAATCAATGTACTTGGAAAGTACTTGTACCTGCTTGCCATCATGCGCATATGCACAGCAAGGTCAGGATCTTCACCACCTTTAAGAGACCAATTAACAGCTTTTCTAATGTCTTCAGAAGGAGATATAATCAATCTCATCAATTCCCCGAATATATTAACTCTTGATTGGGAAGCACCTGGTTGTCCAAACAATGCAGATGCAGCAATCCTCATCCTTGGATGTATATTTTTCAGAAAAAATTGGGTGGCAATTGCGTCTGTTGAACCGTGGAACCTGCCATGATGCAATTAAGAGATCAACATTGAGTACTTGGGCCCAGTAGCCACAATGAGGAACATATTCTTGTTGACAACATTAAGAGATTTTACTTCTTGACAGACACTTAACCGTACCCAGTTACGGAGGTACTTTAACAATGGCAACCTGATATTTTGGGTGTAAGTTCATTCTCGAAAAATACTACTAACTTCAAAACAAAAACAATGTTGATCAAGTCTTAAGGCAAATTTGTAAACCAAATTTCTGATTTCTAGTTTCCTCCCAAAACAACCCCCACCCAAGTCAAGTGGAGCAAAATCCACTAAAAAATTTTTGAGTTAATGGTAAATGGCATCCACGATTTCAACCTACCTCTAAGGGGAAAAAAGAACGAATTAGGTAAAATTGTTCCTTTCTAACTTATCTCTTTGTAATAAACTCATGTATGATCTTCAGTGCAATTACACATGCCTATACTTAAATAGTTACCTTTTCTTCGCAGTCCACACATATACATGTAATAGAAATGGAAAGCAAGTTATAAAAACCTAAATTGTTGCAACTCCAAAGAAAGTACACAGAGTAAGATGCATAGACTTGGTGGAAAATCCTAGAGATGGAAAATCATGGGGGCACAAATTACTGATTTCCCTCACAGGAGATTAGACACTCTTCTCCAAAAATATCGAGGACTAGGGTGCTTACACTATTTAGAGGTTGTAAATGGTCCTCAAGGGTTCAAAATATTGTGATATATAGGCAATATATCACCAATATATCTGTAACGAAAGGTTGTGCATATCGATATTAATTAATGTACCGATTTACAGGATATCGGTTGATATTGCTTGCTATATCGGTGATACCCCGCCATATGTTGAAATGTCAGTCAATACATGGAATCTTTGCTTTCTCTTTTCCAACTTTGGACATATATGGGCGAATATTGTGCCCATATTGGTCTCATTTCGTGATGTGGCTCATGTTGCTTGTGTTGAAAGTTTGTCACTGATTTTTCTTTATTTTGGTTATTTTTGATTAGATTTTTGAGGGTTTTGTTAATCATGTGCCTCTCTTGCATATTCTTGAGTTTTATAGAGAAGATTTCATGTATTTTATGAGATATTATGAAGAATCAATTTGGGATTTTGAAAGTTTTGATGGATCTAAGTTGATTTTTCTTAGAAATTGCATAGTAGAAGCTCGGGTATCATTTTTAACACTAATAATTCAAAACTTTAGGTATTTATATATTTTAAACATTAGAAAAATATTAAATCCGAAAACTAAACATAAGAAGTTAGTAGCACTTAATCAATTTTTCGTATTGTATGCCTCAAGCATGGCTCTCTAATTTCCTTTTGTGTTTTGAGATATTAAGAATATTTTTGGGTTTTAATAGATTTCTTCAGTATTATCACCTTAACTCTAGATTGAAGATGAATTCTCCTCCAATTTGCGACATAGAAGCTTGGATTGTTAAACATTATTTATTCAAGACTTTAGGTATTTCATGCATTTTAAAAATGAGAAATTTATAACATCCGAAAATTAAGACAAAAAATTGGTAGCAGATAACCGATTATGTATTATGTCCCATATACCTATCCAATGTTATTGTAGTTCTCTCACCTTTGCCGTATTTGATGACTTCATGTAAACATTTAAAGAACCATGTCCATGCATCCGTTGACTCATTCTCGACAACTGCGAAAGCAACCGGGAACATCCCATTTAAAGTGTCCAATGCAGTGGCAGTAAGCAATGTCCTATGGTACCTTCCCTTCAAGTGACAACCATCCAAACCCAAAAATAGTCTACAACCTCTCATGAATCCATCTTTGTTTGCCTTGGTTGGAGTATGCTGGAGTCTGTAATAGAGGGATAATTGGATCCCTCCAGGATCCAATTACCACCCACTCATGTTTAGTCTCACATCTACTATCTGTGGAATTTCGGTATGTCTGTGGGGCTATATAAGGAGCCCCACACCCCCGGTACTCATTGAAAAACTTCAATAGAAGATCCAATCCTTTGAGGCCTTCTCTCGTGATTTCATCTCGCTCCCCCATGGAGTAGGGTGGTTCCACATAAAACAAGATGCTTATGATTGTGGTCCTGATTACCGTTTTAACTTCTGCATTCTTATTTTTAACAGCCTTAAATGACATGAAGCATCTGAGAAATGAATCACCAATTTCAAGAAAGAAGTGAATTATACTTGTTGGATTCAGCCACTTCAATTCGCATACCAATGATAGGTACATTGCATGAGACTCCTCAACACTCCCAAAGAATATGTCTGAAGCCATCCTCATTTCTTTGTACACTCTCATCTATAGCAAACGAGGATTGAATTACCCATCCTATCTGATAATTGCTTTATGATGATGGTGGGATCCTTCTTCACCTAAAAAATTATCTGTTGTGACACCCACTCTTGCGATGCCATGATGTTTTCCACCATATTAATGGATGTGCATATGTGCACTGACACAAGGATTTTCACCTTAAATCCTGTGTTATTTGGTACCAAGGAAGTGTGGATTCATTACAGACATCCATCTTCCTTACACTTAACTATAATTGGACAACTTTCACTTGTAATGTATTTGGTGGCAAATTCATTCATAATACAATATGTAGCGAGAGAAGATCTAAAGACATTGTGATATTCAGCATCCGCTCCTACGTGAGAGTCCGGTGTATCTATGTCAACCTCACTTTCACGCCCCTCGTAATCCTCCAAATTCTCTATGTAACTAATGTAAGAATCAAGCAATTGACGGTAGCTGTTCTCTTATACTAACCCATCGGGTCATTTTCATCATTACTCACCTCTAAATCATCATCAACACAAAGTAGTTACTATCAAAAGAATCAGAATCTAATGTTTAATGATCGGCTACAATGGTTATTTTCACAAGCATTGCCTTGGTGTATCTATATATGCGCTAGGCCAACTAAAATAAGGAGTTTCTTCCAAAGACCTAAGACGATGAGGTTAAGCCTGGTACAACTATGATTAATCAATAAGACAACCCTAATGTTGCAAGTAACATGGATGCATATGATCTTCAAGGAAGCACAATGGTACCCGAGGCCGGTAATATTGAAGTTGACAGTGTCGGGGTTTGAGTACCAAAATAAAGTTGAGTCGGGGTTTGAGTACCAAAATAAAGTTGAATTCTTCATATGATAAACCGGATTGGGACATGGGTGGGGAACGTGCCAAATAGAAGGTTTGGAAGTGGATTTATTTAGAAGGAAGGAATGATGATGTTGAGACTGCTGGGGTGGATGAAAGTGGGATTAGGAGTGTCTGGTGAAGATGATGGTGGGCTTGGTACAGCTAGGGTTACCAAAAGTGGGGTTGGGGTGCCAGTGACGTTGAAGGTAAACTTGAGACTGCCTATGGTGAAGAAGGTGGGGTTGGGAGGATTTCTGAGCGTGTTTTGATGCAGATGCTGGCAAAAGTGTATTCGGAACTATTGGGGCAGGGGCAGATGAGGTGGAAGACGTTGGGTTAAAAGTAGGTGAGAAAGATTTCTTTGTTCTTGGGGTCAATGGTGCAGAAGATTTTTTATCTTGGAGTCAATGCCATGATGAAGATTTTAGGATCTGGGTACCTAAGGGTGAATAAGAAGAACATACTTCTATTCGGTCTCGGAGGAGGAAAAGAACATGTGCTTGAATGATGATTTTTAGTAGGTCTAGCATACATAGATACACCAGGGCAATGATCATGAAAATGACCATTGCAGCTGATCATGTAACACTAGTTTCCAATTCTTCTTATAACAACTACCGTGTTGTTGATGATTGGAGAATAGGAACAGTTGCCACCAATCGTTTGATTCTGATAGAGATATTAGAGGACTACGAGGGGCCTAAAAGTGGGGCTGACTTTCACTAAACATTCACATGAGCGGAATTTAAAAATCGTTGTCTTTCCCAAAATATTGCATTAAGAATGAATTTTCCGCCAAATACATTAGAAGAAAAGTTATGGAATCATAATAAAGTGTAAGGCAGATGGATGTCCAAGCAGGATCCATTCTTCGTTTGTACCAAATAACACAAGATTCAAAGTAAAGACACTCATGTCTGAGCACACCTGCAAATCCAATAATAGGGTGGTAAACACTATGGCATCGCAAAAGTGGGTACCATGATACATAAATCTTGGGTATAGGAACCCTTCCATCATGGTGAAGTGGTTATAGGTTAGGATCAACGAATATTTTTTTTAGGCTCAAAAAAGGGGGAGACACTCTTTGGTGTTCGCCCCAGAATTGTATAAATGAAAGTCAAAAACGGTAATTACAAAAAAGAGGGGGGAGTTGGCGAAAAAAGAGGAAAAAAACCACAAAAAAAGCCCAAAGACTACACAGGACACCAGCCCAACACAATAAGGCCCAAACGCCTACAAAATACACCAGTCACCAATAAGCCGAGTGCAAAGGATAAGAGTATTTTCCCGATAGAACCGCTGACCAGAGAATATGGCATCGTTCCTTCCCAACCAGATGCACCACAGTCGCGCAATGGGGGCCAAGAGATCCCGCCTATCCCTGTTCCTGTTGATCCAAAGGAGCTCGCAAAGAGTAGAAAGGTTATCCGCTTTCGCCCAAGGCAAATCGTCCCAGATCCCACGCACCATCTGGCACCCGAAGAAAAGGTGATCAATAGTTTCCTCCTCATAATTACAAAGGACACAGGTGGCACTGAAGTTGTCGAAAATTCTAGCACAACGATCGCGCGTCATCAACCTCCGTCTGCGAAGGAGCCAAAGGAAGAACCCTATGCGCTCCGGTAACCGCAAGCCCCAAAAAAATCACAGTCACGCATAAGAAGAGAAGCATCGGTAGGAGGGCCAGAGACCAAAGCCCGATAAGCCTTTCGCGTGGAGAAGGGACCGTCCTCCCAGCACCAATGGTCCACACGCTCATTCGGCGTAGCAGCGTCACGAAGGGCAACCAACAACGAGACAAAATCGTCCACCCGCTGATCCGAGAAGTTCGCGAAAAAACGCGGACACCAGCACCCATCCAACCAACAATCAGCAACCGTCGTATTTTTATGGGACGCTAAGGCAAACAAGCGCGGAAAACGCACCTGCAGAGGACCACCGCCCGACCAATCATCCAGCCAAAACTTGAATGAATCCCCCTTCCCCAACACCGGAATAAACAGCACAGCATTCCTTGCAAAGGCGTCCAGCACACTACGCCAAAACGGAGAGTGATGAACGTTGAGGGCCCCCCATGCCATCCCCAACCTATCGACGCCCAAGAATTCCCTGAGAACAGAGATAAAGAAGTTATCATCCTTCCCCCAAATTCTACTCACCCACTTGAGTAACAGAGCATCATTCACCACTTCCAACCTCCGCACACCCAGGCCGCCATACCGCTTAGGCATAGTAACCTCATCCCAAGCAATAAGATGAAGGCCCCTAGCCTCCACCCCCTTCCTTCCCCACAGAAAACGACGCATACAACGTTCGATCCGCATTTGAACCCCCGTCGGCATACGACGAACAGAAAGGAAGTATAAAGGGATAGAGGAGAGCACCGACTTGAGAAGAACAAGACGCCCCCCTCTAGAAAGCAGAGCCGCACGCCACCCAGCAAGGCGCGTTTCCACGCGCTCAATAATCAAGCGCCAATCCCGGACTCTGACCCGACCCACCGCCAAAGGTAAGCCAAGATAGTCTATAGGAAGCTCACCGGGAGGAGAGCCAAGCAGCCGACCGCACTCCGCCGCCTCCTCATGCGACAAGCCGAAGGGAACCACCTTGGATTTAGAGGCATTAATAGTCAATCCCGACAATTCGCTGAAGAGGGCAAGAGTGGTCGCCATACCGGAGACCTCCGCACTACCACCCTCAATAAAGCAAATTGTATAGTCCGCAAATTGAATCAAGGGCACACAAAGATCGCCCTCATAGAAGCCGTTAGAAAGCCCAGCATCAATAACACGGTCCACCATATGCGCGAGAACATCCGAGGCCAACACAAAAAGGAGGGGGCGAGGGGACAGCCCTGGCGCACCCCCCTTCTAGGTTGGAAAAAGCCACCGACCGCCCGGCCATTGATCAGCACGGAAAGGGAAGCGGTGGTGACGCACCTACGCATCCACGAAATCCACAAGTCAGGGAAGCCGCGCCTTCTTATAACCGACCATAAAAACCGCCAATCCAGGCAATCGTATGCCTTAGCGAAATCGACCTTCCAGAGTACCCCCTTCTTATGATCGTTCTTCCAATCAGCGACCAATTCAGAGCCGACAACAATGCAGTCCGCAATCTGCCTTCCCTTAATGAAGGCAGCCTGGGCCGGAGAGATAAGAGTGTCCAAAATCCGAGCCAAACGAGTGGCTAAAACTTAAGCCACAATAAGGTAGATGCCATTAGAGACAGAGATACGCCGATAGTCCTCAATGCGCTGCGCCACCGAGGATTTTGGGATCAATACAATGTTGGCCCTATTAATTCGATCAAAGCCAAAGTTACCCGCACAAAACTCCGACACGACCTCCATAATGTCATCGGCCACCAACTCCCAGAAATCACGATAGAACACAACCGAGAAGCCATCGGGACCCGGAGAGGAATCAACATTTAAGGCCCACACAGCCTCCTTAGTCTCTGCCAAGGAAATAGGACGAGTTAGGAGTGCAGAGTCTGAGGCCGAAAGAGACGACGCGCTGACGAACCGCGGTTCTACCCTTTCTATGTTGTCTGATAGACTAGTGCGTTGCAGTCAGATAGATACGCGATCGGTCAAAAATAAACCGCATAAATCGATAAATCGTCGAATCAAATTAATATGCGGTTTTATGTTTATTTAGCCTGGGCAAGCCCCAGGGTCGACTCAAGGAGGCAAAGGAACAACTCGGGATCAAGTTAGAGTAATTAGATTGCAGTTTTCCCAGTGAGATTTTTTTTTAATATTTTTATGCAATAAAAATGCCAATGCTTCAATGCGGATGAATTAGGTTATTAAGAAGATCAACAACTTAGCCGAAATTAATTTGAATGCGAAAGTAACTCAAATCAGCCAAATTATATTTTTTTTTAATAACCTAATCCAATGATGAATGTAAAATATATTTTTTTTTGGATTTTTGGATTTAAAATGCACAAATTAAAAATGCAAACTTTTTTGGTGTTTTTATATAATTTTTCGTGCAAATGATATGCAAAAATTATGAAAAATTTACTGAAAGTTAAATATGATGGAGTGAAGCTACACTAATATTTTTGGAATTTTCTGACACTTTTTGATTTTTTTATGAATTTTTACTGAAAATAGAGTGACTGCGGGTATTTAACTCCTAATAAATCCACAAAGTTAAATTATCCAGATATTGATTTATCTCGAGTAGATGTTTCAATAAGGAATACATGAGACTTGAAATTTCACAAAAATATTATTCGTGGAATTAATTAAAAATCAATTACAGAAATCACCCTAGAATTTATTTTACGCACAAGACAATTCCTAATTGGACGAAACTTGGACAGTAATTAAAGCATACCTAGAGGCATCATTCACAATTTTTTCACAATTTTTGGAGTAATAAATAAACACGTGCAAATTTCAGAGCTTAAATGGGCAAAATACATGTGATTTTCACTCTCTGATTTTTAATAAGTAAATGGATGCTCCCAAAAATGTAAATAAATAGTCCAGAGATAAAGAATGAGTTTCTCTACAACATGCTATTTTTCATTAAAATAAATGATGCAAAATGACTGCCCAAATTAATAATCAAAGCTAGGGATGTCTTTGCAATACAAAAAATGAAAAGAAACCAATTGAAATGTGCCTAAGGGCACTTTTGGAAATACAGAAATTTGCAAGGAAATATTTGTAATTTTCACAGTATAATACAAAATGAAATTGGACCTTTAGGTTTGCTTTCTTCCCACGCACAGGAGCGGCTAGGGCTAGAGGAGTTGGCGGCGGCGGTCACGCACGAGGCGCGCGGGCGGCGGCGTGGACGGCGGGGCAGCTCGCGGCGGTTGGCGCGAGGGCGGTGGCCTGCGCACGCAGGAGCGCGGTGCGGCTGGGTGATGGAACGCGACGTCGAGGGGCGGCGCGCGGCCAGGTGCGCGGCTGCGGGGTCGTGGAGTGGCCTGGCGGCGCGTGCGGCTGCCTGAGGCGGGGTGGCGAAGACAGGCGGCCGCCGTTGGGCAGCCTCCTGCTGCTGGCGAGGGGATGATGACGGGTTGAAGGCGCGACAGAGCAGAGAGCTGGGGGCCTTCGCGGAGGGAGGCGCAGCAGCGCGCGGACCGAGGTGCCGCCACGGGCTGGAGGTAGGGCGGCGGGGAGGATCTGGGCGGAGACGGCGAGGAAGGCGGAGGCCAAGGGAGCAGACGACGCTTGGGGCTGGTGGCGTGGTGGGAGCAGCCGGCTGCTGGCGGTGCGAGGCCGCCGGCGGCCTGGAGCTTGGCGGCGAGGGCAGGGGCGCACAACACCGGTGGCGAGGGGCTACTGCGACTCCTGTTTAATTTTTGTTGTATTTTTTTTTGCGTGTTTTTTTGTATTTTCTTTGTTTGAACAGCAGATGAAAAGTGGAATATATGAAATGAAGTGGTGTGTGTGTTGGTGATCGTGATTGTGTTGATGTTTGTGAAATGTTTGGTGACGAACAAGGAACAAAATATGTTAGATAAAAAAATTGAAATGAAAAGATATGATAGAAAATACTTACCTGTGTGGTTCGCCGAAAGTGGAGCCGCGTCTTGCGACTTCCGTCGTGGCCTCGAGAAGGATGGTGAAATCCTTCGAAGCTGAGCGAGTTCGATGGGAATCTCGCGACGCGGCAATGTTGATGCTGCGGATCTCGCCTGCAGGTTGTCGTCGCTCAACGTCTAAGGGGGAGCTGTCACCTCTCAACTTAAAACGGGGCTCGAACCTTTCTTCTCTCGAAAACGGCGGATGATTGTGAATGGAGGAGTGGAGGAGATTATAAAGAGGATGGATGGAGTTAGAGAAGAGATGGAGAGAGTGGAGAAAATGGTGGAGGAAGTGGAGAAGATGTGGCTTGGAGTGGGGGAAAAGAAAGGAGAAGAGGTAAAAGAGGATTAAAATAATTTATTTAATAATATAATATAGTAGGCTACTAAAAATGATTAAAATAATGATAGTAAAATAGTAATAATAATAAATCCGAAAATAGTAAAAAATAAATCCGAAAATAAAAAATTGAGGTGACATGTGGCGGCTACAGGAGCGGCCACATGTCGCTCCCAGAAAATTCAAAGATTAAATGTAAAGAAAATCAAAAAGAAATAACAAAAGGGATTAAATCAAAAAGTGGTCAACACAAAAGTTGCTCGTCTCGACGAGATCTACAACTTTAGTGAAGGGCCGAAAATCAACGGAGATCATCTGTACAAAATGTATTTTTGGGTGGTACCTTATAGATATAAAATACCGCATTTTATCTTTTGTATTTTTTTTGTCATTTTTAAGAGAGAGAAAAATCAAAATAAAAATAGAGAAAATATGAAAAGATTATTTACAACTTAATCTAATTTTTTTGGATTTTTAATAATGAAGAAATTAAAAAGATAAAATATAGGGGTAAAACGGTCATTATGTACAATGTACAAAAGGGGCCCAAAACCCAAGTTTTGCATACGAGCTCCGATTTTAATGAAATTGGTCTTGTTTCGAAGGTCTTTAAAAATATATTACTTTAAAAGCGAGTAGACCTCAATCAGACACTGTATGAGAGAGATATGTGCATTTTAAGGTTCATGGTTTCAAACTTGGATTGGGGTTTTATTGGTCGATTTTACAAGTTAATATTTTTTTGATATTTTTTTCTTTATTAATGTTAGTAATATATACACTATGGAGTTGATTTTATTGGATTTGGAGTTAGTATAAAATATATACAAATAGGGTATTTTATCTAATATACAGGTGAATATTTACAAGTGAAATTGGCTTCTTATTTTATGCAAATATGAATACTAAAATGCAGATATTATCAATGTATGCATGAATGCTAATTATGCGATATAAGTAGAAATATGCCTCTAATTACTCGGGAACAAAGCTCTATTTTCAACTTTTAGAGTGATGAATCGCAGATTCATCACGCGCCAAGGCCTAGCCAGCGCCATCTACGCGGAGAGCAAGATGACGAGAAGCGCTTGAAGTGATCCACAATGGCACTCCCTATTTCCCTCTCCCCGCTAATTTGTACATCATTAACGGAGATACCTCGCATCAAATTAAAGCGTTTTCTATTGCTCGCCACACGGTGAAAGAAGGTCATATTCGCGTCACCCTCTTTGAGCCATTTTAAACGCGACCGCTGCCGCCATTCTATATTTCTTTTCTTATCCTCAGCCTCCACCCGAATCTGGGCAGAGAGTCGCTCCTGAAGCTTCTCAGGCGGAAGGTCCTCGTTCTCCGTCATATCAAGGCACGTGATTATATCCTCCGCCGCCGCACGAACTGCAATACGCTCCAACCTGGATTCCTTCTTGAAACCCGGAAGCACCTTGCGTAACGAGGCAAGCTTTTGGTCAAGTCTGTGAGCCGCAGAGCCCATAACCGGTACATGAGCCCAATGGTCCTGCACCACCTCCTTGAAGTTTGGCTCCAACAACCAACATTTCTCGTAGCGGAAAAGACCCCAAGGCCGATGGTCGTCGCCAAACTCCCAAACAATGGGAGAGTGGTCAGATAAAGAGCGTGGGCGAGAAGATACCGCACAAAGGGGGAAGGTCTCCAGCATCTTCCCAGAGGCCAAGAATCGGTCAATTCTGGAACGAGAGGAATTATTCCTCCAAGTGTAGCAGATATCATGAGGGACCAGGCCCTCCAAAGCAAGTTCATCCAAAATCTCAATAAAATCAAGCGATCCCGGATCCTGGCCACCCTGCCCCGAGGGCGATCGGACAAATGGATCGTGACGTTGAAATCGCCCCCCAAGAGCCAAGGGAGCCCCCCGAACATAGAGGCCGACGCACGAAGATCCTCCCATAACGCCTTCCTCAAGACATGGCACAACGGGGCATAAATACAAGAGAACACCAACGGCTCACTCGAGTCAGCCCGATTCAAAGCAACCGAAATCATATGACGCCCCACCAGAATCGAGCTGAAAGAAAACATCGCAGAACGCCAAGCTATCAAGAAGCCCCCCGCCGAACCCAGCGCATCCACCGTACGGAACTCATCCAAAGAGCCTGCACCAAAAGAGCGCCACAAGGTATCATCCACTCCGCGTAATTTCGTTTCTTGGATAAGAGCAACATCACAACACCATTCGGACAACCACGAGCCCAAGGAGCGACGCTTGTCAGGCTCCCCAAGCCCCCTAACATTCCAAGATAGAACCTTCATTAAAAACCACCATCATTTCCCCCGACGCCACAGAGCCCAGCGGCTTCCGCCACAGCCTCCCGCTGAGTCCCATAAGAATGCGTCTTCAAAGAATCCTGCTGAGAGCTTTTACGTCTCCTGTAGCTCTGGCCGAAGCGTCTATCAGATAGACCTCCGTCATCGCAAACAACCGCCGAATCCGAGGAAGCCTCGAGGGAGAAGGCAACAGCCAAGTCCAAGGAAACCCTCAAAGGGGAATCAAGAGCATCCGATGCCGAGTGCTCCCCCCTCGCGACAGAATGTTCCCGCACTTCCTCAATGTGGACACGGGGCAAAACCGCGCCAGAAATGGGCAAGATAGCCCGAGCATTCGGTAAAAAGGCCCTCGGCCAAGATCCGAAGTTGAGGGATCCGTCATCCAGCACGTGAGCATGGTCCGGTGTAGCATCCGAGTAACCAAAAAGCAGCGCAGGAGCCGACACAACGGGTTGAGACTGAAGAAAGGAATCCACCTCGGACGCCCTTAACTCGGAGAATCCAGGAGTTGCAGGCGAAGGGCACGGGACACGAAGGGGCACGTCGAAAGAGCCAGAAGCGTCATGCATGGGGGGTGGCGCTTCGGAATAATCACCAAAACGCGCCACCTGGCAAGCCGAAGGCGAATCGTCGCCCGCAGGCCCCAAAGCGACAGGACCGATCATCAGCGCCACCCGCTCAGGCACCGCTGCCGGCGAAGGGACGACGATGGAGAGCTCCAACTTGAAGCACCACCGGCCAACCTTAAGGGAACCGAAGAACATCTTGTCAGGCGCATCACATAGAAGACCCTTGCTGCACTCGAAGAGAACCCTAATAACCTTCCAATCTTCCTCCGGCGCAAGACCATCATCCACGACTGCCAAAATCTCCCCCCGTCGTCGGAATGCCTTGCCAAGGCAGGGGACATTCCTCGATAGGAAAGGAACACCACGGATTTCCGCCACACACACCTCAGGGACTGAAGAAGCACCATCCGCCACTCGGGTCAACCTCCACACAACGTCATCGGTAGACCCATTTCACAGCAGCCTATCCCGCTGCTCCGGGGACAAGCCTCGCACGCAGCACCGAGAAGAGTCCAAAAGAATGAAGTCCCCACAGAAGAGGGGACCCAGGAAGGCACCAAGATGCGACCTTACGCCAACCCAGTCCACGTTGCACCGACGAGCCACACCAATTGCCTCAACGTGCCTGCCGACGTCACGCGCCCCCTTCCCAAGCACCGCCTTCCCATGCAACACTTCCCCATGCACGTTCTCACGTATCATGCCATCCTCCAACGACGAAGCAACTCCCACTGACGCCAGCCCAACCGAGGCACCACCAGCACCCGCCACTTCACCCGCGCCACGAATAGTGTGCGGAGGCGAAGCAGCAGCACCAGCCACAATAACACCTACATCGAGTAAACCGTCGCCCGACGAGCAGGTACGAGGAGCCACCACCTGAGCGAAAGAGCGTACCTCCCTCCAGGCAACAGGACCGGAACGCGTCGATCGAGAGTCCGTCATGCAGCGCGAAACTCCCGCAGAGGATACCACCCCCGGCTGTGGAGGGCGGCGACCACGAAGGATCCAACACGAAGCTTGGCGGTGACCCGGCTTCCCGCATGCATAGCAACGAGGTGGAAAAGAACATAAGGATGTCAGGTGACCCCGCTCACCGCATCGAAAGCATCGCTTTCCAGACTTCTTATGCGTAACCTGCACCCAGTCCCCCTCCGCGACCCGCCTCTTCGTTTTCCATACATGAGAGTGTACAAAGGAAAAAGGATGTCTTTCAAATGCAATCTTTGGGAGCGTTGAGGAATCTTACGCAGAGGTTCCTTCATTGGAATGTGAATTGAATTAACGAAATCCAATAAGTATTGTTGGAAATTGAGAATGCAAAAGCATAATATCAGAGAAATAGAATAAATATGAAGAACACCAGGATTTTACGTGGAACCCTACTCCGTAAGGAGCGGGATGAAACCATGAGAGAATGCCTCAAAGATCCTGTGTTTTCTATTCACTTTTCTCATCTGATACAAAAGATGTAAGGCTCCTTATATAGCCCCCATTGAGTCTCCACGTCCCACAAATAGTAGATGTGGGACTAAACACTGGATGTGGTAATTGGACCTTGAGGCTGGAAGGATCCAATTACCCATCAATACATGATGCATATATTCCAACACTCTCCCTCAACTTGGAGCATGCAATGCTCAGCTTGGACAAATAGAAAGAAATCTCAAATTCACAATACAAGAAACTACAAAAAATATCAACTCAACGCATACTCTACTGTTGGTTGATGTCGAGGATGTTGCTTCTCATGGTGTGCTTATGAGCGGGAATAAAAGGGTTGGAGTGTGAGTTGAACCAGGTCTCCTCCTCGAAGAACATGTGCTTTGTACTGCATCTGTCAAAGTCAATGAAACTGGAACGAATCTCTATTGGGAGAACTCCGGCGCACGATTGCTCCATCTTTCTAAAGAGCCGAACTGAAAAAAGTCGTAGAAACATCCTCGTCGAAATCCACGGTCATTGGAGAATGAAGTCTGAAAGTCTCCTCGTCAGAGAACTGGGTCTTTCTCATACCGGCTCAGAGAATGGGATCTCTATTCCGGAGCCTCTATGAGACCACATGAAAACCTAGCTCATAATGGCATAGAGAATGGGATCTCTACTCTACAGTCCCTATAGATCACATAAAAACCTTAAGCCGACCAAATCAAATATGGGGACCTCACAACTAATAATCGCATACATGCGCATATCAAACTGCAGACTCTGAAATAATCTGAATGTGTAGAGTTTGAATCTGAACTGTCTGTAGAGTCTAACAACTAGCCTGGAGAATCTGAATATGCATCACAAAACTCTACACAATACTCACCTTTTCTCCCATACTGTTTGGAATGTAATGACATCGATCAAGTTGGGAAAAGACTTGAAGATGAGGAAAAACCAATAACCCATCACAGAATTTTTTTCTCGACTTTTCCTCTCTTTTTTTAAAGCCGCTCTCTCTCTCTTTTGTTTTTTAGTAATGAGGTGTTCAATCTTTTTCGGCGTTCATCTCCCTTCCTCTCTTTTTTTATACAACCCACTTGGGTCCAAAATACAGCTCCTCTCTCTCTTTTTAATCGTACTATACCCATCTCATCTGCGCCACCGCTTCCTGGAGCTTATCTTGAGAGGGAGGCATCGTCGACACTGCACGCACAATGAGGTGCACCTGGAGCAATGTTATAGGAGATGTCGATTGGATGAGATCTGGAGATCAAGTGGAGAAAATGTGGCTCGTGCGGAGGTGCGGCAAAACGATGGCGAATAAAGGTTTTGCACTGCCATTGCCTGGGGGTTCTTCAACGTGTGGAGGGGATGCTTGTTGTTAAGGATCTTGGAGAAAGGAGTCAGTACGACAGAGATGCCGCCCAGATATCAGAGAAGGTTGGATCGTGCAAGGGGGTTGATCGCGATAAAGCAAGAGAAGTAGGTGCACTTGGGTCTAGCGCACCGCTGGGGTCTCGCATCACCGCATGTAGTCTCGCATCGTCGCCAGTCCTTCAACTTCGAGGTTCTGGCGACGCACGCAAGTACTCCTCTTGATCGGAGTAGGCCTGGAAGACGTGGTATCCTGCATGCCTGGAGTTGACCGCATACATGGGGTTTTGGCGAATCTTGGTAGCGTGATTGTTGAGGGAGCGACGTTGCCTGAGAAGATCTATATCATCACTTCTTGGAAGAATTTCACCGCCACTGTGAATATCTGAAAGAGGCGGCACTGCATGGGATTAGAATCCCCAATGGGCATTGCCTGAAGATTAATTGAGCATGGATCTTTACATGGAAATCGTGCTTGTTGTTGTTAATCACCATGACGCTTCATATCGTAATTTTCCAGGGTTTAGAAATCCTTGATTTACTGGAACTTGAACTTGATCGTCAGAGTTTCGAATACATCTACAGTACAGTACTGAATAAGGGTTTTAAGAAAACCGTAGAACTTTTCTTCATCTTGAATGGTTCATATAAATAAGCAGTAATAATCTTCAAGAATGAATCTTTAATAATAGTCAAAAACCGAATCTCGAATAAATCACAAAAATAAAACCTTGAAAATCGAACCCGCTCTGATATCATGTTAGAAATCAAGAATGCAGAAGCGTAATATTAGATAAATAGAATAAACATGAAGAACAATGGGATTTTATATGGAACCATACTCCATAAAGAGCATATGAAATCACGGAAGAATGACTCCAAGGGCTTGTATTTTCTATCCACTTTTCTCATCTGATACAATGGGTGTAGAGCTCCTTATATAGCTCCTGCTGAGTCTCCAGTCCCAAAAATAGTAGATGATAATCTCGGAAATCGATGCGGTTATGTCGACTCACAAGGCGAGTCAACAGTCGGTGTTTGACCACACGAATCCCGAAATTAATCAACAATTAACCCACACTAAAAATCAACAATTAGAAATAAATGTGGAGTTAAAATTTATTTTTAACTCTGCACAAAAGATGTAAAGGGCAAGTATGCAGAGAGTTCGAACACAGGGAGCAAACAGTGTAATTCAAGCAAGAGAATGCACAAGTGTGTGAGTGTGTGATGTGTCTACACTAAGCAATCAAACAAAGAAATGTTTTTGTGGGTTTTTAATTTTTTAATTTTTTTATTATTTTTTATTTATATTTTTTTTTAATTTTGTATTTTGATTTTTAATTTTCTGATTTTTATATTTTGTATTTTATATTTTTTTGTTTCTTTTTCAATATTGGAAAGTAAAGGCAATATAATAAAAGGCAAGGTAGAATATTTATAAAAATGCACACAAATACTCAAAAATTCAGAAATAAAATGTTTTTGGTATTTTTAGGGTTTTTTACTGTTTTTGAGATTTTTGGGGAATTTTCAAAGTGTTTTTGATATTTTTAAAGACTGAAATAAAGGGAAACAGTGAAAATAAAGCTGGCTGTGAATAAAATGTAATTTAAAAATAGCAACCGGTAGACAAAAATTTTCACACTATTTTTCTAATAAAGAGAATAAAATAAGTGACAAACAGAAGCTGAGTTTATATTTTTTGGATTTTTCTATGATTTTTTATAATTTTTTGAAGTTTTTAAGAGTTTTTAATTTTTTTAGTGTTTTTCTTTTGAAGTTTTTACTGATTTTTGGACTGACACTAAAATAGGATAAAGTAGACACTATGTAATTTTTTTGGAATTTTTGGAGGTATTTTGATATTTTTTTGGTATTTTCTAAGGTAGACAGTACACAAAAAGGCTGTTTTTGATTTTTAATAAATATAAAAATAAAATAAAATCAAAAACTAAATATATGGCGTTAGAGTACACCTATCCAGAAACTTGAGCCTATTTTTGTGGAATTTTTGGAGTTAAAAAGATCACTCAAATAAATACAACAAGCATACAAATGTTAAACAGGCCTGGCAAGGGCATAAATGCAATATTCAAAACATCCAGGGGCTAACATGCAATTTCCACAGAATATTACACTATATATTCAAGTTTTGGAACCAAAAAGCAATTACAAAAGCCGCTGGGGTATGCCCACAAATTACCCACCAGGGCGCGTGACTAGCACGCGCCTGGGAGGGACTGGAATGCAATATCAGAGACTCCTGGGGGCTTAGTTGCAAAATAACCTAAACTTTTACACTTAACGCCAAAATTTTAGGACCAAAAAGAAATACCCAAACGTACAGGGGTTCCTCTGCAAAATGTCCCCACCTCACGTGTACAGGTCACGTGAGGTGACGTGGCGGAGGACCTAAGTGCAAATATCAAAAGTTTGGGGGCCTACTTGCAAATATTACAAAATATTTAAACTACAGACGAAAGTTTAAAAACTAAATATTAAATACAAAAATGCGCAGGGGGTGAGTTGCAAAATACCCTCTTGCGCGCGATCCAACGGCGGATGGAGGGCCACTTAAACACGTGGCGCGTTGTGGACGGCCGATGGCGCTTCGCGGATGTGCGGCCAAGATTAGATCCTCCTGAGTTGATCTGACGGTCGAGGCTGAGGAAGATCCAACGGCAACTGTGCGATCTGGGACTCCTCCTCGATCCAACGGCTGGGAAGAGGGTTGCAAGAACGGGGAAGAACGCCGGCGAAGGTGAGCTTCTCCGACCTCGATCTCCCTCCTCCGGCGACGAATGTGCTTCAAAATGGCCGTGGAGGCTCCTGGGGTCGTCGTCTACCTCCTGGGGGCTTCAAAATGCCTCGGCGACGGCCGAGGTGCTCAGGCGAAGGTGGCGGAGCTGGGATGGCTCGGCTGAACTCCGGTGAGCCTCAAAATTGCTCCCAGGCGCGATTCAACGCGCTTTGACCCTGCAAAAAGAGTTAGAAGGTCCAGGGCAAAGTGCCTGGACCTTTGGTGGACCTAAACTAAGCGCGAGGGGGAATGGTTGACGGTGGCCGGAGTTGCGCTCCGGCGATGATGGTTGAATGGGCGAAGTACGTGATGGATCTTTGATTTTTTTGGGGGTTTTTAAAACCTAAGCTAACAGGAATAAAATGCGATAAAGAAATGGCGGAGTAGAGGCCCTCGATGGCCGGAGCCAGAGGATGAAGGTTACCTCGACGCCGGCGATTGGCGGAGGTGCTGGAGTCTTCCTCGACCTCGTTCGCCTTGGCTGAGAGGCTCGCGGCGGAGCTGTCACCTCCGGCAAGGCTTGGAGCGCAAGAGAGGCGGAGAGGGGTGGACCAAGGGGACTCAAAATCGATTTGAAAATGGGGGGTTGGTTTTATTGGGTTTGACCCGAGGTGACGAGGGTGGAAAGAACGAGGTGGCTGGCCCGATTCAGAAGCTCTCAGCCCAAGATGATCCTTATACGAGCAAGAGGGATGGTAGGTGAAGATTTTTGCAGAAGGAATCGAGCTCAAAGGGTGCAAGTTCATGCCTCGAAAAAAATGGAGAAGATGGGTCAAACGCCGGTTCTGACAGAGGCTATAGGAGGGTAGGGTACCTAGTTGACCGAGGTCAACTAGGGTTTGCACCTGGTTGGTCCACGTGGACCAACCAGGAAAAACCCTGGAAAAATGTTTGTTAATTCAATTAAAAATAGTGAATGGTCGAATTAAGTAAAAGTTATAAAATAAAAAATGTTCAAAATTTTATGTAGTATTTTATTCTGATTTTTATTTATTTTTATGACATATATTTTTACAAGTTGCCTTTTTAACCCTATATAGGTATAATACCTATGTGTTTTAGTATTTTATTTTAGTTTATGTATCTTTAATCTTATTATTTTTATTTATGATTTTGTAAAATTATAACATACTTTTATATACATAATTATATTTTTATTTTATTTTTCTGATATGTTTTGTATATTTAATAAAATACAATTGTATTCTATACAGGTATAAGTGTATATAATATACCTATGTAGTCTTTGTACAAGTATTTTTATTTTTATTTTTCTTTGCATTATATTTCAATTTTAATGCACATATATAGTATATGTAATATTTACAAAATTATAAAAATATAAAGATGAATAAATATTGAATAAAGAATAAATTGAATATTTTATTCAGTACACGTATACAATGAGGGTCCAAAACTCAACTTTCAGACCGTAGCTCCGCCAAATGCGAAACCACCGCCATTGGATAGATTATTTTATTCTATATACAATTAAAGGTGAGTACACTGCATTTGGAGCTGTCGTTTGTGAGATACGGGTCTGGGAAGTTGGGATTTTAGATTCTTATTCAGACCATATCTTTTTGTCTGTACATTCTTTTTCTGTGAAATCAATTTTGTCTTTTTCTTTATGAAATTATCTACAACTTTCATGTACAAAGTTTCTTTATTTGGTGTATACAAAGTGGAACCAAAAATGGGTCCCAAAATGAATAAAGGAGTATAGGTGTTTTATCTGTGTTTCTGACCTTATCTCCCCCTACTTTATTCCTTGTCGACCTATTCATCAAGATGCCTAGGTCTCGGGGGTTTTGAGTCATAAAATATTTACAATATTTTATTCTTTTTCTTTTCTTTATTTATTCTATAATTTTGGCCTTAATTACAGTATTTTATACACTGTTGAGATGCACATGCATGAATGCTAAGATGCTCTATTTAAGGGTATTTACAAGCATTTGCTAGGGTTTTCGGTGCCAAAATGATAGAATAAAGATGATGAAATGTGGATTCATCATCCCCCTATACTTTACCTTTGCTAGTCCCTAGCAAACACTTATGCAATAAGTGCAAAAAGAAAAGAAAGAAAAGAAAAAGAAGAACTTGGATTTTATTTGATTATCAAATTTGTCTTCGTAAAATCAAAGTTTGGAGCTTAAATCGGACCCTTGGAAATTTAGTGCGGGCGGAACCTTAGTGAGAACCGTGTTTGAAATCCAACAGTCCCTGAGAATCCCAAAACTCTGCTCAAGTCTCCTCAATAGCCAGGTCAGAAGTATCTCAATTCATACGCAAACTCTTACGACTATGAATCTGACTTGTACAGTGTAAGTGATGGTGGCTCTCCCCAACTAGAATGACAAAGAAACTGACTTCTCCAGTACAACAACCCAATGATTCCCCAATCCAGCAACTCCATCCTCGAGGAGCGGGGTATTCCCTTCTAAGTTCAAGTGGCAACCAGCTCAAGAGGAGGGGGTGAAGAAAAGAATGGACGGTGGCCAGTGTAGCTACCTATCCTTGGATGCAAGACCAGTGTAGTCAAGTCATCCTGCTGCAGGCTCACATGATATGACTTTGGAACTCAAGCTTGCTTATTGACTTTGTATATACTTTGCAGGCTTTTTATTTTTGTACATGCCTGAACATTTTTTTTTTTTTTGAATACTATATACAGCAGCATTTACATAAGGAGTTTTTCCTCTTGAGCCAGTAGACTATCCCTCTTTTGAAGCTTTATTGCAACCCACAGCCTCCTGTCTTTAGACTTCCTAATCACTGGACGGGTTGGGGTGCACTTCCCTCCCTAGAGGAGGACAAATGTTTCCACTTGTGTGCGTCTCATACCGGCAAATCCATTCCCCTCACCACTCCAACTGAGTTGAGCCATGTGAAAGGTGCAGGTGTCCAAGTTAAGTCATTATCAACAAGAATCGTGCGTGTGCTCCGAAATACTCTACTTAGGCAGTCAAGAATCCATTGAACCAAGTCTCGTGATCCTCAAAGAATTAAGTCAACTAGACCTGAAGTACCTCAAACCCAGTTCCTATAAGGTTCCTGTTATTAGGTAGATTTTAAGGTCCAATCAAGCTCCAATCTTCGGATTTTACTTAGACTTGTTCAACTATCAAACTCAATCCGAAAAATGCGAATGCCATGCAATGCAATGCAGAAAATATTTTTGTGATGCAATTTTCAAGATTTTGAACTTTTTATGGATTTTTGAAAAGATGATGATGATGCATATGCAATTTTTTTTTGTATTTTTCAAAAAATATTTTTCAAATGTTTTTGGATTTTAATTTTGCAAATGTTTTTGGGAATTTTTGAAAACAAAAAGATTTTGGCTCACAACTAGGTGAAAATATGTACACGGGAGTGCTTCTTATATAAACAAGAAATGGATTTTAAGAATTTACATGGTAAGTGGTCAATTTTATACATATATACATAAGATGGATTTTGATGTGATGTGTATATTCCTCAAACTTATTTGAAAACAATTTTCACACAATTTTTGAAAACTATAGTCCAAAATAGTTTTTACAAACATTTTACACACATTTGAAAATCATTTTGCAAAGGTTTTCAAAACAGTATATATAAGTTTTTCAAATCATTTTTGCAACCATCTTTCAAACCATTTGCAAATCATTTTTCAAACATTTTATTTCACACAAAGAAAATAAATTTTACAAACCACACAGGTTGAAAACACCGAACAAAATATTTTCAAAATAGTTTTCAATAGATGTTCACAAAGTTTTCCAAACTATTTTTCAAACATTTTGCAAAAAACTTTCTCACCTGATTTATTAATCAGTAAATACAAAAAGAATTTGAGGAATAACCACATCTTTTTATTAAGGATTTTTAAAGAATTTTAAAGAATAATTAGCCATATTTATTAGAAAAATACGAAAATACGAGTTATGGCTAAAGTATATACGTAGTATATACGACCCCCCTATACTTAGCTTGAGCTATGTCCTCATAGATCGGAGAGAAAAGAGAAGACATAACTCGTACTAAGTATAGACAAGTCTAAAGAATAAAGAATAAATGAATGAATCAACGAATGAGAAGTTGACCGTCCCCCCTATACTTAGGATCAAATAATCCTAAGTATAGCAGACTGTACACAAAGTAGGGAGGGTCAAGGGTGGGAATGAACAGATCGTACTCAGATTGTCTCCCCCTATACTTAGGGTAAGATATCCCTAAGTATAGACAAGAAGAGGAGACAATGGAGAGGATCGAAAAGAATAGAAAGACTCAGGGTGCCAACCCCCCTATACTTAGGACAAAGTACGTCCTAAGTATGGAAAACTGTCTACAAGGGCGGCACCTTTTTGATAGATAAAGAGGATAGAACAGGAAAAGAAGAAAAGAAGAAAATAAGAAAATAAATCAACAGACATCAGAGTGATATAAACAGATGGATCTGTACAGCGGAAGATAGACTTGATTACCATGTATGAGATGTAGATGATGAGAGTCAAATGACACATCTCATACCAGAAGAATGGGGGCAACGTCAATGGTCGGTGGATCATGATCAAGATATAATTTCAAGCGTTGACCATTGACGCGGAAGGTAGAGGAAGATGACGGTTCGGATATGTCGATGTTGCCATTGTCATGTACCTTCCTGACCACATACGGTCCTTTCCACTTGCTCTGTAATTTCCCTGGGAATAATTTCAGCCTGGAATCGAACAACCATACTTTCTGAGCTGGCTCAAACTGTTTATGGCTGATATGCGAATCATGCCATGTCTTCACTTTTTCTTTGTATTGTAGGCTGTTGGAGAAGGCTGTATCTCTCAATTCTTCCAGGGCTGCCAATTCTGCTCTTCTCTGGTCTCCTATACTCTCTGGATCTAGAAGCAACTCAGTAACTGCCCAAAAAGATTTGTGCTTGATTTCCACTGGCAAATGGCACGGCTTGCCATAGACGAGACGAAAGGGAGATGTCCCCAATGGGTTCTTGAAAGATGTCCGATACGCCCACAAGACCGAGTCCAAAAGCTGTGACCAATCCTTTCGGTCTGGGCGGACAACTTTCTGCAAGATAGTCTTTATCTCCCGATTCGATACTTCGGCAAGACCATTAGTCTGAGGGTGATAAGGAGTGGCAACCCGATGGTCAATGCCGAACTCGTCTGCAAGGGCCCTGACTTTGTCATTGATGAAATGAGACCCCCCGTCTGAAATCAAGACTCTAGGTACACCGAACCGTGAAATGATATTTTTCCTCAAAAATTTGCAAACGGTTTTAGCATCTGCGGCTCGGGCGGGGATGGCCTCAACCCATCGGCTGACATAATCTACAGCGAGCAAAATATGCTCGAATCCCTGACTCTTAGGAAATGGGCCCATGAAATCAATCCCCCATGCATCAAAGACCTCACAGAAGTGAATGGGTTGCATGGGCATCATGTCTCTCTGTCCGCAGGTTCCCATTTTCTGACAGTCAGTACATCTCTTCACGAACTCATCAGAATCCTTGAAGAGAGTAGGCCACCATAGGCCGGATTGAAGCACCTTCTGTGTTGTTCTCTTTCCTGAATGATGTCCTCCTGCCTCAAGCTTGTGGCAGTATGTGAGGACGCTATGCTGCTCTTCTTGAGGAATGCACCTCCTCCAGATACTATCCCCTCCTTCATGATAAAGGACGGGATCCTCCCAATGGTAAAACTTGGCCTTAGCTAGGAAGGTCTCAAGTTTCTGCCTGGGCCAACCCTGAGGGACTGTCTTGGCAACAAGATAGTTTACAAAGTCAGCATACCATGGGAGTGAGGTGACAGCCAAGATCGCCTCATCTGGAAACGTCTCTGTGATAGGTGCGTTGGGCTCAGATTCCTCAAGATTCTCCAATCTGGAGAGATGATCCGCCACCACATTCTTGACTCCAGGCTTATCCTTAATTTCAATATCAAATTCCTGGAGTAGAAGGATCCATCTGGTGAGACGTGCTTTGGCATCCTTCTTGGCCACTAAATACCGGATGGCGGTATGATCAGTGTATATTGTTACTCTAGATCCAAGAATATATGATCGATACTTATCAAGAGCAAAAACTACGGCCAGCATCTCTTTCTCAGTCACAGTGTAATTCCGCTGCGCGGCATCCAAAGTCCGGCTGGCGTAGTGGATGGCAAAAGGTAAACCATCCCTCCTCTGTCCGAGCACAGCCCCAACGGCAAAATCTGAAGCATCCGTCATGATCTCGAATGGGAGAGACCAATCGGGTGGCTGAAGGACAGGAGCTGAGACAACCATATTTTTGAGAGTCTCAAATGATTCAAGACACTTATCATTAACAATAAACTCGGTGTCTTTGGTCAGCAAGTCAGTCAGTGGTCGGGCAATTCGACTGAAGTTCTGAATGAACCGTCGGTAGAAACCGACATGCCTCAGAAAAGACCGTAACTGACGCAGATTGGACGGCGGATTGAGTTTCCTGATGATGTCCACCTTAGCCGGATCGACCTCCATGCCCCTGTTGGAGACGATATGACCAAGGACCGTCCCTTGAGTCATCATGAAATGACTCTTCTCCCAGGATAAGACAAGATTGACCTCTATGCAGCGCTTCAGCACACGGTCTAGGCAGTCAAGACAAGCGTCGAACCCGTCGCCATAGACCGAGAAGTCATCCATGAAGACCTCTAAACAGTCACCCACCATGTCCGAGAAGATGGACAACATGCACCTTTGGAATGTCGCTGGAGCGTTACATAGACCAAAGGGCATCCGTCTGAAAGCATAGGTCCCAAACGGACAGGTGAATGTCATTTTCTCCCGGTCTTCGGGCGCAATGGCCACTTGATTATATCCAGAGTACCCATCGAGGAAACAGTAATGGCTCTTCCCAGCTAACCGCTCGATAATCTGATCAATAAATGGTAGCGGGAAGTGATCCTTCTTGGTGGCCTCATTCAATCGTCTGTAGTCCACACAGACCCTCCAAGAGGTTGGTACTCTGGTAGCGATCTCCTCTCCGGACTCATTGATAACTGTAGTGATACCCGTCTTCTTGGGTACCACATGAAGTGGACTAACCCATTTGGAGTCGGAGATGGGATAGATAAAATCGGCGCTCCACCACTTGGAAATTTCTTTCATGACAACGTCTCGAAGATTCGGGTTCAGCCGTCGTTGGAACTCACGCGACGGCTTAGCGTTATCTTCAAGATAGATGTGGTGAGAGCAAAGATTAGGGCTCAGCCCCTGGAGATCAGCTATACTCCAACCGATTGCCTTGCGGTTTCTTTCAAGAACCTCCATCAGACGAGATTCTTGTTCTCCAGTCAAATCTGCTGAGATAATGACTGGGTGCATTTCTGGCTCTCCAGCAAGGAATCTGTACTTCATTGACTGCGGCAGAGGTTTCCTTTCCGGACAACTGGGAGGTGGCAGATCTGGCTTCTGATATGACTGTGTAAAGGCTACCAGGTCTGCATGGGAGAACTCTCGCTCTGCATGAATCGCTGACGAAGGGCGGCCTGATGGATCATCAATAAACTGCACTGGCTCACACTCTGTCATGGTTGTTGGCTCAGTAGGAATCAGACATGGTAAATAATCATCAAAGTCATCCCAGTCAATGTCTGAATCCGAGGGATCGGAAGATGATGAGCAAGATTGAAATTCCTCAGCACCACTCATCACAACACTGTCAGCGTCAGAAATATCCTCATCCAGGAATGCGCTCTCCCGGCTCTCGACTGCCATGAGCTTGAGATACAGTGAATCTGTAGGCAAGGCGAGGGTCGGTGCTACAGGATCTTTCCAGTTGGATTCATCATCAGTCATCTCGAAATCACAAACCTGGTGGATGTCTAGCTCCTCCTCTGTCATCTGCTCTGCTTCGCTGGACTGTTCTGAGCATTCTGCTTCTCTGGCTCTGATCTCTTCGATCGTCTCTATTTGTATGGTTTCGCCCTCTACGCGAAAGCATACCTTCCCACTATCATGGTCGGTCACCGCCTTGGCTGTGGCCAAGAATGGACGTCCGAGAATGATGGGGGCATCAGTTACCGCTTCAGGGATCTCCATGTCCAACACAACGAAGTCCACGGGGAATTTCAGGCCCTGAATGGTAACGACCACGTCTTTCAATAACCCCTTCGGCCTCTTAATTGACCTATCAGCAAACTGAAGGACGGTTCTGCTTCGAAGAAGAGGGCCAAACTCGAACTGCTTGAGTAAGGCTGCCGGAAGGAGGTTAATTGAAGAGCCGCTGTCTAATAAAGTACGATCAAACTGTTGCTCCTGAATCTCGCATCTGACATAGGGAGCTCCTGCGTCTGGTCGCTTGGCTGGCAATGTGTTCTGAATGGCGCAGCAAGTGTTATGCGTGAGCATATGGATTTGATCTCTGTGCCTCTTCTTCCTTCGAACGGTAGTTGTTTCTTTCAGATTCTTCTTGAAGAAGGGGATATGCTCAAACGCTTCCCGTAGAGTCAGCTGGATATGGAATCTGTCAATCATCTCATTGCCGAACTCTACCTGTTGGTTCTTTTTGGGATTTTCTTTTTTATTCCCCTTCGCTCAGCGGAGTGCCTCAGGGAAGGGGATGGTAGGTGCCTTCTCAGATGGAGGACTAGGAATTGGTCCCTGTGCTTGTGAAGACGGAGAATCCACACAAAAATCATCATTCAACACATATGGATCCGCAATTTGAACGGAAACCTTTCCTTTATTCATATTTTTGTTTTTGTTTTTCTTCCCACAGTCTCTCGATACAAAATGTGGTGAAGTCACAGAAGTTGGCTCAACAAAAGTAGATGTGGTGGCCTCAGCACCACCACTCGCACCTGTCTTCGCGGCATCAGCACCGCGCTCTGGTTCGGCATCCAAAATGGTGGCATCAGCACCACCGTCTGCATCGGGTATCACAACGGCATCAGCACCGTTGTCCTGGACTCCATCGTTGGTGGCATCAGCACCACCGTCTTCAATATCATCTGTAGCGGCATCAGTACCGCTCCTCTGCTCCTCTGGCGCTCCTGGTTCGGCTTCGGGTTGTCGCTCAGAAGAGGCGCCGCCGGCTGGTATCCTACCGCTCCTAGTAGTCACAAAATCAGCATCATGCACAAAAGAAGACATATCATTCAAATTTTCACTAGGAGAGGCACCCTCTATGTACTCTACCTGCTCAGATTTTCTTTTGTAATTATTAGGGTTTGGTTCGATCTGAGCTGGTATGGCGGCCTTTCCTTTGATAATGTCCCGCATCTCCTGCCGGAACTCATCCATTTCTTGCCTGAAGGATGCTCGCTGTTCAGATAGTAAGCGGGCAAGATCATCAAGGGCTGGGTTCTCGTAGGCTGGACCCTGAGAACCGGATGTCTGTCCCTGCTGGACATGGGGCTGCTGCTGCTGGAATTGAGGGGGAGGCTGGTGATAAGATTGCTGAGGCTGCTGGCGCGGCCTCCACTGCTGTCCCTGATAGGCGGGACGAGGACCACTGTGGTATTGCTGGGGCTGGTTGTTCTGCTGTCCTTGAGCAGGAAGATGCTGTTGGGATGAGGAAGCTCCATTACCCCAACGGAATCCGGGGTGATCCCTACGGATTGCAGGCTGCGGGTATCGGTCATACCATATCCCGTTGACTTCCATCAACGGTTCCTGCTCGAAGGAGGGTGGGGGAAGAACTGCCAGCGGTTGCTCCGGCTGATACACCACCATCTGCATCTCCTGAGATGGCGGTTGCTCTGGATGGTACTGCAACAATGGAACCGGCTCCGCCTGGATATGGTTCACCTGGCGGTATGAGGTGGAGGCCTGGTTGGGATTGCTGTTGCTGGAAGCAACCTGTGCCCTGGGAGGCTGTTGGGAATGGGCTTGTGCCTCCTGAATACAGAGAATTTGAGTCTTCAGGTCACTCATTGTTTTTGTGAGAAGGTCCATCTGGGCTAGACCTTGATTCTGCTTCTTTTCGAGGATCTCCATGCGGTCCAGCTTTTCACTGATTATGCCCATGTCGGCTGCGGCTGATTCGGCTTGGGCTGCGGCTACCGACGTTGTGCTGGGCCCGGCATCGATGCGTGCGATCCTCTGAAATGATCCCGCTCCTTGCGGGGGCTTCTGCTGAGTGTAGACTCTGGCCTGGGTCATCACTGTGGAGTTCTCTGCCATGCCTTCGTAGATGGCCCAGACGTCGTCTTCTCCCTTGGAGAAATAGGACCCACCGCAAGAGGCGTTCACAAGCCCCTGCAGCTCCGGTGTCAGCCCACAGAAGAAACTCTGCACCAGATGGGGCTTAGAGATATCGTGATGTGGACACCGGTCTATGAGCTCTCTGAATCGATCCCATGCTTCATGGAACTGTTCATTTGGGATCATGACGAAATTGCTGATCATGGCTCGCGCTGCATTTGTCCGGCCGAGAGGATAGTATTTCTTCAAATACACGGACCGGAGATCTGCCCAGGTGTCGACAAATCGCCCTAGATGCTTGAGCCAATATGCGGCTCGATCAACCAATGAGAACGGGAAGGCGATCATCTTGATAGTATCCTCGGTCAACAGCCGATCGTGGATGGTGCTGCATATCATTTCGAACTCTTGGAGATGGAGGTGCGGCTCTTCGGTCGGCAACCCATGGAACTTGGGTAGCATCTGAATTGTGTTGTGCCGAAGCTCGAAGTCTCCGTGGATTGGCGGGAGTCTGATCCACCGGTGAGTGAGGGATGAAGCTGGGTTGTGCAGCTCCCTCATGATGGTCTGAGGCGGTCGCTCACCGTCTGGGTCGCCCCCTCCTGCATCGGGTCCTCCTCCTCCACCGCCACCGCCCCCAGGTCGGTTTTCTCTCAGCTGTGCTATCTCTCTCATCAGATCACCCATGAATGTACCCTGGTCACGGATCTGTCTCTGCATATTCTCCAGGGACGCTAGCAGGGAATTGTTGATGGCCGCTTGATCAATAATGAACGGCGGGTGATCGTGATCATCTTGGTGTTCGCCTCTGTCTGCCATTGCTTGATGTTCTGAAAATGCAAAAGAGGCCATTTCAGGTGCTGTGGAATGGGCTGAACTCTGTGATGCACTGAACTCTGAAATGATTGGACTGAGGGAAGGAGAATGGGAAGGGTGGTCGAGGGGGAACAGGGTGTATGTGAACTCGGGCTCGGAGAGCGGACTCTCTGAGTTATTCCTAGATGAATAGGGAGGAGTGCTGGATAGCGGTGCCGACAAGGTCGGCCTAAGAGACCTCCGTCCCATCATCTTGATTGTTCGGAATAGAGCAGGGAAGATGCAAGAAGAAGAAAATGAGATGCAACAAAATTTTGCACAATTGTGCGGTATTTTTGATCTTGACCTTAATAAATCTAGAAATCAAACACAAAGCAAGGGTAAGTTCACCAACTCAACTCGTGAAGCCGTGAAGGTTCGGCTTTTATCTTGTCAATTTTAGCTTGTTTTTCAGGCAATTATCTTTTCACGAGTCCTTAGAGCGCTACGCCTATAGGAGAGAGAGTACTGCCAGGAGAGTATCCCCGTACTTGTCCTCCTCCTGTGTAACCTGTAACTTGCGCTTTTTGAGGTCCTTGTAACCCTTCCTGGATCCCTACTCAGCCAAAGAAAAGAGGGAGGAAGCCGATAGGCGAAACCGATACTTCGGACCTCGCTCGCAACGGAATCACCCGTGAGCGTACAAGGTCCTACTCGGACGCAGCCGGTGAGACAGACACACCCGTGAAGGCGTGGCCTAGGCTCGGTACTTCGGACAGGGTCGGCGCTCTCACAACAGAGAGTCACCAATGGCGACCAAGTCCTACTCGACTACGTACGATAGTAGCGCCAATACTTCGGAAATCCAGGCGATACACAAGGCAGCCACAAGTTGGGTTTTGGGCTCTAATCCTTACGAAGCGCTCACCTCACTGGGAAGGAAACCTTCCTATGCAACCTGAAAACAAGTGAGGGTGTTACTCTCCCCAAGCAATGAATCCAATTACCGTTTTTATTTTGGTCAAGTTTTCTTTAGCAGTCCCTTTTTTAATTTTTTTTTGGTGTTATCGCTTCTTTTGAGTCAATTCAAGCAAGCGCCTAACGTTTTTGTATTTTTTCCTTTATCCTACTTTGTCCAAAAACAGAGGGAGAATAGAGTCGGAAAAGCCGTGCAAGTCGGCACCAAGGTGGAAATCTCACCTTTGTGCCTAGATGATGCGTGCAAAGTAAGAAGACTTACAGCGAATCCCAGCTCTCTCCATGCGGGATGCAAAGCAGAATATTTAAACCTAAGCTATATGGCGAAATGCAACGGAAATCGTCCTAGAACAGGCAACTGCTAGCGATAGAACCACAAGTCAACTAGCAACTCCTAATCCGAGTGTCCGGTCTTGGCTCACCCCTCCTCTGCCCAACACATTTGGAGTAGGAGAAAGCGCTTGTTCGGGTGTGAGCTCGCGGCGCGTGGATTTGGGAATTACTTGCTAACTGTTTAAATTAGTCTAAGTCCAAAACGTATCTATAGGAACATGCAAAGATTATTAGGTGTTTGGACCTATTCTAATCGATCAAGCAGACCTAGATCTAAGAGCTCATTCCACAAAAGAAAATGGAAAATAAACACAAAACCGAAAAATGACAAGCGGTAAAAACGCGGCAAAACTGCGGTGAGCCCCCGGGTGAACAAACACCCGGAAATTAGGCCCGAATGTCTAAGTGTCCAAGGTACCTGTATTATTACAATTCAAATGAATCACTCTCTCACAAAATAAAAGAAAAGCTAACTAATCACTCTCTCTCTCACTCCTTGCTCTCTCTTGCCGGCTTGGCTAAAGAAAAGCCGGCTCCACGTCCCAAGGTTGCGTCGGTCGCCTAGGCGATCCGCCTCGCTCCGCGGTCCCTCGCAAGAAGACAAAAAGAGATGGTCAGATAACTCAATCAAGATATATCAAAATGTGAGAAATGGAAAACAATGCTATGGTAACCAGTCACACAATCAATAAAAATGAACTACAAGCTGTTGCTCCCCGGCAACGGCGCCATTTGATAATCTCGGAAATCGATGCGGTTATGTCGACTCACAAGGCGAGTCAACAGTCGGTGTTTGACCACACGAATCCCGAAATTAATCAACAATTAACCCACACTAAAAATCAACAATTAGAAATAAATGTGGAGTTAAAATTTATTTTTAACTCTGCACAAAAGATGTAAAGGGCAAGTATGCAGAGAGTTCGAACACAGGGAGCAAACAGTGTAATTCAAGCAAGAGAATGCACAAGTGTGTGAGTGTGTGATGTGTCTACACTAAGCAATCAAACAAAGAAATGTTTTTGTGGGTTTTTAATTTTTTAATTTTTTTATTATTTTTTATTTATATTTTTTTTTTAATTTTGTATTTTGATTTTTAATTTTCTGATTTTTATATTTTGTATTTTATATTTTTTTGTTTCTTTTTCAATATTGGAAAGTAAAGGCAATATAATAAAAGGCAAGGTAGAATATTTATAAAAATACACACAAATACTCAAAAATTCAGAAATAAAATGTTTTTGGTATTTTTAGGGTTTTTTACTATTTTTGAGATTTTTGGGGAATTTTCAAAGTGTTTTTGATATTTTTAAAGACTGAAATAAAGGGAAACAGTGAAAATAAAGCTGGCTGTGAATAAAATGTAATTTAAAAATAGCAACCGGTAGACAAAAATTTTCACACTATTTTTCTAATAAAGAGAATAAAATAAGTGACAAACAGAAGCTGAGTTTATATTTTTTGGATTTTTCTATGATTTTTTATAATTTTTTGAAGTTTTTAAGAGTTTTTAATTTTTTTAGTGTTTTTCTTTTGAAGTTTTTACTGATTTTTGGACTGACACTAAAATAGGATAAAGTAGACACTATGTAATATTTTTGGAATTTTTGGAGGTGTTTTGATATTTTTTTGGTATTTTCTAAGGTAGACAGTACACAAAAAGGCTGTTTTTGATTTTTAATAAATATAAAAATAAAATAAAATCAAAAACTAAATATATGGCGTTAGAGTACACCTATCCAGAAACTTGAGCCTATTTTTGTGGAATTTTTGGAGTTAAAAAGATCACTCAAATAAATACAACAAGCATACAAATGTTAAACAGGCCTGGCAAGGGCATAAATGCAATATTCAAAACATCCAGGGGCTAACATGCAATTTCCACAGAATATTACACTATATATTCAAGTTTTGGAACCAAAAAGCAATTACAAAAGCCGCTGGGGTATGCCCACAAATTACCCACCAGGGCGCGTGACTAGCACGCGCCTGGGAGGGACTGGAATGCAATATCAGAGACTCCTGGGGGCTTAGTTGCAAAATAACCTAAACTTTTACACTTAACGCCAAAATTTTAGGACCAAAAAGAAATACCCAAACGTACAGGGGTTCCTCTGCAAAATGCCCCCACCTCACGTGTACAGGTCACGTGAGGTGACGTGGCGGAGGACCTAAGTGCAAATATCAAAAGTTTGGGGGCCTACTTGCAAATATTACAAAATATTTAAACTACAGACGAAAGTTTAAAAACTAAATATTAAATACAAAAATGCGTAGGGGGTGAGTTGCAAAATACCCTCTTGCGCGCGATCCAACGGCGGATGGAGGGCCACTTAAACACGTGGCGCGTTGTGGACGGCCGATGGCGCTTCGCGGATGTGCGGCCAAGATTAGATCCTCCTGAGTTGATCTGACGGTCGAGGCTGAGGAAGATCCAACGGCAACTGTGCGATCTGGGACTCCTCCTCGATCCAACGGCTGGGAAGAGGGTTGCAAGAACGGGGAAGAACGCCGGCGAAGGTGAGCTTCTCCGACCTCGATCTCCCTCCTCCGGCGACGAATGTGCTTCAAAATGGCCGTGGAGGCTCCTGGGGTCGTCGTCTACCTCCTGGGGGCTTCAAAATGCCTCGACGACGGCCGAGGTGCTCAGGCGAAGGTGGCGGAGCTGGGATGGCTCGGCTGAACTCCGGTGAGCCTCAAAATTGCTCCCAGGCGCGATTCAACGCGCTTTGACCCTGCAAAAAGAGTTAGAAGGTCCAGGGCAAAGTGCCTGGACCTTTGGTGGACCTAAACTAAGCGCGAGGGGGAATGGTTGACGGTGGCCGGAGTTGCGCTCCGGCGATGATGGTTGAATGGGCGAAATACGTGATGGATCTTTGATTTTTTTGGGGGTTTTTAAAACCTAAGCTAACAGGAATAAAATGCGATAAAGAAATGGCGGAGTAGAGGCCCTCGATGGCCAGAGCCAGAGGATGAAGGTTACCTCGACGCCGGCGATTGGCGGAGGTGCTGGAGTCTTCCTCGACCTCGTTCGCCTTGGCTGAGAGGCTCGCGGCGGAGCTGTCACCTCCGGCAAGGCTTGGAGCGCAAGAGAGGCGGAGAGGGGTGGACCAAGGGGACTCAAAATCGATTTGAAAATGGGGGGTTGGTTTTATTGGGTTTGACCCGAGGTGACGAGGGTGGAAAGAACGAGGTGGCTGGCCCGATTCAGAAGCTCTCAGCCCAAGATGATCCTTATACGAGCAAGAGGGATGGTAGGTGAAGATTTTTGCAGAAGGAATCGAGCTCAAAGGGTGCAAGTTCATGCCTCGAAAAAAATGGAGAAGATGGGTCAAACGCCGGTTCTGACAGAGGCTATAGGAGGGTAGGGTACCTAGTTGACCGAGGTCAACTAGGGTTTGCACCTGGTTGGTCCACGTGGACCAACCAGGAAAAACCCTGGAAAAATGTTTGTTAATTCAATTAAAAATAGTGAATGGTCGAATTAAGTAAAAGTTATAAAATAAAAAATGTTCAAAATTTTATGTAGTATTTTATTCTGATTTTTATTTATTTTTATGACATATATTTTTACAAGTTGCCTTTTTAACCCTATATAGGTATAATACCTATGTGTTTTAGTATTTTATTTTAGTTTATGTATCTTTAATCTTATTATTTTTATTTATGATTTTGTAAAATTATAACATACTTTTATATACATAATTATATTTTTATTTTATTTTTCTGATATGTTTTGTATATTTAATAAAATACAATTGTATTCTATACAGGTATAAGTGTATATAATATACCTATGTAGTCTTTGTACAAGTATTTTTATTTTTATTTTTCTTTGCATTATATTTCAATTTTAATGCACATATATAGTATATGTAATATTTACAAAATTATAAAAATATAAAGATGAATAAATATTGAATAAAGAATAAATTGAATATTTTATTCAGTACACGTATACAATGAGGGTCCAAAACTCAACTTTCAGACCGTAGCTCCGCCAAATGCGAAACCACCGCCATTGGATAGATTATTTTATTCTATATACAATTAAAGGTGAGTACACTGCATTTGGAGCTGTCGTTTGTGAGATACGGGTCTGGGAAGTTGGGATTTTAGATTCTTATTCAGACCATATCTTTTTGTCTGTACATTCTTTTTCTGTGAAATCAATTTTGTCTTTTTCTTTATGAAATTATCTACAACTTTCATGTACAAAGTTTCTTTATTTGGTGTATACAAAGTGGAACCAAAAATGGGTCCCAAAATGAATAAAGGAGTATAGGTGTTTTATCTGTGTTTCTGACCTTATCTCCCCCTACTTTATTCCTTGTCGACCTATTCATCAAGTTGCCTAGGTCTCGGGGGTTTTGAGTCATAAAATATTTACAATATTTTATTCTTTTTCTTTTCTTTATTTATTCTATAATTTTGGCCTTAATTACAGTATTTTATACACTGTTGAGATGCACATGCATGAATGCTAAGATGCTCTATTTAAGGGTATTTACAAGCATTTGCTAGGGTTTTCGGTGCCAAAATGATAGAATAAAGATGATGAAATGTGGATTCATCATCCCCCTATACTTTACCTTTGCTAGTCCCTAGCAAACACTTATGCAATAAGTGCAAAAAGAAAAGAAAGAAAAGAAAAAGAAGAACTTGGATTTTATTTGATTATCAAACTTGTCTTCGTAAAATCAAAGTTTGGAGCTTAAATCGGACCCTTGGAAATTTAGTGCGGGCGGAACCTTAGTGAGAACCGTGTTTGAAATCCAACAGTCCCTGAGAATCCCAAAACTCTGCTCAAGTCTCCTCAATAGCCAGGTCAGAAGTATCTCAATTCATACGCAAACTCTTACGACTATGAATCTGACTTGTACAGTGTAAGTGATGGTGGCTCTCCCCAACTAGAATGACAAAGAAACTGACTTCTCCAGTACAACAACCCAATGATTCCCCAATCCAGCAACTCCATCCTCGAGGAGCGGGGTATTCCCTTCTAAGTTCAAGTGGCAACCAGCTCAAGAGGAGGGGGTGAAGAAAAGAATGGACGGTGGCCAGTGTAGCTACCTATCCTTGGATGCAAGACCAGTGTAGTCAAGTCATCCTGCTGCAGGCTCACATGATATGACTTTGGAACTCAAGCTTGCTTATTGACTTTGTATATACTTTGCAGGCTTTTTATTTTTGTACATGCCTGAACATTTTTTTTTTTTTGAATACTATATACAGCAGCATTTACATAAGGAGTTTTTCCTCTTGAGCCAGTAGACTATCCCTCTTTTGAAGCTTTATTGCAACCCACAGCCTCCTGTCTTTAGACTTCCTAATCACTGGACGGGTTGGGGTGCACTTCCCTCCCTAGAGGAGGACAAATGTTTCCACTTGTGTGCGTCTCATACCGGCAAATCCATTCCCCTCACCACTCCAACTGAGTTGAGCCATGTGAAAGGTGCAGGTGTCCAAGTTAAGTCATTATCAACAAGAATCGTGCGTGTGCTCCGAAATACTCTACTTAGGCAGTCAAGAATCCATTGAACCAAGTCTCGTGATCCTCAAAGAATTAAGTCAACTAGACCTGAAGTACCTCAAACCCAGTTCCTATAAGGTTCCTGTTATTAGGTAGATTTTAAGGTCCAATCAAGCTCCAATCTTCGGATTTTACTTAGACTTGTTCAACTATCAAACTCAATCCGAAAAATGCGAATGCCATGCAATGCAATGCAGAAAATATTTTTGTGATGCAATTTTCAAGATTTTGAACTTTTTATGGATTTTTGAAAAGATGATGATGATGCATATGCAATTTTTTTTTGTATTTTTCAAAAAATATTTTTCAAATGTTTTTGGATTTTAATTTTGCAAATGTTTTTGGGAATTTTTGAAAACAAAAAGATTTTGGCTCACAACTAGGTGAAAATATGTACACGGGAGTGCTTCTTATATAAACAAGAAATGGATTTTAAGAATTTACATGGTAAGTGGTCAATTTTATACATATATACATAAGATGGATTTTGATGTGATGTGTATATTCCTCAAACTTATTTGAAAACAATTTTCACACAATTTTTGAAAACTATAGTCCAAAATAGTTTTTACAAACATTTTACACACATTTGAAAATCATTTTGCAAAGGTTTTCAAAACAGTATATATAAGTTTTTCAAATCATTTTTGCAACCATCTTTCAAACCATTTGCAAATCATTTTTCAAACATTTTATTTCACACAAAGAAAATAAATTTTACAAACCACACAGGTTGAAAACACCGAACAAAATATTTTCAAAATAGTTTTCAATAGATGTTCACAAAGTTTTCCAAACTATTTTTCAAACATTTTGCAAAAAACTTTCTCACCTGATTTATTAATCAGTAAATACAAAAAGAATTTGAGGAATAACCACATCTTTTTATTAAGGATTTTTAAAGAATTTTAAAGAATAATTAGCCATATTTATTAGAAAAATACGAAAATACGAGTTATGGCTAAAGTATATACGTAGTATATACGACCCCCCTATACTTAGCTTGAGCTATGTCCTCATAGATCGGAGAGAAAAGAGAAGACATAACTCGTACTAAGTATAGACAAGTCTAAAGAATAAAGAATAAATGAATGAATCAACGAATGAGAAGTTGACCGTCCCCCCTATACTTAGGATCAAATAATCCTAAGTATAGCAGACTGTACACAAAGTAGGGAGGGTCAAGGGTGGGAATGAACAGATCGTACTCAGATTGTCTCCCCCTATACTTAGGGTAAGATATCCCTAAGTATAGACAAGAAGAGGAGACAATGGAGAGGATCGAAAAGAATAGAAAGACTCAGGGTGCCAACCCCCCTATACTTAGGACAAAGTACGTCCTAAGTATGGAAAACTGTCTACAAGGGCGGCACCTTTTTGATAGATAAAGAGGATAGAACAGGAAAAGAAGAAAAGAAGAAAAGAAGAAAATAAATCAACAGACATCAGAGTGATATAAACAGATGGATCTGTACAGCGGAAGATAGACTTGATTACCATGTATGAGATGTAGATGATGAGAGTCAAATGACACATCTCATACCAGAAGAATGGGGGCAACGTCAATGGTCGGTGGATCATGATCAAGATATAATTTCAAGCGTTGACCATTGACGCGGAAGGTAGAGGAAGATGACGGTTCGGATATGTCGATGCTGCCATTGTCATGTACCTTCCTGACCACATACGGTCCTTTCCACTTGCTCTGTAATTTCCCTGGGAATAATTTCAGCCTGGAATCGAACAACCATACTTTCTGAGCTGGCTCAAACTGTTTATGGCTGATATGCGAATCATGCCATGTCTTCACTTTTTCTTTGTATTGTAGGCTGTTGGAGAAGGCTGTATCTCTCAATTCTTCCAGGGCTGCCAATTCTGCTCTTCTCTGGTCTCCTATACTCTCTGGATCTAGAAGCAACTCAGTAACTGCCCAAAAAGATTTGTGCTTGATTTCCACTGGCAAATGGCACGGCTTGCCATAGACGAGACGAAAGGGAGATGTCCCCAATGGGTTCTTGAAAGATGTCCGATACGCCCACAAGACCGAGTCCAAAAGCTGTGACCAATCCTTTCGGTCTGGGCGGACAACTTTCTGCAAGATAGTCTTTATCTCCCGATTCGATACTTCGGCAAGACCATTAGTCTGAGGGTGATAAGGAGTGGCAACCCGATGGTCAATGCCGAACTCGTCTGCAAGGGCCCTGACTTTGTCATTGATGAAATGAGACCCCCCGTCTGAAATCAAGACTCTAGGTACACCGAACCGTGAAATGATATTTTTCCTCAAAAATTTGCAAACGGTTTTAGCATCTGCGGCTCGGGCGGGGATGGCCTCAACCCATCGGCTGACATAATCTACAGCGAGCAAAATATGCTCGAATCCCTGACTCTTAGGAAATGGGCCCATGAAATCAATCCCCCATGCATCAAAGACCTCACAGAAGTGAATGGGTTGCATGGGCATCATGTCTCTCTGTCCGCAGGTTCCCATTTTCTGACAGTCAGTACATCTCTTCACGAACTCATCAGAATCCTTGAAGAGAGTAGGCCACCATAGGCCGGATTGAAGCACCTTCTGTGTTGTTCTCTTTCCTGAATGATGTCCTCCTGCCTCAAGCTTGTGGCAGTATGTGAGGACGCTATGCTGCTCTTCTTGAGGAATGCACCTCCTCCAGATACTATCCCCTCCTTCATGATAAAGGACGGGATCCTCCCAATGGTAAAACTTGGCCTTAGCTAGGAAGGTCTCAAGTTTCTGCCTGGGCCAACCCTGAGGGACTGTCTTGGCAACAAGATAGTTTACAAAGTCAGCATACCATGGGAGTGAGGTGACAGCCAAGATCGCCTCATCTGGAAACGTCTCTGTGATAGGTGCGCTGGGCTCAGATTCCTCAAGATTCTCCAATCTGGAGAGATGATCCGCCACCACATTCTTGACTCCAGGCTTATCCTTAATTTCAATATCAAATTCCTGGAGTAGAAGGATCCATCTGGTGAGACGTGCTTTGGCATCCTTCTTGGCCACTAAATACCGGATGGCGGTATGATCAGTGTATATTGTTACTCTAGATCCAAGAATATATGATCGATACTTATCAAGAGCAAAAACTACGGCCAGCATCTCTTTCTCAGTCACAGTGTAATTCCGCTGCGCGGCATCCAAAGTCCGGCTGGCGTAGTGGATGGCAAAAGGTAAACCATCCCTCCTCTGTCCGAGCACAGCCCCAACGGCAAAATCTGAAGCATCCGTCATGATCTCGAATGGGAGAGACCAATCGGGTGGCTGAAGGACAGGAGCTGAGACAACCATATTTTTGAGAGTCTCAAATGATTCAAGACACTTATCATTAACAATAAACTCGGTGTCTTTGGTCAGCAAGTCAGTCAGCGGTCGGGCAATTCGACTGAAGTTCTGAATGAACCGTCGGTAGAAACCGACATGCCCCAGAAAAGACCGTAACTGACGCAGATTGGACGGCGGATTGAGTTTCCTGATGATGTCCACCTTAGCCGGATCGACCTCCATGCCCCTGTTGGAGACGATATGACCAAGGACCGTCCCTTGAGTCATCATGAAATGACTCTTCTCCCAGGATAAGACAAGATTGACCTCTATGCAGCGCTTCAGCACACGGTCTAGGCAGTCAAGACAAGCGTCGAACCCGTCGCCATAGACCGAGAAGTCATCCATGAAGACCTCTAAACAGTCACCCACCATGTCCGAGAAGATGGACAACATGCACCTTTGGAATGTCGCTGGAGCGTTACATAGACCAAAGAGCATCCGTCTGAAAGCATAGGTCCCAAACGGACAGGTGAATGTCATTTTCTCCCGGTCTTCGGGCGCAATGGCCACTTGATTATATCCAGAGTACCCATCGAGGAAACAGTAATGGCTCTTCCCAGCTAACCGCTCGATAATCTGATCAATAAATGGTAGCGGGAAGTGATCCTTCTTGGTGGCCTCATTCAATCGTCTGTAGTCCACACAGACCCTCCAAGAGGTTGGTACTCTGGTAGCGATCTCCTCTCCGGACTCATTGATAACTGTAGTGATACCCGTCTTCTTGGGTACCACATGAAGTGGACTAACCCATTTGGAGTCGGAGATGGGATAGATAAAATCGGCGCTCCACCACTTGGAAATTTCTTTCATGACAACGTCTCGAAGATTCGGGTTCAGCCGTCGTTGGAACTCACGCGACGGCTTAGCGTTATCTTCAAGATAGATGTGGTGAGAGCAAAGATTAGGGCTCAGCCCCTGGAGATCAGCTATACTCCAACCGATTGCCTTGCGGTTTCTTTCAAGAACCTCCATCAGACGAGATTCTTGTTCTCCAGTCAAATCTGCTGAGATAATGACTGGGTGCATTTCTGGCTCTCCAGCAAGGAATCTGTACTTCATTGACTGCGGCAGAGGTTTCCTTTCCGGACAACTGGGAGGTGGCAGATCTGGCTTCTGATATGACTGTGTAAAGGCTACCAGGTCTGCATGGGAGAACTCTCGCTCTGCATGAATCGCTGACGAAGGGCGGCCTGATGGATCATCAATAAACTGCACTGGCTCACACTCTGTCATGGCTGTTGGCTCAGTAGGAATCAGACATGGTAAATAATCATCAAAGTCATCCCAGTCAATGTCTGAATCCGAGGGATCGGAAGATGATGAGCAAGATTGAAATTCCTCAGCACCACTCATCACAACACTGTCAGCCTCAGAAATATCCTCATCCAGGAATGCGCTCTCCCGGCTCTCGACTGCCATGAGCTTGAGATACAGTGAATCTGTAGGCAAGGCGAGGGTCGGTGCTACAGGATCTTTCCAGTTGGATTCATCATCAGTCATCTCGAAATCACAAACCTGGTGGATGTCTAGCTCCTCCTCTGTCATCTGCTCTGCTTCGCTGGACTGTTCTGAGCATTCTGCTTCTCTGGCTCTGATCTCTTCGATCGTCTCTATTTGTATGGTTTCGCCCTCTACGCGAAAGCATACCTTCCCACTATCATGGTCGGTCACCGCCTTGGCTGTGGCCAAGAATGGACGTCCGAGAATGATGGGGGCATCAGTTACCGCTTCAGGGATCTCCATGTCCAACACAACGAAGTCCACGGGGAATTTCAGGCCCTGAATGGTAACGACCACGTCTTTCAATAACCCCTTCGGCCTCTTAATTGACCTATCAGCAAACTGAAGGACGGTTCTGCTTCGAAGAAGAGGGCCAAACTCGAACTGCTTGAGTAAGGCTGCCGGAAGGAGGTTAATTGAAGAGCCGCTGTCTAATAAAGTACGATCAAACTGTTGCTCCTGAATCTCGCATCTGACATAGGGAGCTCCTGCGTCTGGTCGCTTGGCTGGCAATGTGTTCTGAATGGCGCAGCAAGTGTTATGCGTGAGCATATGGATTTGATCTCTGTGCCTCTTCTTCCTTCGAACGGTAGTTGTTTCTTTCAGATTCTTCTTGAAAAAGGGGATATGCTCAAACGCTTCCCGTAGAGTCAGCTGGATATGGAATCTGTCAATCATCTCATTGCCGAACTCTACCTGTTGGTTCTTTTTGGGATTTTCTTTTTTATTCCCCTTCGCTCGGCGGAGTGCCTCAGGGAAGGGGATGGTAGGTGCCTTCTCAGATGGAGGACTAGGAATTGGTCCCTGTGCTTGTGAAGACGGAGAATCCACACAAAAATCATCATTCAACACATATGGATCCGCAATTTGAACGGAAACCTTTCCTTTATTCATATTTTTGTTTTTGTTTTTCTTCCCACAGTCTCTCGATACAAAATGTGGTGAAGTCACAGAAGTTGGCTCAACAAAAGTAGATGTGGTGGCCTCAGCACCACCACTCGCACCTGTCTTCGCGGCATCAGCACCGCGCTCTGGTTCGGCATCCAAAATGGTGGCATCAGCACCACCGTCTGCATCGGGTATCACAACGGCATCAGCACCGTTGTCCTGGACTCCATCGTTGGTGGCATCAGCACCACCGTCTTCAATATCATCTGTAGCGGCATCAGTACCGCTCCTCTGCTCCTCTGGCGCTCCTGGTTCGGCTTCGGGTTGTCGCTCAGAAGAGGCGCCGCCGGCTGGTATCCTACCGCTCCTAGTAGTCACAAAATCAGCATCATGCACAAAAGAAGACATATCATTCAAATTTTCACTAGGAGAGGCACCCTCTATGTACTCTACCTGCTCAGATTTTCTTTTGTAATTATTAGGGTTTGGTTCGATCTGAGCTGGTATGGCGGCCTTTCCTTTGATAATGTCCCGCATCTCCTGCCGGAACTCATCCATTTCTTGCCTGAAGGATGCTCGCTGTTCAGATAGTAAGCGGGCAAGATCATCAAGGGCTGGGTTCTCGTAGGCTGGACCCTGAGAACCGGATGTCTGTCCCTGCTGGACATGGGGCTGCTGCTGCTGGAATTGAGGGGGAGGCTGGTGATAAGATTGCTGAGGCTGCTGGCGCGGCCTCCACTGCTGTCCCTGATAGGCGGGACGAGGACCACTGTGGTATTGCTGGGGCTGGTTGTTCTGCTGTCCTTGAGCAGGAAGGTGCTGTTGGGATGAGGAAGCTCCATTACCCCAACGGAATCCGGGGTGATCCCTACGGATTGCAGGCTGCGGGTATCGGTCATACCATATCCCGTTGACTTCCATCAACGGTTCCTGCTCGAAGGAGGGTGGGGGAAGAACTGCCAGCGGTTGCTCCGGCTGATACACCACCATCTGCATCTCCTGAGATGGCGGTTGCTCTGGATGGTACTGCAACAATGGAACCGGCTCCGCCTGGATATGGTTCACCTGGCGGTATGAGGTGGAGGCCTGGTTGGGATTGCTGTTGCTGGAAGCAACCTGTGACCTGGGAGGCTGTTGGGAATGGGCTTGTGCCTCCTGAATACAGAGAATTTGAGTCTTCAGGTCACTCATTGTTTTTGTGAGAAGGTCCATCTGGGCTAGACCTTGATTCTGCTTCTTTTCGAGGATCTCCATGCGGTCCAGCTTTTCACTGATTATGCCCATGTCGGCTGCGGCTGATTCAGCTTGGGCTGCGGCTACCGACGTTGTGCTGGGCCCGGCATCGATGCGTGCGATCCTCTGAAATGATCCCGCTCCTTGCGGGGGCTTCTGCTGAGTGTAGACTCTGGCCTGGGTCATCACTGTGGAGTTCTCTGCCATGCCTTCGTAGATGGCCCAGACGTCGTCTTCTCCCTTGGAGAAATAGGACCCACCGCAAGAGGCGTTCACAAGCCCCTGCAGCTCCGGTGTCAGCCCACAGAAGAAACTCTGCACCAGATGGGGCTTAGAGATATCGTGATGTGGACACCGGTCTATGAGCTCTCTGAATCGATCCCATGCTTCATGGAACTGTTCATTTGGGATCATGACGAAATTGCTGATCATGGCTCGCGCTGCATTTGTCCGGCCGAGAGGATAGTATTTCTTCAAATACACGGACCGGAGATCTGCCCAGGTGTCGACAAATCGCCCTAGATGCTTGAGCCAATATGCGGCTCGATCAACCAATGAGAACGGGAAGGCGATCATCTTGATAGTATCCTCGGTCAACAGCCGATCGTGGATGGTGCTGCATATCATTTCGAACTCTTGGAGATGGAGGTGCGGCTCTTCGGTCGGCAACCCATGGAACTTGGGTAGCATCTGAATTGTGTTGTGCCGAAGCTCGAAGTCTCCGTGGATTGGCGGGAGTCTGATCCACCGGTGAGTGAGGGATGAAGCTGGGTTGTGCAGCTCCCTCATGATGGTCTGAGGCGGTCGCTCACCGTCTGGGTCGCCCCCTCCTGCATCGGGTCCTCCTCCTCCACCGCCACCGCCCCCAGGTCGGTTTTCTCTCAGCTGTGCTATCTCTCTCATCAGATCACCCATGAATGTACCCTGGTCACGGATCTGTCTCTGCATATTCTCCAGGGACGCTAGCAGGGAATTGTTGATGGCCGCTTGATCAATAATGAACGGCGGGTGATCGTGATCATCTTGGTGTTCGCCTCTGTCTGCCATTGCTTGATGTTCTGAAAATGCAAAAGAGGCCATTTCAGGTGCTGTGGAATGGGCTGAACTCTGTGATGCACTGAACTCTGAAATGATTGGACTGAGGGAAGGAGAATGGGAAGGGTGGTCGAGGGGGAACAGGGTGTATGTGAACTCGGGCTCGGAGAGCGGACTCTCTGAGTTATTCCTAGATGAATAGGGAGGAGTGCTGGATAGCGGTGCCGACAAGGTCGGCCTAAGAGACCTCCGTCCCATCATCTTGATTGTTCGGAATAGAGCAGGGAAGATGCAAGAAGAAGAAAATGAGATGCAACAAAATTTTGCACAATTGTGCGGTATTTTTGATCTTGACCTTAATAAATCTAGAAATCAAACACAAAGCAAGGGTAAGTTCACCAACTCAACTCGTGAAGCCGTGAAGGTTCGGCTTTTATCTTGTCAATTTTAGCTTGTTTTTCAGGCAATTATCTTTTCACGAGTCCTTAGAGCGCTACGCCTATAGGAGAGAGAGTACTGCCAGGAGAGTATCCCCGTACTTGTCCTCCTCCTGTGTAACCTGTAACTTGCGCTTTTTGAGGTCCTTGTAACCCTTCCTGGATCCCTACTCAGCCAAAGAAAAGAGGGAGGAAGCCGATAGGCGAAACCGATACTTCGGACCTCGCTCGCAACGGAATCACCCGTGAGCGTACAAGGTCCTACTCGGACGCAGCCGGTGAGACAGACACACCCGTGAAGGCGTGGCCTAGGCTCGGTACTTCGGACAGGGTCGGCGCTCTCACAACAGAGAGTCACCAATGGCGACCAAGTCCTACTCGACTACGTACGATAGTAGCGCCAATACTTCGGAAATCCAGGCGATACACAAGGCAGCCACAAGTTGGGTTTTGGGCTCTAATCCTTACGAAGCGCTCACCTCACTGGGAAGGAAACCTTCCTATGCAACCTGAAAACAAGTGAGGGTGTTACTCTCCCCAAGCAATGAATCCAATTACCGTTTTTATTTTGGTCAAGTTTTCTTTAGCAGTCCCTTTTTTAATTTTTTTTTGGTGTTATCGCTTCTTTTGAGTCAATTCAAGCAAGCGCCTAACGTTTTTGTATTTTTTCCTTTATCCTACTTTGTCCAAAAACAGAGGGAGAATAGAGTCGGAAAAGCCGTGCAAGTCGGCACCAAGGTGGAAATCTCACCTTTGTGCCTAGATGATGCGTGCAAAGTAAGAAGACTTACAGCGAATCCCAGCTCTCTCCATGCGGGATGCAAAGTAGAATATTTAAACCTAAGCTATATGGCGAAATGCAACGGAAATCGTCCTAGAACAGGCAACTGCTAGCGATAGAACCACAAGTCAACTAGCAACTCCTAATCCGAGTGTCCGGTCTTGGGGTATGCCCATAAATTACCCACCAGGGCGCGTGACTAGCACGCGCCTGGGAGGGACTGGAATGCAATATCAGAGACTCCTGGGGGCTTAGTTGCAAAATAACCTAAACTTTTACACTTAACGCCAAAATTTTAGGACCAAAAAGAAATACCCAAACGTACAGGGGTTCCTCTGCAAAATGCCCCCACCTCACGTGTACAGGTCACGTGAGGTGACGTGGCGGAGGACCTAAGTGCAAATATCAAAAGTTTGGGGGCCTACTTGCAAATATTACAAAATATTTAAACTACAGACGAAAGTTTAAAAACTAAATATTAAATACAAAAATGCGCAGGGGGTGAGTTGCAAAATACCCTCTTGCGCGCGATCCAACGGCAGATGGAGGGCCACTTAAACACGTGGCGCGTTGTGGACGGCCGATGGCGCTTCGCGGATGTACGGCCAAGATTAGATCCTCCTGAGTTGATCTGACGGTCGAGGCTGAGGAAGATCCAACGGCAACTGTGCGATCTGGGACTCCTCCTCGATCCAACGGCTGGGAAGAGGGTTGCAAGAACGGGGAAGAACGCCGGCGAAGGTGAGCTTCTCCGACCTCGATCTCCCTCCTCCGGCGACGAATGTGCTTCAAAATGGCCGTGGAGGCTCCTGGGGTCGTCGTCTACCTCCTGGGGGCTTCAAAATGCCTCGGCGACGGCCGAGGTGCTCAGGCGAAGGTGGCGGAGCTGGGATGGCTCGGCTGAACTCCGGTGAGCCTCAAAATTGCTCCCAGGCGCGATTCAACGCGCTTTGACCCTGCAAAAAGAGTTAGAAGGTCCAGGGCAAAGTGCCTGGACCTTTGGTGGACCTAAACTAAGCGCGAGGGGGAATGGTTGACGGTGGCCGGAGTTGCGCTCCGGCGATGATGGTTGAATGGGCGAAATACGTGATGGATCTTTGATTTTTTTGGGGGTTTTTAAAACCTAAGCTAACAGGAATAAAATGCGATAAAGAAATGGCGGAGTAGAGGCCCTCGATGGCCGGAGCCAGAGGATGAAGGTTACCTCGACGCCGGCGATTGGCGGAGGTGCTGGAGTCTTCCTCGACCTCGTTCGCCTTGGCTGAGAGGCTCGCGGCGGAGCTGTCACCTCCGGCAAGGCTTGGAGCGCAAGAGAGGCGGAGAGGGGTGGACCAAGGGGACTCAAAATCGATTTGAAAATGGGGGGTTGGTTTTATTGGGTTTGACCCGAGGTGACGAGGGTGGAAAGAACGAGGTGGCTGGCCCGATTCAGAAGCTCTCAGCCCAAGATGATCCTTATACGAGCAAGAGGGATGGTAGGTGAAGATTTTTGCAGAAGGAATCGAGCTCAAAGGGTGCAAGTTCATGCCTCGAAAAAAATGGAGAAGATGGGTCAAACGCCGGTTCTGACAGAGGCTATAGGAGGGTAGGGTACCTAGTTGACCGAGGTCAACTAGGGTTTGCACCTGGTTGGTCCACGTGGACCAACCAGGAAAAACCCTGGAAAAATGTTTGTTAATTCAATTAAAAATAGTGAATGGTCGAATTAAGTAAAAGTTATAAAATAAAAAATGTTCAAAATTTTATGTAGTATTTTATTCTGATTTTTATTTATTTTTATGACATATATTTTTACAAGTTGCCTTTTTAACCCTATATAGGTATAATACCTATGTGTTTTAGTATTTTATTTTAGTTTATGTATCTTTAATCTTATTATTTTTATTTATGATTTTGTAAAATTATAACATACTTTTATATACATAATTATATTTTTATTTTATTTTTCTGATATGTTTTGTATATTTAATAAAATACAATTGTATTCTATACAGGTATAAGTGTATATAATATACCTATGTAGTCTTTGTACAAGTATTTTTATTTTTATTTTTCTTTGCATTATATTTCAATTTTAATGCACATATATAGTATATGTAATATTTACAAAATTATAAAAATATAAAGATGAATAAATATTGAATAAAGAATAAATTGAATATTTTATTCAGTACACGTATACAATGAGGGTCCAAAACTCAACTTTCAGACCGTAGCTCCGCCAAATGCGAAACCACCGCCATTGGATAGATTATTTTATTCTATATACAATTAAAGGTGAGTACACTGCATTTGGAGCTGTCGTTTGTGAGATACGGGTCTGGGAAGTTGGGATTTTAGATTCTTATTCAGACCATATCTTTTTGTCTGTACATTCTTTTTCTGTGAAATCAATTTTGTCTTTTTCTTTATGAAATTATCTACAACTTTCATGTACAAAGTTTCTTTATTTGGTGTATACAAAGTGGAACCAAAAATGGGTCCCAAAATGAATAAAGGAGTATAGGTGTTTTATCTGTGTTTCTGACCTTATCTCCCCCTACTTTATTCCTTGTCGACCTATTCATCAAGTTGCCTAGGTCTCGGGGGTTTTGAGTCATAAAATATTTACAATATTTTATTCTTTTTCTTTTCTTTATTTATTCTATAATTTTGGCCTTAATTACAGTATTTTATACACTGTTGAGATGCACATGCATGAATGCTAAGATGCTCTATTTAAGGGTATTTACAAGCATTTGCTAGGGTTTTCGGTGCCAAAATGATAGAATAAAGATGATGAAATGTGGATTCATCAGTAGACACGGGACTAAACCATTGGATGTGGTAATTGGACTCTGGAGGGAACCAATTACCCATCACTACATGACGCACATACTCCAACAAGTATAATTCACTACATTCTTGAAAAGGATGAATCGTTTCTAAGATGCTTCGTATCATTTAGGGCAAACATAGATGAATTCACTAGAGGTCGTAAACTTTTTTTGGGTTTGGATGGTTGTCACTTAAAAAGATGTATCTCGAGACACTACTTGACACCATTTAGGTGGACACTTCAAATAGGATGTTCCCAGTTGCATTTGCGATCGTGGAGAACAAGTCCATGTATACATGCGTATGGTTCTTCAAATGCTTGTGTGAGGCTATCGAATGTGGCAAAGGAGAGGGCCTTACACCCATATTAGATAGGCAGAACGACCTCGAAAGTGCAATGAACGACAATTTTCTAGCTGCTTTACATGGAGCTTTTATGTACACAAAAAATGCAGTGTAGTGGAGCGCGACAAAAATTGCGCTTTTATGAGACATTTTCGAGATGGTATGTTCTCGGTAAAGATTGCATATCGGAAGTTGTGTGGTAGTGCAGTGGAGCACGAAGAAGATCTATGTGCGAACTTGAAGGTGATTTGGGCGGCTAAGATTCCTACTCGGGTTAAGGTGTTCCTTTGGTGTCTCAGGAGAGACCGTATATGTGACAAAGTGAGAAGGGGCAGATTGCTGGGTGTTACGGATTTGAAGTGTGACAGATGCGAGGAGGACGTGGAGGATGCGGACCACATTTTCTTCGGATGCAGGTCTTCGGCAAATGTGGGAATCTTTAGGGCCAGTTTGGTTGCAGGGTTGGGCAGGGTTGGCCCAACCCTTATTACTATTCACAAGGGTACTTCCTCCTCACAGATTACTATTCACCCATCCCAACCCAGCCCAACCCAACCCAATCCAACCCAGCAACCAAACAGGCCCTTAGGGCTGGCATGGGTCCAAGCATCCGGCGTGGTACAATTTTGGAGATCTATTCAAGCGGTGAGGCTTGGGTCCTCCGATGATGTCTCCAGGCCCTTTGCCACGCTTTGGGCTATTTGGCTTCGCAGGAATGATAGCACTTTCAAGGGGCAGCGGTTTTATTGTGAAAATGTACTAGCGCACTATAATGCTTTGTACAATTTCTGAATATCCAACTGATGTACCCTTTCGTTAGTTAATGAATACTCTGGTGTAGTGACTCCCGCCTTGGGAGGGCTCCCCCTTTTTCCTATTCAAAAAAAATGTACACAAAAATTGCAAGCTGTAGTTACCATATCCTGATTTGGAACACATTATCTAGTCAATAGCAAGGGCATTTGATTCAAAAAAACATTTATTAGAGTGTCATAAGTTTTACAGGATTCACAAGGTGATCTATGGCCTTACGCAGAGTCTAAGAGCATGGTTCCAGGAGCTTTCGAACTTGATAGAGCAATAGGGGTTCGTGAGATCGACTGTTGATCATTTACTGTTTGTTCAGAGGACTCAAAGAGGTACAATTCTCATACTTGTTTATGTTAATGATATCATTTTACCAAGGATGGTGAGCAGGGCATCCAAGCAGCTAAGAATTTCATAGGTCGGCAATTTGTGACCAATTACCTTGGCAGTCTACGTTACTTCCTTAGACTAGAGTTTGCCAAGAACCAATAAAGTCTTGTGATGACCTAGAGGAAGTACATAACAGATCTTCTCTCTGAGATAGGCATGGCAGATTGCAAGCCTGTCACTACTTCTATGGACCCGAGCATGAAGTTGTATGATGATGACACTAAGGAGGTAGACAAGAGAAGGTATAGGGAGCTCGTTGGGAACTATATGTGACCACCACGAGGCCAGATATATCCTCTGGACTAAGCAAAGTGAGTCAGTTCATAGAGCAGCCTAGACAAACACATATGGATGCAATCCATATGATTATGAGGTATCTGAATATCTCACCTGGCACTAGTCTTTTATTTAGCAGAGGTACATCCCTTGCTGTTACAGCTTATGCATATGCAGATTATGTGAAGTATCCCAAAAATAGGAAGTCCGCCTCTAGTTTTGCAATGTTCATAAGGAATTCCATGGTGTCATGAAAGAGCAAGAAGCATATTGTGGTCTCCAGATCCAATGCGGAATCAGAGTACATGGTCATGGCATAGGCTAGTACATAGATGATGTGAGTCAAATCTGTTATTGCTAACCTAACAGTTGAGGTGTCTCTTCCCATGCACCTCCAATACGACAACCAAGCTGCTCTCTTCATTGTCAACAAGCCAGCCAATCATGAGAGGAACAAGCATATCAAGGTAGACTGTTACTACACTCGAGACATGATTCAAAAGGGCTTCATCTCCACCACTCAAGTTAGTTCCGGAGATCAGACAGCAGACATGCTTACCAAATACCTAATCAGAGGGCCTTTCCAGAGATGTTCCAAGCTGAGCATGATTGATATCTACACTCTAACTTTAGGGAGAGTGTTGATATATTAGTTGTACTTTGTTTCTTTTGTATATTCTCTTCCACCATCTTTATGTAATTTGCTCAACAGGTCTCTCCTCTATTTAGGAGAACCCTAGGGCCTCATAAATAAGTAAGTCATTGCTTTCTCCCAACACCCTCAGGACCTTTTATGTAATTTCCCATTTATGAGTGCTCTAGGGTTTCAGTCTATACAACAACCCCTAGACCTCTTGAATAAAATCAATTCATTCATTGTGTTCTCTCATCCTTCTCTACATAAACAAAGTCTGCTAGTAGACTTCTAGAATACTTCCTCTAGATTGGTTTGCTTATCCTTGGCTATTTGTTTGTCATGCAGACTAGGCACAACTTTTTATCGAATGTTACTCATGAGCCAATTCATTAAAATGTAATTGTTCCGCTCCCACTTCCTGTTTAGCCTTCTCTAGTAGACGTTATAATAATGTCCATTAAAATGACTAGCTTCTTTTATTCTCCAACAAAATTACGAATGCTTTCCTTTCCCAAAAAAATTATGAACGCTCAAGAACCAAAGAGTATAATTTAGGACATCGATGGTAGTACATATTGCATAATGTGGTAGCAAACCCACAATTCGATCTCAATAGAGATATTGCAATAGGATACCTCGATGGGTGGAAAACGTTAGATTTGGTAAAGGTCCCTAGGACAATAGCATGTGCCCATAAAGGCTTAGAAACGCAGGTTTGTGGGTAATGAAGGTCACAAAAAAACATAATAAAGGTGGTTTGACCATTGTTGGAACTGTAAACCCTCAAAGCATGGGAAGGTTAGATCGCAAACATTGTTGGAATCATAAAAGTGGTTAGGTCATTGGGTAAATTACAATAAGTGTCCAAAGAAGAAAGAAAATCATAAGATTACATAAACATAATGACTAATAAAGATAAATTGTTTTCTAGCGGGGCGTGGTGAAGACTTTTGTGGACAACATCGCCCTTTTTAGACCGATCCTCGGGAGGGGGGACTCTTTCTCTTTTTGGGATGACGATTGGTCCGGGAGTGGAGCCCTCTGTTCTCGGTTTCCCCGTTTGTTTGCGCTTACTGGGGAGAAGTCATGCTCGGTTGCAGAGTGCTGGGCTGATGGGCTTTAGTGCCCAACCTTTTCCGCTAACCTCTCTGACCAAAGGTTCGACGATCTCTTGGCCATGCTGGAGGCCGTGCGGGAGGTGGGGCCGCCAAATGGGGACCGGGATCACTGGTGTTGGAGGGAGGGGTCCTTCTCGGTCAGGGGGGCCTATGGTGCCATCTCCAGGCCTCCGTCGGCCAGCTCCGGCCTGCTTGTTAGGGACTGTGCAAATATTTGGGCACTCAGGCTTCCTGAGAGAATTGGTATCTTCCTTTGGTTGCTTAAGAGAAAGAGACTGATGACGCGGGATCGGTGCGTCAGGCTTCTTGGTGTTCTTTCTGACAGGTGCATGATTTGTAGTGCTGCGATCGAGTCGGTGGAACATCTCTTTTTCTCATGCCCCTTGGTTTCTCAACTATGGCAGGTGTCACATGGTCAAAATCTCGCTATCGATTTCGACCGATCCTGTGCGGCGTTAGCTAACCCGTAGCTAACCAGCCTTCCCGAGTAGAACGATCACGGACGCGCTCCAACTCTTCTCGATACCCCTGCTTGCTAACGCACCGACGCTCAGACACAAGCAAAAGCTCGACTCTGTGGATCGTTCAGGAACAATCTCAAGAACGCTCAAGATCACAACCACACGATCACAAAAGCGCGGGTACAAAACTCTTCTCTTTATTAGAAGGGGAACTATCTCTGGAGTGGGTGGACACACTACACTCTCTCGTGTACTCTGTGTGTTTACAAATGAGCTACCACCTCTCCTTATATACAAGACTCAAGGCAACCTAAGGGACACTCATTATTACATCTACAATAATGATACATAAAGACACAAGAGACCCTTCGAGTTCTTCGGCAACCCTTCGTGTTCCTCAGCAACTCTTCGTCTGCTCGTCTCTTCGACTCCCTTGTTGTCCTTTCGTCTTCCCGCACGGTTGACACCCAGTCAACCGCCCAGTCATCAGCACACTCGCGCTCTAGCGCTTGCTGATGCAGCTTTGCCATAATTCACCAAGTGCCACCAAACACTTGGTCTTATGCCAAAGGGAACCCGCGGCCTCCAGACCCTCGTACGGTAAACCCTTCCTTAGCGTTCTGCATGCTAAGGGGAAGTCCTCCAGAACTTCGCTATTGTGGCCTCCAGACCACTCTCGTACGTGTACTACCGAGCATACTCGACAATGCTCGTACTCAGCACCTGCAATGCTTCATGCCTCCTTGAACCACCACGCATCAATACCGATACCGTGCGCCTTCGTGCGTACGCCTCTGTGACCGTACCGCATTGCTCCTCGATACATACTGCTTCACTACGTATCGCCCTTCTGCGCTCGCGTATGTACCACTACGTGCATCCATTGTCATGTCTTGCACTGCTGTTTGTACTCGTTGTACTCGCACTGCTACAAGCACGACACTCTGCTACCGAGCCAGTGTCCTGTGTGACGCTTTTCCATCACGTACAGTAGAGCCTCCAGACTCTCGTGGATAACCTCTCAGATATCCACACATTTTCGGACTCCTCCTGAAGTCTAGCTCCATCGATCATTCTCGAGCATCCGCTACCAGGTCTGCACGATCATTCTCGATCACGGAATTTGGGGGTGTGACAAGCCTCCCCCACCTGAAGAATCGGTTGTCCTCAACCGAGAATCTCCTTTTCAGCTGGCGTCCTGTCACGATCCTCCATCCGCTACGCACCTCCTGATGCGGCTCAATTGGAAGGGTGGTGCAATCTTGCACCGCCTCCCTTCCTACACCTGGTCTTCTCACGAACCACGTCCCTCCATGACTTGGTCTTCAACGTGAAAAGTGGAGCTTCCTCGTCAGCTCCCATTTTCCGTGTATCCCTCCTGGATACAGCAGCTCCATCGCTGTTGTGTGGCAGCTCCAGCTCCACATGTGGAGTACTCTCCTCCGCGCTCGCTCGTTGACGATCTCGATCGTTCCCTGTAGACGTACCCGTGTCCTGGGGAGTGAGCACCTCCTGCGCTCCGAGCATCTTCTGTTTCTTGCCTCTTGCAAGATCATTGGTGGTGTGGTTCGTCACCACTCCACCTCCATGGACATGTATCTTCTTGCCCATGCAAAATCACCCTCCAGAGCTCTGTTTCGCCTTCTCGTGCACGGATGTTCTCCTATCCGCGGCTTTGGTTGTGTGCCTCCTGCACACACGTTGGTGCTCAGCATGCACCTCCGCACTCCTGTGCGTCCTCGATCGAGCCTTAACGCCTCCAAAGCTCTTTGTTGTGGAGTTCCCTCCCTCCACCAAATTCGAAGCTCCAGCTCGAAGTGTTGTGAGGCGTACCTTGCGCATAGCACCAGTTGCTCCCAAGCGTACCTCACCTTCTTCTTCCTCCTCCTCGTCCGCACGAAGAGAGTTCAGCTTCTCCTTCTTTGGCCACTCCCGCGCCCTATGCGGTCCGTCGTTGCATATGAAGCACCCCTTACTTCTGGGTTGCTCCTTCTTCTTAGAGTATTCCCGTTCCTCCATTGGTGGATCATGGGCAACGCCTTTGCCCTTGTCCTTCGACCGCACCTTTAGCTTGCTGGTGAACTCCTTCTCTTCAGCCTTGTGACTTGGTTGGGCCCCATAATCAACCAACGCATCTGCCACCACGATTGCTGAATTCAGATCCTTCACTCCCTGCCTCCGCAGTTCAGCTTGCGCGCAGCTTTGCAACCCGATCGTGAAGTTGAACAGCTTGTCCTCCTCGGACATTCCCTTGATGTCCAGCAACAAAGACGTGAACTGCTTCACGTACTCACGAACAGTTCCTATCTGCTTCAGACGTCGAAGAGCCTCCCGTGCAATCCACGCAGTGTTCTTCGGCAGGAACTGCGCCTTCAGTTCCGTGTCTAGATCATCCCACTTGGATATCTTCGGTCTTGCCAAATCTGCTGCACGATTCCTCCACCATAGCTTGATGTCGCTCGACATATACATCGATGCCAAACCAACCTTCTCGGCTTCCGTCGTCTTGGTCGCCTCGAAGTAAACTTCCATATCCCATAAAAGTTCTCCAAATCCTTGGCACTTCGCGTACCTGTGAAGGATTTGGGTTCAGGTTCCTTGCGTCGCTGCACCTCTGTGGAGCCCCCGCTGATCGCCAACGCCTTCTTGATGAGGGTGATCTCGCTGTGTAGATCCTCCGTCATCGTGCTGAACGTCTCCAGTTTGTCCTCCAAGGACTTGATCTGCTCCGTTGAACGTTGTTGGGACTCGTTCCCAGCATCTGATCCTTCTAAAGAACGATCCTCCAAGACGGCGATGCGATGGGCATGAGTCCCAATAGTGGACTCCACTTCTGTCATCGTCTGCTCCAGTGCTGCCACACGCTCGGTAATACCCACCATCTTCGATCCGCTGATTGAAGATGTACTTGCTCCAACAAGTATCCTCCTGTTCTCGCGATCGACTGCACCGACAGTCGGTCGTAGCTTTGCCCGCTTTCTTGCACCAACCAAGCTTTGTGATCTGCTCCTTGGCACTGACCAAGCTCTGATACCAAATGTCACAGGGTCAAAATCTCGCTATCAATTTCGATCGATCATGTGCGGCGTTAGCTAACCCGTAGCTAACCAGCCTTTCCGAGTAGAACGGTCACGGACGCGCTCCAACTCTTCTCGATACCCCTGCTTGCTAACGCACCGACGCTTAGACACAAGCAAAAGCTCGACTCTGTGGATCGTTCAGGAACAATCTCAAGAACGCTCAAGATCGCAACCACACGATTACAAAAGCACGGGCACAAAGCTCTTCTCTTTATTAGAAGGGGAACAATCTCTAGAGTGGGTGGACACACTACACTATCTCGTGTACTCTGTGTGTTTACAAATGAGCCACCACCTTTCCTTATATACAAGACTCAAGGCAACCCAAGGGACACTCATTATTACATCTACAATAATGATATATAAAGACACAAGAGATCCTTCGAGTTTTTCGGCAACCCTTCGTGTTCCTCAGCAACTCTTCGTCTGCTCGTCTCTTCGACTCCCTTGTTATCCTTTCGTCTTCCCGCACGGTTGACACCTAGTCATCAGCACACTAGCGCTCCAACGCTTGCTGATGTAGCTTTACCATAATTCACCAAGTGCCACCAAATACTTGGTCTTATGCCAAAGGGAACCCGCGGCCTCCAGACCCTCGTGCGGTAAACCCTTCCTTAGCGTTCTGCATGCTAAGGGGAAGTTCTCTAGAACTTCGCTATCGTGGCCTCCAGACCACTCTCGTACGTGTACTACCGAGCATGCTCGACAATGCTCGTACTCAGTACCTGCAATGCTCCATGCCTTCTTGGACCACCACGCATCAATACCGATACCGTGCGCCTTCGTGCGTACGCCTCTGTGACCGTACCGCATTGCTCCTCGATGCGTACTGCTTCACTACGTACCGCCCTTCTGTGCTCGCGTATGTACCACTACGTGCATCCATTGTCATGTCTTGCACTGCTTTTTGTACTCGTTGTGCTCGCACTGCTACAAGCACCACGACACTCTGCTACCGAGCTAGTGTCCTGTGTGACATTTTTCCATCACGTACGGTAGAGCCTCCAGACTCTCGTGGATAACCTCCCAGATATCCACACATTTTTGGACTTCTCCTGAAGTCTAGCTCCATCGATCATTCTCGAGCATCCGCTACTGGATCTGCACGATCATTCTCGATCACGGAATTTGGGGGTGTGACAGCAGGAGCTGGGCTCAGAGTGGTGCCGCAGCGAAGGCTTCCAAGCTTTTTGGGACTCAATCCACGCCAATACCAACAGACCAAGGGGAGAACGGCTATACCCCATGGCCATTCTATGGGCGGTGTGGCGGGGGAGAAACGACTTGTTGTTCTCGGGTCAGCGTTTTTATAAAGAAAATGTGGGGGTGTTCGCTAAACGCATGGTAGACAAGTGGGTCCTGTAGCATTCTGGTTGTAGTGGGCTTCTGTTTTTATGGTTTTTTTCCCCTTTTGTTTTGATTAAATAAATTTGGGGCGGACACCACCAAGTGTTTCCCCCTATCTTTTAGACTTCAAAAAAAATAAAGATAAATCGTTGGGTCTAGTGCTATTAGATTACTTTGCAATAAATTAAAATGCTTAAGATCAAGTTGTCAACTAGTAGCTCTCCACTTTTATAGCCCACTCTCAATTTTATAACCCATCCATTTGGGCTAGGTTTGGGGTTGTTACATACTTGGTTGTTCTTTTTGCTATCATCTATATCATATGTCTGGTGGGTGATTGCTTTATAACAACGATCTCTCCCCCATCACCATCCATTGCCCCCTTTGAAAATCCATCATATTGTACTTGTAATTTTCTTCTTTTATGGTTTGAATTTAATATATGCCCGTAGTAATAAAATCACAAGAAAAAGAAAGAGAAAGTAATGGGTGAGAAATCAAAAGCAGGCGTGAGCTGACTACGTAAAAAGATGAACAAACAACAAGTACATCTTTAAGAAATACACATGTACAATCTTGTGAAACTCTAGTCAATCGTACCTTACCAGATAATAGGTTGTTTCCACCTTCCCCAATCACCGCAGAGTACATTGGTCTCTGAAGGTCTATTAAAATCATCAATTCTTACAGTGAGCCGTCTCCCATATTTCTTCGTGCATTGATTCTTTAACCAAAGGTGCTTGACTTCCTGTAGGGTAAATGAAAGATTGGTGTACGAGATATAGTCTTTGAACGGAAGCTTATCCCTACATGAAGGAGTACATCATGAGGATTCCTTAGTAGTATATGAGAAACTGAACTTTCTGAAGGGTTCATATTTGAAACTATACGTAATACTGAGAAAGTAAGCACAATCAAAAAAACATTTCCAAGATAAGATTAGTCGATTGAGAGAATGTAGTTTCATTTTTATTATTCCTTTTTTAGTAAACGCAATGCAAAAAGAATAAAAGGGGAATTACAATAATTAAAGCGATGTAGAATGAAAGAAAAGCTACTATGCCTGCTTTTTCCGATGATCAAGGATCGGTTTAACATAATACTCAAAGCCGTAGCCGATAATATTTTGTACATTTCATTGCCAAATCCAGCTTCTGATGCCTTCCCTAAAACAAAGCCCTGTCTGCAGAACTGGTCTGGAGGTAGATGCCGAACAATAACAGCTCCTGGCAAGGTAGGTGAATTAAACAATTAAACATCCAAGACCTCATGTTGATGTTAGGTTTTACAAGTTAGCTACATATCTGCCTTTCTATTAAAATTTATGTTAACTTTCACGATACCAATTTCTGTATATCTTTGCAAAAGTCAAGTCCTAGATTTGAAGAATGGCAAAAAATGACATTCTACAACATCAATTTTGGTAAGGAGAGGTGTGAAAAATGGCAACCACTACATTAATTTTGGATATCTGCACCAGTAATTTCATTCTCTTGTTCAGGTATTTTATGGTAACTTTTCAAGTTGACAGAGGTAACTATTCAAAGAACATCACTCAATACTTATCTTAGAAGAACCATTTTTAAAGAATACAGATAATGTGCGGTGTGCCTACCATCCAAAAAACCAGAGTTCAAATCCCCTCTTGTGGGGGTTGCGTTAGGTAGTCGACAACTATCGTAAAAAATAGTCGAATTTTCCAGCATGGATTTGAGGAAAAATCCATGTAGCCAACCCTACCAACACTTTGCATATACCATATTTGCATTTACACTACAACCTCTACAAAACTTTTTTCATTTATATGTCCACACCTGCTCTTAAGATATGTATAAAAATAGGATGTATTGATATGGTCATTGATATTCTACCTCTCTATTTATAAATACAGAGGCTAAAATCGAAATGCATGAATATAAAATACGAGTCCTGGGATGTCGCGAGCTGGCTAAGAGAGGACGAGGAAGATCGAAGAAGTGTTGGAATGAGACTATCCGAAAGGATTTTACTTTTTTGGAAATAAGCCCAAGAATGACCAAAGATAAATCTGAATGGAAGCAAAGAATCCATGTAGCCGACCCTATATAATGTGAGAAAAGGCTTTGTTGTTGTGGTGGTGGTGGTACTAATCGAATGGAATACCTTCAAATCTACCGGGATCCAGATTCAATTCATTTTAAAGTTTTGAATCCAAACTCAAATTGAATTTTAAACGAATTTGCTATCTTCAATTCAAATTCGGTTCATTTTGTGTTTCCAAAATTCAAATTCGATTCATTTTATTTCAAATTTTATCATTGATCCCCTTTAATTCCAATCATGGTAAATAAAAATAAAATGCGGTATTTAGGGTTAACGTGATTGAAATGTGTGGCCTCAAAAATCATTGATGATCAGGTAATTGCTTGAATACAGTAATAAATAAGTACAATACGATACTAAGGTGCCATCAATATTTGTGAGCTAAGATCAGATGATGAGGGTCCATTTATCCATGAATATCTTAAACCACTCAATAGTCATTAGATAGTAATATTTTTTAAGAGCAATGGTCAAAAATTGCATGGTTGGAATTTCTAAGGAATCTATTACTATGAGGGTACTCAAGACAGGGACCTTTTAAAAATAATTATCAATTTAATCGTAATAATAGTCATCAAAAAAGTAGAAGCGTTTCCCCACCTTAAGTAGGGTCGGTTACATGGATTCTTATTCAAACATGTTGAAAGATCTGATTATTTTTTAGGTTGGTTGTCGGCTACCTAACGCAACCCCTACGAGTAGGGATTTAAATCATAATTTTTTTGGATGGTAGATAGACATACTGCACTACCATTAGATCAAAAATTAGATCATTGGATGTCCTCAAAAGCCCATCTTAAAAAAATACGCATACTTCATCAATTCAGGTGTGAAAAAATGGGCCCTTGATGCACGATTATTGGGGTCTTTTTTAGCCTCGCGATTTCATTGAGGCACAATTACAGGTGTCGGAAATATGCACTTTTAAAGATAAAATTTTGACAACTATTATTTTAATTACGATTAAATTGATATTTTTTTAAAAAAGGTCACATAACAAGGGATCCGAGAGCAAGTCCAGACCTTAACGACACCCATAAAAAACGAAGAACGATTACTTACGAAAAAGCTTCAAAGCCCCCAAAAAAGGGACATCATGATAAATACATAAAAGTGGCGGCTATGTAAGCACCACATTACCGTGGCGATCAAAGTGACGGCGGATGAGCTTCCTCACGCGGAGGTTCGCCTCTGCGTACCCGTCCCTGAACGCCATACCCATCTCCTCCACCGTAGCGCACGTGCGAGCCCTAGGACTAGCCTTCGCCATGGACGCGTTACCCCAAGCGCCTGCAACCAGAGCCGCGACCTCCGGCGGCGGCGAGATTGCCGCGAACTCCTCCTCCGTCTCTTCTTCAGCTTCGGCGAGCTCCTCATCCGTCTCGACTTCGGCCTCGGCCAGTTCTGCTGCAGCCGCCTCAAGCGGGTCATCGAAGGTGGAAGACAGGGAGACGAGGAGGAGAGAGGCGGATGCAGCGCACAGGAGGAGGAAGAGGAGGGAGATGCGGCGGCGGCGGGAGGGGAGGTGGTGGTGCTTCATGGCGGTCGAGGTAGAGAATGTCGGCGGTGGTGGAGAGGAGGGGGAGTGTGAAAAGGACAAAGGAAAGAGTAGCTGCCAAGTTCTTACAACTGGAAACTACCGCAGGCAGTCATAATTTAAAAAAGCAACAGAACCTGGAAACCGCTGCCTGCACTTGTGGAGGAACTTTACCCGGGGATTTCAATTCAATAATTGTGAAATCATCTCGCATTATATTTACCTTTTAATGGATCAAGCTGAAGATTTTTCGAAAGATAACTTTACCTTTTAAAAAATAAAGTCCCTGGCAAAGGCCAACGCATCGACGGCAGAGCCTTCTGTTGCATCCATGCGATGTATTCGGCTAGTTGTAAATTAATTAATAATAAATAATTACATAATTACAAGACCTTCTTCAATACAGTTGGGACAATTTTGGTGGTCACGTCGGGTCAGAACTTTCAATCTGTGACCAACTTAAATTCAACAGCGTTTCCTTTTCTATTGATTAGACGAAGGAGGTGAAATTTGTGTGCTCTTGCAATAAAACCAGTCTCATGCGGCAGATCGGACGGATAGATTATATCCATTGTTGATGGTTGCATAATTTTATCTAATGTGGATTGTAAAATTTGGGTGGATTTTGGCATAAAATTATCCTCATAAAATAATTTCCGTGCGATTGGGAGAACCCGTCATCACTTCTATTTACAGATAATAAATTTTTTGAAAGTTAACACTAGCAGATGAAACCACCATGTATAGAAACATTCATATTGGCTGCCCAAATTGAGAAGGAATACGGAGAAGTATCCAGCGTCGATTCTTGCCTGAACGAACAATTTCTATTATCTCTGCAGAAAATTTTGAGATAAATAACGCGTGCATGCCATAACTAACAAAACCAGCTGAATATAACACCGAATTAGTGTACACAGGAGGCCAACTTAGACACACTACAGCAGTAGAATCGTAATAACAACCAAACTCCCAATAGAAAGCAACGAAATGCCAAATCATGCACAAAAAGAAAATACCGACTGACATGCATGTTTCCTTCCTCACCCAACCAACTTTCACTCACACTGTCACACATATGGCAGCCCTTGTAACACCTGGAACACGCTCTATGGATGGCACATTCGGAGGAGAGAGAAAATCGCAGCTTTCAAAAAATTAATAGCAGGTGAAACCCATCTGTTAAGCAAGATTTGCACATAATCACCTCTTCAATTAACCCTGGCCATTGGTTTCACCACATTCCAAAATACGTTTAAATGTCAAAAATCCTCTTACTATTTATTTCCCATCCCTTTCAGAGATCTTTCCTTGCATTGCACATTTATGTTTAGTTTGAATGAAAAAAGATCCATTCGAGACAGAAACAGTAGTCAATAATCCCACACCCTGACAGCTCTTGATGGATCCAAAGCACTACCCACAGGATAGTGTATTAAAGATCAGGAATACAATGGTAGCACAACATCCATGATAAAAAAACAAACATTTGCATGAACCGATTGTAAAATATCCTTGACAACCAACGAAGGCCATGAATAAATTTTATATCCAGTATATTGAATATACACACTATTCCTGTTATCATCGAGGAAAGAGTTCAGATAATGGGCAGCACCTGCATGCTTAGTTGTCACAGCAGCCAACATCCAGCACAAACACAACCCCAACGTGCGAGAAAAGAATGTATAATCAGCCCCAAGGAACTTACAAATAACATCAAACCAACCTACAACTTAGGCATGATAAGCTCCATGGACCCCCATTAACTACATTCCGTACTTGTAGACCAATTTTGAACTCGTGTAAACCCATATCAGGCATCCTACCTCTGTGCGTGTTTAGCCTCATCAGCATTGCCCACTTCAGATGCCAAGGCAGCAACTTCTGGTGAGATCTCCCAGCTACCACCCTTCCGATCCCGATTAGATCCCATAGCACTGTGGCCATTTGGAGCTTCAGACAGCTGATTATGGTCTTGAGGTGACACAAGACCGAGTCCACTCTCTTTATTGCCCAAGTCAGCTCCAAGGCCTGCTTCCAAATCAATCGGTGGTCCGGCTCCCCCTTCACTCCAAGTTGCCTTTCTACCCAACTCAAGTTCTCCACCAGGCTTACCCATGTCTGGACTAATGAAACCACCGCCTACGGTCCGTGCTGGCAAACTTTGTTCAAGAGGGACAAATGCCCGGAAGTTGTTTCTAGATGGCTGAATGCTTGAGAAGAATATTTCTTTGAAGTTATTAACAACTCCCAAGTTGTACGGGTTCTCCCTACGGTCATATCGATATCTGAAATTCTCGTAGGTTGTCTGCAAAATGAATGCCAAACATAACAGTGTCAATTGCAACAATCCATGGGTGCTTAGGTAGATAAACCTAATGGACAATTGACTTGCCTGATTAGTGCTAATGAGGTAAAAATGGAAAACAGACAGACCACCAACAAACCAGACAGAAATGAAAGTGTAAATTATCAAAACAATCGATGCAGGGGTTCTGGTCATCGCTTTCCATACTGATTTATCCTCAGAGTGCATAATCCTTACGATATATATCCAACAGAAGGTAAAGACGTATATGCAGAGTAGCGTTGTCGAGAAGACAAACATGTAGAAGAAACGGTAGTTCCTCTGCACCAACAAAAATAAAGGTTCAAGCTGATAATAAGACAACGTACAATCCCTACTCTCAAGTATCTAACCAGTAACTTGGTGAAAAAGAAATTGTCAAGCACTGCTATCTTTTGCAAAAAATGTAGTATTGCCTCCATGAAACTGCCACTTACCAGACCAATGCACTGACCAACCCAAGGGCAGTGATGGTCGAAACGTGCTACACAATTATTGCAAATTGAACAATGTGAACATCGAGGAGGTCGATAAAGCATGCAAGTATCGCAGTACTTGATTTTCACTGTTGTTCCATTAACCACCACGTCTTTCACACGGGGTAGACGAAATTGAGGTGTCTGGCCGCCACCAACTTCAGCAGATCCCTCTAAGCCCTCTGGTTCAGGTGGATGGGTATTGCGAGGTATGATACCAGGATCCCTTCCAGAAGTAAGCAGCAGGAGCACCAAATCCTGATCAAACGGGAGAAAAAATATCATGTCAAACAAAACTAAACTGCTGATGGCAGACAACTCTTCATGATTTGACACTAGTAAACCATTTTCTTAAAATGTTAACTACTGTTATCAAAAAAAGATATTTAATTAGAAGTCAAGTGAAAATTGGAATGATAAATAGATTATACTTATTCTCTTTGACTTAAACTCCCTACTTTTATTTGAGTATTCATCATAAACTAGCCTGATCATCATAAATTATATGTTTACAGTAAATTTCCTTGCAAGACAATATAGAATCAAATGGATTAGGAAACTAACTATTCACAATATAATAGTAAAAATTAAGTAACGACAAAAGAAAACTCACATAGAATGTGAATACAACAGCAAACACCATTATAGATATTCCAGCCCGATGAGAAAAGTCATTCATTAACTTTCTGGCTACAAATACGCAGAAAACTATCACAGGTGTGGCGATGAGAAATACTGTGAGAAACAAGGATCTCACATCGGGTCCAAATATAAGCCGTCCTTGAAGAGAAAATATCTGCATGCAAGAGGAAGAGTTGGAAATTTATTTGGCATGCAATTAAAAAATTAAAGATAAGGCAAATTTAAAAGCGTCTTCCAAAAAAACCAGCAGTCACTTCGTTTAAAAATTTACGAATGCCAAGCATCCAATATATAAAATGATTGAGATCAAGATCAAGAATCTCTTCTATTAATATGCAGCACGCAAGAAATTTGAACAGGTATTTTAGCCATACAGAGTAACAAAAAGGGATTTGAAAGAGCGCCCTGAATCATAGGTGACAGTTACTGCTCCAAGATGGGGATAGCAAGGTCTTTCGCTTTTGTACATGGAGAATTTTGGCCCGTCCTGATTTTATTTTTCAATCATGCTTTTGCTGCTTGTTATAATTAATAGATCTTTCTTGTGAAGAGCGTTCATCCATCATTTTAAAAAATGGCCATTTTTAACAGGCAGCAACTTAAACAACTTGACACATACAATTCAATAAAAAAATTAACCCACAAGAGGGGATTTGAACACTAGCCTTTTGGGTGGTAGGTACACTGCACCACCCCCAAAACATTTAAGTAGGTAATTCAATGTAATAATATGGGTAATCAAAGATGGAGATAGCAAGGTCTTTTGCTTTTTCTGTAGAAGCTCTACATGGAGAATTTTGGCCCGTCCTGAGTTTATTTTTCAATCATGCTTTTGCTACTTGTTATAATTAATGGATCTTTCTTGTGAAGAACGTTCATCCATCATTTTTTTTTAAAAATGACCATTTTAACAGGCAGCAGCTTCAACAACTTGGCACATGCAATTCAATAAAAAAATAACCCACAAGAGGGGATTTGAACACTAGTCTTTTGGGTGGTAGGCACACTGCACTACCCCCAAAACATTTAAGTGGGTAACTCAATGTAATAATATGGATGCAAAAGATTGTGATAAGATTCAAACTACAAGGAATGCTCAAATGAATTTTAAGATTATGATGAAAGTTTATTCATCAACCACCCATTGTTAAAAGGAATAAAAATGGATCTTTACACACATAACCCTATATACTTTCATAATTACGCATTGAAAGCCCCTCATAATTCCAAACTATACGTAGACCATCAATATCAGGGTTGCCTAGATGAATGATGATGGATTATGCTTGCTGAGAAACATGCATAATGCTCGAAATGTGGGGAATGAAGAACGACAAATGCCAAATGGACGACTCAGTGAAATCGGAACAAAATTGAGGAAATAAACATGAAAATCAAAGTTAAAATTAAAATGGACTTCAATCTTGCAAAACTGACACCCAACTGATGAATAACATAGTTACATCGAGATCCATTATCCTTGATCAATCACTACCTCGACACCCTTAAGTAGCTGGAAGCTTGGGAACGATAGTGCATCACTAGCATTGATCACGCCTTTTCCTCCTATTTCCTCCTATTTCAGAGATGATATAGAACCAAGGTTTCCCTTCATCTTCTGAGGAGCTAATTCAGCTATGTATACATGAACTTTAGATGATATAACACCGACACAAAGCCTTCCAATAATCGACTCGCATACAAGAACGAAGAATCCTTTATGAAAGATATTGCCAACCAGACTATGATGTTAAAGATGGACGCTATCATTGGCGACCCTTTCTGATCAATGTACTCTATATGGAGAGACCCAAGTCCTGGATGATATTGTCCTGCGTGGGCGACGAGCACCCACCCATAAATTCAAATTCGACGGGACCAAGGGCGACAAATGAGAGTGCAAAAGCATACAGAGATGAAGGAGTCAAGGATGACGACGACAGAGCACGCACGAGCGTGGCGAGGAGGCTCGACTACCAAGGTCCCATGTGGTACCAGTTACCCATGTGAAGGATGGGTTTCTTGAAGCTAGAGTCATCCTACCCCTGATCGACGTTCTCCTCCCCAAACCTCATCTTCCATTGCGGGACTTGGTACCACCGAGCTTGACGACGAAGGAAAGAAAGGATAATAGAGTGAGGGCAGTGGGTTTGGAAAGATCCAGCCTTCACCTCCCAATACTCCTATACTCAATCGTTTGGTTACCCGGTTACCCCGAGTAACCCGGTTTACCTCCATGCATTCCTGAGTTGGAATTCCATCACAAATCAATATGACATCACATTACATTCCTTATTCCAACCCTCTCCCAACCCTCATAATCATCCAAACAGCTACTATTCACAAGAGGTTACCCCAACCCACCCCATCCCAGTAATCAAACAAACCCCAAGGGTTTGTTTGGTTAACAAGTTACTCCGAGGTAATCCAGTTTACCTCCTCAATTTATGGGTTGGAATTCCATCACAAATCAATGTAACATCACATCACATGCATTATTCCAACCCTCTCCAACACACATAACCATCCAAACAGCTACTATTCACAAATGGTTACCCCAACATCACGTCACATGCCTTATTCCAACCCTCTCCAACCCACATAATCATCCAAACAGCTCCTATTTACAAGAGGTTACCCCAATCCATCCCAACCTAGTAACAAAACATACCCCAAGTGTAGACTCGCCCATGCGCACCATTCGAGCTCGAACTCTGCCTCATCGATGACCTATGCGAGGGATGTGAGGGTGCATGATAGAAAGGTGTACGCTACCCAAAGAACAATAGTTTAGAGGGAAGGCTGCTTGGCAACGCGACAGGCTTCAGATGGTCGATTGGCTCATGCGGATATGGAGGGAGAAGAAGAAAATAAATAATAAAATCTTAGCCATTGGATCTATTTGGGTTGAATTAGTTGAATAGGTGGTTAGGTTAGTATAAAAATAACGACAAGGCCTACCCATAAATGGAAGTCACTATACAGGATTCTGAACATAATTCGAGATCAGAGAGGGTTCAATATGCAATTATGGAAGTATATATGGTTATGAGTGTAAAAATTCCAAATAAAAAACCCTCTGGCACGCATTGTTCTAAAATCCATGCAAAAACATCAATTCCTTCACAATCTATTCCAATTTCCACTAAAAATATGCCATGTTATCTACATTTCACGGAGAGCTGTGAATTATGTCGATCCACTTTTTGTATTTTTTCTCATTTTCCTTTATGGTTCTCTCTGTATTTCGCCCTTTTTGTTCTCTCCAAATATAGGAGCCCTACGGATATCTCAATATACAAACTCTCTTTAGTCAACTTTCCATGGTATCAAATAGGAGGTTCTAGACAGGTGTGTACCTCGTTTAACCTAACCACCCTACCGAACCCCAGAATCCTTGCCCCAGCAGCACCATACCAGCCACACTGTAGAAACAATATTGTAGCAGTGAAACAAAAATCTAAGAATTCCAATCTGATTTTCCTATTGTATAGTGTGCACCTGACCCTATACTTCTCTTTTCTAGCCTCTCCGAACTCTCTTCATAGCAATATGAGATTGTTATAGTTCTCAATCTCTGCTTATAATCCATCTACATGTCCAAATAGATGTGTTTTCTTCACCAAACGCTACGTTATTGTTTTATGAGGCTTACCTTCTTCTATCAAATATGGGAGATCACAAGGATGATGGGATCATTGCTTATGGTGAGATGTAGAAACTTATCCCCATTATCAAGATGAATGGGAGCAACTACGAGTTGTGATCAATGCAATTCATGAGTACTAGGGACGCTCATGAGGAGTATATTTGGACAGAACATGAGCCTATATAGAAAACATGCCAATGTGTCTACTGGAAGAACAATGGCATTGCCTAGATATGGCTTTCTGACGATCTGGTGCCCAAGATTGCTCGTAAGGTCCTACATGAGCCGACAATTGAAGCTCAGTGGTATTACTTGATTTCATGTACTCTCAAATGAAGAATGAGATAAAGATGCTCCAACTTCACTATGATATCTTTCAGACAAAGCAACATCAATGTCCTATGCACACCTACTACCTAGCATAAAGTCCATGTCTGAGAAGTTGTATAGATACCTTTCAACATGTGACTGTGAGAGTCAAAAGCCATACAAGAAGATTGATGGCAGGAATCTTCTTTGTGGGTCTTGATCATGTGTATGACTCAGCAAGAAAGTATTTTTTTAAAAGAAAAAAGACCACCATATAGGTGTGTGCCCAAAAACTTCACAATTTATCGCCTCTAGTTATTACAAGCCTCAAATAGGCAATAAAAAGGAAAAAGATTACATCAGCCAGCTCTCAACAAGCACCTTAGCATGTGCCACACCACATTTTCACTATACACTCATTCATGACAAAACATCATGTCATTTCTTGTGATCCACATCACCCAGATCACCGATATGCACTCGGTATTCTTCTCTACTGCCAGTCCATCCTTCGCCTATGGATTCTCATGAATTCGCCACATTTTCCACATTTGTTGCAGTACCCCTGAATAGTGCCCAAGCCTCCAATGAGCTTCTACATCTCAAAAAAAGGTGATTTGCATCCTCCACCTCCTCATGACACCGCGAACATGACGGATCAGCATTATGAGCAAAACGAGTAAACGGTCTCCCGTTAGTAGTATGCCCATTCGAAAGATCCCTAGGAATGCCTTCACCCAGATTGGCACTTTCCAATTCCTAGTTCTTTTGCAGTCTGCATCGCCTCCTCCAAGGTCAAAAGTCCCAAACTTGATTAGCAGCCAAGGCCATCAACCTTGGGAAATGGGTTCCCAGCATCTCACCATCAAAACAATCATCAGCTCAGAACTTGAAATTATTTCCATCTCTCAATACCAGTCTCACGAGCAAGCAGATCTCCTGAGCCACCCTGCAAATGCCTCTCCAAAAATAGGAGGGTGCCTAACCTTGGACATCTGTGTGCGGAAATGAACACCATGATCCATAAATCTTACGTATATCCATGCAAACCATACTTTCACAATCCCTCCATATTCATGCAATCCGTTTACTGAGCAGGGCTTTGTTCATTTCATCTAAGCTGCGAACACCTAGTCCCCTATCGTCCTTCAATCTCATCACCATCTTCCAATCCATCAAAGGGAAGCTACATGTCCTTCCATAGGAAGACTAGGAAAACTTTTTCATAATTCCCTCAAGCCTATTTCTCACTCCAACAGGAAGCAGCAGTAAAGAAAGGGAGAAAAATAGAATTGCGAATAAAATCAATTTTAACAAAACCAGTAGGCCGCCTCTCGATAAACAAACCATATATGTAGATTAGGCAGAGGAATACTACACCACATAAGAAAATAGGAAGTCAAATCTGTTGCATACACATGATTTCTACTATGCTGATAGCTAGCGTTATTATATCCCATATATGTGGATTATCGTACTCTGCCAGCCCAAATCTAAGATGAAATTCCAAGCTTGAACCCACCAAGCAAACTGCTGAACTCGCCCAGGATTCCAGATTACGCTATCCTGGAATACAGTCCACACCCAAATATTTTTAGATGAAAGTAGACAATCATCCCCTACTTACACATAAAATCAAGAAAAACTTTGGCACAGCTTTACAAGAATAGAAACAAAAGTCGAGCATAGATTCTGCACAGCATAACAGGCTTGAAATCTCAATCAAGCATGACTTAAGAGGTACACAAAAGTAATCATCCAAAAAAATACAGACAGTAGCTTCTAGGTAGGCCATGTTCTCCCACAATCAGTTACTAGCTCTGGCTCTACTTTCTCATATTAGATTAATCATCCTAGTAGTCGTGAAGACAACCCAGCTGGGCATTTTGCAATTTGGCATCCACTTGATGAAAAGATTGACAAGCTTGGCGCATTGTCTATATAGCACTCAATCAACTATGCGGCTTAACTTCAGATATGAGAGATGTTTCCTCTGCCTCCGCATTTGACATTTTTTGTGAATCTGTGATGCCTCTGAATTTTGGTTTGTCATAAAAATTATATCCACATGTTTGAGCCGATTTTCAGATGTGAGGGATATTTCTCCTGCCACTACACAACATGTTTGTGAATATGTGATGCAACCTACGCGTGCGATAATCTAAATGACGAACCAAACAATGGAATGAAGGAATCAAATGACGAAAAATGAAAGAAATGATACACGACGGGCAAAATCAGCAACAATAAATGACGTGATACTCGCAATATAATACCGAATCTTCCACAAACGTCGGCCAATCCAGTAGTTAAATGCTTAACGGAAACTAATAACGATGTTGCAGGTTTAGAATCTCAATTAATCACCAAATTAAACAGCAATATCACAGCCACAATGCTAATTTTGTACGGTGGGAAATTTATATGGAAAAATACACTCGTACCACAACCGGCAAGGGGAAACAGGGCGTGCTTCAGATCTGGTCAACAACGGCGGCGGTTCGGTTCGGGTATTCCGAGCGACTTCAGTGGCGAGGAAGACCGTTGATTCCACCGTGACTGCAGTCGCCGTCAGCGAGGGTGATGAGATGGCCTGGAGGCGAAGGGAAGGGCTGGCGGGTGGATGGCCTGAGGCGATGGTGTGGAAGGCTGTGGATTTGGCGGTGCAGGCGCGAGTAGCGGGCTGGCGGGAGTTGCGGTTCGACTGGGCGAGGCGCAGTAGCGCGCCAGATATGGATGGGGGAGGAGCAGGGTGGCGGCGAGGTTGGGAAGGGGAAGAGGGTGTCGCGGCGAGGCGGCGCTGGAAGGGAGAGAGGCGGCGCGGGAGTGGAGAGGTGGTGGCGCAGGGAGAAGGGAAGAGGCGGCGCTGGGGATTAGGGCACGGGAGAGAGAGAGAGGGATCGGGGAGAGAGAGAGAGAGAGGTGCGGGATGGCTGAAGGGGAGGGGCGCTGGGCGTGGCGGCGCTGGGAGGGTAGGGTTACGGGGTAAAGGGAGAAATGGGGGGGAGAAATCGGGGAGAGAGAAAGGCGTGGGGCCGAGAGAGAGAGAGAGGAAATTAGGGATGGAGAAAAAAATGTTCTCAATTCAACTTAATCAAAAACCTAATACAAAGGGAGCCCTTTATAGAGGCTACTCCCCCTCAAAGAAGCAACAAATCCCTAAAATTAGGGAAAGAAGAAATCAAAGGGAAAATATAAAAAGAGGCCTTTTATAATGAGCCTTTTACATGGGAATGAAATAAAATCAACTAAATAAAGCAAATGATAATTAAAATAAATTGGATAAATGTGCACAAAATTCGTTGTCATGCTGCATCAACTCCCCCCTGCTGAAAAGAATCTCGCTCCGTCGAGATGGCATTGCGGAAATTCTGAAGTATATCCGTCGAGATGGCATTGCGGGTCACCGTCTTTGATGGTGTCGTTTTATTACCAGTTTGGGCAGTCGCAGCTCGAAGTGTAGCTACTTGGCGAGGGCTAAGGGCTTCACGTTGTGGTCTGAGGGTTACGCGCACCTTGTCTATGAGAAAGGTGTAAGTGTTCAGTTTTCCTCGGTGTTCAGTGTCTCGGTCAAATTGCCACGGTCTCCCTAGAAGTATGTGGCAGACATCCATAGGGGCTACATGGCACCAAACCTCGTCCTTATATGTGGGACCAATGGAGAAGCTAACGAGGCTTTGACGGTGGATCGGTATTTGGGTACCACCTCGAAACCATGCCACGTTGTACGGTTTCTCGAGTGGTTGAGTTGGCAGACCCAACTTATCCACCATTTCTTGTGAGACGAAGTTCTCAACGCTTCCTCCGTCAATGATCAGTGAACAACGTCGTCCTCCTGAGGTGCAGGTGGTTCGAAAGATGCTGCGTCGCAGCCAACTATCAGCATCGTGGACAGCGGGGATGAGCAGAATGTTTGTGGGTGCGCTGTCAGGAGCGATAAAGTTTTCGTGTTCAATTACTAGGAACGGACCGGATTCGTCTCCATCCACTCCTAGAGGTTCATAGTCATCGGCTCCCATGGTGTCAGTAGTCAAGGCAGTCGGATCCTCTTCAGGGGATTCCTGCTGGTCAGAGTCGGGGTATTCAGGGTTGTCGGTGGTGCATAGATGGACGGGTCTAGCCTTAGGGTTTGGGCACTCTGCGGCTCGATGGCCCTTCTGATAGCATCGGAAGCAGGTATCAGGTCCTACAATAGGTCGGCTTCCCAAGATGCCTTGGCCGGGGTTTCCAGTGGGTGGTCGGGCGACGGCAGGAGTTGACGGTTTGGCTTGGGTTTTACCTGCAGTGACTGATGGGGAACCCATCGTTTTGGAATATGTCATCGTGGCACTGGTACGAGGAGTGGAGTTCGCAGAAAAAGGTATCTTCCTCGTATGGGCTTTAGCAAGCTTGATCTCAGCCCGTTCGTCCTGCTTGTAGGCTTCGTCGACATCACGGCAGTTGTGGAGGTAGAGTTCATCCTGGATGACTTGGCGGAGGCCTTGCATGTAGCGGGTGACCTCCTGAATAGGGGTCTCCTGCAAGCGGTTGCGATGGACTAGGGATCGGAACCCTTCGGTGTATTCCCTCACACTCATGGTGCCTTGTCTCCATGATTGCAGTCGTGCGTATAGATCTCGTTTGTAATCTTTCGGCACGAATTTGGTTTTCAGCTTGGCTTTCATCTTGCTCCAACTGCGGATCTTGCTCTTCCCTTTTCGTTTACGTTCAGATTGCAAACGGTCCCACCATAGCAGCTCATGTCCTTTTAATTTTATAGTGACGAATTGGACCTTACGTTCGCTAGGCATGGACTTCCACACAAAGAAGTGTTCGACGGCTTGGAGCCAGTCCAAAAAGACGTCGGGATCTCGTCCTCCGTCAAATTCTGGGACATCGAGACGGATACCTCGATCCCATCCATCGTCGGACTTGGTTCCATTTCGTGGTTGGTATTGATGTTCACCATTAGTTTGTGGAGTATAGCCAAAGGGGTATGGATCTGGAGTCTTGGGAAGGAAAGGGGTGTATTCTCTGGGTCCTTCTTCCTCACTTTCCTGTGAATGATACTCGCTAACATGTCCGTCCGACGTACAAGAACTAGAGTCACGGGAAGCGCTATTCCGGGAGTGTGATTTCCGGCCAATGCGTCGACCTTTGTTGGGGTTTTCATCACTAAAGTCCGGTCCTAGCACGCGACTATTCAAAGTAGCAATTTGTTCATGGGCGACGGTGATTTTACGATCTAGTCCGGTGATTTGGGTGCTCAGTTGATTGTTCATGTGTTGTAATTGGGCAAACAAAGCTTCTAAGGTTAATTCAGGGTGTGTGGTGTATGTGGGTTTAGAGCCACTAGGTTTGTCGGCCATGGATATCCTAGGGTTTTGCTTTTTTTGTTTGGGGATATTTTTTTGTGGTTTTGTTTTGCGGCTTTTTTTATATGCAATGAATAAACGGGATGCAGACGAAATGCAGAATCGTGACGCTCTGATACCAAATTGATGCAACCTACGCGTGCGATAATCTAAATGACGAACCAAACAATGGAATGAAGGAATCAAATGACGAAAAATGAAAGAAATGATACACGACGGGCAAAATCAGCAACAATAAATGACGTGATACTCGCAATATAATACCAAATCTTTCACAAACATCGGCCAATCCAATAGTTAAATGATTAACGGAAACTAATAACGATGTTGCAGGTTTAGAATCTCAATTAATCACCAAATTAAACAGCAATATCACAGCCACAATGCTAATTTTGTACGGTGGGAAATTTATATGGAAAAATACACTCGTACCACAATCGGCAAGGGGAAACAGGGCGTGCTTCAGATCTGGTCAACAACGGTGGCGGTTCGGTTCGGGTATTCCGAGCGACTTCAGTGGCGAGGAAGACCGTTGATTCCACCGTGACTGCAGTCGCCGTCGGCGAGGGTGATGAGATGGCCTGGAGGCGGAGGGAAGGGCTGGCGGGTGGATGGCCTGAGGCGATGGTGTGGAAGGCTGTGGATTTAGCGGTGCAGGCGCGAGTAGCGGGCTGGCGGGAGTTGCGGTTCGACTGGGCGAGGCGCAGTAGCGCGCCAGATATGGATGGTGGAGGAGCAGGGTGGCGGCGAGGTTGGGAAGGGGAAGAGGGTGTCGCGGCGAGGCGGCGCTGGAAGGGAGAGAGGTGGCGCGGGAGTGGAGAGGTGGTGGCGCAGGGAGAAGGGAAGAGGCGGCGCTGGGGATTAGGGCATGGGAGAGAGAGAGGGATCGGGGAGAGAGAGAGAGGCGCGGGATGGCTGAAGGGGAGGGGCGCTGGGCGTGGCGGCACGGGGAAGAAGAAGAGAAGGCGGCGCTGGGAGGGTAGGGTTACGGGGTAAAGGGAGAAATCGGGGGGGAGGGAGAAATCGGGGAGAGAGAAAGGCGTGGGGCCGAGAGAGAGAGAGAGAGGAAATTAGGGATGGAGAAAAAAATGTTCTCAATTCAACTTAATCAAAAACCTAATACAAAGGGAGCCCTTTATAGAGGCTACTCCCCCTCAAAGAAGCAACAAATCCCTAAAATTAGGGAAAGAAGAAATCAAAGGGAAAATATAAAAAGTGGCCTTTTATAATGAGCCTTTTACATGGGAATGAAATAAAATCAACTAAATAAAGCAAATGATAATTAAAATAAATTGGATAAATGTGCACAAAATTCGTTATCATGCTGCATCAATATGTCATGTCTCTGGATGTTGGATTTTATCACATTACATCTAACAGTAATATACACTCAAGCCGTTTTGACCCTGCCCTGCCTCTGAAGAGTGGCAATACATAGACAAATAGATGAATCTAGGAAGAGAGACCCTTAAAAGGTATTCAATGTTTTCTTCTCTTATTTAGAACCACGATACATTTTGCATCTTCCAAAACCCTTCAACCTTTGTTGAGAAATCATTCCAGGTCAGATTTAGTAGTCATCTATTGGAGCAAATATCATCTATGTTTCTCAATGGATTCGGCCAATAGCAATCACAACACTCCCATGGCTGCATCATTGCTCAGCACTATCAACCGTAATCAATCGATCATATTCCACAACTCAGATATCGCAATAATTTCCAGAAGGTATTCCAATCTTTGGTGAAATAACTGAGAAGGTTCTTTCACCCCCTCACATTTTCCCATTGCAGAAAGAGAGGACTGATCTCCGAAGAGGTTGGCTGCTAAATCAAAAAAAATGTAAAAATGATAACCTAAGATGTCATATTGCAATAACATAAGATAATCTTCTGAAGCTGATATTGCATTGCAACTTTTTATAATCATCACAAGTCACAACTAAGAAATGAACTTCAAATAAAACTCATTATTATTGAAAACATTCTCCACAAAAATTCAGAAAACAAAATAAAGACAAAGTTAGATGTCCTTTAGTTTAAAATACAGTTCTTAAAGCTTGACATATACAAGTCTCGACCTAGGATAGACATTTTTTTCTCAAATCAACCTAGAGCTCTGAACTTTAGACTAACTTCCTCTGCCATTCTTGCACTATCGCACTTACATTGCAACCCGAATCCCACATTTTCTTTCAGAACGGCAGGCAGAAATATATTCATAAAAATATTTGTCTTAAGGCTATTATGGGATCAAGCCAAGACTTAGAATAGCTTCAGTAGAAGGGAACTGAAAAGTGATAATTACTCTCCTTGTTTCCTCCATCATTTCACACAACAAACAAACCAAACACAAAGTCTCCACATATTCCAATTTCCCTCATCTGTAAAAATATGTCAATCACTCCAACAAAAAAAGATAGCATTCTTTTCGGACTGGCTGCTTTCAAAAACATAAGACATGGCAACCTAAGCTGCAGAGTTTGAAAAAACGTCAGAAAATCACAGATTTTGAAAGACAAACAGTCATCCGAACCCTGACACAGCGCATACCATCGGCCTCGACCCCAAAAAACCTTTTTTTCTCGCAAATAGACAAAGCTCACTTATCTGCACACTCTAACCCCATGACGCATCCAATACAAGCAATCGAAATCTCGCAAATGCAACAGATACTTACATTGCTGCCCTTCCACGCCTGGTAAACCCTCATCTGCTTCCGATGGCCCTTCTCCACCGCATCGGCCGCATCCGCGCCCCGCCGAGGCGGAGCTACGTGCATCTTCCTCTCACCCCCTACCTCCGAATCTCCCGAACCCCGAATTTCCCGAATTCCACACTCCCGATTGCTCGAAATAGCCGAAATCGACCCCCACGAGATCGCAGGAGACCGGATCGTCTAGGGCTTCTCTGCGGGGGCGGCGGCGGTGACCATGGATGGCGCGCTCGTGGGCGTCAAATCTAGGGCTAGAGATCGAGGGAAGGTGCGCTTTGGCTACCGGGGGAGGGGAGAGAACGAGAAGGGGAAAGAGGAATGGGGGAGGTAGGAGGGAGGGGGCGTGTCGCTTTTGACACGTGGGAAGTGGTAATTGGAGGCGATGGCTTTACTTGGTCAGACTCGCTATCAGTGTCTTGAGTGGGTAAACGGGCCTCGGGTTGGGCGTTGAAATCACGGGACTGCCATTGGTTGCTGGTTGTTGGCATAGTACTTCTGCGCAAGGATGACGGGGCAAAATGGGAAACTCGGTCGGTCATTGCCCGCGTTCGAATTCTGGGGGCGGATTTCGTTTCCACGTATGGATTGGTTTTAGGAAATTACAGGGTTGCTTTGCAGCTATGTCCCTTGATATTGTGGTTTTATGGAAATCGACTTAGGACCTTATAGATACCTTCTTCTTAAGCCCTCTTCCCATAATTAGACTTAACGCCAGAGTCAAAGTCCATTTGTTTGACTGTTCCGCTTCAATGGCTAAGGTTCGATTGGCAAGTAGTCTCCGCCTAATCTTTTTTAAGGGGTATTTACTCTACATATCTTATAAATTTTATAAATTACCTTCTCAATCTTTGAAACAACATAATTCTCCTCTCGACTTGCAAACTTGCTAACTTTTATCCCATGAACCCTGCGGTTAATCTATTTGATGCTCGTGAGGGTTTTGGGGATAATTTATAAGGTTGATGGGTAATTAAGTTGTACAAAAGATTGTATAGGTAATTTACAAAGTTATACAATTTATAGAGGTAAATATCTTTTTTTAATATCGTTGAGAACGATAAAAGAATGAAAAGATCGTACTTTATGCTAGAGGTATGAGGGTCCTTGTATAGGACAAAATCCTAGAGAGTTCAAAAGGAAAAATACATAAGTAGCCCTAGTGGGGTTACAATGATAAAATAAGAACAGTAAGTTTATATTAATAACACTCTCCCTCAAGTTGTAGCATATTTATCGATCATGTCCAACTTAGAAATTATCCACAGAAGATGCTTCTTGGGTAAGGCCTTAGTGAATACATTTGCAAGCTGAAGATCAGTGATAATGTGAGAAGTAGTAATCTTCCCAGTTCTGACAGCATCCTGAAGAAAACGTCAGTTAATCTCTACACGCTTGGTTCACTCATGGAACACAGGATTCATGGCAATGTAAGTAGCAGATTTGTTGTCACAGTATAGTGGAATCGGAGTGGTGACTGCAATGCCAAGTTCTTGCAGAAAAGTTAATAGCCACGTGATCTCACAAAGTTGCTTGAGCCATTACCATGTATTCTGCTTTTGCACTAAATCTGGATACAACAGTCTGTTTCTTGCTTCTCCAAGTGACAAGAGTTCCTCTAACAATCATAGCATATCATGTAGTGGAGCACCGTTCCTCTGGTGAACTTGCATAATCAACATCAACATGAGCAATAATGTCAGTGTACCCCCATAAAAGAGGCCATACCTTGTAGATTCCTTCAAGTATCGTAATATCTAGAAAATGTCATGTCAGTAATTGTAACAAGGTTGCTTCATATGTTGGCTAGCTCTTCTTACTGCATAAGAGATATCTGGTCTGGTAATAGTGATGAATCTCTTATTTAACATGCTAAATTTGGTCAATTAGGCTCTTTTCTCCAAAAATCCATATGCATTTAATCATTAATATAACATCGTTAGCATTCATACATGTATAAATAATATTCGCATTTCATCATGTATAATTGCATGAAATAAGGAACCAAAAATCCTAGTGTAAATTGACCTGAAAAGCTGCTAACTTCTCCTATTTTTAATTAATTCACCCAACTCTAATTGTTCTTAAACTACTTCCATTGTGTAGATATTAATAATAAGAATAAATAAAAAATAAAAAAAAATGCTAACTCAAATAAGTGGCAAATAAATCTAAAACATAATTTCACATTAGACGGACTAAACACATGCATATCTCCCTCATACAGTGTATGATTTTGATCTACTCACTTTTAAAGTACTCCATTTTTGAATAACTTCAAAACAAGACCAATTTCATAAAAATCGGAGCTCATATGTGAAAGTTGGCTTTTAGGCCTCTTTTTCACATTTTATCTTTTATGATTTTCGACCTAAGATTTTATGTAAACAATTAACCTTTTAAATTTTATTTCTTCTTCATTTGTACTATTTGATGAAATTTTTATCAAACGACATAAAAATCCAAATCCAACTCAAGACTGAAATCAAAGAAACCAACTGTGTCTGAGTGACCTCTGTGAGTCTGTACAAAATTTGCTTGTTTCCTACTTCTATTTTACTTTCCTATTTTCTTATTTATTAAAAATTTAAAAAATAGATTAATATGTAATTAAGTGTATTTTATTTTATTGTTTTTTCTAATTTTTTTATCTTCTTTAAAAATCACTAAAAAATTGCAAAAGTCTAAAAGTGTTATCTATATGCATGGAGAACTACCAAAAATACCACTTTGTATAGATGACTTTTGTTGATCACGGTTTCTTCGCGAGAGTTGTAGATCTCATCGAGAAGAACAACTTTTGTGAATGAAAATTTTCAATCCGAGGTCTCCTTCTATTTCTTTTTAGTTTTTCTTTATCTTTTATTTTTTGAATTTTTTGGGGTGACACATGGCAACCCCTAGGCATGCCACTTGGCACCCATACTTTCTGTCCCCTCACTTCTCAATCTCTCTCCACCGCCCATTGACCCTTGCCCTCTGGAGCACGTGACCGTCCCCACACCCTACTCTTCCATATGCAAAGTCAGTCGCCCGCTCCTCCTCTCGTAACGTCGCCAGCTAGCCTCCATCACTCTTCCTTCCTCCTCGCACGTAATGCTACCTCCACGTACTCCTTTAAAACCCCTTCGATGCCTCACCCCACATCTCTATCGACCATTCCTGGTTAGAGAAAGAGAGAACTCATCTGTACCTCCGGTGATAGCTCAGGTGCCACATTTGAGTGACGACCTCTTTCTTTGTCCGGCATGATCCAAGAGGCCCTCCACCCCCTTGTTGCTGTAGCTTTTGGCTGCAACTTAGCTCAACTATTGATGAATCTGTGATTCATCACTCTAAAAGTTGAAAATAGAAGCTTGTTCCCGAGTAAATAGATGCATATTTCCCTTTATCTTGCACAATTAGCATTCATACATACATTCATAAAATCTGTATTTTAGCATTCACATTTTGCATTAAATAAGAAGCCAAGATCACTTGTAAAATACCCACTCATAAAAATAACCTCTCCCTTATAATATGTACACCTGTAGTTAATAATATAAGGAAGAAAGCCAAGATCTCCTTTGCAAAAGCACCCAAAACCCTTGGACCATAAAATGCCCATAATTCCCTCATACAACCTCCAAAATAGGTCTACTCACTTTTAGAATAATATACATTAAAATACCTTTAAAATGAGACTGATTTCATCCAATTTGGAGCTCATATGAAAAAGTTGGGTTTTTGGGCCTCTATGTATAATATGTACACTATATTCGTGTATATTTGTATTTTTGTATCATATTTGACCTCATCTCCGTCTTTGGTCAACATGAAACTTGTAGATCTCATCAAGATCTACAACTTTCATGTTTTGAGTTTTTCCAAATTCGGCCTCCTTCTCTTTCTAAACTCATTTCTCTTCTCGTCCAATCACAGCTGTCCCCGTGGCGCCCTCTGGTTGCGCCACACGGCCCGCTCCCCTTGCCCTAGCCGCCCCTGCTCTCAGCCGTTGGATATTCTTCTGGATCCAATGGCCAGCTGATCTCCACATGCACCTTTTACCTCCACCGTCTGATCATTTCCCCCTTTTCATCTGATCTGCCCATTAGCGCCTTCACCACAGTCCTCCACGTGGCGTACGTTGCGCCCTTCGATCACGCACTCAACCCTTCCATCGCAGCCGCTTATCCCGCCTCGCACCTCAGCCCTTCGATCGAAGCCCTAATCTCATCTCCACCGTTCGCCAGCGTCGCTTCCATAACACGACGCGTGGCGCAATCGCACCCCTCAGATCGCCTCGCCCCAGATCTAATCCTACCGCTCCTTGACGCTTCGACCTGGGCCGTTGGATCACAAGATCCAAAGGCCACGACCTCGTCTTCCACCTCCGGCGCCCCTCTCTCCCACGATCTCAGCCTTGCGCGAGGGGCTGCCCCTTTCTATTCTTGGTCGCACTCCAGCCACCCTCGTCGACCGCCAACACCGTCACGACCTTCACCACTCTCCCCTCATCTTCGCCAGCTCCCTCATTCACCACTACTTCCACCAGAGACGCTCCACGACGACCACTAACATCACCTCGTCACCAGCCCTGCCGACAACTCCATCCTATAAATCACTCGCCTCCGGCCACGTTCTTCCCTATCCGCCACTCCAGAGAGGTTCCTCGAGCTCAGCTAGACCAATTGGTGACAACAATCGTGCGTATCTTCGAACGAAGAGCAGTTTCTTCTCCGACGAGATCCACGACGCCACCGTCGTGTCGCAGCCTCCCTCCGCGAAGCTGCTTGAGCTCGGGACCTTACCGACCCCTTGAGCAAAGACTTGGAGCTCCAATCTGAGCTCCAATCCTCAGGTAACCCCTCCATTTTCCTCTGATCTCTTCTGATTTTTCTTTTGTTCTTCTCCGATTTAATTCGCACTCCACCTTCATCCTCTCGCTTCACTTTCACCTCGCCGAGCTCCGCGACGGAGCTCTGATCTTCGTGCCATACTTCACACCCTCCGAAGATGCACTCCATCCTCCATCGACTCCAGCTCCGCCACCTGGGCGGAGCACCATCGTCGGTCACCCCCATTCCCTCGCAGGCCTCACCGTTCGCTCCCCACATCTCCACGAACACACCTGCGTGCTTCGGCTATCCCTAGGCCCTGCAGGTACTCACTTCCTTCATCAACCGGAAGCTCATCGGAGCTACCTTCAAGCTTCATCGCCGGTGAGCTCCAGCACATCTCCACCGCTCCTGAAACCACCGGAGGCTTCGCCACACCTCCGCACGTCTTCCAAGATATCTCCGAGCCTCCAGAGAGCTTCACCGATGCCAGGAGGATCGGGCGGAGCAAAGCCCCCTTCGTCGGAGCCTCGCCTTCCCCTCCGCAGGTGGCGGAGGGCCGTTGAAGACGAAGCTCCAGCCACCGTTCGATCATCTTGATCGAACGGTCAGCTTCACGCCACGTCGCACCATCACCGGAGCAGCCCAATACCGTTGGATCCACTTGTGATCTGACGGTTGTTGATCGTGCCATGTCGCCACCTCAGGAGAGAGACCACCACCGTTGGATCGATCAAGGATCCAACGGTCTCTGATCACGCCACGCTCCAGCCACGACAGCCGTTGGATCGACCTTGATCCAAAGGTCCCCATCGCGCCACGTCGACGGGTCCGAGCCTCTTCCCCGACCTCTAGGCTTGGACCACCCGAAGCTACTCCGAGCCTCCAGCCGAACCTCCAGAGGGCCCGAGCCTCGTCCCGAGCCGCCAACGCCACCCGAGCCTGGGTTGCCCCACGTGAGGAGCACGTGCGGTTTGGGTAAATTACACAAAAGCCCCTGGAAGTTTCAAAAATTGCAAATCGGTCCCTGTGAAGTGACCCCACGTGAGCAGCACGTGCGCCAATGGAGAATTTGCATTCCACCCCCTACATTCTAGGTAATTGCATATAAGTCCCTGTCAGCATATTTATTTTTAAGCAATTTTAAATTTCTGTATTGCAGTTATACCCCTGTCTTTGCATGCATATTTAGGTGTCCATTTTGCATCATTTTTAAATTCCAAAAATTGCATGTTGTAGTGTAACTTGTCCTTTATCTTATGTGATACTTGGCACATTTTTTGCGATATCAGTAGAATTTTTAATTGATTAATTGGTACATTTCTGTGATATTTTGCCCAATTTCACCTTTTAATTAATAGTAAATTCACTATCACTCCAAAAATTCCCAAAAATTCACATTAGCTCTAGGATAATTGATGAACCTCCATTTCATCACCTTTATTCTATCATTTTGGCCTTGAAAACCCTAGTAAGTGCATGTAAATAGCATCAATTTGTACATAATAGCATATATTATTTATTGCATTCATTGTACATAAAAATAAGGGTTTTAATGTCAAAATTATAGAATAAAGGGGATAAAAGAAAAAGGAATAAAATATTGCAAATAATTTGTGACCCGAACCCTGAGACCAAGGCCAGCATGGAATTGGTCGACAAGGAATAAAGTAGAGGGAGATAAGGGCCAGTGTCCAATAAATATCTCATTTATTCATGCATTTATTTATGCATTTTTGACACCTATTTTGTATATAATTATTCATTCATCAAATAAAGAAACTTTGTACATGAGAGTTGTAGATAATAATGTAAATAAAAATACAAAATTGAGTTTGCTTAAAAATAACACTCAGTGAACATTTTATACACAGAATAAAAATCCAAAATCTCAACTTCACAGACCCATATCTTGCAAATAAAAACTCCAAATCACTAAAACTCACCTTTAATTGTATATAGCTTTCCAAGAACTATTTAATAAAATTGGTTTCATAATTTTTGGAGTCCATCTGCAAAAGTTAGGTTTTTGGCCTTCATTGTGCAATCTGCCTGATTAAAATATTCAATTTATTCATTGTCCATTATTTTTATCAAATTATATTTTTAGAATTTTGTAAATAATGTACGTAATACATGTACATATTGAGATTAGAATAAAACTAAAAAGGACTTATAAAATAAAATAAGTATACGCAAGATAATAGGCATAATACCTATGTCAAGTATATATCTAAATAAAGAAGGGAAACATTCTTTAATTCTTTCATATTTTTATAATATTTTAAATATTACATATAACTTATTAAAAATACAAATTTAAAATAAAAATCAAGAAAATATATTTAATAAATTAAGTACATAGAATATATAGGTAAAATACCTATAAAGTACACCTACATATACATATACCTATTTATTTAAAAATGGAAATCAACTCATAAAAATACCCTCACACTCACAAAAATAAATTATAAATTTATAAAATAAGACAATAAAATAATTAAACAAAATAAACAAAATAAAAATAAAATACACAAAATACATGTAAATACATACATAAATACCTTATTAAAATAAAACCATAATAAAATACATCGAAAAATTAAATAAAAATCATAAACAAATACTACATGAATTAATACACATTTTTCATTTTATAATAAAATTCTAATAAAATCATTTATTATGGTACATAAATCATTTTATAATAAAGTTTCCTGTTTTGTCCTCTAGTGGCCGAGGTGGACCAATGGGGTGCCAGCCTTGGTTGACCGCCCGCTCAACTGTCCCATCCGGGACCTGGCGTCTCTGAACTGTCTTTTCCCCGGATTTCATCCCTGTTTTACAGCCATCTCGTCCATCGATCGAGCTCGCTTTCTTCACAAGAAATGATCCCTGATGATCACTGATACCCGCCGATATCTTAGATCAACTTGATGCTCATTGGATTAATCAAAAACGCCGGTAAATAAGGGTCCATCCCAATGTTTATAAATAAGAAGCTCCGCCCCCCCCCCCCTCAAATTTGGCCAATTTAATCCACCCAAAAGCCTTGATTTCGATCCTGGGAGGTTCCTCGTGACAGGGGGAGCATCGCAGCGACTTGAATTGGCCGGAGGAGGGAAAGTTTTGACATGGTGGAGCTCCGGCGTCCGTCCTGCTCCCTGGTGGCCCTCAGGTATAAGAGTTGTCCTTTATTGCATTTTAAGTAGATTTTAGTGTTAGCTTTTCATTCTTGTTCTTAGTTTAGTCTTTAGTTAATTAGCGTAACTTAAAATCGAAAGATCGAAGTTTGCTGGAGCTCTGCTCCGGTGACTTCTTCACCGTGATCTCGATCGTTTCCGACTGCCACGTTCACCCCACTTCGTTCCCCATCGCGTTCTCCATCTATCTCTCATCTTTGTTCAACCAAGGACCTCTGGTCTTTGCGAATCGGAGCTCTACCTCCGCCTATCGCCGGAGCTCCTCTGCCCAACCGCATTTTGCGCCAGAGCTTCAAAACCCGGGGTCGAGGAGATAGCTCTCACGTCCCCGGTTCTTCCTATGCAGGTCAAACGAAGAAAGGAGCCCATCTGGGCTCGATTCGAACCAGGAAGAGGCTCCTGGAGGTCCCGACCTTCATCGACCTCGCCCAAGCTCCTTGGACCTTCAGGAGCCATGGCGAGACCACCAGCAGATGCGGAAGGCCTCCAGCTACGTCCAGACCATCTCAGACGCGAGGGAGAAGCCCGGAGGAGCCCAAGCTTCACGATCGAAGCTCGCCGCGCGCGAGCTTCTTCCCTGTTCTTCCAGGGAGCTCCACCGCCGTCGGATCAGGAGGCCCGGCCCAGATTGAACAAGGACCGTCAGATGAAGCCCTGCAGCCACCGTCCGATCAGCGAGGCTGATCTAATCTCAGCCTTCATCTGCGAATCGGTACCAGCCGTTGGATGTGCGACGCGTGTCCACGTGAGGCCTTCATTGCCGTCCGTCAACACCTAAATAAGGGGTAAATTTCTCATTTAGCCCCGGCTGTTTTGTATTTATTGTTTAACCCTGTAAATAAAAGTTGCAGTTTATTTTATCGTGTAAATTTTGCATGGACCCCCTGTATCTTCATGAAATTGCCGTGAGGTCCAGTCCACGTCACCTCACGTGTACCCCCACGTGAGGAGGCTAAATTGCACAAGCACCCCTGTATGTCTGTATATTTGTCTTTAGTTCATAAAATAAAAATTCAAGTGTAATATTTTTGTGAAAAATTGCATGAAAGCCCCTAGACTTTCTGAAATTGCTTTTCGGTCCCTGTGGGTGCGGATCACGTGTAGTCCCACGTGATGGTCATTTTGCACGGGGGTCCCTGGCGGGTTTTGTATTTCACTTTAGCCCTTAAATTTGCAAGCCACGTGTTATATTTTTGATGTTTTTGCACAGAAGCCCCTGACTTTACTTTTATTTGCAAAAATGCCTCTGTCAGGCCATATATTTTTGTATGCTTTGTCCATTTATTTCATGCCTCATATTAACTTGAAAAATTTTGCAAAAATAGATATAAGCTCATGTTAGCTTGCTCTTCCACGCCATATTTTTAGTTTTTAATTTTGTTGCATTTTTGCATTTATTAAAAATAAAAAAACATGCATTTTATTTACTGTCTAACTCATAAAATACCAAAAAAATAGTAAAACACCTCGAAAAATTCCAAAAAAATTAACTATGGTCTATTTTATCATTAAAAATCTCAAAAGAAAAACCTTAAAAATTCAAAAAATACTCAAAAACGTCTAAAAAATATAAAAATTCTAGAAAACCCCAAAAATTGCAAACTCAAGTTCTGTAGTTTCTATATTTTAACCTATTTACTTTAAAAATGGTTTTGAAAAATTTTGTGGTTGTTTGATATTTTTAATTACCATTTTACCCTCAGCCAGTAGCTAAATCCCTGTTTTCCTTTATTTTACTATTTAAAAATATCAAAAACATTTTGAAAAATACCCAAAAATCACAAAAATAGTAAAAAAATCATGAAAATACCAAAAAGAGTTTATTTCTATATTTTTGAGTGTTTTTATATAATTTTATAAATACTGTATCACTCCTCTCTCTCCTTTATATATATTCCCTTATTGAAAAAGAAAATTAAAAAAACACAGATATATATATATCCACATATTTATTAAGATATATATATATATAAACCTAAAAATTAAATTTTAAAATAATAAAATAAAATAAATATAATGAAAACCCACAAAAATAGGCTTCACACAAGGATGACTCTGTGGTACATGCACATCATAGGTTACTGCATTTTTGTATTGCTCTCTGTGGTTCAACCTCTACATGCTTGTTCACTGTACATTTTATGGTAGAGTAATAGATGTTAATTCACACTTTTGGGACTCAATTGTTTTATTCTTTTATTGTGGGTTAATTGCTGACTAACCGATGTCCTGTGAGCGGTCGCCTCAGCGACAACATAATTTTGACCCTCACAAAATGTCAGTTATCAGATGGCGCCGTTGCCGGGGAGCAATGAGCGTAGCCTATTAATTTTGTCATTCTTGTTTAGACATTGATGTATCATTGATTGTGTGAGCAGCTAATTATTTCGCAATTGATCACTATGCTTTATTGCTTTATTTATTGTGATTAATTCTTTCCTGCCTTATTTTATTAATTGAGCTATACTAATTCGATCTCTTTGTGACTTTGATGCGAGGGCCTGCCACGCGAGGATGGTTTCTTAGGGAGCCAAGGCAGCCGAGCTTGGAGGAGGGTGGTCTTCACCTCATGACCATCTGGAGAGAGCATCAAGGATACCAAGGGATGGGAGTTAGATAGGTCTAGAGCAATTAGGATTATTTTTGTAATTTATGGTGAGAGAGAGAGACAATTTTGGCATGTAATAATTAACAGGACTCTACTCTTCACAATGAGGTTCAATGCCTGGGTGTCTGTTCACTTGGGGGCCTCATCGCTGTTTTCCGTGTTTTGTACCGCCTTCTTTTCTTTGTTTTCCGCTATTTTGTGCTTTCCGCCTTTGTTTTACTTTGTTTTGTGTGCTTGGAGCCCCTAGATATAGGTTGCTTGATCCGGTAGCTAGGTCCAAACCTTAATAAGAATGCATGTTCCTATAGTCTACTTCGTATGGATCTAGTCAAAATTAAACAGTTCGGTCATTTATCTCTTAACCCGTGTGCCGTGAGTAAGCCCCATCAAGCGCTACTCCTGAACTCGAGTGTGTCGAGAAGAGGAGGGTTTAGCCAAGACCGGACCTTTAGGTTAAAGATAAGTGACCAACTTGTGGTTCTACACGTTAATAGCAGCTAATGTTTAGGGCGATTTTGTCGAATGCACACCGCCATGTAGATAGGTTTAAAAATTATGTTTTGCATACCACATGGAGAGAGCTAGGATGTACTGTAAGTCTTCTAACTCAGCATGCATCATTCGGTTCAATGGTGAGATTTCCATCATAGAACCAACTTGCACGGCTTTTCCGCTATCTCCCTCTGTTTTTGACCACCTAGGACTTAAATGAAAATCTACAAAAACGTTAGGTGCTAGTATGAAACAGACTCAAAAAAAGTGAAAACCCAAAAAATTAAAACAAGGGGAATGCTAAATAAACTTTGACCTTAATTAAAATCTGTAATGGACTATCATTGTACTAGGTTCATAAAGCCCTCATTGTTTTCAGGTACCTTGGAGGGGGACCAAAACCCTACTCCCTTGAGCGAGGCACGTCCCATAAGGAATAGAGCCAAAATCCCAGTCTGCAACTGCCTTGTGTATCGCCTGGATTACCGAAGTATTGGCGCTTCTATCGTACGTGGGCGAGTAGGGCTTGGTCACCAATGATGACTCTCTGTTGTGTAGAGCATTGACCCTGTCCGAAGTAGCGAGCATAGGCCACGCCTTCACAGGGGTGTCTGTCTCATCGTCTTGCGTTCGAGTAGGTTCTTGTATGCTCATGGGCGATTCCGTTGCGAGTGAGAACCGAAGTATTGGTTTCGCCTATCGGCTTCCTCTCTCTATTTCTTTGGCTGAGTAGGGATCCAGGAAGGGTTACAAGGACCTCAAAAAGTACAGACTACAGGTTACAAAGGAGGAGGACAAGTACGGGATACTCTTCTGGCAGTACTCTCTCTCCTATAGGGGTAGCGTGCTAAGGACTTGTTAAAAGATATGCCTGAAATAACAACTCTAAAACTGAAAAGATAATAAGTAGCCGAACCTTTACGACTTCACATGGCGTGAGTTGGTGAACCCAATCTTGTATTGTGTTTGTATGGATCTAGATTAAGGTTCAAAGATCAAGTCCCGCGCCCTTGCGCAAATTTTGTTGTGTCACTCCTCTTTGACCCACGCTCAGTTTGAGCCTTTTCTACTATTTTGCACTCCTTTTTACTCCTTGTTGACCATCGTATCCTTCCTCCAACATCCACTCCTCTCTTGCTTTGCGAAATCGATCCATGGATGGTTTCCGTCGGGACCCTTGCCGACACCCACATCGATTCGATGGACTCGATTGCGCCAATAAATTCGAGGCGATTCCCGAGAACCCGATCCGGACTTTGCGGATTGATCTCCAGACTCCTCGTCTTCTACCTCCATTTTGACCACCCAATAAACTGGGATCACTTTTGTCCCACTTTCGTCGTTGTGAATGGAAGTCGATTACAATCTACATCTTGATCCATTCACAACATGTTGGGGTTGACCTTAACTCCAACAATTATCATGACAGCTGAACAATAATGCAAGTGGTCTGATTCGGATTCTTTCATCCTGTAGATAGAAGGGCAGCCTGAGCCCTGGCTTCTACTCCGGAATTCATTTCGTCCGACTCAGACCCTGATATGGATCCTCAAGGAAAGGGCAAGGGTCAGCAGCCACCTCAACCAGAAGGGCAGTTGCCAGATCAAGACCAAGTTAATGCACAACTATTGGCATCTATCCAGGCAATCCAACAGCAGCTGACAGAGCAAGCCCTAGCCCAGACCGCTTTTCAGGATATGCTGAATGATGTGATGAACAGAGACGAGGGAGGAGGAGGCAGAGGAGGAGGTGGTGGTCCACCTGATGACGACGGAGAGCCAGAAATTAGGGGACAAAAGCCTACACTGAAGGAGACCTATAATCTTGGAGACAGCCAGATGACCGAGTGGATTCTCATTCCACCGGTACACGCTAACTTTGAGCTGAAGCCCCAGTTCCTCGCTCTCCTTCCATCTTTCCATGGAAACACAAGTGAAGAGCCATACATCCACCTGCAGCAATTCTCCCGCATCTGCCGAACTACTCACTATCCGAATGTCCCTCTGGACATTATCAAAATGATGACATTCCCCTTCAGCCTGCAAGACAAGGCCCTTTATTGGGTCAACCATCTAGGGAAGGTTGTAACCACCTGGGAGGAACTGAAGTCCGCCTTCCTGCACAAATATTATCCTCTCGGCCGGCTCAACCAGATGCGAGCACGTATCAGCAACTTCTCCTAAGGGACACATGAATCCATACACGAAGCTTGGGAGAGATTCACCGATCTGCAGGAGAAATGTCCCCATCATGAGATCCCGAAGACCAGTTTGGTCCAACACTTTTTTGGGGGTCTGAACATTGAGAGCCAAAGGCTCGTTGACGCAACATGTGGGGGTTCACACTTCAACAAGGATGAAGATGCAGTCTGGTAGATATTCGAAGAAATGGCCGAAGGAGAGGCCGCCCTCTCTTCATCGAAAGCATACCAAAAGCAGCCCCAGATTCTCCAAAAGCAAGTACACATGGCCGCGTCCCGAGAGGCAGAGAGAGATGAGAGCTCCAACCTCAGCATCATCGGGGGCCATCTCTTGAAGGTTGATATCATTACGATCACAGGATCTCGAAAAACATGCGGTGATCGAAAAAAGGACTCAGAACCTTGACAAGCTGGATCAGATCACCAAGCAGCTAGAACTGCTGGTGGGCACCATCAATTCTGTTCAGTCGGCAGCACCACTAGAAGCTCCAGCTGAGAGGAAAGACGAGCAACCACCGCTACATCAGCCTCAGTCGAGCCAACAGCCACCGGCAGTCCAGCACGTGTACTACGTGCAGGCACCCGATCAGGGCCAGCCGCAGCAGCAGATGGTTGTGTATCAACCAGAGTTTATATCAGGATCTGATTCAGTATTCCCACCACCACCCCTAGTTCAGGAAGTGAACGGGGTCTGGAGTCACGAAGCACAGCCGACCCGTCCTATGGGACAACCTCAGGGTCAGCTACCAGCCAACCGGCAACACCACCAGCCTCAGGGTGGTCGTTTTGGGCAGTCCTCACAGCCGCCGCCGCCATATCATCAGCCTCCCCAGTATGCCAATCAATGGAGGAAGAACCAACAGTATCAGCAGCAGCCATACCGTCACCCACAGCCTTATCATCAGTATGCAGCTGCTCCACCTCAGCATTTCCAACAGTATCCTCCTTCTTATCAGCAGCTTCAGCTTCCTGCACCACCTCAGCATTACCAACAACAGCCTCAGCACCAGCATATGCAACAACAACGTGGTCTGCACGCTGAATCCACCGAGGCACCTCCAGTGAACCCCACCATGGATTGTCTGGCCCAACTTGTCAAAGAGCTGGCGGAAATGACCAAGCGGCTTGACGACTTGACCGCCACTAGAACTACCATCCCAGCTCAGGTCGAAGCCAACCCCAATAATTTCAAGAAGAAAGAGCAGGTAGAATGTGATGTCTTGTCCGTGTCAGAAAATGATATTACTGTGTATTCTAATGCCGTTACTCTCAGGAGCGGTAGGGCCTTGCCTCCGCCTGCTGCAAAGATTGGGGTAAATAAAGAAACATGTGGATGATCATCTTCCGCATCAGTCGTGCCAGCTACAGGGGAGGGTGAGGAGGAAGAAGAAGAAGGAGAAGCCATTCCAATCGTCGTGCATTCCCAGCATCAATCCCAGCCAAAAATACAAAAAAATCAGCAAAAGCAACAACCACAAAAAGAAGCTTGTAGCCGAGGCGAAGCCGTGCCAACCTTGGAGGAGGTGCCAGCAGCAGCCGATCCCTCGCCAGCCGATGGAGCCGAAGCTATACTTTTTGCTCGCCCCTCAGCACCAGCACACCAGGATACAATTTATACTCCTTTTTGTAGTTCGGATGTATAACATTCTATGGACGATGATTTTGATGTAAATAAGAACTCTATTTCTCCTGCTAGAGATGTACATATTCCTTTTCCTCATGCAATAGAAAAATCCAAAAAAATTACAAAACGAAAAAAGGCATTGTCTGATCCAAGAGTTGTGGAAATATTAGACAAGCTGACTGTTGAGATGCCCTTATTGAAGGTCGTGGAGTACATGCCAGCTGTGAAGAAAGGACTAAAGGAGGCATGTACCAACAAGCATCGTCCAGCACTGGGGAACAGACGCAGAGATATATAGAAGCACGTGCTATCCATGGCCACTGTTGCAGCTATCAGCAACCTCCCATAGAAAAAGCAAGACACAGGAGCGCCTCTGATCAGTTGTGAGTTTTTTGACCAGGTTTTTGAGCGCACTCTCCTTGATAGTGGATCTTCCATCAACCTTCTGCCCTCATCCATAATGCAAGAGTTCGGGCTGGGTCCGCTCAAGCAGACACGCATGATCCTTCAGTTCGCTGACCGATCCATCAAGCGGCCCCAGGGTCTTCTAGAAGACGTAGTAGTTAAAGTACAAGAGATGCAATTCCCGGCCGATTTTGTAGTCCTTGATATGGACTCTCCAGCACCCCTGCTCCAGACCCCTATCATCCTTGGTCGACCATTTCTACGTATTTCAGGTGCCATGGTTGATTACGGGTCTGGCAAGATTACTTTTAGCTCGAACGCCAAGCAAATCACTATAAACATGAGCAGAGAGCTGAATGCCATGACTGATGAGAGCCAGGCAGCATCAGAAGCAGACTGTGACTTTATTGCTGAGATTAGAGATTCATCTTTATCATTGAATGATTCATGGACCCGAGAAATCCTCACACTCGAGGAGGACTTGGAAAGCACAGTCAACCTTTGCTCCGATGATCCTTGGGGGACAGATTCTCAGATGCAGGCGCATCTGTTTGAGCATTCACTCCAGACCGAACACGATCAGCCTAGCGCAGAACCGTTCGACACATCCCTGGGATCTGAACAGAATGATGAGGATGGTAGCCCTTTCAAGGAAGTACATTCCACCACCAGCATGGTGTCTGAAGTAACCAACAAGTTGGACAGTCCAACACCAGAACTCAAGCCACTTCCTGCAGGCCTGAAGTATGCTTTCCTTGCGGGTGAAGAACAAATGTATCCGGTCATCATCAGCAGCAGGCTGAATTCGGATCAGGAATCTCGTCTTCTCGAGGTTCTAGAAAAAAACCTCAAGGCACTTGGTTGGTGCGTATCAGATCTCCGAGGGATAAATCCAGCTTTGTGTTCACACCCCATCTATTTGGAAGAAGATGCCAAGCCGTCCCGCGAATTCCAAAGAAGGTTGAACCCTAACCTCCGGGACGTCGTCATGAAAGAGATAACGAAATGGTGTGATGCAGGCTTTATCTATCCCATCTCCGACTCAAAATGGGTAAGCCCACTGTATGTAGTTCCAAAGAAGTCCGGGCTTACCGTGGTTACAAATGATAAAGGAGAGGAAATATCCACTCGGGTACCAACATCCTGGCGGGTGTGTGTTGACTACCGCCGTCTTAATGCCGCAACAAAGAAGGACCACTTCCCCTTGCCATTCATTGATCAAGTCCTGGAAAGACTAGCAGGCAAGGAGTTCTTCTGCTTTCTGGATGGGTATTCTGGGTACAACCAAGTGACAATCTCCCATGAAGATCAAGATAAGCCTACCTTCACTTGCCCGTTCGGCACCTACGCCTTCAAGAGAATGCCCTTTGGATTATGCAATGCACCTGCAACCTTCCAAAGATGCATGTTAGCAGTCTTCGTCGAGATGGTAGGCAGTTTTCTCGAGGTGTTCATGGACGACTTCTCTGTCTATGGTGACAGTTTTGATTCTTGTCTTGTGCACCTAGACAGAGTGCTCCAGAAGTGTCGGGAAGTCAATTTAGTGCTTTCATGGGAAAAGAGCCACTTCATGGTTACTGAAGGCATTGTGCTGGGTCACGTCGTTTTCCAAACGTGGCATGGAAGTCGACCCGACAAAGGTGGATGTTATTGCAAATCTACAACCACCTCAGACAGTGAAAAATGTAAGGTCATTCCTGGGGCATGTGGGATTCTACAGACGATTTATCAAGGATTTCAGCCGCATTGCCCGACCTTTGACAGAACTTTTGTGCAAGGAAACCGAGTTCAATGTAGATCAGCACGTTCTCCTTGCTTTCAATCAGATGAAGGAGCTTATTACTCAGGATCCAATCTTACAGCCGCCAGACTGGACTCTTCCCTTTGAGATAATGACCGATGTGTCAGATTTTGCAGTCGGGGCTGTTCTTAGGCAAAGAAAAGAGAAAGCACCCTATGCCATTCACTATGCCAGCAGAACATTAGATGAAGCACAGAGAAATTACACAGTGATAGAGAAAGAGTTGCTGGTTGTGGTTTTCGCCCTTGAGAAGTTCAGATCCTATTTGTTGGGATCAAAAGTCACAATTTTTACAGACCACTCTGCTATCCGGTACCTCTAGCAGAAGAAGGATGCCAAGCCGAGACTAATTCGATGGATCCTTCTCCTCCAGGAATTTGATCTTGAAATTAAGGACAAGCCTGGAGTTCAGAACGTGGTAGCAGACCATCTCTCCAGAATCGAGCAGCATGAGCTTCCTCTGAACAGTGCACCTATTACAGAAACCTTTCCTGATGAATCAATCCTTGCAGTGGATTCTCTTCCTTGGTATGCTGATATAGTCAACTACCTCGCCTCTGGAGTAACGCCAACGGATTGGACGAAGAATCATAAGAACAAATTCATGTCGACCATCCGTTTCTACCAATGGGAGGATCCTCTTCTATTCAGGGAAGGGGCTGATTGTATCTGGCGCAGGTGCATCCCTCAGGAGGAGCAATTTATTGTCCTCGAGCATTGTCACTCGCTCGAATTTGGTGGACATCACTCTGGAGATCGTACGGTAGCTAAAGTATTTCAATGTGGCTTCTGGTGGCCCACATTATTTAAGGATGCAGCATAGTTTTTCAAGCGATGTATTGACTGTCAGAGATTGAAAGGTACACTCACTGCCAAAGATTCGATGCCCCTGAAAATCATTCAGATAGCAGACGTTTTTGATGCATGGGGCATTGACTTCATGGGACCTTTCCCTAACAGTCTAGGTTTTGAGCACATCCTTCTTGCCATCGATTACGTGAGTCGTTGGGTTGAAGCTATCCCTGCTCGAGCCGCCGACAGCCGAACAGTATGTCAATTCCTGATGAAGAACATCATCTCACGGTTCGAGATACCGAAAATTCTCATATCAGATGGGGGTAGCCATTTCATCAATAAAGAGGTCAAGAAATTGACGAAGGAGTATGGCATCGATCATCGTGTCGCATCTCCTTACCATCCTCAGACCAATGGCATGGTAGAATTATCAAACAGAGAAATCAAGACTATCTTGCAGAAACTTATCAGGCCAAACAGGAAGGACTGGTCCCAACTCTTGGACTCGGTCTTATGGGCTTACAGAACCGCCTACAAGTCTCCCTTGGGCATGTCGCCCTATCGTCTTGTATATGGGAAGTCGTGCCATCTGCCGATTGAATTAGTTCACAAGTCTTTATGGGTAGTTAACAGTTGCAATTTGGACTCATGCAGAAGTGATCAGAAAAGAAAGGATGATCTGAATAGACTTTTGGAGTTCCGAGAGTATGCATACGATAACACATTGATGTACAAAGAGAAGGTGAAACGCTGGCATGACCGGCACATCAGACGAAAGACCTTTGATATTGGACAGAAGGTGTGGTTATTTGATACAAAGTTGCGGATATTCCCAGGCAAATTGAAGAGTAAGTGGACAGGGCCATTTCGAGTTTGTGAAGTGCGTGATAATGGAAGTATTGCCATATCAGAATTGTCCCCTGACGCACAGCCATTCGTCGTCAATGGCCAACTCCTGAAACCTTACCTCGAACCAAACACATTCTTGGCCGTTGTAGACTCCATTCAGCTTGTGCACCATGAGGACATATCCACAACAGTGACATCATCAGAAGATTCAGACAATGTACTCCAAAAACTATTTATCTGAGTTTCTTCTTTTCTTCTTTTCCTTTTCTATCTTCTTTTTGTATCTAAAAGGTGCAGCCCCTATAGACAGTTTTCTATACTTAGGACGTACTTTGTCCTAAGTATAGGGGGGATGTGCACCCCAAGTTTTTCATTTCATTCCGATCCTCTCCATTGTCTCCTCTTCTTGTCTATACTTAGGAGTATCTTACCCTAAGTATAGGGGGAGACAATCTGAGTACGATCTGTGTATTCTCGCCCTTGACCCTCCCCACTTTATGTACAGTTTGCTATACTCAGGATTATTTGATCCTAAGTATAGGGGGGACGGTAAACTTATCATATATTCATTTCTTATTCATATATTCTTTAGATTTGTCTATACTCAGTACGAGTTATGTCTTCTCTTTTCTCTTCGATCTATGAGGACATAGCTTAAGCTAAGTATAGGGGGGTCGTATATACCATGTATATACTATAAGCCATAACTCATTCTGAAAAATAAAACATCAACTCAATCTAAAAAGTAATAAGTAACTCGATAATAATAAAAGATGATTGTGAGCTCCTCAGACTCTGTGTACTTGTACTGATTAATAAGTCAGGAAAAGCGTTTTGTGCAAAATATTCTCTTTGAAAAATCTTTTGAGAATTTGCTTAAAAAATAGTGTGTACAAGTATTCAACCTTGGAAAAATGAGTTTTGTGTGTAAAATTTATTTTCTTTGAGTGAAATAAAAATATGTGAAAATCAGTGTGCAAATGATTGGAAAAATTTGTTTGTCAAATTGCTTTGAAAAATCTATCTATCCTGTGTGAAAAACCTTTGTAAAAATATCTTCAAATGCGTGAACATGTTTGTCAAATTAGTTTGGACTATAGTTTTCTAAAATCTTTGAAAATAATTCTCGAGTAAGTCTGGGGAGTCTGCACAAAAATCTCTCACACAAAAATAAGCAATAATCCCAAATAAAGCTTATATAAGCCAAAAACCCTGTTGTACAACAAATACAGTTTTTCTTTGTATTTACTGATTAATAAATCAGGTTAGATACCTATACAGTGTCATTTAAAAAATAGTGTGAACCGTTTGAAAAATTTGTTGTGAAATGTTTTCAACCTGTGTAAAATTGTTTGGATTGAAAAACTTTTTCTTTGTGTGAAATAAAGGATTTGAAAACCTATTTGCAAATAGTTTTGAAAACAGCTTGTAAAATTATTTTGAAAAAAAATGTATATAGTGTTTGCAAAATCTTTGCAAAATGGCTTTCAAATGTTTGTAAATATTTGCAAAAATTATTTTGTACTATAGTTTTCAAAATGATTTTTCAAATAAGTTTGAGGAATAAAAGAAATAAAATAAATCATAAATAAAATACATTGAATCCTGTATCAATTGTGTATAAACCTAAAATAAATCACTTTGATCAATCCTGTAAGTCTTGTAAAATAAAGCGGCACGCTGTGTAAATAGTTGTACATATTTTGTACTTTGAGTACCAAAATTGTTTTATTTGCAAAATTCTTTGTGTAAAACTTTTCTCTTTGATTTCAAAATTCTTTGAAATTGCATTATTCTTTGCATAGCATTTGCATAGCATTCATATTCTTTGATTGAGCTTGATGATTGAACTAGTCCAATAAAGTCGAAGATTGGAGCTTGGTTGGACCTTACCGCACCTAACCGCACTAGAACCTTACGGGAACTAGGTTTAAGGTACTTCAGGTCTATTCAGACTTAATTCTTTGAGAAATCAGGACTGGGTTCAAGTCACCTCAATGGACTAACTAGAACTTTTCGAGACACACGTATGACTCTTGTCGGCCGTGACCTCACTTGGACACTTGCACCTTTCACTTGGCTCAACTCAGTTGGGGTGGTGAGGGGTTTGGATTTGCCAGTCTGAGATGCACACGGGTGGAAACATTCGTCCTCGTCTAGGGAGGGAAGTGCACCCCAACCTGGTCCAGTTCCAATGAAGTCGAATGACAGGAGAGTGCGGGTTGCAATAATGCTTCAAAAGAGGGATAGTCTTCTGGCTCAAGAGGAAAAAGTCCTTATGTAAATGCTGCTGTAAATAGTATGTTGAAAAAAAGAAGAAAAAAAACAAAAAAAAATCCAAAAAGTGGACAAGCTTGTAACTAAAAATAAAAGTGTCTGCCGGAGTATGTATATATGCTGTACAGAAAATAAGCAAGATTGAGCATCAAAGTTACACCATGTGAGCCTGCAGCTGGATGACTTGACTACACTGGTCTTGCATCCCAGGATAGGTAGCTACACTGGCTACCATCCATTCTCTTCTTCCCCTCCTCCTCTTGAGTTGGATGCTACTTGAACTTAAAAGGAAATACACCGCTCCTCGACGGTAGAGGGCTGGATTGGGGAATCATTGGGTTGTCATTCTGGAGAAGTCAGTCTCTTTGTCATTTCAGTTGGGGAGAGCCACCATCACTCCGTACAAGTCAACTTCATAGTCATAAGGGTTTGCGTATGATGTAGGCTAGTTCTGACCTGGCTGTTGAGGAGATTTGAACCGAGTTCTGTGACTCTCGAAGGCTGTTGTATTTTAAATTTGGTTCCCAACCAGGTTCCCCACACATTTTCACACCAAGGTCTAACCTGTGCTCCAAACTCCGATTTTGTAAGGACAAGATATTACAGTGAAAGCTATCTTACTCATTTTATCTTTTTTTATTTTCAATTTCCTTTTTCTTTTATTTTCATTCTTTTTGTACTTATTGCATAAGTATTTGCTAGGGACTAGCAAAGGCAAGTATAGGGGGAGATGAACCTCCATTTCATCACCTTTATTCTATCATTTTGGCCTTGAAAACTCCAATAAGTGCATGCAAATAGCATCAATTTGTACATAATAGCATCTATTATTTATTGTATTCATTGTACATAAAACAAGGGTTTTAATGTCAAAATTATAGAATAGAGGGGAGAAAAGAAAAAGGAATAAAATATTGCAAATATTTTGTGACCCGAACCCCGAGACCAAGGCCAGCATGGAATTGGTCGACAAGGAATAAAGTAAGGGGAGATAAGGGCCAGTGTCCAATAAATATCTCATTTATTCATGCATTTATTTATGCATTTTTGACACCTATTTTGTATATAATTATACATTCATCAAATAAAGAAACTTTGTACATGAGAGTTGTAGATAATAATGTAATAAAAATACAAAATTGAGTTTGCTTAAAAATAACACTCAGTGAACATTTTATGCACAGAATAAAAAGCCAAAATCTCAACTTCACAGACCCATATCTTGCAAATAAAAACTCCAAATCATCAAACTCACCTTTAATTGTATATAGCTTTCCAAGAACTATTTAATAAAATTGGTTTCATAATTTTTGTAGTCCATCTGCAAAAGTTAGGTTTTTGGCCTTCAATGTGCAATCTGCCTGATTAAAATATTCAATTTATTCATTATCCATTATTTTTATCAAATTATATTTTTAGAATTTTGTAAATAATGTACGTAATACATGTACATATTGAGATTAGAATAAAACTAAAAAGGACTTATAAAATAAAATAAGTATACGCAAGATAATAGACATAATACCTATGTCAAGTATATATCTAAATAAAGAAGGGGAACATTCTTTAATTCTTTCATATTTTTATTATATTGTAAATATTACATATAACTTATTAAAAATACAAATTTATAATAAAAATCAAGAAAATATATTTAATAAATTAAGTACATAGAATATATAGGTAAAATACCTATAAAGTACACCTACATATACATATACCTATTTATCTAAAAATGGAAATCAACTCATAAAAATTAAATAAAAATACCCTCACACTCACAAAAATAAATTATAAATTTATAAAATAAGACAATAAAATAATTAAACAAAAATAAACAAAATAAAAATAAAGTACACAAAATACATGTAAATACATACATAAATACATTATTAAAATAAAACCATAATAAAATACATCGAAAAATTAAATAAAAATCATAAACAAATACTACATGAATTAATACACATTTTTCGTTTTATAAGAAAATTCTAATAAAATCATTTATTATGGTAAATAAATCATTTTATAATAAAGTTTCCTGTTTTGTCCTCTAGCAGCCAAGGTGGACCAATGGGTTGCCAGCCTTGGTTGACCGCCCGGTCAACTGTCCCATCCGGGACCTGGCGTCTCTGAACTGTCTTTTCCCCGGATTTTGTCCCTGTTTTACGGCCATCTCGTCCATCGATCGAGCTCGCTTTATTCACAAGAAATGATCCCTGATGATCACTGATACCCGCCGATATCTTAGATCAACTTGATGCTCACTGGATTAATCAATAAACGCCGGTCAATAAGGGTCCATCCCATTGTTTATAAATAAGAAGCTCCGCCCCCCTCAAATTTGGCCAATTTAATCCACCCAAAATCCTTGATTTTGATCCTCGGAGGATCCTCGTGACTGGGGGAGCATCGCAGCGACTTAAATCGGGCGGAGGAGGGAAAGTTTTGACGTGGCGGAGCTCCGGCGGTCGTCCTGCTCCCTGGTGGCCCCCAGGTATAAGAGCTGCCCTTTATTGCATTTTAAGTAGATTTTAGTGTTAGATTTTCATTCTTGTTCTTAGTTTAGTCTTTAGTTAATTAGCGTAACTTAAAATCGAAAGATCGAAGTTCGCCGGAGCTCCGCTCCAGCGACTTCTTCACCGTGATCTCGACCGTTTCCGACCGCCACGTTCACCCCACTTCGTTCCCCATCGCGTTCTCCATCTATCTCTCATCTTTGTTCAACCAAGGACCTCTGGTCTTTGCGAATCGGAGCTCTACCTCCGCCTATCACCGGAGCTCCTCCGCCCAACCGCATTTTGCGCTAGAGCTTCAAAACCCGGGGTCGAGGAGATAGCTCTCGCGTCCCCGGTTCTTTCTATGCAGGTCAAACGAAGAAAGGAGCCCATCTGGGCTCGATTCGAACCAGGAGTAGGCTCCTGGAGGTCTCGACCTTCATCGACCTCGCCCGAGCTCCTTGGACCTTCAGGAGCCATGGCGAGACCACCAGCAGACGCGGAAAGCCTCTAGCTACGTCCAGACCATCTCAGACGCGAGGGAGAAGCCCGGAGGAGCCCAAGCTTCACGATCGAAGCTCGCCGCGTGCGAGCTTTTTCCCTGTTCTTCCAGGGAGCTCCACCGCCGTCGGATCAGGAGGCCCGGCCCAGATTGAACGAGGACCGTCAGATGAAGCCCTGCAACCACCGTCCGATCAGCGAGGCTGATCTAATCTCAGCCTTCATCTGCGAACCAGTACCCGCCGTTGGATGTGCGACGCGTGTCCAAGTGAGGCCTTCATTGCCGTCCGTCAACGCCTAAATAAGGGGTAAATTTCTCATTTAGCCCCGGCCGTTTTGTATTTATTGTTTAACCCTGTAAATAAAAGTTGCAGTTTATTTTATCGTGTAAATTTTGCATGGACCCCCCTGTATCTTCATGAAATTGCTATGAGGTCCAGTCCACGTCACCTCACGTGTACCCCCTCGTGAGGAGGCTAAATGCACAAGCACCCCTGTATGTCTGTATATTTGCCTTTAGTCCATAAAATAAAAATTCAAGTGTAATATTTTTGTGAAAAATTGCATGAAAGCCCCTAGACTTTCTGAAATAGCTTTTCGGTCCCTGTGGGTGCGGATCACGTGTAGTCCCACGTGATGGTCATTTTGCACGGGGTCCCTGGCGGGTTTTGTATTTCACTTTAGCACTTAAATTTGCAAGCCACGTGTTATATTTTTGATGTTTTTGCACAGAAGCCCCTGACTTTACTTTTATTTGCAAAAATGCCCCTGCAAGGCCATATATTTTTGTATGCTTTGTCCATTTATTTCATGCCTCATATTAACTTGAAAAATTTTGCAAAAAATGATATAAGCTCCTATTAGCTTGCTCTTCCACGCCATATTTTTAGTTTTTAATTTTGTTGCATTTTTACATTTATTAAAAATCAAAGACATGCATTTTATTTACTATCTAGCTTATAAAATACCAAAAAAATACCTAGAAAAATTCCATAAAAATTGAATATGGTCTATTTTATCATAATTAAGCGTCAATTCGAAAATCATTAAAAATCTCAAAAGAAAAACCTTAAAAATTCAAAAATACTCAAAAACTTCTAAAAAATATAAAAATTCTAGAAAACCCCAAAAATTAGAAACTCAAATTCTGTAGTTTCTATATTTTAACCTCTTTACTTTAAAAATGGTTTGGAAAAATTTTGTGGCTGTGTGATATTTTTAATTACCATTTTACCCTCAGCCAGTAGCTAAATCCCTGTTTTCCTTTATTTTGCTATTTAAAAATATCAAAAACATTTTGAAAAATACCCAAAAATCACAAAAATAGTAAAAAATCATGAAAATACAAAAGAGAGTTTATTTCTGTATTTTTGAGTGTTTTTATATAATTGTATAAATAGTGTATCACTCCTCTCTCTCCTTTATATATATATTCCCCTATTGAAAAAGAAGATTAAAAAAACATATATATATATCCACATATTTATTAATATATATATAAACCTAAAAATTAAATTAAAATAAAATAAAATAAATATAATGAAAACCCACAAAAATAGGCTTCACACAAGGATGACTCTGTGGTACATGCACATCATAAGTTACTGCATTTTTGTATTGCTCTCTGTGGTTCGACCTCTATATGCTTGTTCACTGTACATTTTGTGGTAGAGTAATAAATGTTAATTCACACTTTTGGGACTCAATTGTTTTATTCTTTTATTGTGGGTTAATTTCTGACTAACCGATGTTCTGTGAGCGGTCGCCTCAGCGACAACATAATTTTGACCCTCGTAAAATATCAGTTATCAATAATTAACTTAACATTACATAAAAATTTCATCTCATTTGCACACATTTCGAGGTCTAAAATAAATTAATTAGTGATTTCCTTAATTCATTTTTAATAAGTTCATTTCACATTAAAATTAAGGTCAAATAATTTTCCTGTATTCCTCATTATTAGATCTATCTATGGTAATTTTAGTTCCAGAAAATTTTGTGATTTGATATTTATTAAAACTAAATTAGTTAAAATCACCCTGCATTCATGTTTATTTCACAGTAAATTCAGTTAGTGTCAGAAAATTCCAAAAAATTAGGGTAGCTTAATTTCACCTTATTTCATCATCTGGCCAATTTTCATCATTTTTGGACTCCATTTGAACATATTTTTGCTTTAACTATAAAATTGGCTTGATTTTGCATGAGTCTTGCATAGAAAATTGAAAAAGGACCAAAAAAAATTCCCCGAAAATCACCCACTGGAACTTTGCTGAAAATTCACCTAAGGAGACAGATGCCTCCCTGAGTTCGACCTTGGACTTCACCAAGTAAAAAAAATTGCCACTCGAAATTGACTTGATTAAATTAAAAGTGGTTTTTGATATTCCCTCTTGTTATCCGACTGCAACGAACATTTATTATTAATTTAACATTAATTTACTCGAATTAACAAGGGTAGCGGGAGCGATTTATCAAAATGGCGCCGTTGCCGAGGAGGCACGGCTTAGGTTAATTTGCAGTTATTTCTGATTGTTTGATTTTCTATCCCCGGGTAGTCTGACCCCCGGTTTTTCTTGTGAATATTTCTCTGTCTTTTAAATTTTTGCATTTTTGTGTCGTTCTTTATCTGACCTCAACTTGTTTTTGTGCGAGGGACACCGGAGTTGAAGACGCTTCGAGGAACCTGCATTTTAATTTGTTTGAGTGATTTGTGAGGACTTGTATTTCTCATTTTTCTTCGCATCATTTCCAGCAGTTCCCAATTGGGTTCTCGCGCGTGTAAACATAGTGGAACTGTGTCCCCATGTGCTGTATGGTTTGAATTGTAACTTAGGCTTGCACTAGCGGCTCCTCGAGCCACTTTAAGAATTGCTTGTGCTCGTAATTTTTAGGACCACATATACACTTAAAAGACGCACCTAGACCGCAAATCTAGTCAAATCAACATGTTCTTCACTCGCTAATGGAACTGTTTGTCTAGGAGCGGATTTTGTCGTCTGCATTTGCATGTAGTGTAAAAATTTCAATTCTGTTTTGCATCCTGCATACAAGAGAGGGATCACTGTAAGTCTTCTTAACTCAGCATACGCTTCATCGTTTTCGTGCATCGGCTTTTCTCGATTTCCCCTTCTATTTTTCACACTTAAATTAAACGGAAATTAGGACTGGACGATAGGCGTGCTGTGTGGTTGGACTAACAAGTGATAACTGATCTTAAAATCAGGGACTGCTAACATTATTGATCAAAAAAATTCAATAAAATTGAAAAATTTATTTGCGGGAGACTAACCCCCGACCTTGTTTTCAGGCTGAGTAAGGGTGCTTGAGTGTGTGTGAACACCTTAAGGCAGAGCCAAAATCGCCGCCTTCCGTATCACATGCCAACTGATCCTAGCAAATGTCACGAGTTGAATATTTTCAGATTCACTGACTAGTACCAAGTAGCCTCCACCTGTTCGCGGGTAGTCAGGGGCGAACCGGCGGTACTTCGCGACAAGGCCCAGCTTTGTCAGCCTCCGCCTGCTTGCAGGTAGATAGGGGCATGGTCTTTGAGTCCATCAACTCCGGATAGGAGCGAAGAAAGGAAGGACCGGCGGTATCTTAGGCGACAGGATAAACAGGGAAGACGCATCCGGCTCTGAGCCAACTTCCCTATAGGCCGCGTAAATCCTTGCTATCTTGCTTGAAAAATCACACTTAAAATTAACAAGATTAATTGGACTCGACTTCGAGTCCTTCACTGTGTTGAGTGTGAACTCAGGGTTTGCTCTTGTTTTTTGTCTTCGTGTCTGTCCGTGTGTGTTATCCTGTGTAATTGCGTATTTTCTATCTCACTCTACTTACATCATTTCTTCTTCAAGATGTCGGGATATTGGTCCCCATACACCTCTGGTCATTCCTCCTCGACCACATACCGTTCATCTTCACCATCTCCTTCTTCCATGTATCCTCTGCCATCCACAGGAGACCCTTACCCGTGGTTGGTTCCACCTCAACCCAATGATGAAGTCAGAACTTCGACCGACTTCTCCACTTCTTCGCATTTCTCACCTACTCCATATTCTATCACTCCTGATCCACTTCCATCTTGGGCTGACTGTCCTTATTCTCGAGAGCTTGCAGGAATCAAAGAACCGAATGAAGAGCAAGCCACTGCTGAGACAGATGATTGGCAAAATTATATGCCCCCACATACTTCATTCTCACCTCAAGTAGGGACCATACAACAATTTACATATACACATCCCGACTTGACCTTAGGGAATAACTTGGTCGATCGAACAACCCGAATGGAGAGGCTTGTACATCATGATTTCCCAAACTTGATTGACATTAGTAATCAAGCTCCCATTAACCAACCTTCATTCGGAGAGACGATATATTCGCAGGAGTGGACTCATGACCTAGACCTACCAGTCTCTTGTTCATTGACTCCATTATATGAGGCTCTGACCAATATCAGCCATTCGGATGGTCCATACTCGACCCAGAATTACATGCCAGAGTCTAGGTATGTTGAGTATGAAACCCAAATATCTCAGCAGTATCCTCCACTTGAGCAGAACTCTTCCATGATTTGTCATGAGAATTTTGTGGAGGATGACATCTCTAGACTTATTGAGAAAAATGAATCATTTGGTAACGAGTTGAGAGATGTCATGGGAATATTAAACTTAATTTCTACCGGCCTGGGTATAAAAGTGAGAAAAGACATGAGTAATTTTGAGGTTGAAAACAAAGCAAACATTAGGAAATCCACACATCATGTACAGCTGGAGTCCATTCTATCTCCCTCTTCTATTAACCACTTACCCTCCAATCCAGAGTTCGATCATTCATCTACCAAAAACACCAAAAAAATTGAAATCCAAAAAATAACATAAAAATAGAAAATGAAAAAGACTTGAAAAATTTGGATCCTACCCTAAGGGAAGCACTCGATGAAGAATTGATTTTCAAACTTCCATTAATAAAGGCCATAGATCACTTCCCCGACCTCAAGAGATTTGTAAAGAGTAAAATGATGCCCAAGAGGTCGGGAAATAAGAGGACAAGGACTGAAAGACACATAATGTCTATGTCCACCTCCTTGGTGATGGGAAGAAAGACCAAGAGCCGTAGAGTGAAGCGGTTGCCTAGGGTGGAATGTGAAATCAAAGACACCATCTTTACCCATGCAAGAATCGATGATGACTCTCCAATAAATATCCTCCTGACCTCTGTGTTTGACAAACTCAAACTCAGGCCAATCGGAAAGTCGAGAGAGATCGTTCAGCTGGCTGATCGATCCATCAAACGGTCAAGAGGAAATATTTCAGTCATCGTTACTTTCCAAGATGCTCTACTCAAGGTGGACTTCACGATCATTGACATTGAGCACCGAGGAGAGTTTACCCAGTCTCCGATTATTCTCGGGAAGCCGTTCTTAGCCTCAGCTAAGGCGATTATAGATTGCGAGACTCGGGAGATCGATTTTTCAGCATTGGGAGCACTCCGACCTCACCCATTCTTTGATACACTTTACTCTAAGGTGACCCACACATCCGTTGACAGTTGTGACCATCAAGAGGTAAATAAGTCCCACCTCTCCGTTACACCTGAGAAACCGACTATTCAGACGACCGTTGGTTTTGAGACTCCCCACATCTTCCCTTCATCAACTGCTTGCACCGCCACCAGGACAGCTTCTAAGGAGGACTCACAATCAGAAGCTATCATTAAGTCGGACATGACCTTTGTTGACTGCCTTGACCATTTTGATGATCCGACACAAGAGCCCAATAATGTCAAGCCAACTGAGACCACTAGCACCTTCCCGAGACATGTGCTAACCCTTCAGGAATAATACAATCTATATGGTGACTCTTCTGATGAAGAACCCGTAGTCAGCACCACATCACGTTCTGGATCGTCAAAGGAAACAACCAAGACTAAATTGACTCCACATCAAAATACGGTTGTTCCCTCTACTAGTCGGCTATCTGGTGGGAGGAAGTCGAGAATTGATTCCTCGAGGTGTTCTCCTGAACCTCTCAAGGCGCGTTGCTCTCATCTCCCTCTCAATGATTCAGGTTCTAGAAAACCGACTAAGAGAATTTCCTTCAACACACCGGAGAAAGAATTTTCTGAGGAGTCCTTATCTGGTCCGAATAAGGTGATTTATATGAGTGAGCTCAGTTCGACTATTCTTAAGCCGTATCTAAGCAAGCAGCCATGTGTCGACCCTCGTAGGACTATCCCTACACCTCACTATTATTCATCTGAGGACGACTCCGACAGCGACATATATGTATATTATCTACCTCCTCGCGTCCGCAAGAAGGTTCATCACAAACCTTCTTAATTCTTGTATATTCTCACTCTTTCTTGTATATATTTTCTTTACCTCCCTCCCCAATGATTCGAATCACTCGCCCCAGCTCCACATCGTTTCATTTTATGACTATACTTAGGATGACCTGATCCTAAGTATAGGGGGGAGAGTGAGCCGCATCTATTCACTGTACATCCTCCAGATCATATCGGTCCTCATACTCACTCCTGTCTTATACTTAGGTTGATCAGAGCCTAAGTATAGGGGGACCGATGCCCGCCATGTATATATTCATCCCTTTCATCTCTTGCCCTCGTCCGATCCATTTTTGATCTTCTTCTACACTTAGGCTGCCAAAGCCTAAGTATAGGGGGCGGTGCGACTTCTATACATTTTGTAATTTTAGCTCTGCTATGCTTAGCACGAGCTATGTCTTTTTCCTCGCTTTTTGTGCTCTGAGGACATAACACACGCTAAGTATAGGGGGTGTATATATATTACATATATACTTTACCCATAGCTCGTACTTTCGCGTATTTTCGCATATTTTTGTATATATTATACAATAAGTACGGGGTGGGTAAAAATTGAAATTTTTTTGTATACTTGTATAATATGTATAAAACAAAATGTAAATAATACTCTTGTAAGATTTGTTGTAAAATAGAATGTATACCAAAAAAAACTGTATACTATGTATATTATGTACAAATTGTGTAAATTAAAAATTGTTGTAAATAATAAAAAATATTGTATACAATAAAGCTTCTTATTTTACTCTTGCTAATCATCCTTGCATTTCAAAAAAAAAAGGTCTTGCATGTCATCTGCACCTCTCATCTGCATATCTTGCATATGCAAGGTGAAAAGCTAGTGGGTTCTGAACCAAGTTATGAGTAGATATTGAGGATGGACTTGATTTGACCTTAATCCACCTAATTTTAGAGGAACCTTATAGGAACTGGAGTTAAGATTTCTCAGGTCAAGTGACTTAATTCTTTGAGTCTGCAAGTCTATGTTCACATGTCATCTTGATTAGTCTAAGTAGAATATCTCGTGCATACGCATGATTCTTATAGACAGTGACCTAACTTGGACAAGCACAATGCACGTAGCTCTTCATTTATGAGGTGGTGAGGAGGTAGAATCCTTTAGCTTGGAGTAGCACATGGGTGGAAACATCCGTCCTCCTCTAGGGAGGGTAGTGCATCTCAACCTAGTCTGGTAGTGTTGACGTCTAAGGACGGGACGCTGTAGGTTGCAATAATGCTTCAAAAGAGGGATAGTCTATTGGCTCAAGAGGAAAAACTCCTGATGTACATGCTGCACCTTGTATGAGTTTGAAAAAAATTTGCAAAAACTCCAAAAAAAATCAGACAGGTCCAAGTGAAAATAAAATACCTGTCGGAGTCTGTATATTAGCAAAGAAAGGCAGTTGGATGACTTGGCTACACTGGTCAGGCATCCTGGGATAGGTAGCTACACAGGCTACCGTCCATTCTTTTCTCTACCCCCTCCTCTTGAGCTGGTCGCACTTGAACTTAGAAGGGAATACCCCGCTCCTCGAGGAAAGAGTTACTGGACCGGATTATTGAGTTACCTTGTTTGAGGAGGCTGGTTCTGAGTCATTTTTGATGTGAAGAGTTACATTTCACTTACACAGTACAAGTAAGAATCATAGTCATCAGAAATTAGCGTTTGAAGATTTGTTCTGACCTGACTGTTGAGGTGTCTTGAATAGAAGACTTGTGGAACTTGAAGTCTGTTAGGTCTTAAGTTCAGGTCCCAATAAGGTTCCGCCACACAATTAATCCAAAGATTGAGTCAAGCTCCATTTTCAACTTTTGTTCATGACCTTGGTATGGAACCCAAAATCATTTCACTCTTGCATTTCATTTTAGTTGCTCGGGGACGAGCAAGGTTTACGTATAGGAGGTTGATGAATCTGTGATTCATCACTCTAAAAGTTGAAAATAGAAGCTTGTTCCCGAGTAAATAGATGCATATTTCCCTTTATCTTGCACAATTAGCATTCATACATACATTCATAAAATCTGCATTTTAGCATTCACATTTTGCATTAAATAAGAAGCCAAGATCACTTGTAAAATACCCACTCATAAAAATAACCTCTCCCTTATAATATGTACACCTGTAGTTAATAATATAAGGAAGAAAGCCAAGATCTCCTTTGCAAAAGCATCCCAAACCCTTGGACCATAAAATGCCCATAATTTCCCCATACAACCTCCAAAATAGGTCTAATCACTTTTAGAATAATACACATTAAAAGACCTTTAAAATGAGACTGATTTCATCCAATTTGGAGCTCATATGAAAAAGTTGGGTTTTTGGGCCTCTATATATACTATGTACACTATATTTGTGTATATTTGTATTTTTGTATCATATTTGACCTCATCTCCGTCTCTGGTCAACATGAAACTTGTAGATCTCATCAGGATCTACAACTTTCATGTTTTGAGTTTTTCCAAATTCAGCCTCCTTCTCTTTCTAAACTCATTTCTCTTCTCAACCAATCACAGCTGGCCACGTGGCGCCCTCTGGTTGCGCCACACGGCCCGCTCCCCTTGCCCTAGTGATGAATCTCGTATTCATCACTCTAAATCTCATTTATTAAGCTCAAATCCCTCAAAATCATCAGCATATTTGCATCTATTCTGCATAATTAGCATTAGTACATGATTTCATAAGAATTGCATTTTAGCACAAAAATCTGCACAAAATAAGAAGACAAAAATCCAAGCCAAAATGACCTGTAAATAACCTAACTTCCCGGATTTTTAACTCTCTCATGCTAACTCCGAATGACTCAAAACCACGTCCACCGTGTACATATCACTAATAAGAATAAAGGAAAATACAAAAAAATAACTAACCTAAATAAATGGACCAAAACCCAAACCCTAATTTCAGGATTTTCGGACTAAAACCCTCATGTCTCCCTCATCCAGTGTCCGATTTAATCCTACTCACTTTTGAACTAATGTACATTCAATTACCTTCAAAACAAGACCAAGTTCAAGTGAATCGGAGCTCATATGTGAAAGTTGGGTTTTGGGCCTCTTTTGTATATTGTGTATTTTAGCGTTTTTTGACCTATTATTTTATATACTTACTTAACCTATTAATAAAAATCCAAAAAATTAGATTAAGGTGTCTTTATTTATCTTTGATTTTACCGTAATTTTTCGGATTTTTATCTGATCTAAAAATGACATAAAAATTATAAAACCCCAAAATTAAGGTATTCTATGTACATAGGATACCCCAAAAATACCACTTTATGCAAATGATCGATTTTGGTTTTGATGTCTTCATGAATGTTGTATATCTCATCGAGATGAGCAATTTTCGTGAAGAAACATTTTCGATCCGAGGCCATTTGCTATTTATTTTTGATTTTACAAAAGATTTTTTTTCTGAATTTTCTAGTGCTAACACGTGGCAGCACCTGGTGCCACCACGTGTCAGCCATTTTTGGGCTTATTTAAACTCATTTTTATTAATAAAATAAATAAATAAATAAATAAATAAATAAATAATAAAATATATAATGGGCGCACGTGCGTCGCACGTGCTCGGCCCGCCGCCCTTTTTGCCCCACCACGTGGCTTGCCTACGGCCGTCCGATCTCGGCCGATCGGACGGCCAAGGGTCATCGTCTTCCTTAACCTCCTTTGGAATGAAATCGCCGCTGCCCCACCGATCTTTTCCGCGATTTTCGCACGCCGCCTCCGATTCCCTCGTCGCGTATCAATCTCTGATCTCCTCCCCTAAGTCTCGCTGCTCCCCTTTCCAAAGCCGGTGACCCATCCCTCTATAAAACCACCGACGCCGCCACCTCCAAAGACCATCCGTCGATTACACAGTGAAGGGGGGGCTCGGTGGTGACAACCCAAGCACCACTTTCCTCGGCGAGATCCGAGCCATCAAGGGCTCGTCGCAGCGCCTCTTGGCGTACTGCCCCAGCTCCGGCCACAAGCCGTCGAGCCCACGACAACAACTCCACCTTCGACTCCGCTTCGAGTTCGCCGCCAACGCCTTCTTCAAGCTTCGACTACGCCGCCTCGCCGCTTCTCGCCGACAACGCCTCCGCCTACGTCACCAACCACAGCCAAAAGCAGCTCGGCCGCTCACCATCTTGGCCGGTCGCCACCGCCCAATCAGCCTTGCCTCGTCCGGTCTTCGTGGCCGGAACTGTACCAATCCACCACCACGCCACCGGGCTCGAAGCCCGAGGCCCCAACACGTGCGAGGCACGTGCGTGGGGACCGTCAGTCTGACGTCAGCCAAAGGTCACGTGCAGCGCACGTGACCCTGGGCATTTTACAGAATCATCCCCAAAGCTTCTCCATATCACGCTCAAGTCCCACCGACCAAGGTCACGTGCTTGGCATGTGACCTATTGGTTATTTTGCAGAAACTCCCCCCAAATTATCGGTAATTACAATACACTTTGACATATTGTGGGCATTTTTGTGATTGATGGATAATTAATAAATAATTATTTTGCGGAAATTTGCATATTTTGCCCATTTCTTGCTCTGAAATTGATAGTTGATTAACCATTGTTCTAAAAATCCCCGAAAAATCATATATTGTAGAGTTAATTGTGCTCAACATTGTGCAAGAAAAGATTTGCATTTGCATGCATACTTTGCCCTGTAAAAATCATTTTGCACATTTAAGTGTTTGATTTTTAATAGGCATTAGATCTCACATTTTTGAGGTTTAGGATTTTTCTGAGATCAATCACCTAGTGATAGACCTTAATAATTTTTTCCTTGAAATAAGTAGGTTTAGTATTTATCATAATTAAATATTGAAATTCATTCTGTTTGCATTTAAAAATCCATAAAAAATTCATATCGCATCCAAAAATTCAAAACAAATTACAGTACACTCATTTCATCATATTTTACATTGTGGCCAAATTTCATATTTTTCGGACATCGTTTGATCGAAATTTACATTTTAGTCCTTAAAATAGGCCGAATTTGCATATTGCACCCTATATTGCATTGAAAATTCCAAAAAAATGCCTCGAAAACCGAACACAAACTTTGATAGACATCTCTCTAGGTTGTTCCTTTGCCTCCTTGTGATCGACCTTGGGACTTGCCTAAGTAAAACAAACATAAAACCACACTAGATTAAAATTGATTAAATTTCCGTGGTTATTTTTGACCGTTTCTGATTGTCGCCTACAACGCACGACACATAATTTTTTACGCACTTCACGATAAAAACACATTCTTAACTTAGGCATTTTCGGATACGTCAGATGGCGCCGTTGCCGGGGAGGCAAACGGCTTAGATTTTTGTCTTGAAAATTTTCTTTCAGTTTTCCGCATTAGGGTAGTCTGACCCCCGAATTCCATTGTAAATTCCATTTTTTTCCTGTAATTTATTTTCAGCATTTATTTTTCATATATTTTTGAGTCACTCTTTTACACTATCTCTCTTATTTTTTTCTTGCGAGGTACTTTGTACGTGGAGCGGTTTCTCAAGAATCGACGCAACTTCACCGACTTTTACAAAAACCGCAAATAAAATTAAGATCGAGTCGAGTCGTGAGAGAGCGTAGAGTGTAGGTTTATTTCTGCAAATTTTATTTTTTGTAATTAATTGCTTATTTACAGCGGTGTCCGTTTGGACTCTCGCGTGTGTAGAAAGACTTCTGACTTTATTCTGTGGTGTGTCGTGGCCTGTTTCACTCTCCGGTGTGGGTGGGGCCCGACTTGAGTGGCGATTAGGATAGACCTGCACATACGGCTCTCAGAGCATTTATATTTTTGCTTGTGCTCGTAGGATCTTAAGCCACACTGCACATTAACTGAGACGCACATAGATCGTTCAACTTAGCCAAATTTAAATCAATTCTTCCCGCTAATAGAACTTTCTGCTAGGGTGCAGTTTTCCATCGGCTTGCATTTCATTTAGAATAATTTTTAAATTCTGTCTAGCATCCCACATGGAGATTGCGAGGATTCACTGTAAGCCTTCTAACTGAGCATTCATCATAGTTTTCCGCGTGCATCGGCTTTTCCCGAATTCCTCTCTCTTGTTTTATAACATAACCTTAAAGGAAATTGGGACTGGACGGTAGACGTGTATTTGTGCTCATCTAATTTTTCAGTGATCACCTCATTAATATCGGGACTGCTAAATATAGCTGATCTTAAAGAACCCATAAAATCAAGAATTTCTACGGAAGAGCAACCCCGACCTTGGATGTTTTTATTTTTCTGAGTGAGCGAGAGACGACACTTAAGGCTAGAGCCCAAATTCGAACTTTCAGCTCGCTAACAAGATTGTCTTTTCACCATTTAAAATTGACAAGAAAATTGGTCGAACTCTTACGACTTTCACTGTGTGAGTTGGTGAAACAAAATTTTGTATTGTGTTTGATCTGCGCGTAAAACTTAATACCTCTTTAGTACTTAGATCAACATCCATACACCTCTTGTTAATCTCTTGAATTCAAGAATGGAAAATTGTGGTAATTTCTGTTCGAACTCAGCGAATCCTTTTCTGACCACCACAAACTTTCCAGTCTCAAATACTCTGAGCAACTCTTACTCAGAACCACCTTGGTTTCAGGGACACCTTCCCCTAGAATCCTCATCTTATAATTCTCTTCAATCTATTGACTCCTATTTTTCACAATCTGAAGGTGAAAAGAAGAACTCACAAAAAATGCCTCCAAAGAAGACCAATCCTGAAGATGACCTCAATGAAGATTCGATGCAAATGATTCTCGCAAGACTAGCTGCATCTGAGCATCAGCAAATTTTGATGAGGGAACAACTAGAAAGAATGAATGCAGAGGAAGAACCACTAATGGAGGCTGCATACAATCTTGGTCAATATAAAGTCATAAATTACTTGCAGCCACCTCAGCCTGAGGTTCACCATGAACTGAAGCCACACTTCATGAATCAGTTACCACAATTTCATGGTAATTCAGATGAAAAACCTTATGAATTCTTGCATGATTTGGAGCTAGTATGTTCAAATCAAAGGCACCCACAAGTCAGCCAAGATTACATTCATCTCACTGCATTACCTTTCGCCTTGAAGGGTAAGGCAGATTACTGGGTGAAAAATTTGGGAGTGACGGTAACCACCTATGATAGGTTCAAGAACCTATTCTTGAAAAAATTCTACCCCTTGAGTCGAACCAATCAAATAAGGACTCGCATCACTAGCTTCTCTCAGATGCCAAATGAACCACTTTGTGATGCATGGGATAGATTTAAAGATCTGCTGCAAAAATGTCCCTGCCATGACCTAGACAATAACATCCTGGTCCAACCCCTCTATTCTGGCCTTAACTACGGGACTCAGGGTTTAGTCAACGCTGCCTGTGGAGGAAACTACACATCCCGAGGAGCTGATACCGTCTGGAAAATACTGGAGCAAATGGCGGAAACTAGCCGTTCACAAATCGCTAGTAGAGCTTACACCGATTCACTGAACACCTATCAAGCCAAAGGAGGGAAACAAACTGTCGCAGAAATAGCAGAGGACTTGCTTCCCAACATGAACATCATCACAAACAAATTAACAGTGGTGGATCACATTAATAAAAGGGTGAACGACATCGACAATCGGCTCTCCCAATTTCCAAAGCAAATGGAGGAACTCACTGAGAAGGTATCCAAGATAGGGATGCCTACTGCACCTATGGTCCCGATTTATCATGTGCACCATGTCCAAGAGCAGCCAGGCTCTGGACAACCGCAAGCATGGACTCAGGACCAATCCTATGTCCAACCTTCCCATCAATCACCTCCTCTAGCCGAGACAGTCATAGAAGCCCAGCCTCTGACTTTCGAGATAAACGACATCTGGTAAACACAGGATAATACCCGACAGGGTAATCCGGGGGACTGTCAGCAATATCAGCGTCCACCCACCTTCTACAATGCCGCATTTCCCACTGCTCCACAACACAATCAGCCCTCGAGGCAACAGCAACCACATGACCGTCAGAACCAACCTCAACAACATCATCAACAATATCAAGCTCCAAATTAAGCTTCTCGATCATCCAAACCTCCAGAAGACCCTGTTGATATACAAAAACAAATGCTGGAGGAAATTCACAGCTTCCGGAATGAACTGTATGATCTACGGGTAGATGTTAATCGTCTATCCCGTTGGAAGGAAGAACAAACAGCCCCAGTCACAGCCATTCCCGCCCAAGTTCAAGCTAACCCCAATAGCTTGAACAAATCTCAATCATCTCAATATAATAATCAAGTATACTACTCAGATTTTTCCACATCTGAACACGAGATCCTTTAGTTTAACAATATCAATGCCATGTCCCTTAGGAGCGGAAGGACCGTGGTCGTACCTGACCGGGCAAGGGAAGCTGACCATCATGACTCGGAAGATGAACCAAAAGATGCTTCTGAGGATGAAGATGAAGGACGCCCGAGGATTTCAGCTCAAAATAAGGGAAAAGCATCTATGGAGACCACAGAGGACCTTGAACCTCTAGTTGCTGCAAAAATACCTTTGTTACCATTTCAGCAACATGATTATTATCCAAAACATTATGATTGTAATAAAAACTCCAAATTCAATAAAGATGCTCTTATTTATGATTCTGGATCTCTTTCTCCTGTCTCAAATGCTTCCATTCCTTTTCCCCATGCTCTTAAGAAAGGAAAACAAAAGAAAATTATCCAGAGTGACCCAGTGATGGAAAAGTTCTGTCAACAGAACATCACAGTGAAGGTACCCTTTGATCAATATGTGGCCAGTAATTTGGCATTTCAGAAATATTTGAAAATGAAATGTACCCCCACTCGGATTCGTACAAAGAAAACAAATCAGTTTGTGGAGACCCATGTTCTGACAGTGGCCACTACCAAATGCGTCAGAAAACAGCATTTACCAAGAAAGAAAAGGGATCTGGGTGCTCATTATGTAGAAAGCCGCATTGGCGGTATTGCATTCGCACGCACACTTCTCGACAATAGTTCTTCCATCAATCTTCTTCCCTTAGCCTTATATTACCGATTGGAGTTAGGACCTCTTCAGAAATCACTATCTTTACTCCAATTCACTGACAAATCTAGTAAAAGACCTAAGGGAGAAGTGAAAAATGTTATCATTATGGTTGAGGGTACGGAAGACAAAGTGGATTTCACTGTCCTTGATATGGAGACCCCGAACCATTGGAAAGAGTCACAAATCATTTTGGGAAGACCATTCTTAAGAACCGCCAAGGCTGTATTCGATTACGGCACTGGAATGATGAAATTCCGCTCCCTAGATGGAGAAGTGGATCTGGAAATGAGACAAACAAAATGGCAATGACCCGATTCCGAATCCACCACTGAAGATGCCGAAATATCCGAGTGTAATCTGATCAGCACTACCGGACCTTGGGACCAACTGCCATATCTTCACATGGATACCATCACATCTGAAGAAGAAACAATATGACATACAGTATGTGAGCTATTGCCAGACAAATCTGAACACCTGAATGTGTATAATCTTGATGACACAGAAATCCTTTCGGATTGGTCCATCCCATCCTCTTCGAAAAAAATCAATGACGAGTCGGACGCGGCTTTGGCTGAATTACCACACTACTTTTGCGATCCGACTCACTTTCCTTCAAGATCAGTGGCTAGCATATCACAGAATGATGCACCACCAACAAACACTGAACCAGACTTAAAAGATATTCGGCCAGATTTGATTGATGACGTAGATCTGCCAGAGCTGAAACCTCTCCCTCCCACATTGAAGTATGCATTTCTCAAAGGACCCAAAGACAAATTCTCTGTGATCATTAGCTCATCATTGACCTTAGAATAAGAATCCACACTACTAGAAGTCCTTGAGCGAAATCGAAAAGCCATCGGTTGGACGGTGTCAGATCTCATAGGAATCAACCCCGCTCTCTGCTCGCACCAAATTTATGTTGAGGATAACGCAAGGCCTTCCCGTGAATTTCAGAGAAGATTAAACCCCAATCTTCGGGAAGTGGTGCAAAGCAGGTTTTATATATCCCATTTCTGACTCCAAGTGGGTGGCCCCCCTTCATGTCGTCCCAAAGAAGTCGGGAATCCAGATGGTCACCAACGAGGAGGGGGTAGAGATCGTGACCCGAGTACCCACGTCGTGGCGTGTCTGTGTCGATTACAGATGCCTGAATGCTGCGACCAAGAAAGATTACTTTCCACTATCATTTATTAATCAAATCTTGGAGAGACTTGCAGGGAAAGCATTCTTCTATTTTCTTGACGGGTACTCTGGCTAAAATCAAGTATCTATCGCTCCTGAGGATCAAGAAAAAACCACATTTACATGTCCCTTCGGTACCTACGCATTCAAGCGCATGCCATTCGGGCTTTGTAATGCCCCAGGAACCTTTCAGCGGTGCATGATTGTCGTATTTGCCGAAATGGTGGGTGATTTCCTGGAAGTCTTCATGGATGACTTCTCGGTCCATGGTGATTCATTTGATATATGTTTAGCACACTTGGATCGAGTCCTCAGGATATGTAGGGAGGTTAATTTGGTACTTTCTTGGGAGAATAGTCACTTCATGGTGACTGAAGGTATCGTGTTGGGGCATGTCATCTCCAAAAGGGGATGGAAGTCGACCCTGCCAAGGTGGATGTGATCAAGAAACTTGAGTCACCAACCAACGTCAAGTCAGTGTGGTCTTTTCTAGGGCATGTTGGATTTTATCGAAGGTTTATCCCTGACTTTTCAAAGATCGCTCGCCCAGTGACTGAGATCTTAGGAAAAGACACCGAGTTTATTGTAAATCACAAATGTCTTGAAGCCTTCGAGCTCCTCAAAAAGAAAATATGTGAATCGCCAATATTACAAGCTCCCGACTGGTCTCTTCCCTTTGAGATCATGACTGATGCATCGGATTTCGCTGTCGGAGCTGTGCTTGGACAAAGACGGGATGGAATCCCTTATGCGATTCACTACGCGAGCAAAGTATTGGATCCTGCACAGAAAAATTATACAGTGACTGAAAAGGAAATGCTCACGGTTGTTTGGGCACTTGAAAAATTCAGATCATATATATTGGGCTCCAAGGTGACAATTTTCACTGATCATACGACAATTAGATACCTCATGGATAAGAAAGATGCCAAGGCACGACTTTTGAGGTGGATCTTGTTAATCCAGGAATTTAATTTGGAGATCAAATATAAACCTGGAATAAAGAATGTTGTTGCTGATCACCTTTCCCGAATTGAGAAAAATGATTATCCTGACACTGGACCTATTAAGGAGACTTTTCCAGATGAATCTGTTTGCGGTATTGATTCAACCCCATGGTATTCCAACATCGTGAACTATCTTGTCTCCAAGAAGGTTCCCTTTGGTTGGACCAAGAGAATGATTGATAAACTGAAATCGGATTCAAGAAAATATCATTGGGACGATCCTTTCCTTTTTTATGAAGGAGCGGATTGTGTCTGGAGAAGATGTATTCCTCAGGAAGAATACCAGAGTGTCCTCACACATTGTCATACTCTCGAGGTTGAAGGGCACCATTCGGGAAAGAGAACCGCACACAAGGTACTCCAATGTGGATTTTACAGGCAGACCTTATTTCATGATGCTAATGAATTTGTACGGTCTTGCCCAATTTGTCAAAGGATGGGAGGGACCGTTGGTTATAGAGACGAAATGCCCATGCAATCAATGATTTTCTGTGATGTTTTTGATGCATGGGGTATTGATTTTATGGGTCCCTTTTCCATTAGCAATGGATTTGAGTACATCTTGTTAGGGGTTGATTATTTGTCTAGATGGGTAGAGGCTATTCCAACCCAAACCGCATATAGCAAAACCATCTGTATGTTTATCAAGGATAATATCATTGCAAGGTTGGGGATACCAAAAGTTTTGATTTCTGATGGAGGTATCCACTTTGTGAATAGGGAAATGAGATCTTTGGCTAAGGAGTACAAATTTGAACATAGAATAGCCAACCCATATCATCCTCAATCTAATGACATGGCAGAGGTTTCTAATAGAGAGGTGAAGAGTATACTTCAAAAGTTGGTTCGTCCGGATAGGAAAGACTGGTCAAAACTATTGGATCAGGTTCTGTGGGCCTATAGGACAGCATATAAAACTCTGCTCGGTACTTCACCTTTTAGGATGATCTATGGCAAACCATGCCATCTACCTGCAGAACTGATTCACAAATCTGAATGGGCGATCAAAAAGTTGAATTGGAGTTGTCACCTTGGGAAATTATGTCGAGACTTAAATCTGAATGAGCTAATTGAAATCCGAAACCGAGCATATGACAATAGTGTGATTTATAAGGACAAGGTCAAGAAATGGCATGATAGACACATTCGAGATAAATCCTTTGTCCCTGGGCAGAAAGTATGGTTGTTCAATGCTCGGTTAAAGATTTTTCATGGGAAACTGAAATCAAAATGGACGGGTCCCTATGTTGTCATCGATGTGCATACCAATGGAAGTGTGGATATTGCAGAACTCAAAGATGATGCACAACCTTTCTCAGTGAATGGACAATTACTGAAGCCATATATAGAATCATCCAAAGAACATACAGTGCAAGTTGAGGTCATCGACTTCACACAGAGCAAGGACATTGACGATATATCAGATCAGCCCCACCCTCCCTCCCGACCACATCGGTCTTCTTGTACAACTTCTTCCTCTACTTAGGCCAAGGCCTAAGTATAGGGGGGGGGACCAATGCCATTTGTATATACCATTTCCCTCATCACATTCTGATCTCTCGATCACTCCATATCCATCCTTCTTCTATACTTAGGCACCAGAGCCTAAGTATAGGGGGACCCGACAACCACCTGTATATACTCTCCTCATTTACATATCCTGACCACCTCTTCTTGCGTTCTTCTTCTATACATAGACTATTCACAGTCTAAGTATAGGGGGGTGGACCATTGTATAACAATTTTTCCACTCTCTTACGCTTAGCCCGAGCTATGTCTTCATTACGCTTCTTGTGCTCTGAGGACACAGCACTCGCTAAGTATAGGGGGGGTCTGTATATATACTATGTATATATTTTAGCCATACCTCGTACTTGCGCATAAGTCTATATGTATTTACAGGGTGGGTATTAATTCAAAAAAAGAGATTTGCTACTAACACTGACTATGCCCAATTTTTTTTAAATGGTTTCTTATTCATTTTTGCATAAAAAATGTGTCTGCATTCCACACACTTGCACTTCATCCAGCATTCATTTGCATCTGTGAAAAGTCATTGGGTTCTGAACCGAGTTATGAGCTGAAACCGAGAGTGGTCTGGACTTAACCTTAATCAACCTAATTTTCAGAGGAACTTCACCGAGAAATAGGATTTTGGAATCTTCAGGTCATTGACTTAATTATTTGAGTTCCACATAACAATGCACAGAGTTTGACTCTTAGTGTCTAATCTGGTCTCTTCATTCTGGGTACAACTCTGGAATAAAGAATTGATTTGTACTCTCGCACTATGCACTTAGCTCAACTCAAACGGGATGTTGGAATAGCGTGGAAATCTAAAGACCGGAGTACGGGTTGAAATAAAGCTTCGGAAACGGGATGGACGGCTGGGCACAATTTTTTCTAAGACCCCAAAAAATGTATGGAAACAAAAGATTCTATATCCGTAGGGGCAAAATAAGATCCAAGCAGAACCACCAAAAATTCCAAATACAAGGAAGCAACTACCAAATAAATATCTGACAAAAAGGTCCAAGCTTCAAGAAACCTGCAGATCTTGGTGGAGGATCAGCTACACTGGCCAGCTTCACAAGGAGAGGTGACTACACTGGCCACCCTCCAGTTCTTTTCTCATTCTTCTAACTTCTCCCCCCAATTCGATTGTGAACACAGCGCGACAGAGCTTAGAAGGAAATACCTGACTCCCCGAGGATGAGTTATTGGAGAGGAGGTTTGCGCAGTAGTCCGGCATTCTGGGTGGGAAGAGCTAAAACCTTTCACACACAAGAGTCAGTTATTCAATGTTCATAGGGTATGCTTTGGGAAGAGGATTGATCTAAGATGACTTCTAAGCCGAAACTGTAAGCAATGATTTGTAGAACTTGAGGACTGTTGATTTTAAAATTCTAAGTCTCACAGAAGTTCTGACACACAAATAATCCAAAGGTTGAGTCGAGATTCATTTTCACCTTTAGCTCATGGTCTTGGTATGGAACGCAATCTCATTTCACTTCATGGCATTTCTTTTTAATGCTCAGGGACGAGCATGCTTTAAGTATAGGGGGATGATGAATCTCGTATTCATCACTCTAAATCTCATTTATTAAGCTCAAATCCCTCAAAATCAACAGCATATTTGCATCTATTCTGCATAATTAGCATTAGTACATGATTTCATAAGAATTGCATTTTAGCACAAAAATCTGCACAAAATAAGAAGCCAAAAATCCAAGCCAAAATGACCTGTAAATAGCCTAACTTCCCGGATTTTTAACTCTCTCATGCTAACTCCGAATGACTCAAAACCACGTCCATCGTGTACATATCACTAATAAGAATAAAGGAAAAATATAAAAAATAACTAACCTAAATAAATGGACCAAAAACCCAAACCCTAATTTCAGGATTTTCGAACTAAAACCCTCATGTCTCCCTCATCCAGTGTCCGATTTAATCCTACTCACTTTTGAACTAATGTACATTCAATTACCTTCAAAACAAGACCAAGTTCAAGTGAATCGGAGCTCATATGTGAAAGTTGGGTTTTGGGCCTCTTTTGTATATTGTGTATTTTAGCGTTTTTTTGACCTATTATTTTATATACTTATTTAACCTATTAATAAAAATCCAAAAAAATTAGATTAAGGTATCTTTATTTATCTTTGATTTTACTGTAATTTTTCAGATTTTTATCTGATCTAAAAAAATGACATAAAAATAATAAAACCCGAAAATTAAGGTATTCTATGTACATAGGATACCCCAAAAATATCACTTTATGCAAATGATCGATTTTGGTTTTGATGTATACATGAAAGTTGTAGATCTCATCGAGACGAGAAATTTTTGTGAAGAAACTTTTTCGATCCGAGGCCATTTTCTTTTTATTTTTGATTTTACAAAAGATTTATTTTCGAATTTTCAGGTGCTGACACGTGGCAGCACCTGGTGCCGCCACGTGTCAGCCATTTTTGGGCTTCTTTAAACTCGCTTTTATTAAAAAAATAAAATAAATAAATAAAAAATTAAATAAATAAATAAAATATATAATGGGCGCACATGCATCGCACGTGCCTCCCAGGCACGTGCTCGGCCCGCCGCCCTTTTTGCCCCACCATGTGGCTTGCCCACGGCCGTCCGATCTCGGCCGATCGGACGGTCAAGGGTCATCGTCTTCCTCAACCTCCTTTGGAAAGAAATCGCCGCCGCCCACCGATCTTTTCCGCGATTTTCGCACGCCGCCTCTGATTCCCTCGGCGCGTATCAATCTCCGATCTCCACCCCTAAGTCTCGCTGCTCCCCTTTCCAAAGCCAGTGACCCATCCCTCTATAAAACCACCGATGCCGCCACCTCCAAAGACCATCCGTCGATTACACAGTGAAGGAGGAGGGGGGCTCGGTGGTGACAGCCCGAGCACCACCCTCCTCGGTGAGATCCGAGCCATCAGGGGCTCGTCGCAACGCCTCTTGGCGTACTGCACCAGCTCCGGCCGCGAGCCGTCGAGCCCACGACATCAACTCCACCTTCGACTCCGCTTCGAGTTCGCCGCCAACGCCTTCTTCAAGCTTCGACTACGCCGCCTCGCCGCTTCTCGCCGATAACGCCTCCGCCTACGCCGCCAACCACAGCCAACAACAGCTCGGCCGCTCACCATCTTGGCCGGCCGCCACCGCACAATCAGCCTCGCCTCGTCCGATCTTCGTGGCCGGAACTCGACCAATCCACCACCACGCCACCGGGCTCGAAGCTCGAGGCCCCAGCACACGTGAGGCGCGTGCGTGGGGACCGTCAGTCTGACGTTAGCCAAAGGTCACGTGCAACGCACGTGACCCTGGGCATTTTACAGAATCAACCCCAAAGCTTCTCCATATCGCGCTCAGGTCGCACCGACCAAGGTCACGTGCTTGGCACGTGACCTATTAGTCATTTTGCAGAAACTCCCCCCAAATTATCGGTAATTACAAATAAAACCCCTTTGCGTTTTATATTTATTTAAATTGCAGTTATACCCCTGTAATCCCCCTTAGTTTTAACTCTTCTCTCTACATTATTTTATCAATCAAAAATAGCATGATGTTTGTTAATTAATTCTCTACACTTTGACATATTGTGGGCATTTTTGTGATTGATGGATAATTAATAAATAATTATTTTGCGGAAATTTGCATATTTTGCCCATTTCTTGCTCTGAAATTGATAGTTGATTAACCATTGTTCTAAAAATCCCCGAAAAATCACATATTGTAGAGTTAATTGTGCTCACCATTGTGCCTGAAAAGATTTGCATTTGCATACATACTCTGCCCTGTAAAAATCATTTTGCACATTTAAGTGTTTGATTTTTAATAGGTATTAGATCTCACATTTTTGAGGTTTAGGATTTTTTTGAGATCAATCACCTAGTGATAGACCTTAGATAATTTTGTTCCTCGAAAATAAGTAGGTTTAGCATTTATCATAATTAAATATTGAAATTCATTCTGTTTGCATTTAAAAATCCATAAAAAAATTCATATTGCATCCAAAAATTCAAAAAAAAATTACAGTACACTCATTTCATCATATTTTACATTGTGGCTAAATTTCATATTTTTCGGACATCGTTTGATCGAAATTTACATTTTAGTCCCTAAAGTAGGCCGAATTTGCATATTGCACCCTATATTGCATTGAAAATTCCAAAAAAAAGACCGCCTCGAAAACCGAACACAAACTTTGATAGACATCTCTCTAGGTTGTTCCTTTGCCTCCTTGTGGTCGACCTTGGGACTTGCCCAAGTAAAACAAACATAAAACCACACTTGATTAAAATTGATTAAATTTCCATGGTTATTTTTGACCGTTTCTGATTGTTGCCTACAACGCAAGACACATAATTTTTTACGCACTTCACGATAAAAACACATTCTTAACTTAGGCATTTTCGGATACGTCACCTAGCCGCCCCTGCTCTCAGCCATTGGATATTCTTCTGGATCCAACGACCAGCTGATCTCCACATGTGCCTTTTACCTCCACCGTCTGATCATTTCCCCTTTTCATCTGATCCGCCCATTAGTGCCTTCACCACAGTCCTCTTCGTGGCGCACGTTGCGCCCTTCGATCAGGCACTCAACCCTTCCATCGCAGCCGCTTATCCCGCCTCGCACCTCAGCCCTTCGATCGAAGCCCTAATCTCATCTCCACCGTTCGCCAGCGCTGCTTCCATAACACGACGTGTGGCGCAATCGCACCCCTCAGATCGCCTCGCCCCAGACCTAATACTACCCGCTCCTTGACGCTTCGACCTAGGCCGTTGGATCACAAGATTCAATGGCCACGACCTCGTCTTCCACCTCCGGCACCCCTCTCTCCCACGATCTCAGCCTTGCACGAGGGGCTGCCCCTTTCTATTCTTGGCCGCACTCCAACGACCCTCGTCGACCGCCAACACCGCCACGACCTTCACCACTCTCCCCTCATCTTCGCCAGCTCCCTCATTCACCACTACTTCCACCAGAGATGCTCCACGACGACCACTATCCTCGCCTCGTCCCCAGCCCTGCCGACACCTCCATCCTACAAATCACTCGCCTCCGGCCACGTTCTTCCCTATCCGCTACTCCAGAGAGGTTCCTCGAGCTCAGCTAGATCGATTAGTGACAGCAATTGTGCGTATCTTCGAGCGAAGACCAGTTTCTTCTCCGGCGAGATCCACGGCGCCACCGCCATGTCGCAGCCTCCCTCCGCGAAGCTGCTTGAGCTCGAGACCTTACTGACCCCTTGAGCGAAGACTTGGAGCTCCAATCTGAGCTCCAATCCCCAGGTAACCCCCTCCATCTTCCTCTGATCTCTTCTGATTTTTCTTTTTTTCTTCTCCGATTTTATTCGCACTCCACCATCATCCTCTCACTTCACTTTCACCTCGCCGAGCTCCGCGACGGAGCTCTGATCTTCGCGCCATACTTCACACCCTCCGACGACGCACTCCATCCTCCATCAACTCCAGCTCTGCCACCTGGGCGGAGCACCATCGCCGGTCACCCCCATTCCCTCGCAGGCCTCGCCGTTCACTCCCCACATCTCCACGAACACACCTGCGTGCTTCGGCTATCCCTAACTCCTGCAGGTACTCACTTCCTTCATCTGCCGGAAGCTCATCGGAGATACCTTCAAGATTCATCGCCGGCGAGCTCCAGTCAATCTCCACCGCTCCTGAAACCACCGGAGGCTTCTCCGCACCTCCGCGCATCTTCCGAGATATCTCTGAGCCTCCGGAGAGCTTCACCGATGCCAGGAGGATCGGGCGGAGCAAAGCCCCCTTCACCGGAACCCCGCCTTCCCCTTTGCAGGTGGCGGAGGGCCGTTGAAGACGAAGCTCCAGCCATCGTTCGATCATCTTGATCAAACGGTCAGCTTCGCGCCACGTCGCACCATCACCAGAGCAACCCAATATTGTTGGATCCACTTGTGATCTGACGGTTGTTGATCGTGCCACGTCCCCACCTCAGGAGAGAGACCACCACCATTGGATCGATCAAGGATCCAACAGTCTCTGATTACGCCACGTGCCAGCCACGACAGCCGTTGGATCGACCTTGATCCAAAGGTCCCCATCACGCCACATCGACGGGTCCGAGCCTCTTCCCCGACCTCTAGGCTCGGACCACCCGCAGCTACTCCGAGCCTCCAACCGAACCTCCAGAGGGCCCGAGCCTCGTCCCGAGCCGCCAACGCCACCCGAGCCTGGGTTGCCCCACGTGAGGAGCACGTGTGGCCTGGGTAAATTACACATAAGCCCCTGGAAGTTTCAAAAATTGCAAATCGATCCCTGTGAAGCGCCCCCACGTGAGCAGCACGTGCGCTAGTGGAGAATTTGCATTCCACCCCCTGCATTCTAGGTAATTGCATATAAGTCCCTGTCAGCATATTTATTTTTAAGCAATTTTAAATTTCTGTATTGCAGTTATACCCCTGTCTTTGCACGCATATTTAGGTGTCCATTTTGCATCATTTTTAAATTCCAATAATTGCATGTTGTAGTGTCTTGTACTTTATCTTATGTGACACTTGGCACATTTTTGTGATATCAGTAGAATTTTTAATTGATTAATTGGTACATTTCTGTGATATTTTGCCGAATTTCACCTTTTAATTAATAGTAAATTCACTGTCACTCCAAAAATTCCCAAAAATTCACATTAGCTCTAGGATAATTAACTTAACATTGCATAAAAATTTCATCTCATTTGCACATATTTCGAGGTCTAAATAAATTAATTGGTGATTTCCTTAATTCATTTTTAATAGGTTCATTTCACATTAAAATTAAGGTCTGATAATTTTCCAGGATTCCTCATCATTAGATCTATTTAGGATAATTTTAGTTCCCCAAAATTTTGTGATTTGATATTTATTAAAATTAAATTAGTTAAAATCACCTTGCATTCATGTTTATTTCACAGTAAATTCATTTAGTGTCAGAAAATTCCAAAAAATTAGAGTAGCTTAATTTCACCATATTTCATCATCTGGCTAATTTTCATCATTTTTGGACTCCATTTGAACATATTTCTCTTTAACTATAAAATTGGCTTGATTTTGCATGAGTCTTGCATAGAAAATTGAAACAGGACCAAAAAAAATTCCCCGAAAATCACCCAATGGAACTTTGCTGAAAATTCACCTAAGGAGACAGATGCCTCACTGAGTTCGACCTTGGACTTCACCAAGTAAAAAAATTGCCACTCGAAATTGACTTGATTAAATTAAAAGTGGTTTTTGATATTCCCTCTTGTTATCCGACTGCAACGAACATTTATTATTAATTTAACATTAATTTGCTCGAATTAACAAGGGTAGCGGGAGCGATTTATCAAATTGGCGCCGTTGCCGGGGAGGCACGGCTTAGGTTAATTTGCAGTTATTTCTGATTGTTTGATTTTCTATCCCCGGGTAGTCCGACCCCCGGTTTTTCTTGTGAATATTTCTCTGTCTTTTAAATTTTTGCATTTTTGTGTCGTTCTTTATCTGACCTCAACTTGTTTTTGTGCGAGGGACGCCGGAGTCGAAGACGCTTCGAGGAACCTGCATTTTAATTTGTTTGAGTGATTTGAGAGGACTTGTATTTTTCATTTTTCTTCGCATCATTTCCAGAGGTTCCCAATTGGGTTCTCGCGTGTGTAAACATAGTGGAACTGTGTCCCCGTGTGCTGCATGGTTTGAATTGTAACTTAGGCTTGCACTAGCGGCTCCTCGAGCCACTTTAGGAATTGCTTGTGCTCATAATTTTTAGGACCACACATACACTTAAAAGACACACCTAGACCGCAGATCTAGTCAAATCAACATGTTCTTCACTCGCTAATAGAACGGTCTGTCTAGGAGCGGATTTTGTCGTCTGCATTTGCATGTAGTGTAAAAATTTCAATTCTGTTTTGCATCCTGCATACAAGCGAAGGGATCACTGTAAGTATTCTTAACTCAGCATACACATCATCGTTTTTCGTGCATCGGCTTTTCTCGATTTTCCCTTCTATTTTTTACACTTAAATTAACCGGAAATTGGGACTGGACGATAGGCATGCTTTGTGGTTGGAATAACAAGTGATAACTGATCTTAAAATCAGGGACTACTAAAATTATTGATAAAAAATTCAATAAAATTTAAAAATTTGTTTGCGGGAGGCTAACCCCCGACCTTGTTTTCACGCTGAGTAAGGGTACTTAAGTGTGTGTGAACACCTTAAGGCAGAGCCAAAATCGCCGCCTTCCGTATCACATGCCAACTGATCCTAGCAAATATCACGAGTTGAATATTTTCAGATTCACTGACTAGTACCAAGTAGCCTCCACCTGTTCGTGGGTAGTCAGGGGCGAACTAGCGGTACTTCGCGACAAGGCCCAGCTTTGTCAGCCTCCGCCTGCTTGCAGGTAGATAGGGGCATGGTATTTGAGTCCATCAACTCCGGATAGGAGCGAAGAAAGGAAGGACCGGCGGTATCTTAGGCGATAGGTTAAACAGGGAAGACGCATCCGGCTCTGAGCCAACTTCCCTATAGGCCGCGTAAATCCTTGCTATCTTGCTTGAAAAATCACACTTAAAATTAACAAGATTAATTGGACTCGACTTCGAGTCCTTCACTGTGTTGAGTGTGAACTCAGGGTTTGCTCTTGTTTTTTGTCTTCGTGTCTGTCCGTGTGTGTTATCCTGTGTAATTGCGCATTTTCTATCTCACTCTACTTACATCATTTCTTCTTCAAGATGTCGGGATATTGGTCCCCATACACCTCTGGTCATTCCTCCTCGACCATATACCGTTCATCTTCACCTTCTCCTTCTTCCATGTATCCTCTGCCATCCACGAGAGACCCTTACCCATGGTCGGTTCCACCTCAACCCAATGATGAAGTCAGAACTTCGACCGACTTCGCCACTTATTCGCATTTCTCACCTACTCCATATTCTAACACTCCTGATCCACTTCCATCTTGGACTGACTGTCCTTATTCTCGAGAGCTTGCAGGAATCAAAGAACCGAATGAAGAGCAAGCCACTGCTGAGACAGATGATTGGCAAAATTATATGCCCCCACATACTTCATTCTTACCTCAAGTAGGGACCATACAACAATTTACATATACACATCCCGACTTGACCTTAGGGCATAACTTGGTCGATCGAACAACCCGAATGGAGAGGCTTGTACATCATGATTTCCCAGACTTGATTGATTTTAGTGATCAAGCTCCCATTAACCAGCCTTCATTCGGAGAGACGATATATTCACAGGAGTGGACTCATGACCTAGACCTACCAGTCTCTTGTTCATTGACTCCATTATATGAGGCTCCGACCAATATCTTCCATTCGGATGGTCCATACTCGACCCAGAATTACATGCCAGAGTCTAGGTATGTTGAGTATGAAACCCAAATATCTCAGTAGTATCCTCCACTTGAGCAGAACTCTTCCATGATTTGTCATGAGAATTTTGTGGAGGATGACATCTCTAGACTTATTGAGAAAAATGAATCATTTGGTAACCAGTTGAGAGATGTCATGGGAATATTAAACTCAATTTCTGCCAGCCTGGGTATAAAAGTGAGATAAGACATGAGTAATTTTGAGGTTGAAAACAAAGCAAACATTAGGAAATCCACACATCATGTACAACTGGAGTCCATTCTATCTCCCTCTTCTACTAACCACTTACCCTCCAATCCAGAGTTTGATCATTCATCTACCAAAAACACCAAAAAATTAAAAAACCAAAAATCACATAAAAATAGAAAATGAAAAAGACTTGAAAAATTTGGATCCTACCCTAAGGGAAGCACTCGATGAAGAATTGATTTTCAAACTTCCCTTAATAAAGGCCATAGATCACTTCCCCGACCTCAAGAGATTTGTAAAGAGTAAAATGATGCCCAAGAGGTCGGAAAATAAGAGGACAAGGACTGAAAGACACATAATGTCTATGGCCACCTCCTTGGTGATGGTAAGAAAGACCAAGAGCCGTAGAGTGAGGCGGTTGCCTAGGGTGGAATGTGAAATCAAAGACACCATCTTTACCCATGCAAGAATCGATGATGACTCTCCGATAAATATCCTCTCGATCTCTGTGTTTGACAAACTCAAACTCAGGCCAATCAGAAAGTCGAGAGAGATCGTTCAGCTAGCTGATCGATCCATCAAACGGTCAAGAGGAAATATTTCAATCATCGTTACTTTCCAAGATGCTCTACTCAAGGTGGACTTCACGATCATTGATATCGAGCATCGAGGAGAGTTTACCCAGTCTCCGATTATTCTCGGGAAGCCGTTCTTAGCCTCAGCTAAGGCGATTATAGATTGCGAGACTCGGGAGATCGATTTTTCAGCATTGGGAGCACTCCGACCTCACCCATTCTTTGATACACTTTACTCTAAGGTGACCCGCACATCCGTTGACAGTCGTGACCATCAAGAGGTAAATAAGTCCCACCTCTCCGTTACATCTGAGAAACCGACTATTCAGATGACCGTTGGTTTTGAGACTCCCCACATCTTCCCTTCATCAACTGCTTGCACCGCCACCAGGACAACTTCTAAGGAGGACTCACAATCAGAAGCTATCATTAAGTCGGACATGACCTTTGTTGACTGCCTTGACCATTTTGATGATCCGACACAAGAGCCCAATAATGCCAAGCCAACTGAGACCACTAGCACCTTCCCGAGACATGTGCTGACCCTTCAGGAATATTACAATCTAGATGGTGACTCTTCTGATGAGGAACCCATAGTCAGCACCACATCACGTTCTGGACCGTCAAAGGAAACAACCAAGACTAAATTGACTCCACATCAAAACACGGTTGTTCCCTCTGCTAGTCGTCTATCTGGTAAGAGGAAGTCGAGAATTGATTCCTCGAGGTGTTCTCCCGAACCTCTCAAGGCGCGTTGCTCTCATTTCCCTCTCAATGATTCAGGTTCTAGAAAACCGACTAAGAGAATTGCCTTCAACACACTGGAGAAGGAATTTTCTGAGGAGTCCTCATCTGGTCCGAATAAGGTGATTTATATGAGTGAGCTCAGTTCGACTATTCTTAAGCCGTATCTAAGCAAGCAGCCATGTGTCGACCCTCGTTAGACGATCCCTACACCTCACTATTATTCATCTGAGGACGACTCCGACAGCGACATATATGTATATTATCTACCTCCTCGTGTCCGCAAGAAGTTTCATCACAAACCTTCTTAATCCTTGTATATTCTCACTCTTTCTTGTGTATATTTTGTTTACCTCCCTCTCCAATGATTCGAATCACTCGCCCCAGCTCCATATCGTTTCATTTTATGACTATACTTAGGATGACATGATCCTAAGTATAGGGAGGAGAGTGAGCTGCATCTATTCACTGTACATCCTCCAGATCACATCGGTCCTCATACTCACTCCTGTCTTATACTTAGGCTGACCAGAGCCTAAGTATAGGGGGACCGATGCCCGCTATGTATATATTCATCCCTTTCATCTCTTGCCCTCGTCTGGTCCATTTTTGATCTTCTTCTACACTTAGGCTGCCAAAGCCTAAGTATAGGGGGCGGAGCGACTTCTATACATTTTGTAATTTTAGCTCTCCTACGCTTAGCACGAGCTATGTCTTTTTCCTCACTTTTTGTGCTCTGAGGATATCGCACACGCTAAATATAGGGGGTGTATATATATTACATATATACTTTACCCATAGCTTGTACTTTCACGTATTTTCGCATATTTTTGTATATATTATACAATAAGTACGGGGTGGGTAAAAATTGAAAATTTTTTCGTATACTTGTATAATATGTATAAAACAAAATGTAAATAATACTCTTGTAAGATTTGTTGTAAAATAGGATGTATACCAAAAAAAACTGTGTACTATGTATATTATGTACAAATTGTGTAAATTAAAAATTGTTGTAAATAATAAAAATTATTGTATACAATAAGGCTTCTTATTTTACTCTTGCATATCATCCTTGCATTTCAAAAAAAAAGGTCTTGCATGTCATCTGCACCGCTCATATGCATATCTTGCATATGCAAGGTGAAAAGCTAGTGGGTTCTGAACCAAGTTATGAGTAGATATTGAGGATGGACTTGATTTGACCTTAATCCACCTAATTTCAGAGGAACCTTATAGGAACTGGAGTTAAGATTTCTCAGGTCAAGTGACCTAATTCTTTGAGTCCGCAAGTCTATGTTCGCATGTCATCTTGATTAGTCTAAGTAGAATATCTCGTACATACGCATGATTCTTATAGACAGTGACCTAACTTGGACAAGCACAATGCACGTAGCTCTTCATTGATGAGGTGGTGAGGAGGTAGAATCCTTTAGCTTGGAGTAGCACATGGGTGGAAACATCCGTCCTCCTCTAGGGAGGGTAGTGCATCTCAACCTAGTCTGGTAGTGTTGACGTCTAAGGACGGGACGCTGTGGGTTGCAATAATGCTTCAAAAGAGGGATAGTCTATTGGCTCAAGAGGAAAAACTCCTGATGTACATGCGACACCTTGTATGAGTTTGAAAATTTTTTTGCAAAAACTCCAAAAAAAATCAGACAGGTCCAAGTGAAAATAAAATACCTGTCGTAATCTGTATATTAGCAAAGAAAGGCAGCTGGATGACTTGGCTACACTGGTCAGGCATCCTGGGATAGGTAGCTACACTGGCTACCGTCCATTCTTTTCTCTACCCCCTCCTCTTGAGCTGGTCGCACTTGAACTTAGAAGGGAATACCCCGCTCCTCGAGGAAAGAGTTACTGGACCGAGTTATTGAGTTACCTTGTTAGAGGAGGCTGGTTCTGAGTCATTTCTGATGTGAAGAGTTACATTTCACTTACACAGTACAAGTAAGAATCATAGTCATCAGAAATTTGCGTTTGAAGATTTGTTCTGACCTGACTGTTGAGGCGTCTTGAATAGAAGACTTGTGGAACTTGAAGTCTGTTAGGTCTTAAGTTCAGGTCCCAATAAGGTTCCGCCACACAATTAATCCAAAGATCGAGTCAAGCTCCATTTTCAACTTTTGTTCATGACCTTGGTATTGAACCCAAAATCATTTCACTCTTGCATTTCATTTTAGTTGCTCGGGGACGAGCAAGGTTTACGTATAGGAGGTTGATGAATATGTGATTCATCACTCTAAAAGTTGAAAATAGAAGCTTGTTCCCGAGGAAATAGATGCATATTTCCCTTTATCTTGCACAATTAGCATTCGTACATACATTCATAAAATCTGCATTTTAGCATTCACATTTTTCATTAAATAAGAAGCCAAGATCACTTGTAAAATACCCACTCATAAAAATAACCTCTCCCTTATAATATGTACACCTGTAGTTAATAATATAAGGAAGAAAGCCAAGATCTCCTTTGCAAAAGCATCCACAACCCTTGGACCATAAAATGCCCATAATTCCCTCATACAACCTCCAAAATAGGTCTACTCACTTTTAGAATAATACACATTAAAAGACCTTTAAAATGAGACTGATTTCATCCAATTTGGAGCTCATATGAAAAAGTTGGGTTTTTGGGCCTCTATGTATACTATGTACACTATATTTGTGTATATTTGTATTTTTGTATCATATTTGACCTCATCTCCGTCTTTGGTCAACATAAAACTTGTAGATCTCATCAATATCTACAACTTTCATGATTTGAGTTTTTCCAAATTCGGCCTCCTTCTCTTTCTAAACTCACTTCTCTTCTCAACCAATCACAGCTGGCCACGTGGCGCCCTCTGGTTGCGCCACGCGGCCCGCTCCCCTTGCCCTAGCCACCCCTGCTCTCAGTCGTTGGATATTCTTCTGGATCCAAAGGCCATCTGATCTCCATGTGCGCCTTTTACTTCCACCATCTGATCATTTCCCCCTTTTCATCTGATCTGCCCATTAGCGCCTTCACCACAGTCCTCCACGTGGTGCACGTTGCGCCCTTCGATCACGCACTCAACCCTTCAATCGCAGCCGCTTATCCTGCCTCGCACCTCAGCCCTTCGATCGAAGCCCTAATCTCATCTCCACCGTTCGCCAGCGCTGCTTTTATAACACGATGCGTGGCGCAATCTCACCCCTCAGATCGCCTCGCCCCAGATCTAATCCTACCCGCTCCTTGACGTTTCGACCTAGGCCATTGGATCACAAGATCCAATGGCCACGACCTCGTCTTCCACCTCCGGCGCCCCTCTCTCCCACGATCTCAGCCTTGCACGAGGGGCTGCCCCTTTCTATTCTTGGCCGCACTCCAACCACCCTCGTCGACCGCCAACACCGCCACGACCTTCACCACTCTCCCCTCATCTTCGCCAGCTCCCTCATTCACCACTACTTCCACCAGAGACGCTCCACGACGACCACTAACCTCGCCTCATCACCAGCCCTGCCGACACCTCCATCCTATAAATCACTCGCCTCCGGCCACGTTCTTCCCTATCTGCCACTCCAGAGAGGTTCCTCAAGCTCAACTAGATCGATTGGTGACAGCAATCGTGCGTATCTTCGAGCGAAGACCAATTTCTTCTCCGGTGAGATCCACGATGCCACCGCCGTGTCGCAGCCTTCCTCCACGAAGCTGCTTGAGCTCGGAACCTTATCGACCCCTTGAGCGAAGACCTGGAGCTCCAATATGAGCTCCAATGTAACCCCCTCCATCTTCCTCTGATCTATTCTGATTTTTCTTTTGTTCTTCTCCGATTTTATTCGCACTCCATCTCCATCCTCTCGCTTCACTTTCACCTCGCCGAGCTCCGCGACGGAGCTCTGATCTTCACGGCATACTTCACACCCTCCGACGACGCACTCCATCCTCCATCGACTCCAGCTCCGCCACCTGGGCGGAGCACCATCGCCGGTTACCCCCATTCCCTCGCAGGCCTCGCCGTTCGCTCCCCACATCTCCACGAACACACCTGCGTGCTTAGGCTATCCCTAACTCCTGCAGGTACTCACTTCCTTCATCGGCCGGAAGCTCATCGAAGCTACCTTCAAGCTTCATCGCCGGCGAGATCCAGCACATCTCCACCGTTCCTGAAACCACCGGAGGCTTCGTCGCACCTCCGCGCGTCTTCCGAGATATCTCCGAGCCTCCAGAGAGCTTCACTGACGCCAAGAGGATCGGGCGGAGCAAAACCCACATCGCCGGAGCCCCGCCTTCCCCTCCGCAGGTGGCAGAGGGCTGTTGAAGATGAAGCTCCAGCCACCGTTCGATCATCTTGATCGAACGGTCAGCTTCACGCCACGTCGCACCATCACCGGAGCAGCCCAATACCGTTGGATCCACTTGTGATCTGACGATTATTGATCGTGCCACGTCGCCACCTCAGGAGAGAGACCACCACCATTGGATCGATCAAGGATCCAACGGTCTCTGATCACGCCACGCGTCAGCCATGACAGCCATTGGATCGACCTTGATCCAAAGGTCCCCATCACGCCACGTCGACGGGTCCGAGCCTCTTCCCCGACCTCTAGGCTCGGACCACCCGAAGCTACTCCGAGCCTCCAACCGAACCTCCAGAGGGCCCGAGCCTCGTCCCGAGCTGCCAACGCCACCCGAGCCTGGGTTGCCCCACATGAGGAGCACGTGCGGCCTGGGTAAATTACAGAGAAGCCCCTGGAAGTTTCAAAAATTGAAAATCGGTCCCTGTGAAGCGCCCCCACGTGAGCATCACGTGCGCAGTGGAGAATTTGCATTCCACCCCCCTACATTCTAGGTAATTGCATATAAGTCCCTAAAAGCATATTTATTTTTAAGCAATTTTAAATTTCTGTATTGCAGTTATACCCTTATCTTTGCACGCATATTTAGGTGTCCATTTTGCATCATTTTAAAATTCCAAAAATTGCATGTTGTAGTGTCTTGTCCTTTATCGTATGTGACACTTGGCACATTTTTGTGATATCAGTAGAATTTTTAATTGATTAATTGATACATTTCTGTGATATTTTGCCTAATTTCACCTTTTAATTAATAGTAAATTCACTGTCACTCCAAAAATTCCCAAAAATTCACATTAGCTCTAGGATAATTAACTTAACATTGCATAAAAATTTCATCTCATTTGCACACATTTTGAGGCCTAAATAAATTAATTGGTGATTTCCTTAATTCATTTTTAATAGGTTCATTTCACATTAAAATTAAGGTCTAATAATTTCCATGGATTCCTCATCATTAGATCTATCTAGGATAATTTTAGTTCCCCAAAATTTTGTGATTTGATATTTATTAAAATTAAATTAGTCAAAATCACCCTGCATTCATGTTTATTTCACAGTAAATTCATTTAGTGTCAGAAAATTTCAAAAATCAGGGTAGCTTAATTTCACCATGTTTCATCATCTGCCAATTTTCATCATTTTTGGACTCCATTTGAACATATTTTTGCTTTAACTATAAAATTGGCTTGATTTTGCATGAGTCTTGCATAGAAAATTGAAAAAGGACCAAAAAAATATTCCCCGAAAATCACCCACTGGAACTTTGCTGAAATTTCACCTAAGGAGACAGATGCCTCTCTGAGTTCGACCTTGGACTTCACCAAGTATAAAAAATTGCCGCTCGAAATTGACTTGATTAAATTAAAAGTGGTTTTTGATATTCCCTATCGTTATCCGACTGCAATGAACATTTATTATTAATTTAACATTAATTTTCTCGAATTAACAAGGGTAGCGGGAGCGATTTATCAGCTATCGTCGGAGCTTTGAGTATCGATCGGAGGCTGAATTCCTCCTCCATAGGAGACATCTATCGCCCCAAGCATCTCCGATGTACTCCTAGGTACTCTACCGCCTATCATCCTCTTCCTGTCGATTATTCATCATCATCTGCATATACATCTCCTTTCGATTCCATCATATTTGTCACGCCTCTTCCCTCCACCCTCCCCAACATCCTCAAATCGATCATTCGAGCTCCGCATCCATCTCCGGTATCCTACATCTTCCCCTTTATCTCTTTGACCCCCTTCACCTCCGACCTCGCTAGGGCTGGAGCATCGAGCTTTGAATCCCTCGCATCGACAGAGCTCCCTATTCTCCCCTTTCTCGTTGCCTTCATATGCTAACATCGGTCAGTAACTGGAGGAGCGGAGGGAGATCCAATTTCCTTCTTAGCCTCCGAGCACCACCCAATTGGACCCTGCTCGTTCTCAATGCCTTAGTCATCACCCAACCACCACGCACAGCTTGCCTATGTGTTGTCGCTCCTCCACCTACAACACCTACGCAACACCAACCTCGTGTTGTGTGATGGCCTTAGCACTTCCACCCATGCCTTCTCTTCCGTAGTCGCCACCTCCTCTGCCATTGTGTAGCTCCACCTTCTGCAGACCGCGGTATCCCTCCGCCATCGTGGAGTCCTTCCGTCCGTCACGTGTCGACCCTACACTGTTGCCCTTGGTCCTCCGCTCGCCTTGACTGCCACAAACTGTTAGATTGGGGAATCCAATGGCCTGTGAACCCGCATGACATCCCCCACCCGAGCCTTGGCCCCATTCTCGAGGCTCGAGTCGATCGAATCTTTGTTGAGCACCGCCTAGGCTAAGATGATGAGCCTCTGTATAGGGTGGTTAAACTACCCATCGTCCTCCACGTGGACCTGAACCGCTGCTTCTGCACCCGACCCTCACTACGCACGTGTAATGCATGTGCAGTAATAGAAAAATTGCACATGGACCCTGCTTCTTCCAAAAATAATATTTATACCCCCCTGCTTGGGTAATTTGCAGATGACTGTAGCTGAATCTTAAAAATTTCAGATAAGTCCCTTTAGGGACCAAATTGAGAAGAAAATCTTTTCTTTTATTACGTTTTAGCCCCTACAACTTCATTTGAGCATATCTTTCTCATACGAACTCTGATTATTACACATAATATCTTGTTTTGAAGCTTATTCCATGCTCTATCATATTATATATCTTATAGACATATAAGGCTTGATATTTATGAGTATTATTTGGAGATCTTTGTTGACATTTGCAAGCTAATTTATGACATTTTGTGTTGTATTTTCTTGACAAAATTGACGATCTATTTTGCAGGGATTCTATTGAAGATTTTGAGTTGATTAATTATCTATTGATAGTTTATTTTCGAGAAATGAATCTATGTAGGGGCAAGACTAAAAAGGAATTAATAAACTGCATAAATACTTTTGAGGAGATTTTCATCTACTCCTTTCATAATTATTTATTATTTAATTGAGGATTTAATCATTGTAGGGATGTATCGAGGAGAATTCAATTTAATTCTCGAGATTTTATCTCATCAAACTTTATTTATCTGAGAAATAAATCGAGAGAATTTTTGAGATCACCATCTCTATTTGAGGATTGTTTTTATTTCTTTTTTAATTGTATTATTTATTGATTAATATCCTTGTACTTAGCTTGAATTTGATTGGAAACTCATCTCATGAATCTCTTTCGATTTATGATATTTTTTGAGGATTTATTGATCAGTTTCATTGAGGATTTAAATCATATAAAATCACATAATCTGTGCTCATCCGCTCTGTTTATTTTTCTTTGCATTTTTGTCATCATATTTTCTCCTTATTTTATAATACAAGAATTAATAGAACATTTAATTAATTTTTTAATTCAATTTAAAACCGCACAACTAAAGACCATCGTCCCCTATGTTCGACCTTGGAAGACTTACCAAGTAAAAATTCTCCAGAACATTCTAATATTGTGATTTTAATTGATCGAATTTCGTCTCCTATACTACAATTTTCGATAATTAAAGAGGCGAAATCAGAGCTCATCAAATAGTGAGGTACATAAGTTTGCCAACCAAGCTTCTATATTGAGTTACATCTTCGAAGATGGGATAAGAGGACATGGGTTGTTTTTTTGGGTCTGCCGGAATACCCGGAGGTTTGCATCCAATAATCTGGCTTCAATAAGGACGTCCAAGCAATATTTTCTTTGAGAGAGATGAAGGCCTTCTGTAGTGCATAGTACTTTTATGCCTAAGAAATAGCATAATGGACCAAGGTCCTTAGTAACAAACACTTTTTGGAGAAAGGTCTTGATTTATAAAATTCCTTTATCATCATAACCTGTGACAACCATATCATCTACATAGACAAGATGCATAACGGTACCACTTGTTTGTCTTCTGACAAACACGGAATAGTCAGAGGTTGTTCTCTGAAAGCCAAAAGTGTTTATTTCTGCAGTGAGTGTGTCAAACCATGCCCTTGGGCTTTGTTTCAGGCCATATATTACCTTCCTAAGTCGACATACAAACTCCCCCTCAACTTCATACCCCGGATGCTGCAACATGTAAACCTCTTCATAAAGATCTCCGTATAGAAATACATTTTTCACATCTTGATGGATGATAGGTCATGCTTGCTAGTGTCTACTGAAAGGATAGTTCCGATAGATCCCAGTCGTGCAACTGGTGAGAATGTCTCAAAGTAATCTACACCATATGTCTGCATAAAGACTTTAGCCACAAGGCAAGCTTTCAATCTTTCAATTGACCCGTCCGATGTTTGTTTGGTCATGAAGACCCATCAACATACCACATGTCTAGTCCTTTTAGGGCATTGCACTAGATCCCATGTTCTTATGGAAGTAAGAGCCTCCATCTCTTCATTCATGGCATGGCACCAACCTGAATTTTACAAAGCACTATGGTGGTCTCTCAGAATAGAACTGGTCATGAGAGCATCTGCATATATTATGCTAGTGGTTGATAAACTAGTAGTAAAAGTGAAATGAGACGTGAGATGAAGTATACACCACCTCTTAGCTATGCGTAGAGCAATGGGAAGCTCCTCAAGATCATCCAGTACAACATTGGAGGGGATACTTGAAATAGGCACCTACATTAAAAACATAGGTACGAGAACATCTGGTGCTTGGGATTTTTGTTTTCTCTTATAGACAATGGGTGGAGGTGGGAGATCAGGAGGAATATCGGTAACGAGTTGTGTGAAGAAACTTGTCTGCTAAAAAAGGTTACATCTGCATATACATTATAGCGATGTCCGGTTGGATCATAACACTTGTAACCTTTTTGAGTAAGGGAATAATCAAGAAAAACACTTTTAATTGCACGATGAGAGAGTTTGTCAGTAGGGTGAAAGTTATGAACAAATGCAACACATCTAAAAATTCATAAGGGTAGTGGAAAAGACAACTCAATTGGGTAGAGCAGTGAGAATGGGGTGGATCCATTTAAGGATAAATATGGAACCCTGATGATAAGATGGACAACGCTCAAAACAACATCCTCCCAATAGATTTTGGGAACTTTCATTTGGGTGACGAGGGATTGGGCAATATTTAGCATGTATCTGAGTTTTCTTTCTATGAATCCATTTTGTTGTGAAGTGTAAGGACATGATGTTTGGTGAATGATGCCCTAGGATGTAAAGAAAGTGGCTAGATCATGTTGAGTAAATTCCAAAGCATTATCTGAGCTAAAGATTTGAATACCAGAGGAGAAATATTTTTGACATAACGGAAGAAATTCTTAATAATATTGTAAACCCTCGATCATTCTTTTAACAGATAGACCCAAGATGATTGATTGTAGTCAGCGATAAAAACAACAAAGTACTTATATCCACTCAGAGTACGGACCGGACAGAGTCTCCAAATATCACAATGGACTAATGAAAACGGAACTTCACTTTGAGATTCTGAACGAGTCAGGAAGGAAGCTCGATGATGTTTCCCGAACTGACACACCTCGCACTCAAAGGGCTTGAGCGTAGAGAGTTCGGGGAATGTTAAAGAGAGAGCTTTGGTAGATGGATAACCAAGGCGAAGATGCCAAAGAATAAAATTAGTAGATATAGATACAACGCTAACAAAAGCAGAATCAAAGGGGACATCAAGATAATATAGGTCGTTCTTCTCATATCCCCCACCAAAAATCTGTCTCGTCTGGTTGTCCTGAAAATAACAACAGAACTCATCAAATATCACACAACAGTTAAGTTCTTGGCATAACTTGTGAAAATATAAGAGATTAAGTGAAAAATTAGGAGCACAATGCACATCATCAGAGTTTTGAGGAAAACTCCACTCCCCACAGTAGTGATAGGGAAATGTGCTCCATTGGAAATCCTGGACAGTCCTTACAACGGAGGATGGGTGTGCATAGGTGAGAAGACTACCTTCTCCCATCATATGAGTAGAGGTACCGTAATCAATGATTCATGCAGGGCTGGATGCAGAGGAAACATTGGCAAGTGTACCTAAAGTAGTGGACAGACTCTTAGTCGAAGCATAGGTACTAGTGTTAATGGTAGAATTTTGTAGCAGCTGACGTAGACGAGCATATTCAGATACATTGAAGGATGTCTGGACTATCACCAAACAACTAATTTGGCGAGGTGTCTGCAATATCATTTGAGCCTTCATATGAGGTAGCCTCACATGCATTGTTGGCATTAGCAGGCATGTAAAACTTTGCCCAACATCATTCAGATGGATGATTCCAACGTCTGCAATGAGTGCTTGCTAGATAATGGGCGGTAGCAGGGTCTTGCCCGCGTCCGCGTCCGAAGTCACATCCTCATCTAGTCTCACGACCATGACTGTGTCCTCCCTGGTAGTTGGCTCGTCCTCTAGCAATATGTGCAGTAGTATCTGTGGATGGCTGAGGAGAGGGAGGATCAAGTTCCTGCAGTCATACATATATGATCTCAAGAGGGGATAGTGCAACAACAGTCAAAAATTGATCTTTCACGAACTTGTATCTCGAATGGAGTCCTGATAAGAAGCGATAGGCTTGCCATTCTTCTCATTATCCAATCTGTTTATCAAGGCTGGTGAGGAGTCTGTAGTACTCGACTAGGGATGTATCGCCCTGATTTGTTGACCAGATCCTTGTGTAGATGTCTGAGAGCCTAGACTTGGTTGTCTTTTGGGAGTAGGTATTCTCAAGGCTCTCCCACATCGCCTTTGCAGTCTCCTTGTAAAGAAGTTTGGTAACTATATTCATATCGACATTGTTGGTCATCCAAGTAATCACCTGACAGTTATCTATGTATCAGGTATCATAGTCCTTTTCCGTCTCCTTGGGCGGATCTTTAGTAAGAACATAGTTCTTTCACTGATCATCAATAAACACCTTGAAGGATCTAGACCATAAAACATACTTCTCGGAGACGTTGAGTTTGATAGAAGTTCATTGTACCATCACAGAAGAAGTAAGGTACATGGTATTGGGTTATACAGATGTCATGGTGGTCGCAAAGGTCAAGAAAAAGTGTTATAGATAGTTTGTGTAGTCTTAAGTGTCATGTAGTCCTAATAAGACATTGAATCAACAGCCTGACTGAAGCAGAAAGGGCGCATGACTGATGCGGTGTGGCATGGCTGAAGGCCATAGGCGAAACTGCCGGACCACAGGTGGTGGTGCGCTAGGCCGCGTGTGACAAGAGGTCGCTGGGGCGGCGTAAGTGCGGTGAGAAGGCTGCTAGGAGCGGCGCAGGAGCAGCTGTAGGTTGCTAGGGCACAGTACGCGACGGGAGGCTGCTTGGGCGGTGAAGCACGTGACATAAGGCCGTCGGCGAAGCCTTTTGAGCGATGCGTAGGGTGGAGCATGGGCCTTGACCCGGCCCAACCCGAGAAAGCCCCGCCCGGGCCCATCAATTTTTTGGGCATTGAGCCGGGTTGAGGCCCGAACTTTTTTATTAGATGAGGGCCCATGCCCGACCCAAAGCCCGCTGGGTTGGGCCCGGGTTCAGGTCGAGCTCGGCCCACTCTCATTTATCATGTAAAAAAATGAACCTCATCGCATTGATGTTATTTTTATTTGCTTGTAAATTACAATATGATATTGCGTTTCTAAAAATTTCGTACAGAGAAATCAATCACGTAATTTTATGAATCTTTCCGTATATGATATAGAAATTAAAAAAATGATACTATTGTTCTTCTAATGCCATATTGAGGTTTCAAATTACATCATAACATGACAACGATATAAATAAAATTATCTAAGATGGAAGACGATAGAATCCATGATATCTACAAAAAAAATTATATCAGTGCAAGAAAAACTAATGTATGTTGTAACATCTGTGATCCCTCCATCATTGTTGAACCTGAAACAAAAATATTTACCGGTCATATGTATTTTAATATTTATGAATGGAAAAGAATGTAAGTATGTGTAAAATAAATTTACCGTTACAACATCATTTAACACAGAGCTGATTTTGCATTTCTTATTATTCATCTGGATGATCATCTAAAATAAAAAAAATAAAAGTTTCATGGACAATATATAATATTTGTAAGTTAAGAATCGTTATGAACTAATAAAAGACTCGACATACCTGTAACGACCAAATACTCATTATCATTAGCTTCTTCTTTTGATGTTTCCGGACCCCACAACCAGTATTGAACACAAATCAAAGCTTCTACTGTGGATGGTTCCAATCGACTACGATAAGCATCTAATACTCGACCTCATGTGCTGAATGCAGACTCCGAAGCAACTGTAGACATTGGAATGGCCAAAAAATCACGGGCCAATCTGGAAAGTATTCGATATTTGCTAGAATTCGATTTCCACCAATGCAGAGTATCAAAGGAATCATTTTCCTCATCATAGAAATCTGCAGAGCTATCAACTAAATACATATCAATATCTGATTTTCCTATCTCCAAGCCCACCATCTCTTTCTTCTTCTTGCAAAATTCTGCATTAAAATCTTCTCTCCTCTTTTCAGTAGCGGATCCACCTATGTTGTCGTTAACCACAGTAGGCAACTGAGACTGTGTACTCTCTGCTGTCATTGTAGATTGAAATTGCATAGAGTATGCCTCATATATTTTGTACATGGATTTCTCAACTTCATTCATAAAATCATCAACCTCAGAGTCTGAGTAAACTTTCGCTAAGCAAAAACGAATATATTCAAACTTGTATCGAGGATCAAGAGAGACAACGATCACCAATGGTAAATTGCATCCGCATTCCTTCCAATACTTCTCGAACTTGACGCTCATTTTTGCTGCCATATTTCTTATAGAGAAGTCGTCACTTGCAAGTAAAATATTCAGCTCTCTTTTGACTTCAAAGATCTGATTAAAAAATAAATTGGAGGTGGAATAACGATGTCCGGAAAAAACTTTTGTTGCAGTATAAAATACCTCTAGAGCTTTACAAATATTATCTGCCTTCTTCCATTCTGCAATGCTCGGGACGTCAAACAAGTATGGATCACGTGACTTCATGCGAACAAAAACTTTCATATTGTTTAAGGCCGACTTTAGCATTAAAAAGGTAGAATTCCATCGTGTGCTTACGTGTAGAACTAGTTCCTTAGTCGTAGATACTCGTTCTTGTTTGGCTACCTCCTCAAACTCCTCTTTTCGACGATGTGAACATTTTACATACTTGACCACATTTCTGAATTTAGCGAAAATATCTTTAATTTCGATCAAACCATCTTGAACAACTAGGTTCAAAATATGTGCCCAACACCGTACATGAAAAACCTGTCCATAGAGAATAAGACTAGACTTAGGAGCAAAATGCTCAATCAAATTGCTTACTGCCACATCATTCGCAGATGCATTAGTGCATAATTTTTCAATGCCCCACTCAGATAATTGATGAATAATCATATCAGAAATATTATCTCCAGTGTACGGAGATGGAAGCACACAAAAACTCAAAAATTTTTCTTGAGAGTCCAATGCTCATCAATATAGTGGCCAATGATAGCAATATATCAAATCGTTTGGATTGATGTCCAGAGATCCGTTGTAATGCAAATTCTATGTGAGGATTTTCTAATCTCATCTTTCAATTTAACCTTCTTTGTATCATACATTTTAATGCAATCCCTTCTTACAGTAAATCGAGAAACATGCTTGAACATCGGTTGTAGATTTGTCAGGAAAACCTTCAAAGCATATTTCTCAAGTAAGCGGAATGGTAATTCATGTTTAATAAATAATCAAGTTAGGTCTTCCTGACTTCTATCCTGATCAAATTTCCAATTCCCAAGAGAGGTAGTTGCTTTTTCAAGTGTTGAAAATTGTAGGAGTTGTTGACCAGCATTTTTACTTTTTGTTGTGTATGCAATACTTATCGACATGTCTTTTTAGATGGTTAGTCCCGCCGTGTGTACCACATGACAGAATCTGATGACATTTTAAGCATTCACATCTATCTTCACCATTATCTGAAGACTCGATGATTTTAAAATTTTTCCAAACGTCTGATAAAAAACGCTTAGGTCGCTTGCGTCCTTTGCTGCCAATCTCAATGGGAGAGTCACAATTGTCACCGACATTATCATTATCGAGATCCATTACCTAACCATGATTGGATATCATAAATAACTAGTATAATCAGGAAACCATCAATTGATGACATACATATTTGCATCACCAAACAATAAGTTATAGGTTATCAAAATAATTATTTTCAATTAATATTTCTACTAATCATGATTCTAAGCACCCACGACACATGTATGAGAATGTAATTTACGAATGTACGGGGTTGATTATACATATATCATAAAGAAAATGTGTAAATAAGTATAGCAACCACACAAAAATTTAAGAATGCTATTGTCAAATCGACAATTTTTTGTGGGTGTTCAAATTTGATGAAGTAATATTTATCGAAAGACATATCGAAAACATATCCCTTATAAGATTTACTGATGGTGGTTGCCGGATCGAAGAGGGTCGCGTGGATGTATCACCGATTCAAGAGTCGACGATGAGGGTCACACCTTCGCTGGATGAGCCATCGACAAGATGATTAGACGTCGGGAGTGATGGCGGTCGAGAGAATGTGACGGGTATGTGGATGAGCCGTTGGTGGATAATTTTCAATTTAAAATTCAAATCATTCAAGTAATGAAGACAAATAGGGAAATATGAAAGGGAGGGGAATTACGGGTTGGAGTGATTTACGGGTAGGGGATGTGCCGTTGGGATAATTTTCAACTCAAAATTCAAATCATTCAAATGAAGACAAATATGGCAAATTTGAAAGGGGTTCACAGATTCATGGATTGAGAGATAACGGACGGATTCATGGATTGAGAGATAAGGGGATGCCGTTGGGAATTTTTTTAAATCAAATCATTCAAAACCCAAAAATCAAGCAAGTTTAAACTAATCCTTAAACCAATCCTTCCCTAAATCCATGGTTTTCAAATCAACGACGTATGGCATTCGTTGAACTCCATGGGATGCGGGCCGCACCGGGCCGTCGAGGCCCAACTCGGGTTCGGGCTGGGCTCGACCCATGTATAAAAATTAGATAGAATGAGAGCCTGGGCCCGGCCCTCATTTACCTCGGGTACGGGTCGGGTCCGGATTTTTTCGGGTCGGGTCAGGGTCGGGTCCGGGCCGGCCCGACCCAATGCTCCACCCTAGCGATGCGGCATGAGTGGTGCAGCAGTGGTGGGAGGCCGCTAGGGTGGTGCGCAGAAGAGGTGTGAGGCCGTTAGGGCGGCGAGGCATGCGGTAGGAGGCCGCTAGCGAAGTCGCTGGAGCGATGCGACCCATTAAGGCAGCGCATCACGCTATGGTGACCACTAGGGCGGCACGACACACAGCAGGAGGTCTCACGCGAGGTTGCTGGCGAGCAGTGCAGCTTTGCGAGGCTGTAGGGGGCCGTTGGTGGGCGGCACAAGACTGATGGACGGTGTGGGGCGGGCAGGAGGCACGGGGAGGGACTAGATCAGAGCACTGGTCTAGGACCATTGCTCAGATACCATGTTGAGAATGATAAAAGAATGAAAAAAGTTTACTTTATTCTAGAGGTCTAGGGATCCTTATATAGGACAAAACCCTATATGGCTCAAAAGAGATAAATACGTAAGTGCTCCTAGTGGGGTTACAATGATAAAATAAGGACCGGAAGTTTATATTACTGACAAATACTAAGTCGAAATTTCACACCAACAAAACTTATGGGATAAATATTTTATTACTATCTTTTATCACTGAAATTTACAATAAAAAATGATGGGTTTGATCATATTACAAACATAATATCAATGGTTATCGATTTTCATTCTTCTAAACTTGTATCAATCATTACCATTTTTCAAATAATTAGGGAAAATATAAAAAAATATATGGAAGATCATTGTCACATCAAATGATATGATAACAAACATATTATTTCTGAACAATCGCATAGTATAAAGGTTAACTTCGAAATAGACAATACTTATTATTAGATATTTAGCATCAAATGATATATGGTAACCTTCAAATCATCAATCACTATGGGTCTGTTTGGTTACTGGGAGCAACCTCTTGCGAATAGTGGTTGTTTGGATGGTTATGAGGGTTGGAATAAGGAATGCGATGTGATATCACATTTATTTGTGATATAATTCCAATTCAGGAATGCAGAAGGTAAAGCGGATTATCCTGATGTTCCGATAACCAAACGAACCCTATATATTGCGGTGGTTTCGCGTGCACTCAATTGAGGAGAGTTTTGAACACGTCGAATATATGCCATATTTGATTGAGATACCTGATAGAAACTTGGAATCAAGAATCGGAGATCTGTAGCATGTAACTTTTTGCCCTAAAAATAACATCAGAGGATCAAAATCCTAAATCCAAAGGAGACAGTATTTTGCAATGAAATGCCTACTGAAATATCCTCAAGTCAAAAATATATTCAAATAGTCAAATATCAGCTTGTTATGATGGAATGTCCATTGCTTCGTTAGTGTGCGCAATGGTCCCAACATGTTATATAAAATATTCACGTTTATGCAATGGAGATTATTATTTATCAGATATCTGTCGTCGTAAACTCGTGGTCCCTTGAATTATCGTGCACGGACTCTTAAACGGTCAAAGGTCTTGATCATACCACTAATTATTAATTTGTCCCAATCAGACGTAAGGCGATTTGAATGCATCTTTGTCGATTGATGGGCGTCAGAAAGATGCCAAAAGGTCTGCTATTTTGTTTTTCTAGTTATTTTAATTGTGATAAAAAATCCCGAGGCCGTTCGATAATCGGGTTACTTCGAGGTAACCCGATTTACCCCTTTCTATTCTTAAGTTGGAATTTCATGACAAATCATAGTAACATGACATTACATTCCTTATTCCAACCTTCTCTAACCCTTATAACCATTCCAAACAGCTACTATTCATACCAAGTTATCCCAACCCAACTCAACCCAGCCCAGTAACCAAACATACCCTTATGCCCCGTTTGTTATGCAGGAATAGAGGAGGGAATGGAATCACCATTACCATGTCGATTACATTACTGTGTTTGTTAGAAAATATTTAGGCAGGAATAACGATTACAAATGAATCTGGATTCCCTCATACGTGGGAATTGCCATTCCTAGGTACCCCCCTAGGAATTGGGATTCCATTCCTTAGAAATGCTAATGAATGCATTCTTCTTCAATACTTTTTAATTAATATATCATTATTACATATATATGGAACATGGATATGTGTGTTTCTTTTTTAGATTTTTTTTTGGACACCGATAGGGATATGATTTTTTTTGACATGGATATATGAACATTGACATAAATACAAATATGTGGATGCAAAGATCAGATAAGTTACAAATATATGCATATATGGATACTGACATGGATATAGGATTTTTTTGCAGATACGAAAATAGATACGGTTCATTTTTTTGGATACAGATACAAATATGATTACAAGATATTCCAGCGGATATGAATACATATATATTAAATATATCTATTATGTGGATAAAATATATTAGATGTTATTTTTTTGCAGATACGGATACAAACATAGATGTGTTATTTATTTAGTTTTTTCGGATATGGATATGCACAGGGATATGTGATTTTTTCTGATATGGATATGGATATGGATACGGATGTAATTTTCAATTTTTTCTACGATGTAGATATTGATTATATTCTATCGGATACATATATAGACATGGACATGGGTTTCAATTTTTTTGTGGCTACAGATATGGACATGGATGAGATTTTTTTGTGAAAACAAATATGGGCATGGAAATAGATTTTTGTTTTTTTAACTATTGATATGGATACGTATACTATCTTTTGTTTTTTTAGGATATGGAAAATAGTTACATTTTAGTGGATACATATAGGGACATGGATATGTGTTTTTTTTGCAAATACGAATACTCATAACATTTTCTATTTTTTTTGAATATGGATACATATGGTAATAAAATATTCTAGCGGTTACATATATGGATAATATCAAATATATCATTTGTATGGAAAAAATCAAAGTAGTTTCCATTTAAATTTGACTATCGATTCCTTATATGAAATATATAAATTATATGAAAAATAATTTGGAGGATACCTATAATTTTTTCTACTAAATGAAATATATCGAAGGAAGGTTATTTTCTTTGTATTAGTTCCCTTTCCAAACATAAGAAAGGATTGTGTCTCGTAATAGATGTTTCAATTCCTAACATGAACCAAACAATGGAATGGAAAAACTTATTCCTTTCCATTCCATTGTTAATTCCATTCTTGTCTTGATTCCATTCTATTGTAATTCCTTTCCAATGAAACAAACAGGGCCTTAGGGTAAACCAATGAAATAAGCAAGATAAAGCCCTATGCTCATCATTTAAAATGAGTAAAATACACAAAAATTTCTGAACTATACATCCGATTCCAATGTCATATCTGAACTTTAAAAAGGAAAGAATGTGGTACCTGATGAATCTCCATTTCATCACATTTATTTTATTATTTTAGCCTTAAAAACCCTACGTAAATGCATGTAAATAATATTATTTTCTACAAATTAACATTCATTATTTATCTTATTTATTGTATATAAAATATAGTTTTTAATGCTAGAATTAGAATAAAGAAAATAAAATAAAAAAGAATAAAATACCAAAAGTATTTTATGACCTTAAATCCTTAGACAAAGTTATGAATTGATTTGGTCGACAAGGAATAAAGTAGGGAGAGATAAGGGTCAATAAAATAATCAAAATCACATTTATTTACTCATTAATAATTAATTTTTCAAACCCATTTTATTTTCTATTATTTATTCATCAAATAAAGAAACTTTGTACAAGAAAGTTGTAGATAAAAATATATAGAAAAATACAAAATTTATTTCATACCAAATTAATGTAAATTATGCATTTTATACTCAGAATAGAAAACCAAAACTCAAACTTCTCATACACCTATCTTCCCAATAAAAACTCAAAATGAATCGAAATCACTTTAATTGTATATAACATTTAATTAGATATTTAACGAAGACGACTTCATTTAATTTAGAGTTAAGATGCAAAAGTTAAGATTTGGACCTCGATTATATGGTATACCTGAATAAAATCTTCATTTTATTTATTCTTTACTATTTATATAATTTAATATTTTTATAATTTTGTGAATATTATTTAAAGTATATGTACATATTTAGAATAACATAAAGTCATAAAGAAAATACAAAAAATACTCTATAGAATTAGATGAATATACAATACTTATACATGTACATATATATATATATATATTATATACCTCTATTTTATTTAAGTGTATAAAATACTTCCATAAAAATAAAATAAAAATATATTTATGTATATTTACATAATTTATAAATGTATAAATATGAAACTACAATAATAAAATAAAAAATAAGAATAAAATATACAAAACATAGGTCAATATACATATAAATATACTTGCAAAAAGATACTTGTAATAAAGTAATTGTATAAAAATAAATAAGAATCATATTAAAATACTTCATAAAATAATAAACATATTTTATTTTATAACCAAAATAATATTTTACTATTTTTAATTCATTTATTTTCGAATAAAGACCACTTTTTTTGTCCTGTAGCATCCTACATGGACTAATCAATTTCAAGGATTGTTGTCCCAAGTCAAATGTCCTTCCCCTCTTCTGACTGTGTTAGACATCTCGAGTGGCCCATTTTCTTCCCTTTTTCCACTTCCACTAGATCTTTTTCGCCCTCAATCCCTTTACAACTTATGCTCCTCGATCATCCTTGATTCTCGCCCAAACTCTGGATCCGTTGTACATAGCCCTAATCAGTCGCTAATCATATGTCAATAAGGGTCGGAAACCATTTTTATAAATAAATCCCTCTTCCTCTTTGCTCCTTTTGGTCCCTGTTTGATTCCTAAAACCCTCCACCCTCAGTCAAGAGTGTCACTAGGTGACATATAATGTACCCTTGAGGCTCTGGAGTTGCTTACGGAGGAGGAGAGGTGACCCACGACGGAGCTCCAGCCCATCCTGCTCCTTGGCTTATGGTCCAGTTTCGAGCTGCACAATTTTACATTTTCTAGGTAAAATTAGATGTAAGTTTTTATTTCATGCATTTTATTTCGTGCTTGAATTACTGTATTAGATTAGATTAGGGATTAGACCTCACCGGAGCTCTAGAGCTACGATCACTGTTCCACACTATTCTACACTGTCTCTGACCACCACTGCCACCTCACATCCTTCCCCTATCATTTCTCCGCATCCCTGACCATCCAACTGCCTTCGATCCCGTCTAGATCGAAGATTTTGATGCTCCTCCGCCACCCTTCACCTAAGCATCATCACCCCGCTCCATCTCATATCAATCCCACCAAATAAAAGTCCGAATACTGTCATACTTATTTTTCCATTCTTTCTAGCCCACTTACAAGTGTGGAAGACTTTGCCTGAGGGGTTTCAAGGGTCGAAGAACACCTCCAGGATTATCAAGGCTCCATGCCCCCTCCAACGGGGCTCAGACATTTTTGAAGCTTCGATTCGCTGTGAAAGAGCTCTCCGAGTATGTGGAGAAACTCAACATCAAAGAAGGCGTCTAGGGAGGAGAGGATTTGACGAATGAAGCTCGGAGACATGGACATTCTTCCCTGTTCTTCAAGCAAAGCGGTAGCCGTCAGATGGAGGAGGAGCCCTAGATTTGTTGCCAGTTATTGGATCTCGTGCTCATCGACCATCCTATCCATCCGAGGATCTAATATGGGACATCCACAATCTAATCATCATCACGCATCCTTAGCCGACCACATGTCTAAGTGAACCATCTGCAACCGTTGGATCACGTCATAGAGGGTAAATTGCAAATTAGCCCCTACCTTTTTATTTTATTTAATTAGTCCTATAAAATATTTTTAACATTTATTATTTTTGTAAATATTCCATAGTGACACTTGTACTTATTTGTTATTACAATCGAGTCCAGGCTAGCTCAGCTTATGTGTCATCCTACGCGAGCTGAGCAATTTACATATATGTCCTGATAGTTTTTGTAAATTATACATAGTCAATAGAATTTAAATACCAGTTGTATATTTTTGGGAATTTTACATATTCACCCTTGACTTATATTTTTATTGCAAATATGCCCTTGCTAGTATATGTATTTTTGTGTTTGTACTTATTTTATTAAAAATGGCATATGTGCTCTAAAAATTATGAAAAAAATAGAGCTAGATGTCTGCTAACATGTAATCTTACGTTATATTTTTTTATTTTGCATGTTAGATACTTTACCTATTTATTAAAAATCTAAAGAGCACTTTTTTGCCCTTGTTAGACTTAAAAATTCCCAACAATATATAAAACCATTTTGAAAAGTTCCAAAAAATATATGTTGTGTATTTTTTATTTTTTATCTCTAGACCAAAAATATCTAAAAATAGAAAAATAAAATGACAAAAAATTAAAAAGCTCTAAATTTTTGTAAAAAATATGAAAAAAATCATCAAAAAATCCAAAAATATGTATTTCTATTTCTAAATTTTTTATATATTATTATCTACATATTAAATATGATTTAGATAATTTTAGGCTTTATTTACTATTTATAATCTTCAAAGCAATTCAGTTTATTTAATTAATTCATGTTTTGGGATATTTTTATTTCAAGAATCCATAAAAATTATCAGAAATTCCCCAAAAATTGAAAAATAGTAGAAAAAACCCCAAATCATTTTATTTCCTATATTTTAAATATTTTTAATATCATACATATTTATATTGCATTGTATTATATATATAGTTCTATATAAGCCTATAATATATATACTCACATTTAAAAGAAAAAGGAAATTAAAAAATCAAAAAATATAAAAAGAAAATAAAAATTATAAATTAAAAACATAAAAAAAATAAATAACATATATGAAAAATATAAAAATTAAAACCCATACAGAAAGAGAATAAATACAGTAGAAAAGGATAAATTTTGTGCATTATTGCCAATCTACAGTTTGCTCCTTGTGTTCGACCTCTACACATGCTTACACACTATACATACTTGTTGTAGAGTTATAGTAAATTTTAACTCCATATTTTTGCTTTACATTGCTCTATTCATTTGTGGGTTAATTATTGATTGACTCGAGATTTCGTGAGTGGTCACCTCAGCGACTCTTTTGTCTTTGCTTTTCCGTGAGGATAATTATTAGATCCTCACATGGTTCATCAGTACTCAATGTTTAATATTTGTCTCAATGTCATTTTGAATTGTTGTGATTTGAGGCTAGAAAGATAAACGAACAACCGATTTCAATAATAAAGCACTACATTTAGATAAATATTAAAGATTGAGTATCACATTGCTATCTTTTTAAGTTCATGTCTGACATTGAAATCGGGCATATAATTTAGGGACATTTTTGTATAGTTTAGGGGCTTCATTTGGGTATCTTTGTCTCACGGTGGCTTTCACGAGAGTGGATTGGTTCGATGAAGAGATGTGTGACAATGATGTCTTGCTCGCTTTTAGTGAATGACCGGAGGAAGGGAGGTTTCTTCAAGACTCAATGGGGAGTGCGATAAGGATGTCCCTTGGCACCCCTGCCTTTTGTCCCAGTGGTCGATTCTCTTTCCAAAATGGTGTCTAATGCAGAGGGTGGTGGATTCTGCAGGGACTATCACCTCGACAGCTTGTCAATTCCTATTTTGCAATATGTAGATGACACCATGTTCTTTGTGGAGGGTGGAGAACATTAAGCTGCGGTGACTGTTGTTGTGCTTGATCTTTTTGGGATGGTATATGGTCTCATGATAAATGGGGACATGTTGACTTTTATCCCTTTTAGCATGGAGGAGGTAGAGGCTGAGGCTTTTCAAGTTCTATTGAGGTCACCACCGGGAATACTCCTAATGAGCGGGCTAATAGCTCGGGTTAAGTAAACAAATAATCAAGGGTCATTGCGACCCGAAACGCCAAGCTCAGTCAATCAAGAAAAATAAACCACTCAATCAAATCAACAATCAAGCATAAATGTAAGCGGTTCACTATGTATTTACCTAGTATAGCAACAAGGGTCGAACACAAGGAGCACGAGAAAATCTATGAAGGAGTCAAATCTTAGAAACCAAACAACATATTTTTGGTGGTTTTTAATTTTTGCAAATTTTGTATTTTTTAATAAGGAAGAAAAATCAACAATTAAGAAAACTAAGCGATGCGACAACCTTTTTGGATGTTTCTTTAATGATAAAAATGCTTAGAAAATTAAGATAAAAATCTTTTTTCGTTTTTAAGGTTTTGAATTTTTTGGTAATGTTTTGGAGTTTTGAAAATGTTTTTATAATTTTATAAAAATCAAACAGTGAATAAAAGGACAAACAATGTGCAACCAAAATTAAATTTTAAATTAAATATAACTAAAATGCCCTAAAATTATGAGAGCAACTTTTGACAAAATAGATATAAAAACCTACAAACATGAACTGAAATGAGTTTTTTTATTTTCTTGAATTTTATATGATTTTTATAAGTTTTTAGGTCTTTTCAATTTTTAGGGTTTTATAAGGGATTTTCAACAAAAATGCTATTGTAGATAAAACACACAAAAACATACTAACATAATTTTTTGTAGAATTTCAAGGTAATTTTAAGGGTATAATTACAAATATCACAAACATGTCATTCAATTTATAACATCTAAAAAGCTTAGGGCATACAGTGCAAATAAACCTCAAAATCACGTATATGTCCACGTGCTACACATAGAGGGGGACTAAAATGCAAACATCCAAAAATATGAGGTCCAAGCTATAAAATATTTGAACTACAACATTTATTTAATGGACTAAGATGGAATAACAAAATAAATGGGATAAAGAGTGCAATATACCATAAGGCATATGCGTCACACATGAGGCTCTAATCATTTCCTCAAAAGCCGATCTAACAGATCTGATCTGTCAGCTACATGCAGGTCAGATGCTCCCGAGGGTCTGATCCAACATCCCCAAAAGTTGCTCTATCGAATGGACATGATGGGATCTGACAGAGGTGTGATCATCCGACGGCTACTGGAGGGTCTGGAAGAACGATCCCTGGGCGAACTTCAATCAGCCAATGGGGACGAGCCACTGCTCTGATCAAGTCACAAAAGGGTTGTATAGTATCACGAGGGTGCTCTGCTTTCGATGGATGGCTTCTATGGAGGTGACAGTGGTCGGATGGGTACGATGGTGAAGCTCTTCCTGGAGCTACTCCGCCTTAGCAGCTGAAGGTCCAAAATGTTCCCCGACGTGCTTGTAGCCCTGCAAAGGGAAGAGAGGACTCGGGGCTATGCTCTGACCCTGGTTATTGCTTCAAACGACAAGGGAAGTGGCGGTGGGTGGTTGCCGACCTTCAACGAAGGCGTAAGAGGGAGGTCTAAGCCTAATCTTGACCCGATGGTCGAGTCTCAGGGTGGTTGGGTTGTGTGAGAAGGTGCAGAGTGAGATCTGTCATAGATCGAAGTAGGTAGATGTAGGGAAAGGGGCTCCGATCAGTTTGTCGGAGCAAGTGAACGTCGGCGGAGGTGGAATGAAAGGACGAGTCGAAAGGATGAATACGAAGGAAATAAGCGATACCTGAAGCTACTGATGTGCTCAGCAAAGTCAGGCGAAGGCAAACGTCGGGGTAATGGCCTCGACCATGTTGCAATGGACAGGGAGGCTGCTCGCGGTGGAGTTCCGGCCACGAAGGACGAGGTGCGTCGCTGGTGCACCAAACCAAGCTCCAAAGGGCGCTCTAGACAACTGTCACTCAGCTCGAGGTGGCTAAGGGTCGAGATGGGGGTGACGAATGAGCTGCGGTGCTTGGAGGCACAAGAGATGGTTTTATAGGATGCTCTAGGGGCTGGAAGGATCGAGAGCAAGCACGCAACCCTAAGAAGATCCGCACCTTCCTAGGGATCCGTGAGGATCACAGATCTTAGGAGAGTGCTCGGGAAAAGAATCAGAGCACGAGGTGGCCCGAATCGAGTGGGAAAATAGGGATAAAATTGTCCTACTAATGTGAGTTGGGTTTGACCCCATTGGAAGGGTGATTTGACTAGGGTCAACAAAGCTAGCGTGGACCAATCGAGATTTTTTTTACAAAATAATTAAAAATTCGATAAAAATTGGTAATGAATTGAAAATAAAAAAGTATATAAAATAAAAAATGTTTATTATTTTTCCAATTATTTTTATGTGATTTTAATTATTTTTATGAAAAATAAATTAATGTATATACAATATATAGTATTATATACATGCATGATATACCTATGTATTATGTACAAGTATTTTTATTTTATTATTTCTACACAAATACCTTATTTTATATTTTATTTATTTAAAATATATTTTTACAAGTATAAATTAATTTTTATTTTATTTTTATAAATTAATAAGGGCATATAATAAATAGGGGATATAATATATACACATGTCTTTTATACTATGAATGGAGGATTGCATTTTTATTTTTATTTATTTTTCTAATTTTTATTCTATTTTATATTATTTCTAGAAATAATACAAGGGCCACATAATAATAATTTTATTTTATTCTGTCAAAAAATAAATAGGTACAAATAGAAGTAGTATACAAAACACATAGTGAACCCTATCTCTCTCTACTTATTTTTTTACAATCAGGTCAAGGTGTTACCTTCTCTTGGGGTTTGGGTCACTCTGCATTTATTCTAAATACATCATTCATTTTCTTTTCCTTTATTCTTTTATTTTTGCCAAAAATGCATTTAAATATGCAATGTTAACACAAGCATTCATTGTGCTAAGTTATTGTATTTACATATATTCTTCACATGATGTTTTGCCAAGAAAAAGAGATAAAATAAAATAATAAAGAGTGAGAATCATGGATACATCAACTCCCTATCAATTACTTGGGGTTTCCCTTTGCTTGTGGATCTATGCGCTAGGAAGATTGGATACCGTGGTGGAGAGGATGGAGCGTAAGCTGTCTGTCAGGAGGGCCAACTGCTTGTCGCATGGCAGTTGCCTTGTTCTTTTGAAGGTGGTCTTGTCTACGATACCAACCATCTTTCTATCTTCTAGGTTGCTCCTTACATGCATGTGTCACAGACTCGAGACCTGATGAGACGTTTTTCTATACTAGTTTCGATTCTGACCAGGGTTTTGCACTAGTCAGTTGATGAATCTCAGATACATCATATCAAAATCCATTTATTATTCTCCAAAATTAACAAATCAATAAAAACCACAATTAATTTATTAATATTAACTTTTATTAACTCTGTATATATTCTGTGTAAAACTAACACTAAAAACTAACTATATATATATTTTATATTTATTACTAACATTTTCTTTATTTCCTCTTTTATTAAAAATCCCAAAAAAATAGATAAATATTTTATGTATTTATTTTGGTCTTAAAAAGAAACTAAAAATACAAAAAACATAAAGCAATTAAAATCAGTATTTTTATCTATTAAAAATACTTATTTCTTTGTATAAATGATTTCTTTTGACTTTTTTGTTCAACATGAACTTTCATGTTTTGACCTTTTTGTAGTTAAGCTTCTAATTATTTTTTCCTGATTTTCTTTGTTTTCCTAATTTCTAATTTTCCTATTGGACAACATGGATCCCTCTGATCAAGCCATGTGGCCTGGCTCTTTTATAAGACCTGCCCTCATTCGATTATCTATCATGCCTTGATCAGAGCCTTCCATTCCCCCTCACTTCATAATTGTCATATGAGATCTCTTGATCTCATCGCCTCCACTCGCTCGTGCCCTCATCACAGTTGTTGGATCACATGATCCAATGGTTGTTGTATGATCTCCTTCCTCCACCTCCTCCTCTCCATATTAGTTACGTTCACGACCTCGTTGCCCCCTTCCTATTCTATTGCTGCCTCCTGACCTTCTCTCCACCTCTTCTCATTATCATCATGTAGACCTTTCACCCATGATCTTCACGTAACCTTCATTACCATCCACCATCACTCCTACTCCTGGCTTCGACCGTTTGAAAACCCATCTTTCTATCGCCTATAATCAACCCCTCCATCAAACCTCACTGCCATCTCCTCATCTCCTTCGCTCGCCGTTACCCTCTAATCTTATAATCCTAATCCCTCGCCTCCTCTTGAACCCATATGCCACTTCAGAGATAAAACCATAAGCCCTTACACTCCGCCTTGGTGACAACAAGGCTCAACTATAGGTTGAGCAACGATAGAGTGACCTTTGGTGAGATCCAGCCCACCCCGCACACTGTCGTGAGCTTCCAATCTCACGTGAGCTTGTGTTCACTAAACTTTGAGCGAAGACCCCATCAGGAGCTTCGGATCCTCTTCCCAGGCGATTCACCCATATCTTTATCTAGGCACCCTCCTCTTCTCGTGTTTCTCTGATATTTCACATGCATATCACCGTACCTGTGGACCTCTTGAAGGCCTACAAACCTCCACCGAACATTACTCATCCTCTCTCACCATCACGAGTCTTCTCACCCTTCTCCGTGATCCTATAATCAACTCTTCTTCCTCCAACCTTGCAAAGGTTGGACCCCACTAAGACTCTCCTCCTCCACCTCGACAGAGTCTTACCTTTGCTAATCCCTTAACAAACACTTATTTAAAAGAATACATGAATAATAGAGAAAGAAAGGAAAAATAAAGAAATTAGGACAATATTGATTATTAACCTTATCTTCATAAAGTTGTAGTATGGAGCTCTGTTAGACCTTTGGATTATTAGTGTGACGGGACCTTAATGGGAAATGGATTAAAAACCTAACAACCTTCAAGTTCCACAAGACTCCTATTCAGGTCGCCTCAACAATCAGGTCAGAACAAGTCTACATACACAAATTATTATGACTATTAATCTTTACTTGTACGGTGTAAGTGAAATATATCTCCCCATCTCAAAAGTAGCAAATAAACCTCTCTCAACAAGGTAACTCTAGTCCCCCGATCTAGCAACTCTTTCCTCGAGGAGTGGGGATATTCCCTTCTAAGTTCAAGTACGACCAACTCAAGAAGAGGCAATGGAGAAAAGAATGGACAGTAATAGGGACGAAGTCAGAAAATTCTTCTTGGGGGGGCTAAATTATTTAGATGAAGGGGGTAAATTATTTATCTAATTTATCTTGTCATTTTAATGGTTAATATTTCGACAGGGGTTGCTCTATTGTAATGTGAGCTATAAATGAGATGTTGTAACTATTTTGTTCAAATTTGTTTCTTAAAATCCAACCTATAGATAGAATCTTCGAATAATGTTATACATATCCTCCGATTTTCGCTCAAATCCACGATCATTTGCTACTTTATATTAATGGTAAAGAGTATGGTTATCTTTTAAATGGGATTTAAGTTGCTTAAATATTTCTTGGACTTTTATCCACTAAGATAAAATAGAAAATGACATCGGATTTGAGAGAAATTTGGAGGATATGTAGAACATTGACAAAAGTTTTAATTTATGAGGTTGAGTGTATGGAAACGAATTCAATCTAAAAGGCGAACTTCCAATAATTTTGTAATTGATTGAAACTAATATTGAGAAGGTATTTTTTACAAAAAAATACCCATCTAAACTTATAATCGGACATAAATAATATCTATAAACATCGTAGTGACAAAAAGATCCATGCAAAACTCTTCATGTAACGAAATACACATTTATTAATGTGATATTAAGTAATTCCATTGGGAAAAACGAGGTTGCTTCCTGGGGGTAGCTAACTTAGCTTTCTTCGTCTTCATTTTCCCCATATTTTTTATTTTTTTGAAAAATAAAATCGTGAAAATTCATCACTAGCTATATCTCTATATTATGTCATTTAAGTTGTGAGAAATAGAGACTTCTATGGCCTCCATCCAGACAATCATTTTTTATGGTCGTAGGATTTTTTAAATCGATCATGTTTGGAAGGAGGCCGTAGGAGTTTCTGTTTCTCACGAAACTTGAATAGCATAATAGAGGGACATAGTAATGAATTTACATGATTTTATTTTCTAAAAAAATAAAAAAATATATGGGGAAATTGAGGTGGGGGAGCTAAGTTAGCTGCCCATGGGGGCAACCCCATTTTACCCAATTCCATTAGATTTAATATGTTCAAACAAATGACATTATACAATACCTTTTACTTATAAGGATGCAAACAAATGTAGATATGTGTACCAATCCCTTATCATATTTGTTTTATATATTTTGACATGTGTACATTTATATGCATACTATTTTAAAATCGACGCAGATAAAAATAGAATTACAAACATGTGGATACAAATATGTATATGTCCCCATATATGTATATATTAGAACAATATGTAACCATATCTATTTTAAGATCCTAAAAAATGAAAGAGGTATCCAAATCCATATCCGTATATGCAAAGGAAAAAAATCATTATCTATACCATATATGTTAAAATAAAAACTATATATTCGTGACGGTTTATAAAGAGGTACAATGATGAACATATACGGTTGTATCAATATCCGATTATGCACATCATGTAATGTTAACAACTAATTATTTTAATTAGATCATATTTATATGGGTAAAATGGAGCTGCCCCCTTGGGTTAGCTAACTTGGCTCCCCCGTGCCATTTCGTCTATTTTTTTGAAAATTTCTTCTGTGGATTTTCATCAATATACCCTTTTATTATGTTATTCAAATTTCACGCGAAATTGAGATTCCTACGACGTCCATCCAGAAGGGTCGTTTTTACTAATTCTGTCACCGTTAAAAAATGATTGTCTGGATGGAGGTCGTAGGAATCTCTATTTCGCACGAAGTTTGAATAGCATAATATAGTGATATAGTGATGAATATTCACGGAAGAAATTTCAAAAAAAAAGGTGAAATGGCGCAGGGGGAGCCAAGTTAGCTCCCCTGAGGGGTAGCCCAATTGGGCTCTCTCTCTCTCTCTCTGTGTGTGTGTTTGTGTGTCTGTGCGTGTGTGAGTGAGTTTAATGGGGCAACCAACATGGTTGCCCTACGCTGTTTTCGTCGTTTTTTTATTTTTTTTTTAAAAATCGCCCTGTATATTCATCCATATATCCCTCCTATATGTCATTCGAATTTCGTCAGAAACAAAGACTCCTACAACCTTCATCGAGATGGTGTCGATTTAAAAAATCATGTTACCGTTAAAAAATGACTGTCTGGATGGATCCCGTAGGAGGCTCTGTTCCTGACGAAATTCAAATGGCATATAGGAGGGATATAGGGATCAATATACATGGCGATATTTTCCAAAAAAAAATAAAAAAGCGCCAAAAATGGTACGGGGGCAGCCCCATTAATCTCTCTCTCTCTATATATATATATTGATTTTTTTTGTTGAGATATGGGGGGCTATTATACATAACATGTAAATTTTAGTTATTAAATCATGTATTTAGATTATATATTACACTATATATTAAACATATATATGGAGTTTGGTTGAGAGCTTGGGGGGCTAAGCCCCCACCTACCCCCCTCTCCCTCCGTCACTGGACAGTAACCAGTGCAGCTACATATCCTTGGATCCATAACCAGTGTAGCCAAGTCATACTGCTGCAAGCTTACAAAAATTTTACTTTGAAGCTCTTCTTTTTTTATACTTGCACATACACTATGGCATAACATTTTACTTTTCAATCAGGCCTGTCCACTTTTTGAGATTCTACATTTTTTTTATTTTCTAAATATATACAAGGTGCAACATGTACATAAGTAATTTTTCCTCTTGAGATAGTAGACTATCCCTCTTTTTAAGCATTATTGCAATCCCACATCATCCTGTCTTTAGACCTCAATTCTACTAGATCAGGTTGAGATTCACTACCCTCCCTAGAGGAAGATAGATATTTCCACTAGTTGTTTCATACCCGTGTTCTACCCCAAGCAAAAAATTCTACCTTCTTCATGCTTCCTCCATGAAGAGCTACGTATAGAGTGCATGTCCAAGATAATCCATGGTCTAGAAGAATTGTGCATGTGTTGTTAAATATTCTACTTAGACTAATCAAGATGACATGTGAACATAGTCTTATGGACTAAAAGAATTAAGTCGCAAGCACATGAAAAGTCTTAATTCCACTTCTTATAAAGTTCCTCTGAAATAAGCATATTAAGGTCCAACTAGGCTCCATTCTTCAATTATATTCCCGAATTAGTTTAAATGTAAATATTATCCTAAAAAATGTACATGCAAATGCAAGAAATATATACAAAGCAAAATATATTTTTAGAGTATTTTTTAAGAAAAAAAGGGTTAGTATAATATATACAATTTTATACATCGATTATACAACATTTTTATAAGAGGATTTTTTAATTTTTTATGTTATATTTTTATTTTATTACTATTTTTATTTATTTTTATTTTTTATATTTTTAAGATGGAAGGTGACCAAAATCTATACACACACATGGATTTTACGCATTTATATACATATCCCAATAATATACAAAATAATAACATTTTTATGGCCATATAGAAGTATGAGTTATGACTAAAGTATATGTACAATATATATGAGACACCCTATACTTTGCTCGAACTATCTCATCATAGTGATGAAAAAGCTCTAAAGGATGGCATAACTCATGCTTAGTGTAGAAAAGTGAAAAGAACACTATACAATAATGACTCAAATAATGAATAGAAGTTGGTGATCCCCACTATACTTAGGATTAACTAATCCTAAGTATATAAGACTATAAAAAATGGAAAAATTGAGGAAAAGAATTTATGGACTCAACGGCTCGTCTTGCCCCCTATACTTAGGGTAGAGTATCCCTAATTATAGAATATAAACAAGTTGGGTAACAAGTGAAAGATCAGAAGAAATAAAAGAAAAACACACAAAAGACGGAATGAACAACATCACTCTCCCTATGCTTTGGGTAGAGTATCCCTAAGTACAAGCAACAACAAGAGTGATGAATAGGACGAATATGAACAAATCGAATCATTCACCCCCCTATATTTAGGATAGAGTACATCCTAAGTATAACATACATATATAGACAAGAGGTGAACGATAACACGGAAGAAGGAAAGAGAAAATCAAGACGAAACAAATATATACAAGGTAGATATTGTTGAGGTGCCTCTCAACAAGCGCTAGAGTTTACGCTCCTAGTTGGGCGCAAAGTCTAGGACAACGAAGTATCAAGGTTCAGGACAACGTCTGTAATGTGGATACTGTACTATTGCTATTGTCTTGATGTGAGAACTACAACATGGTCGACAGTGTGAACGGTGATATCCAGGTAAGCAATCATGTAGGTTTTTGCTACCATGTTAATAGAAGAGAAAGTCAAGTCAGGCATCAATAGCACAAATGAGATCTTCGGCTCAAGGTCCTAATGGAGTGAATGTGTGGATCCAAAAAATGAAATGTGGAGAAAGAAGGATCCGTCATGGAATCCTCCATGTCAATCATCGTCCCAAAAATATTTGGAAGGTCAAGATCAAGAGACTCAATAAGATAGAAGATGTTTGATGCATGTAATGGAGAGATATCAGGTATAACATTGAATAACTCAAGGATTTTCTCATCCTTGCGTAGGTCATCACAGAGAGAAGAAAGATCAAGCTAGAAAATCAGAAGACTCGATCTCGTGATCCGACAGATCAGATGCACAACCAAGGAGTAAAGTCGAGTATAGAGAACACATCACCTATAGATAACCCTCAGGGAGGTGGGGAAAATCAGGCCAATTCGAGGGAGAGAACTAATGATCATATTTAAATAATGAGCACTCTCTCTCTATATCTCGATGTCATAGAAAAGTCATCCAATGCAAGGTTTTAAAACCGAATCAGACATCAAACCATGCAAGCATCAGTTTTTGGTTTTTATGGTCGGACCAATGAGAATGACCAGTCGAACTGGTGATGCCGTCAACAGTTTAGAAAAATCGGAAAAGACCAAACCATTGTACTATTGGTTTGGTTCGTATGGTTTAACCGGGTCGAACCAAGTTAGACTGGTAGTATCATGCAAATAATATGAAAAATACTACATCTTATCTTTAAAGGATCTATATACTCGTGTCCTTCCTATTTTTCCAATAACACTTATACTCCTTTTTTTACAATTGTGCACCCATCTGTATTTTTACAAAATGGATAGTAGTAATATTTTATTAGTACAAGGGTGCTCCTATATTATACCAATATAAAAATAATATTATAAATTTTTTAAAGAATATAAGAGCACAAGAAACATTGCTAAATGCTACGGTATAAATTTTATTAGAAAAACTCAAAAGGGCATAATAAACATATTTTGTAAAATTTATGTGTGTGATGTATAAAATTAACAATTTTAAAACTATCTAAACATTAGTTAATAGTAAGTGTTTTTAATTTATTACATCTCATAGTATAACTATGACATATTCTTCCTTTATTGTTGTTGGAAGTAGATAAATGTGTGTAATATGTGAGACGAGAGGCAATGCTTATATGGCAGGAAGTGAGAGTAATAATGGGTCATTGATACATATGGAAGGAGAAGAGATAAAGGAGTACTATATTATGGGTTAGAAGGAGACTAGGTATGAATAATTTTTAAAATTTCACATTTTATTAGATTATCAAAATTTATTTTCTGTCAAAAATGAGTGGTTGAACCGGTGGTTTGGTTGACTAGTTTTGACTGGTTTTTAGTTTCTAAATAAAAATTGGATGGTTGGATCGTTTTTATTCTAATTCTTGTTTTAACCGGTCCAGTTAGTTCGGTTTTTAAAACCTTGGTCCAATGGATCTGGAGATGCAAGCTTATAGAAATCTAGATCAAGATCAAAGCGATCATTGTTCTGCAAATTGAAGAGATATGAGTTGCAACCAAAGGACTAATGCATTTTAAAGGTAGAGATTTTGGGGCTCCCATCATGATGAGTAATTAAATCAGATTAGGGTGGGAGGGATGGATTAAGGGAAATGTAACTTCTAATGATCTAAATAGAAAAGATCATAACTAACTCAACACCAAGCACAAAACAAGCACAATGCACAACCCCAATTCAACAACTCAACGCAAGGTGAGGATGCGAAGGTTCGGTGTATCTTGTCAATTTTAGAGTTAGGTGATCAAACACAAAGTTGTACAAACACGTAGGAAGGCCTGGGATTGTGGCACTAATCCTTAGTGTGTATGTGACAAATAAAAATGCGAATACAATGAGGGGATTGCTCTCCCAAGATAACGATATGAGTCAATTACGTTTAATTTTAGTGGTCCACTTGATATTAACGGTCCCAATTTTTAAAATTTTAATTTTCACTTTTTTTTTTATATTTTTTAATAAAAACACATGTAATGTATTTTTTCGATTTCCTTTATTCATATATCCACAAAACAAAGGGAGGAAAATGAAAAATGCTGATGCATGAGAAAATGTGAGATGCGAATGCTAGAGATAGAGGTGCGTACCTGATTCCAACACTCTACATGCAATATGTTCCACACATAAAAATAAAACTAAACTATATGCAAATGTAACTGAGAACCATCCTAACCAGTAACTTCTATTTGGGAAGAACCAAGTTATTATTTGCCTAAGTCCCAGCGACCTATAGGAACATATATTCTTTTAGAGTTTTGGACCTAATAACTACTTGGCTCACCCAAATAAAACCTAAGACTAGGGGCTTCACTCACAGAAAACAAACTAAAATAAAGTCAGAAAACATAAATCCACTAGAAAAAAATAAAAAAAAGCGATAATAACAACGAGAAAACAAGGGTGAGGTCCCCCAAGTGCATAGATAATTGACGAAACATACCCTGAATAAAAGTGTCCAAATATCTTTAAGATATTTACAAATTAATTACAAGAATTTTTTTGGAAGAATAAATTCTATGCTAAAAGTGCCTGCTGTTCAACAAGCTTCTGCCCTCCTCGGTGCTCTCTCCTACCGGTCAGTAAATAATGTCTGGCCTCCACTTCGCTCGGACGCTTCGACTCTCTTTAGATCGCCTCCTTCGCTCCGTGGACCCTCACAATAAAGAGGAAAGAAAGAATGTACAAGATATACATGTATAAAAAATTTGAGCAAGAAAAAAATGAATTTGAATATACACAATGAATATGAATAATGAAAAAATGTAGAAAAGTATAAACATAAATTTACAATCAAGAATAGTAGGCCAAATGAAAAACCAAACTACCCTCGTCGTGCCTCCTCGACAACGTTACCATTTTGTTGGAGCTCTCTTCTCAGGTTTTTATTTGGTGTATTATGAACAACTGTCGTTGTAACTCAATCAAGAGTCAAACAAAAATTTTATTTACTTCTCGAGCTAAAATAAATACAAAATGTAGCAAGAGAAAATTGCTATTTAATTTAATGTATAACAAACATGATTGAACTCAAGGAGGCTACAAATCCTGAGAGTTATTCTAATAAATTGAAAAATCAATAAAAAGAATAAGCGGTCTCAATGTACACTATGCTTGGTTTTTTAATCTATTATTTAATTTTTAATTTTATAATTTTTATATTTTCTGGTTTTTAATTTTACACATCTTTATTTTTTAATAAAATAAGTTCCAAAGAAAATTTATATACAAAAATCAAGGAGGTCTATTTTTTGATTTTTAAAATAAAGTAAAAACAATCAAAAAGGTTAAAATAAAATGTTTTTGTGTTTGATACTTTTTCTAATATTTTTGGTAATTTTGAAAAGATTTGTCAAGTTTTTATGATTTTATAAAAATCCAAAATTGAAAATAATGCTACGCATTGAAAAAGAAGTGATATTTACAATTTAAAAATGTTAAATAAACTAAAAAATAACTGAATTTATTTGTTATAAAAACTACAAGAAATTATCTACAAACATGAAGTGAAATCACACTTTTTGGAATTTTATACAATTTTCTATGATTTTTATAAGATTTTTGATAGTTTAAAAAATTTTAAATTTTTAAAAATAATTAATATGTGAAATTTACATAGAAAATAAATACATAATATTAAAAATATTATAATTTTTGGAATTGTTGATGAAATATTCAATTTTTTTATTAATTTTCCAATTTCAAACATTGAAAAATTCTATGTTTTTGGGTTTTTAGTAATGTTAAATAAAAATATTAGAGGCTATAAAAAATGACACTATGAAAAGACATGTAACATGAGTAACCTGATTTTTCTAGCTTTTATTGACTAATAAAAGCATTCATTTTTATGATAAGAACAAGCAAAATAAAGTCAGGAATATAGGGACTGAAATGCAATTATTAATAGTTTTTGCATAAAAAATTAACAAGAAATAAAATGTGAGGGAAATTTCACAAATTACCAAGTAAAGCGTGAACAACATTGCTAGTCTTTAAAGGGGACTTTATTGCAATATTCTGAAAATCTGGTAGGCAAAGTTGCAATTCACCTAAAAAACTCAGGTTAAATGGGGCTCTTACATTTTTACCTTTTCTTCTTGCCCAAGACAAATATTGCCGGGGGGGGGGGGGGGGGGCTTCTTCTTCGTTCCCAAGCAAGGGGGGCAGTTACGATAGATGGGGCTCTAGCGGTGGTGCAACCTTCTTCGGCTCAAGGCCAGGCGATAAATCTCATTGGCGAAGCTCTGACGCAGGCAATGATTGGGTGGAGATGCCGTATTTCGAGGTTGGTCGTGAGCTCCTGCAGTGATGTTGGATGGTGATCTACAGGTGCACAGTTCGAGGTCATGCGGTGGCTTCAGCGACGGGTGGTGACGATGCGGATCGTGCGATGAAGGTTCGAGATGAGGGGGTGCTCCGTTTAAGCTATGGGAGGTGGATGATTGGTGATTCTGGAGGATCTCCAAGCTCTTGGCAGAGATGCTGCGTGGTGAGCTCCTGAGTTCGCATGAAGAGGGCGGAACGACAGTGGATGGTTGATGAATCTCCATTTCGTCACCTTTATTCTATCATTTTGGCCTTAAAAACCTTAGTAAATGCGCGTAAATACCCTTAATTCATGCATTTTAGCATTCTTGCATTCTTGTGTAAATAGTGTATAAAATACTATTTTTAATGCTAAAATTATTGAATAAAGAAAATAAAATAAAAAGAATAAAATATCATAGATATTTCATGACTCTAATAGGCATCTTGATGATTAGGTCAACACAGAATAAAGTAGGGGGAGACAAGGGTCCAAAATACAAATAAAAATCATTTTATTTATTAATTATTCCTTCATTTTTGGGACCTATATTTAGTTCCACTTTTTATACCTCAATAAAAAAAATTTGAACATGTAAGTTGTAGATAATTAAATATAGAAAAATAAACGCTCAAAATAATATACAGTGTATAAATTACAATCTAAATAAGAATCCAAAATCCCAACTTCCTATACCCATATCTCTCAACTGAAACTCAAAATATATTAAAATCATCAATTAATTATATATAAGTTTTAATAATCTATTTAATGAAGGTGGTTTCATTTTTTGGAGTTAAGGTGTGAATGTTAGGTTTTGGACCCCTATTGTACAGTAGACCCGATTAAAATATTCAATTCATTTATTATTCCTTATTGTTATAAGTTTACAATTTTGTAAATATTATTTATAATATATACATATTAAAACATGAACAAAACAATTAAGAAAACATTAAAATATAATAAAATATTAAAATCCGTAGATGAATTATTTACAATCATACCTATACAATTAATACACATATTTAAACAAAAGTATATATTATATCGGGAAAATATAATAAAAATATATTAAAGTACCTAAAAATAATTTATAAATATATAAAATAGAAAAACGAAATTTAAAAAATTAAATATACAAAATAAAAATAAAATACAAAAATATATAAATGAATATACCTATAATGTACCCCTAAAAAGTAAATTGTAATTACAAAACTCTAAAAAATAAATAACAATCATAATAAAATACTTTATAAAATAATAAATATTTTTTATAACCTAAAATTAATAAATTCATTTATTCTTTTTGATTTATTTTTCTAATATTTTCCAGGGTTTTCCTAGTTGATCCACGTCGACCCACCAGGTGCCGCGGAGAGTTGACTACGGGTCAACTCTCAGACCTGCATGTTGCTCTTGTCAGAACTGCATTTTGACCCTATTTCTCACACTTTCCCACATCAATTCGAGCCTCTTCGTGGATATATTCCTTATGCACTTTTGTGCCTCGGTCACTAGTGATGCACACCCATGTCTCTCCAAGGGATGTGGATCACTGCTCCGCCCGATTTCCCTCGATCTTCCACCTCGCTTCACCTCTGGTATAAATTATCACCTTCGGCCTAGGTTTGAGGTTTGATCCCTCTTTCACCTCCTAGCCTCAGATTCGAGCCGTGAAGGACAACCCCGGTGACAACATGAGGTGACCCAAGCACTTGGCCTAGAGATCAACATAGAATAGAGGTCCGATCCGTTGCTCGTCATCATACTCTACCATAGCTCTAGCAGGGGCTCTTCGCACTGGTAAGCTTCTCTCTCTTTCTCTCTCCCTTTCTGTAATTTTTAAGATAAAAATACCCTTAGGAAACGATTCCTGCATTTATTTTCCGCTTTTAATGCTCGATTTAGCTTAAATCCCCACATGCGTAGTTCGTCGGAGCTGAACTCCGACGAACCAGTTCTGTCATCTCTGCATGTTTTTCGACTCGAATCCACTTCCATTTGCTTTCACTTCATCTTCTCATACTCCTTCGCATCTCCGCCCCTGTTCTTACACGGAACAAGCAATCCGCGTCTCGTCCTTCACCGCTCGCCGGAGGGACTCTACCTGACTCCCCACGCCTCATTCCATCACTTGGAGGGTTGAGGTAGTTTTCCCTCGACCCTTTAACCCTTTTTGTGCAGGCCTTTAGAGCGCCCAAGACCAGCTGGAGCGATTTTGAATGTGGTCGGACATACCTGGAGCTCTCTAGCTTCCCCGACGTCGTGGGAGAGATCTGGTAACCTTCTGATAATTCGAGTTCTATGAGGGTCTAAAGTTATCCACACAAGGCAGGACAACGATGTCGTTGAGGCGACCGCTCACGAAACCCGGTCGATCAACAATTAACCCACAATAAATGATCAAGCAATGGAAATAAATGGGGTGTTAAAATTTATTATAACTATACAAAAAGGATGTGTTTACGTGTAAGTATATAGAGTGTCGAACACATGAAACAAGCATTATAGATCAAGCAGTGAATGTACAAAAGTGACTGTAAAGTATTTGTTTATAAGTGTGCTCATTTTTTGTGTGTTTTTAATTTTTTAAATTTTTCAATTTTTGATTTTATATTTGCCAATTTTAATTTTTAATTTTCTTATTTTATATTTTCTTTTGATATTTTATATTTTTATATTTTCTTTTTCTTTTAATATATATAAGGCTATATGTAGAATATATATATACAATATAGGTTGTAATAGATATAATTGTTAATAAAAATAATGAAAAATAATAAATTGAAATATTTTTGGGTTTTTGATAATTTTTTTCTAATTTTGTGTTTTTAAGAAATTTTGCTAATTTTTATATATTTTTAAATAAAAATACCTGAAATCATGGTTAAAATAAATAACCAAAGTTAAATTGGAGATTAAAATTTAAAACACTGTCAAAAATTATCCAAAGTAAAATTAATATATAGATAATAATATAAATAAAATTCAAAGACATAAAATACATTTTTGGGATTTTTAAGGTTTTTTTATATTTTTATAAAGGTTTTAAAGGTTTTTCAATTTTTACGAGTTTTCTTTTATATCTTTTAGCGATTTTTGATTTGAAGTTGTAAAACAAGTAAATAAATAGAAAAAAAATATTTTTTTGGATTATTTCAAATTTTATAATTTTTATGTATTTTCTTCTACAAACATGGATAAAAGGCATGTTTTTAATTTTTTATAAATAATAAAAAGCATCAAAATGCAATATATATATATATATATATATATATATGAAAGATCAATGCAACTGGAATCTATGTCTATTTTTTGGGATTTTTTTAGTTATATAGATGTATGAAATAAATACAAGAAATAAAGAGAAACCACACTACTAGCAAGGGCATAATAGTAAATAGCAGAAAGCTCAGGGGCCAAAGTGCAATTATTTACAAATAGTTTGAACGTGCATAAAAAGTTATAGTATCAATTACAAAATCCACAACCTGCGAGGGCTTCTATGCAAAAACGCCAACCCTACGTGCACAGGCACGCGGGCCATGCTGATGAGGACCTATTCATAATTATAAAAATCTTTGAGGGCTTGTTTGCAATTACACCTAGAGTATTACACTTAATAAGTCAAAAACTCGATTAAACAATAAATATCAAAACCTGCGAGGGTCTGGTTGTAAATATCTCAAGTTCTGTCGGCTGAGCTGGACTTGACTAATATGAAAGAATAATAAATATAGGGGCACGGATGCAAATATTACAAAATATCAACAACAAATGAAAGTTTGGAGTTCAAATTTTAAATACAAAAAGCGAGAGGGTGAAATTGCAAAATACTCATGCTTCAGTGGAGACAGACGGCCAGATGATGTTCACTAACACCACACATCGCCTCCTTGTGCGTCGATGCCGATTCACAGCGGATGGCTAGGATTAAATACTAGCGACTGATCGAGCAGCTGATAGGAATCGCATCAGACGACTGTTGTAGACCTAGGCGGCAGAGCTCGATCCGACGGTGGAGAGGCGATAGGGAAGAACAAGGAAGAAGGCTGGCGAAGGCAACCTTCCCCGCCCCCGATATCCCTCCTCCAACGCTTTGTGAAGCTCCAAAAATGTTGCGAACGTTCCTGCAGGTCTTCTCCAGATGCTGGAAGGCTCAAAATGCTCCGACGATAGCTAGATCGTCCACAAGAGGCTGACGGAGCAGTGGAGCTCCAGGGGCCTCCGATGAATCACAAAATCACCTCCAGGAATATGTGATGACTCCTGGACATGGAAGAGAAGTTAAGAGTCGCGGGCAAATTTCCGTGACCCTCTCATAGGCGAAGAAGGCAGAAAACAATGTAGATGGTCGAGATGGAAGCTCACAGAAGCAAAGCTCCAGCAAACAATGGGCAAAGGCAGTCGATCAGCTAAAAATGAGGAAGAAGATGTGTGAATAAACCTAGGACTATGGTTATGCTAGAAAAGACAAGAAAAAATGAAAGTAGGCCTCACTTGGTTGGAGCTAAGGAAGTGAATACCTCAACAATGGATCTTCACTAGAGGTGGTGGAGCCGGCCACTCAACGTCGTAGGAGCACTCCTCGATCTGCTGGATGGGACCTTTCACATCCTCGGTCTGGAACAAGGCGAGAGAGGGTCCTGGGTTGTTCAAAATGGGGTTCAAAACTTGGAGGGAAAAGAATGGGGGGTTTTTTGTACAAGATGGGTGATGGGCTCTAAAGAACGAGGCGAATCAAGCGAATCGAAGCTCCATTCCCCAATGTAAACATAGGGCATGTATCATCAATCTATGGTGAGAAAAAGTTCTGAAGGAATCCAAGCCATTAGGTGAAAGGATAAACCTAGAAAAATCCGAGAAGAAGAGTCCAAACACATTTCTGACAAGGTGCAATCCTCGGTCAGAGAGTTGACCGAGGTCAACCAATGGGAGGCTTTGGACCAACCAGAAAAATCCCTAGAAAAAAGATTTAAAAATCGATTTAACATAATAAATGATTTTATTACTTTTAGGTTATAAAATGAAAAATATTTATTTTTTTGAATTATTTTAGTATGATTTTTATTTATTTTTCGAGGTTTGTAATTACAAGTTCCTTTTTGAGAGCTATATAGGTATATTCATATATGTTTTTATGTATTTTTTTATTTTTTAATTTTGATTTTATTAATTTAATTTATTATTTTGTAAATTTATAACTTAATTTTATACACTTAAATGTATTTTTATTTTATTTTTCTAATATAATATATTTAATTAAATAAATAGAAGCATTATTTATATATATATATGATTATAGGTATTTTAGATATGTATTTTATACAAGTATTTTATTTAATGCTTTCTTGATGTTTTATTCCAATTTTAATGTGCACATCTATTATAAATAATATTTTGAAAAATTATAAAATATAAAATTATAAAAATAATCAAAAATAAATAAAATAAATATTTTAATTGGTATAACTATACAATAGGGGTCCAAAACTTAACTTTCATACCGTAACTCCAAAAAGTATGAAACCACATTCATTAAATAGATTATTAAAAGTTATATATAATTAAATGTGATTTTGGAAATTTATTCTAAGTATAACTTTTTACTTGTATATTATTTTTGTATGAAATAAATTTTGTATATTTCTATATTTTATTATCTACAACATTTATATTCAAAGTTTATTTTATTGAGGTATAAAAAGTGGAACTAAAAATAGGTCCCAAAAATGAATAAAAATGAATTAAATAAATGGGATTTTATTGGATTTTTAGCCCTTATCTCCCCCAGCATTTTTTCTTCTCGCCCTAGTCATCGAGATGCCTAGGTCTCAAGGTTTGGGGTCATAAAATATCTTTAATATTCTATTCTTTTTCTCTTTTCTCTTTATTCTATAATTTTGGCTTTAAAAACCGTATTTTATACACTATTTACACAAGGATGCAAGAATGCTAAAATGCCTAAATTAAGGGTATTTACACACATTTACTAGGTTTTTTAAGGCTAATATGATAGAATAAAGATGATGATATGGATATTCATCACATTCCAAGCATCTTGATGCTTCCAACACATAGAGAGCCCCTGCAGGAATGACTTGGGCCATTTTGAAGCTTCAGATCAGGTCGGAGGAGGGTGATCTGGACGGGGAAGGCTCACATCGACGTGAGTTCCTCCCTGTTAATCGTCATCTTCCCTCCACTGACAGATAGGCCCCATTCTTTGTGGAGTTACATCCTCCGTTAGATCGCATCTCGCCTCGACTGTTGATTCTCCGATGAAGATCTAATCTAGACCATCCATCGTTGATGCATCATCGTGCCTTGAGGACAGGACACGTGGCAAGTGATTCCACATCCGTTATTTGTTCCAATGCTGTTCTGGGTATTTTACGACTCTCACTCAGACATTTTTTGTATTTAATATTCGATCTTCAATCATTCATATGCAGGTTTATAAGTTTTGTAATATTTGCGTTCAAACCCTCGTACTTCTATTAAGTCCAAGTCCATGTCATCCGACAAAATCTGTGAAATTTATAATGAAACCCTCACATATATAGTTTATTAGCATTAGTTAGATTTTTTGAACATTAAGTTGTAACATTTTGGCGAAATTGCACTGTGGACTCTGATCTTTCTGCTATTACATAATGCCCTTGCTAATAGTGTAGTTTCCTTTTGTTGTCTCTATTTATTTAAAATATCAATTAAACTCAAAAAAATCCCGAAAAATACATGTACACTCCTATTACATTATACTTGCACACACATTTTTAGTTTGGCAATTAGGATCTTAATATTTATTAAAAATAAAAAACAGCCCATTTTATCCCTTTTTGCACTAGAAATTACATAAAATCTATAAAAACATTTCAAAAATTCCACCCAAAATACATTTTATCTATTCATGCGTTTTTAACTTCAAACCAAAAATCAAAAAAATAAAATAAAAATAAAAATAAAAGAAAATGCAAAAGACTAAAAAAACCCTAAAAACCTTTATAAAAATATAGAAAATTCTCAAAAATTGCAAAAAATATTTTTTTTCTATTCTATATTTTTTATATTATTGATAATATATTAAAATTAATTTGTAGAATTTTTGATACTGTTTGATATTTTTTAATCTCCATTTTAATTTCATCTAAGTTATAAACTCTGATTTAGGATATTTTTGACTTTAAAAATATATAAAAATTAGAAAAATTACTGAAAATAATAAAATAGTAAGAAATTATTTTAAAGCCTAAAATATTTTATTTTCTTATTTTTGATGATTTCTATTAATGCTAATATCTATTATAACATATATTGTATATATACCCTATATATGGCTTTATTTATATGTATTAACGGAAAAATGAGATAAAATAATAAAATAAAAAAGAAAATACAAAATTTTAAAATTTAAAATAAAACTATAAAAATAAGAAACAAAAAATAAAAAAATAAAAAAATTAAAAACCCACAAAAATTTTTGCAACATCGACTAAGTAATTGAGTGATAATTTGAGCTTTGATTTCATATCTTCCCTGTTGTACTCCCTTTCTTCGTGAGTTCTACCCCTACTTGCTTGCCATTATACATTCTTAGTCAGATACAATAAAATTTAACTCATGCTTTTAATTGTTCAATTATCTGCGGGGGTTAGTTTTTGAAACAACGAGAGGATTGGAGTAGTCGCCTCAGCAACAGTGAGCCTGAATTGTCAGGCCATTATTTAGAGACTCCGTTATAAGGGAGCATCGACTTATAGAGCAGATTTTGTCTCCATTACTTTCTTAGCCATTTTTGATTATCTCTTTTTGCTTGATTATTAATTTTGAACTGTCTGACATCTATTTTCTTGTCTTCTTGTGAGGGACCAATGACCGAGGAGGATCGCTTAGTTGATTCTATGCAACCATGGGAAATAGAGTTGGCTATTCTACCCTAGCCGATAGAAGAGAGAAGGAGGATCTTGAGAGAGAGAGAGAGACAAGGGATAATTTACGATTTTTACTCTTGCTGAGAGAGATATTTACTGTGATTATTAATTTGTACTAATATAGGTACTTTGGGCTTTAGACACTCGGGCCCAATTTCCAAGTGTTTGTTCACTTAAGGACTCACCACAGTTTTTCGAGCTTTTATCGCATTATTTTCCTTTGTTTCTCACGATTTGAGATTTTTGCCTTTTTTTCTATTTGTTTTTTGGAATGAGCCCTTAGTTTTTAGGCTTGCTTGATCATGTAGCCTAAGGCCAAACACCGAATTACTTTACATGCACCTATAGTCTTCACATTTGGACTTAGAATTAATTAATTGCTCAACACTTAGTCTCAAAACCACGCGCCGTGAGAGCACTCCATACATCGCTTGCAGGACCCACTGTTGTGGGCACTTAGGAGGCTCTAAGATCGGACTTTAGGTTTCATTCTCCGTGTTTAGCATTTGGTTCTTCACACTAGTAACTGCCTGCTTAGGACGATTTCCGTGTGCATATCGACATATGGTATAGGTTTACAAATTCATGTTTTGCATCGCACATGGAGAGAGTTGGGAAGCACTGTAAGTCTTCTAACTGAGCATTCATTATTTTGGCACTACAATGAGATTTCCATCTTAGTGTCGCCTTGCATTGCTTTTCAGCTATCTCCCTCTATTTTTGGATCAAATAGGAATAAAAGAAAATACAAAAATTTTAGGCACTTATATTGAATCTACTCAAAGCAAGTGATAATACAAAAAATTTAAAAAATGGACTGCTAAAAATACTTGACCTAAATAAAATTGATTAATTGGACTCATTGCCTTGTGTGAGAAAAGCCCTCATTTACTTTCAGGTTGCATTGGAAGGTCTCCTTTCCTGTGAGAAACCAGCTTCAAAAATATTAGTGCCCAAAATCCAGTGTGGCTGCCTTGTGTATCGCCTGGATTTCCGAAGTATTGGCGCTTCTATCGTACGTAGACGAGTAGGGCTTGGTAACTAATGATGCTCTTTGTTGTGTAGAGCATAGACCTTGTATAAAGTATTGGGCATAGGCCACACCTTAACGGGGGCGTTTGTCTCATCGTCTTGCGTCCGAGTAGGTTCGTGCACGCTCACAGGTGATTCCGTTGCGAGCGAGATCTGAAGTATTGGTTTCATCTATCGACTTCCTCCCTCTATTTCTTTGCCTGAGTAGAATCCAGGAAGGGTTACAAGGACCTTAAAAAGTGCATACTACAGGTTATAAAGGAGGAGGCCAAGTATGAGATATTTTTCCAGCAGCACTCTCCCTCCAATAGTCGTAGCACTCTAAGGACTCATTCAAGATAAATTACCAAAAAATCAAATCTAAAACTCATAAAGAGAATTTTCGAACCTTCATGGCTTCACGGGTCAAGTTGGTGAACCCATTTGCTTTGTGTTTGGTTGATTATCTCTATTACGGCCAAGATCAAAAACATCGTGCCCTCGTACAATTTTGCCTCCTTCCTATTTAACCCTTGCTCATTGTGAGCCATTCTGCTATTTTGCACTCCTTTTGTTTCTCTTTAAACTCTATATCTTTCATCCACATCGATCTTCTCTTGATCTTCGATATGTTGATGAATGGGCAGTTTAGTTGAGACTCTATTGACATCCACATCGGTTTCATATGCTCTCCTTCTCTAATAATTTAGGGCGATTCCCGAGAACCTGATTTGAACTCCGTGAACCGATCTCCAAACTCCCCTTCTTCTTCAATAAATCGAGATAACTATTGTCCCGAACTATGCCATTTTGTATGGCCATTGAAAAACAACAAGACGAGAGCCGCTAAATAATGGTTTGACAAATCAGACTCACTGTCGCTGAGGCGACTACTCAAGCCTTCACGTTGATCAACAATTAACCCAAACAATTAATTATGCAATCAAGAGCAAGGATCAAAATTTATTATACCCTACTAAGAATGTCTAGTGGCAAGCAAGTATCGGTCGAACACAGGAAACAAGGGTATAGAGCTAGCTAACAGAAGTAGAACAAGATCTAGTAACCACTTAGCCAAATTAGCAAATTTTTGTGGGTTTTTGATTTTTAAATTTTTTTGTTTGAATTTTGATTTTATATTTATATTTTATATTTCCTTTTTTAATTATAGAATATATATACAAAGTAAGTAAAGAAGAGGAACAAAGGAAAATTCAGGAATTGAAATGTTTTTGGGCTTTTTATATCTTTATAATGTTTTTGTGATCTTTCTAGATTTTTCCTAATTTTTTTGGTATTTTTAAAGTCAAAAATACTGAAAATAATGAATAAATTGCAAAGCTGAAACTAAAATGGAGAAATAAAATATCAAACAGTAACAAAAATTCTCCAAATTAATTTTCAATTATAGATAATAAAATAAAGAAAATTTAAACACAAAGATTATATTTTTAGGATTTTTTATGGATTTTTAATATTTTTATAAAGGTTTTTAGGGTTTTGTAATTTTTCGGATTTTTATTTTTTATTTTTTAGTGATTTTTGACCTAAAATTAAAAGATACTAAAAGACACGAGATATATTTTTTTGGAAATTTTCTGAGATGGTTTTATAATTTTTATGGATTTTATAATGCAAATAGTGCTGAAAATGAGTGTTTTTGAATTTTTATAAATATTAAAATGCAATAATTATGCAAAATAAAAATATGCCGTGATACTACTATGCAATAGGAGCTTAAGTTGATTTTTGTGGATTTTTTTAGAGATTTATAGATGCATGCAATAAATAAAAGAAATATAAATAAAAATCATGCTGGCAAGGACATAAATGCAAATATTAAAAGTTACAGGGCAAGCATTGCAATTTCACCAAAAAGTCACGCGCAAAGCACATGTTTTGCTGTTCGCTGGGGTATATTTGAAAATAACAAAAACCGGCATGATAAGAGTGCAAATAACCCAAAGATATATTATAAACGTACGCACATGGGTATACATGTAAATACAGAAACAATCAAGGTCCTTAGTGCAAATGTCCAAAATCACGTGTCCCCGTCACGTGAGGTGATGTGGACAGGGACTAAAGTGCAAATAACATAAGTTCAGGGGCCTAGTCGCAATTACTACAAATATTTTGAACTGCAAATTAAAACTTGTAAACTAAAGCATAAATACAAAAATTCTTGGGTTGAAGGTGTAAAATACCCAAGGTAGCGTAGGGGTGGACGACTGGGATGCGTCCACTTGACACGTGGCGTACGCTGGACGCACGATGACAGTTGGCAGCGGACGGCGAAGATTAGATCGTCGAGGGCGATCCAACGGTGAAGGCTCAACGTGATCCAACGGTTGCTGGAGCTTCTGGCGCCCGCGCTTGATCGTACGGTCGCGGAGGATGGTGGAAGAACACTGCCTGGAAGTTGCTTCGATTGACGATGGCGGCCAACTCTGGTGTCCTACGGCCCTAGGATCGAGGGCAAAATGATCCTGGGGCCCTTCCGCGTCGAGTGGAGGTCTCAAGTGAGCCTGAGGCGGTGTGGAGCGGTCGGACGACGGAGATGACCTGGGCGGCTGTTCCCTGGAGAGTCGACGCTCGATAGAGCCTTCTCTTTGTCTCTGACCTGCAGGGTTAGTCACGCAAAAACAAGGCGGAGCTACAGGTGGCTTCAGATGAAGAGATGGAGGCGGATCATGGGTCGGGCGACGAGCTCCGGCGTGCGACGAAGATGGGAACTCGGGCGGCTAGATCTGAGTAAGATCGAGATGGATGTAGGGGTGAAACAAAGTGAGGGAGCGATGAGGGAGAAGATGGAGGCGAAAGGAGCGGGTTTCATGTAATGGTGTCGTCGGAAAGCGGAGGCGGAGCGGAGCTCCGCCGTGGAATGATTTGCGGATTCACGGCGAGGGGGTGAATGAAAGATCAAACTGCTACTATGGTACTCTAACCTCCAGCTAAGCTACAAGAAAATGCAAAAAGAAAAGCGGGAGGCTCACCGGCGTGGGCTGCAGCGAGCAACAGGCGGCGCTCCGGCGAGGGGTTGAACCACCTCTATTCGACTCCAAAGGGCTCGAGCTTGGGATTAATATGTTCCTGCTGTCACCAGGAGCACGAACAACGCTCGCAAACTCGGTGTAGGTGGAGGAAGAGGGATCAAGAGAGAAGGGAAGTCGGGCGCGTCTTTTTGTAGGGTTGACGAAGGGGCGTCAAAGAACGAGGAAGATCGACCAAATCGCGGGTCCTTAGATCGATGTAAGCCTGGGGCGTGAAAGCCCAATCTTCGAGGACAAAAAGTCAAGAAGGAATCGAGGCCAAAGGGTGAAAGATGGAGTCTCGAAAAATCCTTGAAGATTGGTGAAAAACCCAAAACTCTGACCGAACAGGAGGGGTCAGACAGTTGACCAGAGGTCGAATGTCAGAGCCACCTGGTTGGTCCAAGTGGACCAACCAAGAAAAATCCTGCAAAAAAGCTTTATAAATTCAATTTAAAATGGTAAATGAATTTATTAATTTTTAATTATAAAAATAAAAATGTTTATTTTTTATGAAGTATTTTATTAAGATTTTTAATTATTTTATGAGGTATAAAAATACAAGTTACCATTTATAGGCTATATAGGTATGTACATCTATATATTTTAATATTTTATTTTTATTTCATGTATTTAATTTATTTATTTTTGTTTTCTATTTTATAAATTTATAAAATATTTTTATATACTTAAATATATTTTATTTTATTTTTCTGAAGTGTTTTGTACATTTAATAAAATATGAGTATGATTTATATAGGTATGTATACAGGTATTATACCTAGGTCTTTATATACAAGTATTCTATTTTACATTTTAATTAGGTTTTTATTCTTGTTTTAATGTACATACATATTATAAATAATATTTACAAAATTATAAAAATATAAGATTATAAAAATAATGAATAATAAATAAAATGAATATTCTAATCTGCACAAGTATAAATAGGGTCCAAAAACTCAACTTCCAAACCGTAACTCCGAAAAATACGAAACCACCGCCAATAAATAGATTATTTTAAATTATAAACAATTAAAGGTGAGTTTGGTACATTTTGAGTTTTTATTTGCCAGATACTGGTCTGGGAAGTTGGGATGCTAGAATCTTATTCAGATAATATCTTTTTATCTGTGTATTCTTTTTAGGTTAAATCAATTTTGTATTTTTCTATATTTAATTATCTACAACTTTCATGTTCAATGTTTCTTTATTTGGTGGATAAAAAGTGGAACCAAAAATATGTCCCAAAATGAATAAAGAATGAATTAAAATAAAGGGATTTTTATTGTATTTTGGCCCTTATCTCCCCCTACTTTATTCCTTGTCGACCTAGTCATCGAGATGCCTAGGTCTCGGGGTTTCGGGTCATAAAATATTTACAATATTTTATTCTTTTTCTTTTCTTTTCTTTATTCTATAATTTTGGCTTTAAAAACCGCGATTTATACAATATTTACACAATGATGCATGAATGCTAAAATACCTAAATTACGCCTATTTACACGCATTTACTTGGGCTTTTAAGGCCAAAATGATAGAATAAAGATGATAAAACGTAGATTCATCATCCCCCTATACTTGCCTTTGCTAGTCCCTAGCAAACACTTATGCAATAAGTGCAGAAAAAGAAAAATAAAGAAAAGAAAAAGAAGAAAATTGGATTAAATTTAACAATCAAACTTGTCTTCACAAAATCAAAGTTTGGAGCTTAAGTCGGACCTTTGGAATTTTAGTACGGGCGGAACCTTAATGAGAACCGGACTTGAAATCCAACAGCCTTCGAGAATCCCAAAACTCTGCTCAAGTCTCCTCAATAGCCAGGTCAGAAATATTTCAACTCATACGCAAACCCTTACGTCTATGAATCTGACTCGTATAGTGTAAGTGATGGTGGCTCTCCCCAATTAGAATGACAAAAAGACTGGCTTCTCCAATATAACAACCCAATGATTCCCCAATCCAACAACTCATTCCTCAAGGAGCAGGGTATTCCCTTCTACGTTCAAGTGGCAACCAGCTCAAGAGGAGGGGGTGAAGAGAAGAATGGACGGTGGCCAGTGTAGCTACCTATCCTAGGATGCAAGATCAGTGTAGTCAAGTCATCCAGCTGCAGGCTCACATGATTTGACTTTGAAGTCAAGCTTGCTTATTTGACTTTACACATATGTACGCTCCGGCATGCATTTTTATTTTTGTGCAGGCCTATCGACTTTTTTGGAGTTTTTGATTTTAGCCCCCTTTTTTTTGAAATACTATATACAACAACATTTACATAGGGAGTTTTTCCTCTTGAGTCAGTAGACTATCCCTCTTTTGAAGCTTTATTGCAACCCACGATCTCCTATCCTCGAGTCTCATCATCACTAGACGGGTTGGGGTGCACTTCCCTCCCTAGAGGAGGACAAGTGTTTCCACCTGTGTACGTCTCATACCGGCAAATCCAACCTCCTCATCACTCCAACTGAGTTGAGCCAAGTGAAAGGTGCAGATGTCCAAGTTAGGTCATTATCAACAAGAGTCGTGCGTGTGCTCCAAAATATTCTACTTAGGCAGTCAAGAATCCATTGAACCAAATCTCGTGATCCTCAAAGAATTAAGTCAACTAGACCTGAAGTACCTCAATTCTAGCTCCTATAAGGTTCCTATTAATTAGGTAAATTTAAGGTCCAACCAAACTCCAATCTTTGGATTTTATTTAGACTTGTTCGACTTTCAAACTCAATCCGAAAAATGCTCATGCTATGCAAATGCAGAAAATATTTTTGTGATGCAATTTTCAAAGGTTTTGAACTTTTTATGGATTTTTGAAAAGATGATGCATATGTATTTTTTTAGATTTTTGAAAAAGTTTTTCAAATGTTTTTGGATTTTAATTTTGCAAATGTTTTTGGGATTTTTGAAAACAAGAGGTTTTGGATAAAAGCTAGGTACAAATATTTACACGGGGGTGCTTCCGATATTTTACAAGAAGTGGATTTTAAGAATTTACAAGGGTTAGTGATCAATTTTATAACTATGTATAGTGAATTTTTGTGAGATGTATGTATTCCTCAAACTTATTTGACACAGGTTTTTCAAACAATTTTTGAAAACTATAGTCCAAAGTAGTTTTTACAAACAATGTTACAAACATGTACACATATTTGAAAATCATTTTGCAAATGTTTTTAAACTGTATAAATAGATTTTTTAAAATATTTGCAACCATTTTTCAAACCATTTGCAAATCATTTTTCAAGCATTTTATTTCACACAAAATAAATTGCAAACCACACATTTTTACAAAGGTTGAAAACATGAACAAAACGTTTTCAAAATAGTTTTCAAAAGATTTTTCACAAAGATTTTCAAACTATTTTTCAAACATTTTGCAAAAAAGATTTTCACCTGAGTTATTAATAAGTACATATAAAAAGAATTTGAGGAATAAAGCGTCTTTTTATTAAGGTTTTTACGAATTTTTAAAGAATTATTAGCCATACTTATTAGGAAAATATGAAAGTACGAGTTATGGCTAAAGTATATACGTAGTATATACGACCCCCTATACTTAGCTTGAGCTATGTCCTCATAGATCAGAGAGAAAAAGAGAAGACATAATTCGTACTAAGTATAGAACAGTCTAAACAATGAATGAATGAATCAAAAGAATGAGAAGTTGACCATCCCCCTATACTTAGGATCAAATAATCCTAAGTATAGCAGACTGCACACAAAGCAGGGAGGGTCAAGGGTGGGAATGAACAGATCATACTCAGGTTGTCTCCCCCTATACTTAGGCTAAGACAGCCATAAGTATAGACAAGAAGAGGAGACAATGGAGAGGATCGAAATGAATCGAGAAACTCGGGGTGCGCACCCCCTATACTCAAGAGAAGGTACACCCTAAGTATAGAAGCCTGTCTACAAGGGGCGTCACATTTTGATAGATAAAGAGGATAGACAAGGAAAAGAAGAAAAGAAGAAAAGAAGAAAAGAAGAAAAGAGATGAAAGTGGATATGAATAACTCGGGATGTGCATCCCCCCTACACTTAGGATAAAGTACATCCTAAGTGTAGCAGTGATGAAAGGGATGACATCATATCGGTAGAATAAGATAAATGATACTGAAAAGAAGAAAAGAAGAAACGAAGAAAAGTCATTCAAAAATGTTTTGCTCTGCTTGGCCTTCCTCTGCCTCTTTGGAGATATCCGGCTCATCCTTGTAGATTACTTGAATCGAGTCAATGACAACCATGAATGTATCATGTTCAAGGTATGGCTTCAGAAGCTGTCCATTAACTACAAATGGTTGTGCGTCAGCTGACAGATTGGATATCAATACACTTCCGTTGTCACACACCTGCCTAACTATAAACGGTCTAGTCCATTTACTCTTCAATTTGCCTGGAAAGATCTTTAATTTCGTATCAAACACCCACATCTTCTGACCCGGCTCAAAGGACTTGTGGCGGATATGCTTGTCATGCCACGTTTTGACCTTCTCCTTGTATCTCAGGCTGTTGTCATATGCATAATCTCTGAATTCCAATAATCTGTTCAGATCCAATTTTCTGTTCTTTCCTGCTTGCTTGGAATCCAAATTACAGATGTTGATGGCCCATAAAGATTTATGAATTAATTCGACGGGAAGATGACATGGCTTGCCATACATAAGGCGATAGGAAGACATTCCCAAGGGTGACTTGTACGTTGTTCTATAAGCCCAAAGAATGGAATCAAGCAGTTGAGACCAGTTCTTGCGATCCGGACGCACAAGCTTTTGTAGAATTGTCTTGATCTCCCTGTTTGAACATTCAACTAAGCCATTGGACTGCGGGTGGTAGGGTGAAGCAACACGATGTTCAATGCAGAATTCTTGGGTCAGCTTCTTCACCTCTCTGTTTATGAAATGACTACCCCGTCAGATATGAGAATCTTAGGAATCCCGAACCGTGCTATGATGTGATCTCTCAAGAATCGACAGACAGTTCTACTGTCAGCGGTTCGGACAGGAATAGCCTCCACCCAATGACTTACATAGTCGACAGCAAGCATAATATATTCATAGCCCTGACTGTTGGGAAATGGGCCCATAAAGTCGATGCCCCATGCGTCGAAGACGTCTGATATCTGAATGTATTTCAAAGGCATCGTGTCTCTCATTCCTATGGTTCCTCCCATCTTCTGACAATCAGTACAACATTTGACATAATCATCTGCATCTTTGAATAGTGACAGCCACCAGAGGCCACTTTGAAGAACTTTTGCTGCCGTTCGTTTTCCTGAATGATGTCCTCCAGAATCTTGGTCATGACATAAGGCGAGGACACTTGGAACTTCCTCATGAGGAATGCACCTTCTCCCGATACAAACTGCTCCCTCACGAAATAAATACGGATCCTCCCACTGGTAGAAATGGATTTTAGACAAGCATCTGTCTACTTTCAACTTCGGCCAATCCTGTGGGATTTTCTTGGTCACCAGATAATTTACGATGTCTGCATACCAAGGAAGCGAGGTGACTGAAAGAATTGCCTCGTTTGGAAAGGTTTCTGTGATTGGTTGCAGGTTCAGCTCAGGAGATTCCGGTTCAGGAAGCCTCGATAGATGATCGGCTACCATATTCTTTACCCCAGGTTTATCTTTAATTTCCAAATTAAATTCCTGGAGGAGAAGGATCCACCGGATAAGATGGGGTTTGGTGTCCTTCTTCTGCTGTAAATATCGAATGGCCGAATGATCAGTGTAAACAACTACTTTGGATCCCAGGAGATAGGATCTAAACTTTTCCAGGGCAAAGACCACCGCTAGCAGCTCCTTTTCAGTGATAGTGTAGTTTCTCTGGGCTTCATCGAGCGTTCGGCTAGTGTAGTGAATCGCAAATGGTACATTATCTTTCCTCTGTCCAAGTACAACACCAATGGCATAATCTGACGTGTTTGTCATTATCTCGAAAGGCTGTGTCCAAATTGGTGGCTGCAAGACAGGGGCCTGTGTGATAAGTTATTTCAGCTGATGGAAGGCAAGGAGCACACAGTCATCCACAATGAATTCATTATCCTTGCCGAGCAATTTAGTCAACGGTCTGGCCAGTTTGTTGAAGTCCTTGATGAAATGTCGGTAAAAACCGACATGGCCCAAAAATGACCTGACTTGTTTGATGGTTGTTGGTGGCTCAAGTTTGGAAATTACCTCCACCTTGGCTGGGTCAACCTCCATGCCACGTTTAGAAACTACGTGACCCAGCACGATTCCTTCGGTCACCATGAAGTTGCTCTTCTCCCATGAGAGAACAAGATTTACTTCGTAGCACCTTCGCAAAACTCGGTCTAAATATTCCAGACATTGATCGAATGAATCCCCATAGACCGAGAAATCGTCAATAAAGACCTCGAGAAAATTGCCCACCATATCGGCAAAAACTACAAGCATACACCTCTGAAATGTGGCTGGGGCATTGCAAAGCCCGAACGGCATCCATCTGAAGGCATATGTACCAAAAGGACATGTGAACGTGGTCTTCTCTTGATCTTCAGAAGCAATAGCAACTTGATTGTATCCAGAGTATCCATCCAAGAAGCAGAAGTATTCCTTCGCGGCCAGTCTCTCCAAGATCTAGTCGATGAAGGGTAAAGGAAAGTGGTCCTTCTTGGTGGTGAGATTAAGTCTTCTGTAGTCCACACACACTCGCCAAGAAGTGGGTACTCTGGTTGCGATCTCCTCTCCTTTGTCATTCTTCACAATGGTGATCACTGATTTCTTTGGCACAACATGCAGAGGGCTCACCCATTTTCTGTCGGAGATGGTGTAGATGAATCCCGCATCACACCATTTCTGAATCTCTTTCATAATAACCTACCGCAGGTTAGGATTTAATATTCTCTGAAGTTCTCGAGAGGGCCTACAATCTTTTTCCAGAAAAATACGATGCGAGAACAATGACGGATTGATCCCATGGAGATCCGAAGTTTGCCAGCCCATCGCCTTGCGGTTGCGTTCAAGAACCTCCATCAAACGAGATTCTTGGTCTTCGGTCAGATGTGCATTGATAATGACCGGGTACATGTTCGGTTCTCCCGCAAGGAAGGCATATTTCATGTTGGAGGGTAAGGGTTTCAACTCTGGTGGGATCTGAGCTGCTTCAGAAATGACCTCAGCTATTGAGGCAGGTGGCGATTCTTTCATCTGTTCGGTATCCACCATACTATGTTCTGCCTCTTCTCTCAAATCTTGGCAGAATGTCTCGATGATTTCCTCTTCATCATACGATTCTTCAACAATTTGCTCTTGGTTCTGAAGGCACATCACCTCCACGGCAGTCTCACTCAGCACATCGGCGAGTTCCTTATCCTGATCGATAAGGGGAAATTCGACTGCAGTCTCACTCTCTCCTCGGGGTAGAGGAGTTCATGGATCTCGTTATCATCCAAGAATAAGTTGGTGTCTTGAATTTCTGCTAGAAAGTCACAGTCGTCAGAATACTCAATCACCCTTGCACATGATGCAGATGTTCGTTCGGATGGTGTTCCCTCAGGCAGGGTCTCCACTCCGACTGTTTCATTGCCAGCGCCAAAAGTGATTTCTCCCATCCCATAGTTCACTACTGCATTTGGCGTCCGCAGGAATGGTCTTCCAAGTATGATTGGGGTAAGGAGCAATGGAGCGGGGACGTCCATGTCTAGTCCTCCAACAGGCCCCTAGGCTGCTTAACTGACTTGTCTGTGGACTGCAGAATCATCTTTGTAGGATTGAGCGGTCCTAACCTGAACTCTGTAAGTAGCGAAGCTGGCATTAAGTTAACAGAAGACCCGCTGTCAAGAAGCGTTCGTTCAAACTCCTGATTGAACATCTGACAATGCACAAGATGTGCTCCCATATCTGGCTTTTTATCCGGAAGGTTGCTGATGGCATTAACTGTGGCCATTATGAGGATATGCTTTTCGGATTTGCCACCCTTGCTTCTGGAGTTGTGAGGGTGAGGCCTATGCTTGGTTGTACATGCCTCCTTCAATCCTTTCTTAACAACTGGCATGTACTCAAGAGCTTTCATCAATGGCATATTCAATACCAAATTCTGGATGATTTCTATGATGGCAGGATCAGACAAAGCATTTTTCAAAATTTTCATTTTTTTGTGTTTTTTCATTGCTTCTCGAAAAGGAATATTTACAAACTCTTAACCATTGTCATTCAAAATATTGTCCATATTGTTGTTTACAGGTAGATAGAAAAAAGGAATATAATCATCTACAAGATGTGGACAAAAATGGCAGGCTCGGCTTCAGGTGCTGGCGTTGGACTCGCTGCAGGTGCAAAATCCCTTCTGTCTGTGGCTGGCTCTGTAGCTGGTGCAGTCGTCTCCAATGCTGGCCTATCTCCACCGAGGCTGCTGCTTTTTTTTGTTTTGCTATTTTCTTCATTTTTTGTGATTTTCTGAATGATGGTGCTGCTTCCAAAATGCTTCGTGCCCTGGTGTCGGCTGGACTGACGATTCCCCGTCAGATGCAAGATGCTTTCCCTTCACTGTCGCTGATGGTTGGAGTGTCCTACCGCTCCTGAGAGTAACATAATTAGATAAAAAATAATTTAATTCACCTGAATCGGATTGGACACTGCCGGCTACCTGCTCCTTGCGACGGAAGTTATTCGGATTGGCTTCGACCTGGGCTGGTATGGCGGTCTTGGCGGCCGTCAGGTCGTCGATCTTCTGGGTTATCTCAGCCATGTTCTTCATTAACTGTTCAAGGCAGGCCATGGCCAGATTAACCAGCACAATCTCAGAAGAATCCCCCTGTTGGGGCCTAGAGTGCTGGTATGACGGCTGAGACTGCGATTGGTAACGCTGAGAGAATTGGTGAGGAGGAGGGTTGGAGGAATACTGTGAGTTCTGGTGATATGTAGCAGCTGGTTGCTGATGATATCCTTGTCCGCGGTATCCGAACTGCTGAGGACCATGCTGATAATTCTGCCTCCAGGTGTTTCCCTGGGACGGTGGCTGATACTGGTATGAAGGTTGGAAGGGTCTCCCACCCTACTACTGCTGGTGATAGTGCCTGTTGCCCATGTTCTGACCCTGAGGATGTCCCTGAGGACGGGTCAGCTGCGCTTCATTGTTCCATACACCATTGATCTCCTGTATAAGTGGTGGGAGTGGCGAGAGCTCCTCAGAGTAAACAGGCTGGGCCTCTGGTTGATATACAACCATCTGTGTCTGGTTCTGCGGGTGCTGCTCCGGAACCTGCACATAATACACGTGTTGAACAGGCTGGGGCTGCGGTGGAGTCGACTGAGGGTTTTGATGCAATACGGGTTCCTTCTTCTCAACGGTCGGCTCAGCAGGGGTAGACACAACATTGCACATGTTGGCGTTCAAGGCACGAACAAGCAGCTCCAATTGCTGGGAAATCAAGTTGAGCTTTTCCAAGCCCTGAATCCTCTTCTCAATGATTGATAATTTCTCGAGGTCCTGCGACCTCTTCTCAATGATGTCTACCTTAGACAAGTGGCTCCCGATGATACTCAAGTTGGAGCTTTCATCCTTGTCTTCGGTGTGAGAAGCCATGTGTACCGGTTTGCTGATGACGGTTGGTATCTTCATGTATGCCCGGGACGAGGATTGAGCGGCTTCTCCTTCAGCCATTTCCTCGAAGACGTTCCATACCATGTCCTCGTCCTTGTTGAAATGCGAACCGCCGCAAGCGGCATCTACAAGCTTTTAGCTTTCAAGTGTAAGCCCACCAAAGAAGTGCTGCACAAGGCTAGTCTTTGGAATTTCATGGTGGGGACACTTCTCCTGAAGATCCTTGAATCTCTCCCACGCCTCGTGAACAGTCTCGTGGAGTTGCTGGCAAAAACTAGAGATACGAGCACACATCTGATTCAATCGCCCGAGAGGATATAACTTATGGAGAAATGCGGATTTCAACTCCTCCAAGGTCGTGAATACCTTCCCTAGGTGGTCGACCCAATATAGGGCCTTGTCTTGAAGGCTGAAGGGAAAGGCGGTCATCTTGACTACCTCCACAGGAATTCCAGGGTAATGAGCGGTAGCACAAATGCGACCAAACTTCTTGAGGTGAATATAAGGCTCCTCAGTGGTATTCCCGTGGAATGTAGGAAGCAGAGACAGAAATTGCGGCTTTAGCTTGAAGTGGGCATGAATACGTGGAATCTGGATCCACTCAGTGATGCGGCCCGCTCCTGGATTGTATGTCTCCTTCAGCGTAGGCTTCGGCTGCGGTGGGTCTGCTTCTGCTGCATCAAATTCTGGTCCTCCCACTGAGAACTCATCTCTAACCTCTTCGAAATTGATCTCTTGATTCGGATCATCCTCCCTGCGACCATCTCGTGCATCGGCCCTCCTCCTCAGATCATTCAGCATATCTTGGAAGGCGGTCTGGGCCAGGGCTTAATTAGTCAATTACTACTGGATGGCTTGGATGGAAGCCGGCAACTGACTGTTAACTTCATTATGTGTAGTGTGCTGCCCTTCCCCCTGATCGGCTTCAGCGTCTGGTTGGGGCTGTGGTCCCTTTCCTCTTCCACCGTCCATCTCAGATTCTGCTTGACTTGTTGGCTCGGGATCGGGCTCTAGATCTACGCACGGAAGAATTCCCCGATCAGTCTGAATTGCAGCACCTGATGTAGAGGAGAATTTTGTGTTAAGGTCAACACAGAATTTTGTTAAGGATGGCGATGTGTAGGGAGTGAAATCAATGGCCATCCAAAACAGACGACGTTTGGAATAAGAGTGATCCCAGTTTATTAAAGAAGACGGGGAGTCTGGAGATCGGTTCAAAGAGCCTGAACCGGGTTCTCGGGATTCGCCCCGAATTATTAGAGAGGGCGAGCGGATGGAATCGATGTGGGTGTCAATGGAGTCTCGACTAAACTGTCCATTCGTTGCCATCTCGAAGATCAAGAGGAAGATCGATGTAGATGAAAGATACGGGGCCAACGAGAAACAAAAGGAGTGTAAAACGGTAGAAGGCTCACAATGAGCAAGGGTCAACTGGAAGGAGAGCAAAAATGGCACAAAGCGCGGTGTTTTTTTTGATCTTGACCTTAATTAGACTAATCAATCAAACCTCAAAACAATGAATTCACCAACTCGACCCGTGAAGCCACGAAGGTTTGGCAATTATCTTTGTGAGTTTTCGATTTGATTTTCAGGCAATTATTTTTCCACGAGTCCTTAGAGCGCTACGCCTATAGGAGCGAGAGTACTGCCGGAAGAGTATCCCGTACTTGTCCTCCTCCTGTGTAACCTGTAGTCTGCACTTTTTAAGGTCCTTGTAACCCTTCCTAGATCCCTACTCAGCCAAAGAAAAAGAGAGAGGAAGCCAATAGGTGAAACTGATACTTCGGAACTCGCTCGCAACGGAATCACCCGTGAGCGTGCAAGAACCTACTCGGATGCAAGACGATGAGACAGACACCCCCGTGAAGGCATGGCCAATGCTCGATACTTCGGACAAGGTCAGTGCTCTAATAATAGAGAGTCACTATTGTCGACCACGCCCTACTCGTCTACGTACGATAGAAGCGCCAATACTTCGGAAATCCAGGCGATACACAAGGCAGCCATAGACTGGGTTTTGGGCTCTATTCCTTACGACGTCACTCACCTCACTTGGAAGGAGACCTTCCCATGCAACCTGAAAACAAATGAGGGCTTTGCTCACCCCAATGAGTCCAATTAATCAATATTATTAAGGTCAAGTATTTTTAGAAGTCCCTTTTTTAATTTTTTTGTGTTATCACTTGTTTTGAGTAAATTCAATCAACTGCCTAACGTTTTTTGTCTTTTCTTTGATTCCTCTTGATTCAAAAACAGAGGGAGAAGGTCGGCAAAGCAATGCAAGGTGACACTAAGATGGAAATCTCGCCTTAGTGCCTAAATGATGAATGCCCAGTTAGAAGACTTATAGTGCTTCCCAGCTCTCTCCATGCGGGATGCAAAACAGGAATTTATAAACCTATACTATATGCCGATATGTACACAGAAATCGTCCTAAGCAGGCAATTTCTAACGTGAAGAACCACAAGTCGGTTATCGATCTTCAATCCAGGAGTCCGGTCTAGGCTTATCCGTCCTCTTCTCGTCACATCGAGTTCAGGAGCAGCGCTTGACAGGGTGGGCTCGCGGCACGTAGGCTTGAAGATGATGAGGCGACTGTTTAATTTAAACTAAGTCCAAAACGCAGTATAGGTACATGCAATGGTTATTAGGGTGTTTGGACCTAATTTACTCGATCAAGCAAGCCTAAAAGCTAAGGGCTCATTCCACGAAAGAAAGGAAAAATAAAACAAAATTGAAAAATGACAGGCGGTAAAAACGCGTCAAAACTGCGGTGAGCCCCCAAGTGAACAAACACTTGGAAATTGGGCCCAAGTGTCTAAAGTCCGAGGGTACCTGTATTATTGCAACTTTATCAAATGTCTCTCTCTCTCACTAAAATAAGAAAAACTCTCTCTCTCTCTCTCTCAGTTCTCCTGCTCTCTCCTGGCGGCTAGGGTATAATAGCTGGCTCCTCCTCATAAGGCTGCTCAGGATCCCCTAGGCGATCCTCCTCGGTCAGTGGTCCCTCGCAAGAAAACAACAAAGAGATGTCAGACAATTCAACACAAATGGTATAATAGAAACAGATAATCAAAAATGGCTAAGCAGATACAAAGACACAAGTCTACTCTACAAGCCGATGCTCCCTGGCAACGGTGCCATTTGAAACACGACAAGACGAGATCCGCTAAATAATGGTTTGACAAATCAGACTCACTATCATTGAGGCGACTACTCAAGCCTTCACGTTGATCAACAATTAACCCACACAAATAATTACGCAATCAAGAGCAAGGTTCAAAATTTATTATACCCTATTAAGAATATATAGTGGCAAGCAAGTAGGGGTTGAACACATGAAACAATGGTGTAGAGCTAGTTAACAGAAGTAGCACACAAGATCTAGTAACCACTTAGCCAAATTAGCAATTTTTTGTGGGTTTTTGATTTTTAAATATTTTTTGTTTGAATTTTGATTTTCAGATTTTATATTTTCTTTTTATATTATATATTTTTTTATTTTCTTTTTTTAATACAAAGAAAGTAAAGAGGAACAAAGGATTTATAAAAATAGATAAAAATAAGGAAAATTCAGGAATTGAAATGTTTTTGGGCTTTTTATATCTTTATAAATTTTTATGATTTTTCTAGATTTTTCCTAATTTTTTTGGTATTTTTAAAGTAAAAAATACTGAAAACAGTGAATAAAATGCAAAGATGAAACTAAAATGGAGAAATAAAATATCAAATAGTAATAAAAATTCTCCAAATTAATTTTCAATTACAAATAATAAAATAAGGAAAATTCAGATGTAAAGATTATATTTTTAGGATTTTTTATGGATTTTAATTGTTTTTATAAAGGTTTTTAGGATTTTGTAATTTTTAGGAGTTTTGTTTTGTATTTTTTAGTGATTTTTGGTCTGAAATTAAAAGACACAAGATATATTTTTTTGGAAATTTTCTGAGATGTTTTTATAATTTTTATGGATTTTATAATGCAAACAGTGATGAAAATGAGCGTTTTTGAATTTTTATAAATATTAATGCAATAATTATGCAAAATAAAAATATGTCCTGATACTACTATGCAACAGGATCTTAGGTTGATTTTTGTGGATTTTTTTTGAGATTTATAGATGCATGCAATAAATAAAAGAAACATAAAGAAAAATCATGCTGGCAAGGGCATAAATGCAAATATTAAAAGTTACAGGGCAAGCATTGCAATTTCACCAAAAATTCATGCGCAAAGCACGTGTTTTGCTGTTCACAGGGGTATATTTGCAAATAACAAAAATCGGCAGGACAAGAGTGCAAATAACCCAAAGATATATTATAAAACCTACAAACAGGGGTATAATTGTAAATACAGAAACAATCAAGGTCCTTAGGGCAAAATGTCCAAAATCACTTGTCCTCGTCACGTGAGGTGATGTGGACAGGGACTAAAGTGCAAATAACAGAAGTTCAGGGGCCTAGTCGTAATTATTACAAATATTTTAAACTGCAAATTAAAACTTGTAGACTAAAGCGTAAATATAAAAATTCTTGGGTTGAAGGTGTAAATACCCAAGGTAGCACGGAAGTGGACGGCTGGGATGCGTCCACTTGACACGTGGCGTGTGCTGGATGCACGATGACGGTTGGCAGCGGACGACGGAGATTAGATCGTCGAGGGCGATCCAACGGGGAAGGCTCAGTGTGATCCAACGGCTGTTGGAGCTTCTGGAGCCCGTACTTGATCGGATGGTCGTGGAGGATGGTGGAAGAACACCGCCTGGAGGTTGATTCGATCGACGATGGCGGCCGACTCTGGTGTCCTCCGGCCCTAGGATCGAGGGTAAAATGATCATGGAGCCCTTCTGCGTCGAGTGGAGGTCTCAGGTGAGCCTGATGCGGCGTGGAGCGGTCGGACGGCGGAGATGACCTGGGCGGCTGTTCCCTGGAGAGTCGAGGCTCGATAGAGCCTTCTCTTTGGCTCTGACCTGCAATGTTAGTCGCGCAAAAACAAGGCGGAGCTACAAGTGGCTTCAGATGAAGAGATGGAGGCGGATCATGGGTCGGGCGACGAGCTCCGGCGTGCGGCGGAGATGGGAACTCGGGCGGCTTGAGCTGAGCAAGATCGAGATGGATGGAAGGGTGGAACGGAGTGACGGAGCGATGAGGGAGAAGATGGAGGCGAAAGGAGCGGGTTTCGTGCAATGGTGTGGTCGGAAAGTGGAGGCGGAGCAGAGCTCTGCCGTGGAATGATTTGCGGATTCACGGCGAGGGGGTGAATGAAAGATCAAACTGCTATTAGAGTACTCTAACCTATAGCTAAGCTACAATAAAATGCAAAAAGAAAGGTGGGAGGCTCACCGGCGTGGGCTGCAGCGAGCTACAGGCGGCACTCCAGCGAGGGGTTGAACTACCTCTATTCGACTCCAAAGGGCTCGAGCTTGGGCTTAATGTGTTCCTGCTGTCACCAGGAGCACGAAGAATGCTCGCAAACTCGGTGTAGGTGGAGGAATAGGGATCAAGAGAGAAGGGAAGTCGGGGGCGTCTTTTTGTAGGGTTGACGAAGGGGCATCAAAGAACGAGGAAGATCGGCCAAATCGCGGATCCATAGATCGATGTAAGCTTGGGGCATGAAAGCCCAATCTTCGAGGACAAAAAGTCAAGAAGGAATCGAGGCCAAAGGGTGAAAGATGGAGTCTCGAAAAATCCTTGAAGATTGGCGAAAAACCCAAAACTCTAACCGAACAGGAGGGGTCAAACAGTTGACCGGAGGTCAAATGTCAGAGCCACCTGGTTGGTCCACGTGGACCAACTAGGAAAAATCCCGCAAAAAAGCTTTATAAATTCAATTTAAAATGGTAAATGAATTTATTAATTTTTAATTATAAAATAAAAAATGTTTATTTTTATGAAGTATTTTATTATGAATTTTAAATATTTTTATGAGGTATAAAAATACAAGTTACCATTTATAGGCTGTATAGGTATGTACATATATATTTTAATATTTTTTTATTTCATGTATTTAATTTATTTCTTTTTTTTATTATTTTATAAATTTATAAAATATTTTTATATACTTAAATATATTTTTATTTTATTTTTTGGAAGTGTTTTGTACATTTAATAAAATATGAGTATGATTTATATAGGTATGTATACATGTATTATACCTAGGTCTTTATATACAAGTATTCTATTTTGCATTTTCTTTAGGTTTTTATTCCTATTTTAATGTACGTATATATTATAAATAATATTTACAAAATTATAAAAATATAAGATTATAAAAATAATGAATAATAAATAAAATGAATATTCTAATCTGCACAAGTATACAATAGGGTCCAAAAACTCAACTTCTAAACCGTAACTCCGAAAAATACGAACCATTGCCAATAAATAGCTTGTTTTAAACTATATACAAATAAAGGTGAGTTTTGTACATTTTGAGTTTTTATTTGCGAGATACTGGTCTGGGAAGTTGGGATGCTGGAATCTTATTCAGATCATATCTTTTTATCTGTTTATTATTTTTAGGTGAAATCAATTTGGTATTTTTCTATATTTAATTATCTATAACTTTCATGTTCAATGTTTCTTTATTTGATGGATAAAAAGTGGAACCAAAAATAGGTCCCAAAATGAATAAAGATTGAATTAAAATAAAGGGATTTTTATTGTATTTTGGCCCTTATCTCCCGTCTTTATTCCTTGTCGACCTAGTCATCGAGATTCCTAGGTCTCGGGGTTTCGGGTCATAAAATATTTACAATATTTTATTCTTTTTCTTTTCTTTTCTTTATTCTATAATTTTGGCTTTAAAAACCGCGATTTATACAATATTTATACAATGATGGATGAATGCTAAAATGCCTAAATTATGCATATTTACACGCATTTACTAGGGTTTTTAAGGCCAAAATGATAGAATAAAGATGATGAAATGTAGATTCATCAGCGATTGATTTCACTCCTTACACATCCCCATCCTTAACAAAGTTCGTTGTTGACCTTAACACAGAACACTTCTCTCCATCTGGTGCTGCAATTCAGACTGATCGAGTTATTCTTCCGTGTACAGACCAAGAACCTGATCGCGAGCCAGAAATCCTAGCAGAATTTGAAATGGTCGGTGGAAGAGGAAAGGGACCGCAACCCCAATCAGAAGAAGAAATCCATCAGGGGGAGGGCAATACACTATACAGAACGAGGTCAACAAACAACTACTTACATCGATACAAGCAATCCAGCAGCAACTGACTGACCAAGCCCTTACTCAGACCGCCTTCCAAGACATGCTGAACGATTTGAGAAGGAGGTCTGACGAAAGAGTTGGCAGAATATAGGATGAGCCAGAATGAGACATTGAGTTCAATCTTGGAGGTGCTGAAGATGAACTTTCGGTCGGTGGACCCCATTTTGAGAGAATGGATGCAGGACCACCGTCGTCAAAGTCCACTTTGAAGCAGACATACAATCATGGAGCGACCCATATCACAGAGTGGATCCAGATTCCACAAATCCATGCTCACTTTGAGCTGAAGCCTCAGTTTCTATCCCTGCTCCCTACATTCAATGGGAACACCACTGAGGAACCACACATCTATCTTTAGAATTTCGACTGCATCTGTGCCACGACTCACTACCCCGGTATCCCATTGGGGGTAGTCAAGATGACTGTCTTTCCCTTCAGTCTCCAGGACAAGGCCTTGCATTGGGTCGATCACTTAGGGATGACAGTCACGACTTGGGAGGAGTTGAAGTCTAGATTTGTCCACAAATTCTATCCTATCGGTCATCTGAACCAGATGCATGCTCACATCTCCAGTTTCTACCAACAACACCACGAGACGATACATAAAGCGTGGGAAAGATTCAAGGATCTATAGGAAAAGTGTCCCCACCATGATATTCCAAAGACTAGTCTCGTGCAACACTTCTTCGATGGGATGACACTTGAGAGCCAAAAGCTTGTTGATGCCGCTTGCGGTGGCTCTAATTTCAACAAGGAAGAGGATGTCGTCTGGAACATCTTTGAGGATATGGATGAAGGAGAAGCCACTCAATCCTCATCACGAGATTACACGAAGATGCCTGCCACCATCATCGAGCCTATTAACATGGCCACCCACGTCGAGGATAGGGATGAGAGATCCAATCTTAGCATCATTGGGAGCCATATATCCAAGGTAGATATCATCAAGAAGAGGTCATAGGACACCAAGAAGTTATCAGTGATTGAGAAGAGGACCTAGGGCTTGGAAAATCTCAACTTGATTTCCCAACAGCTGGAGCAGCTTGTCTGAGCTTTGAATGTCAACATGTGCAACTCTGTGTCTACCACTACCGAGATGTCCTCTGAGAAGGAGCCATCATCGAACCAAACACCTCAGCCAAGTCTACAATAACTCTAACCTGTTCATCATGTGTACTACGTGTAGGTTCCAGAGCAACCCCCGCAGTCTCAAACACATATGATTGTATATCAACCAGAGCCCCAGCCTGCCTATTCTGAGCAGTTCTCTCCTCCCCCATCACTGATTCAGGATATCAATGGTGTCTGGATGAATGAAGCACATCTGACCCATCCTCAGGGACATTTTCCGGGTCAGAATATGGGGGAACATGCCCAATCACCATCAATAGTAGGGCGGGAGACCTTTCCAGCCCACGTATCAACAACAACCTCCTTATCAAGGCAACAATTGGAGGCAGAACTATCAGTATGGTGCTCATTAGTCATGGTATCACAACCAAGGATACCATCAGCAGACGGCTACTCAACATCCTCCATAGAACTCACAGTACTCCTCCCATCCTCCTTGTCACCAATTTTCTCAGGGGTACCAGCCATAATCTCATCAGTCATATCAGCATCAGAAAACCCAGCTGGGGGAATCTTTTGAGATTGTACCGGTAAACCCGACCCCTGCCTTCCTTGAGAAATAGATGAAAAATATGGCTGAGATGAACCGGAAGATCGACGATCTGACGGCTCCAAAAATAACCATTCCTGCTCAGGTCGAAGCTAACCTGAAAAATTTTCGATGCAAGGATCAGGTAACCGGTAGTGTCCATCCCGATTCAGGTAAATTAAATTTCTTTTTATCTAGTTATTTTACTCTTAGGAGCAGAAAGACACTCCATCCATCAACGATGGTGAAGGGAAAGCATCTTGCATCTATCAGGGAATCATCTGTTCGACCAATGCAATGGCCAAGCAACATTTTTGGAGCAGCATCACCAATAGAAAAATTACAAAAAACCTCTCTCCTCCCTTCTCTCTTACTTCTCTCTCCTCTCTCTTCTCTTTCTCTCTCACATGCATAACGCTTGACCCATAACCCTCATCCTTGCCTCCAGCAACGACCAGCGGTACACCTCCCTCTCTCATGCTTAACGACCGATCGTTGCTCCTCTGCCTCCTCAACTATTACCATCTTCTCCTTCATAACCTGCCACCCCTCCTCGTCATTGCGATCCACCATCTACAACATGAGAGAGCTCGAGCTGGAGCTCGGCTAGTGACATTGGCCCCTATCTTGGCCGGCGTGATTCAAGGCTCTTCTAAGCATTGCGACAGCTCCTTTGTGGGATGCTAAGCTCACCACCTCCGTCGATGGTAAGAGCCAAGACTAAGAATCTTCAGGTTCTTCCCTAGGCGAACCTTTGCACAATAGAGGCCTTTAGGTATATATCTCTTACCCTCCTTCTTTTCTCTCTCTTCTTTCTCCCTTTCTTTCTCCCTTTGTTCTTCTCACCGACCTTTGGGTTTCACCCCTGCACCTCCTCATATCCACTTTCTCCATCACGTAAGGCCGCTTCATCGCCTCAATATGTGTGTACAAGAGCGACGCCACAAACCTTTCCCCCCACTCTAGTGCCTGCTCTCCCGCTCACACTGCCTCCATCCATCACGCATGCAGTGTTGAACGTGTGCCCCCTTGCTCCGCCTGCCAGCAATGCCACCTCGACCTTTTGCTCTGCCAATTACTCGATCTCCTCAGCCTACGTGCTCAACAACCCACATGTCACCTCTGACCTCAATCTTGTTCCATCGACTGTGTGATGAGCAACCCGAGTGACTAAGGTAAATTAGGTGTCAATGGTCGTTGCGACCTCAACCTCTCGGGTCTGGGAGCTCAATCGAGAAAATGTAAATCAGACCAACAAACAAAGAGATAAAACAATCAAAACATAAATAGCGGTCCTGGCTATTTTTATTAACCTGGTATAGCGACCAGGGTCGAACTCAGGGAGCACGAATTGGCCTCGCGGCCTACGAAGTAGTCAAAAAATATAATAAAACAAACACAAATATTTTTGGTGGATTTTTAATAATGAGGGAAAATAAGAAAAAGGCAAAATCAAGCAACTTCAGCAAATTATTTAATCAATAAAAATGCTCCAAAAATTCAAACAAAAATGTTTTTATGTTTTTTAGGTTTTTAATGTTTTTGATGAATTTTTCAGAATTTTCTAATTTTTATACGATTTTCTTAAAATCAAAAAGAGGGGAAACAAGGAATCACTATCCAACCAAACTTGAAAGGTTCACTAAAAATATAAAATGGACCTATAAAAGTCTGGAGATAATTTTTATGAGAAATATAAACAACAAATAAAATTCAGAAAAAGAGTTTGTATTTTTTTTGATTTTTCTAGAATTTTTTAGATTTTTTATGAGTTTTTAGGATTTTTCAATTTTTAGGGTTTTTATATATCCAAAAATCACGAAAAATGGACAGAAATTCAAAGACACTAAAAATGACTTACACTAATTTTTTTGTAATTTTTAAAAAAGTTTTTTTATTTTTCATTGATTTTCTAAATCAGACAGCAACAAAGACTACTGTTTTTGAATTTTTAAAAATATCAAAAGGCCTAAAAATGTACCCAAAATTTAGGGAAATTTTTACACAGTGGCATGAGCTAGTATCCAAATTTCACGCAATTTGGGTTTAATTTGCTATTTTATTTAAATAAAATAATGGCTCACAGTCATAAGGACCTAAATGCAAGGAAAGAAAGTTGCAGGGGCCAAACAGTAATAAACAAATAAAACCCAAGGCCCTCGTACAAAATGTCCAAGTAATCACGCGCGGGGCACGTGAATCAGACACGGAGGGGTATTTGTGTAATTCCAATTTCAAAACATTCAAACAATAACACACAGAAACCACAAGGCACAAAATGCAAATACGCCAAACCCTCACGTGTCGATGCACGTGGTCCACATATATAAGGACTAAAATGCAAATAACAGAAACATAAAGGTTTGATGTGCAATTTTTCCAAAATAAAAACAACTGAGTAAAATATTTACAGGACTAGATTGCAAAAACAAAAGAGCAGGGGCCTAAGGGATATTTACCCCTTTATTATTGGACGGTCGAAGAGGGGCCACGTAGATGATCAGAAGGCTACGATGCGTGGACGCCTCTTCACTGAAGCGAACGGTCCAGATCGATCCCTAGCAGATATCGACGATAACTGAAGCTCCTTAAACAGATGACTGCGATTGAATCCGGAGCGTCTAGGGTGATCGGACGACGGAGGAGGATCCTCTAGGAATCGATGCCGACGAACTTCGCCGGACCAATGTGCGCGCCGAGGTCCTCCTCTGGAGCTGCTGAGATATGGAAATGCTCCACCTCGATGCTCCGCAGCTGATGGAAGCCTCCGATGACGCCGGGGACCACCGGAGCGGCCCGACGACGGTGGAGGGAGGAAGCTCCTGTGCTCGAACTTTGGACCTCCAGATGAGGTCCCCTTTACCTGCAAAACCACACGAGAGAGCTCTTGGGTCAAGGGCAAACTGCCTCGACCCGGTTAGGGGTGGAATGGCGGTCGGGCGAGTCGATATGGACGACCTCCGGCGAGGCGATGGCAGTCGAACATTGGTTCTGGGCGAACCAAGGGGGATGGTTGGGTGAAGAACGTGAAGGGAAGTATCACGAGGGTGATGGTCGAGTCCGATGATCGAATGGGTGGACGTAACGGCGGGAATTGGTCGGTGACAGCGGAGGGAGGAATTGGGCGTAATGGGAAATTATGGAAAACTAGATGGAATCGGGTCTACCTGATGGCTGGAGTCGACTGGGGACAAGCTCGCAGAGCTCTGGGTCGTATCTTCGAAGGGTCGTTGGGTCCCGAGGCTCTGGCGCACCTCACGGCGGTGCACAGCGGCAAGAGTCGTCGGATCAGTGGCTGAAGGCTTCCTCTCCTCTCTTCGACACCTCCCTCGCGAAGCTGTCACTCTAGGGATGGAGATGGAGATATTGGGACGAAGGAGCAGCGCCAAAGATAGCGGGAATTGTGCGGCGGAGGTCAAGCTTTATAGTGGTGCAGGTCCGAGAAGAAGGAGTCGGGTCCGGCTTGGTGAAGCACGGACCCCTAGGCAAGGATGTAGGCGTGAATCTCGGATGTTCCAGGCTCAATTGGAGCCCGGGGTTTCAGGAGATGGAGGTCGGGTCAGATGAGAAATCAGGTCAGTCACCCGATTCGAGGGAAAGAGGGTCCGCGGGGGAGAGTTGATCGGGGGTCAACAATCCCCCGTCGACCAATCAAAATTCGCCGTTTATTAAAGATTTGGAAATTTGATTAAAATTATTAAATGATTTTATTTCGAAAAAGTTAAAACATGAAAAATGTTTATTTATTTTCAAATTAATTTTTAGTGTTTTTTATTTATTTTTTTGAAATATAAATTATGTATTTACAAAATATTATTATTATATATAGGTATATACATATATGTATTTTTGATTTTTATTTTTAATAGTTTATTTTTGTACATTTATTCCAATTTTATATTTTATTTATTAATATAATAAAATTTCAAATAAAAGGGTATTTTTATTTATTTTTATTATTTATTTACATAGATTAAATAAATACTTTTATATACATGTTTATATGGTATATATACAAGGTGGATTTTGGTTTTTATTTTATTTCTTTTTATTTTTCTAATTTTTTATTTTATTTATTTACATCATGAAATATGGAATGTGAAAATATTTTTATTAGATTTTTATTAATTATTTACAAGGAGAAAATAAATAGATAGGTTATTCTATATACATGGTCCATGTACACTGATGAAGGGATTTTATTTCTTTTTGTTTTTCTTGTATTTTTCCATTTTTATTTTGGTTTTTTCTTTACAAATATGTACAAATTAATGAACACACATTTTTGTTTTTATTTAGAGGAAAATAATTTTTATTTATATACATGGGTATATGTACACATGAATGACCCTATCTCTCTCTACTTGGTTCTTTTTGCGGCCAGGCCCATGCTGAGCCCTCCCTTGGGATTAGGTCACTCAATATTTATTCTAAATATTTCCCTCTTTTTCTTGTATTTCTTTATTCCTTCATTTTGGCACAAAATCATGCTAATTATGCATATTTACAAGATGCATGTATTTTGACAATTTATGATATTTACACATATTTTCATGGTGTTTTGCTCAAGTTTTTAGCTAAAATAAAGTAATAAAGAGTGATGAAGTGGGATTCATCACTGTGCCCCCTCGCCGCCCCTTCATTTCCTTGGTCACACTCCAACGCCTGTTTCTCCACGACCACCGCTCGTTTTGCAGTAGCTTCGCCTCGATCTGATCACCCATCGTCTTGGGCCCCAATACACGTGTAAAACACATGAGCATGGCGAACATTTACAGCTATGCCCTTGCTCATCTTAAAAATTCTATCCAGCTCCCCTCACGCAAGGAGAACATGAAGCAAGTATCAAATTACAGTAGTCTAATTTGATATCGGATGTAGTGAACCACTGAGAAAAATTTAATACATTAAACAAAAGACAACAAAATTAGGAGAGAGAGAAAGTGGAAAATAATCAGGCTCTCTCCTAAATTTGTTAATTCACTAAATATTTTATCAGGCAAGTGTTCTTAGGTCGAACTCAAGGAGGCAAAAAACACACGTTTATTTTTGAGTGAAAGAAATAATTATGTGATTATTTTTCTAATTTTTTCTTCTTCGAGAAAATATTTTTGGTCGGTTTTAATTTTTAGATTTTTTATTTAATTTTTTATTTCCATTTTTATTTTATTTTTCCAAAGCGGTATTTTTCAAGCAGCTGATCTACAATATAGTACATAGATGATAGAAAATATAGTAATACTTTATAGTAGTTGAATCGAAGAGAAACTCAAGAAAAGAGCTCGAAGAACACACAAATCAAACTCATACGTAGTCGAAAATTGAAGAGGAAAACCTCTATAAAATCACGGTTATAATCTCAAAATTCAACTAGAAAACTAGAATGGTAAAATTGAAGAGAAACTCAAGCAAAGAGCTCGAAGAACACACAAATCAAACTCATACGTAGTCTAAAATCGAAGAGGAAAACCTCGATAAAATCACGGTTATAATCTCAAAATTCAATTAGAAAACTAGAATGGTAAAAAATGCAATCGAAACATTGTCCACAATGGTCCATAAATGTCCAAGTTCAATGTATCATGTAAAAAATATAAGAAAAGAATAAAATGCTTCTTTCAATTAGGTCCCTGGTCAGGGACCTAATTTTAAGAAAGGTTCCTAGAACTTTGCACTTAGGTACCCACACAGGGACCTAAATGCAATTTTGAAAACTTCTGGAGGTGGGATGATAATATAGAGTTTAGCAAGAGCTCTTGTGCAATATTTCTAAAGATTCACAACTGTACGACTTGGGTTAAATGGGCATCGACTGATCTGATCCGTTGGAGCAGGACACGTAGTGCATGGCTATGTGTCGTGTGTTCTTCCCCAGTTCTTCCTCGCGGGTAACGATGCTTCTTCAATCAATCTTGATCTCAAGCGATTCGACAACTTTGACGTACTCCGGTAGGGCTAGAAGGAGGCTCCCCCCCTTCGAGCTCACCTACAATGAGGGTAACTGAATATGGTATCAAAGAGAGCTTGGAAGGATGGCAGCTAGGGCTTGATATCTCCTGGGACAAAGGGTGATCAACTAGATGGATTGGAAAAGAAGATGTGACTCCATATGGTGGAGTTGAAGGTGGATACTCTTTAGAAGACATCAATACTTGTAATCGAAGAATTTGATGCTCAATTCACAAAGGAATCAACCTAGAAATAAGATTAACTTGTAGTTCAAAATGGGTTCCGGAAGAAAGGGTTTTGGAATGAAAATTGGATGGGAAATGATATGAATTGTAAAGGGTTTTTGTGTATAAATCAAAGATGATGATTAAGAGAAGCTAATTGTGTGACCAGATCAATAATTGAGGCATGAATATCAATTAAATAAGATGAATGAAATGGAGGTGTACCAGGGAAATAAAGATTTCAGACCCTCAATGTTCTCTTGATGGGACGGCTTCCCGGAGCTGAACGTGGCTTAAAGTGGCGTTGCAAAACCAAGATAGGCACTGGAACCTTCCTCCGACATACAATCTTCCACACAGTCCAACCTTCAAGCCTTGTCACAACTGGAATGAGGTGGAGCATGACGGGGAAGTTGGGTGCCGACCAGTGGATTGATGGTTGTGGAAAAGTTAGATATGATTGATGAAATTTGATGGATTAAATAGAGGAATCGATGGAGGTTCGAATCAAATCCTAGGGTAGGCGTGAATCCTGGTAGTTAGATCTATGATCTGGAGGGTTTAGATTGGATTTTAGGTGAAAGATGGTGTGTGTAAAAATGGGTGAAGTTGGTTTGTTCCCACAAATGCCAACATACTTCTTCTTGAAGAAGGTTGTGGTGCTGACACATGTCAGCTCCACATCGATGCGAGATTTAATTAGGTTATAAATTACATAATAAATATTAAATAGAGTTATCTTATTAGATACAAAAATGAAAAATGAGTATATTTAATTGATCTAAATTGTGATATAATTTATTTTTATAAATAACATGTATTTTATGAAATATAAATATAATAATAAATACCTATATAGTATACTTTCTAAATTACTTTTATATTTGTAATTCAATAATTTAGTAAATAAGTTACCCTTTTAAATTTTATTAATTAATATAATAATAAATATGAAGTGTACGAATTTTCACAGATTTTAATAAATAAGTTTATATAAATTAATACATATAATATTTGTTCCACAGTTTAAATTCATCTATAATTTATGATTTGAATTATTTAAAATATTAAATAAATATTTTAATTTCCAATTTTTTTACACATAATATACAAAACCAAGAAAATAATTAAAAAATATAAAATCAATGATATATAAATAATATATTCTGACTAAAATAAATAGCCTAGAAACCCAATCGTCATTAGGTCCCAAAATTGACTTTTTGCAAAGGGACTCCAATTTTAATTAAATCACTTCATTAATCAGAGAATATTATTTTATGAACTTTAAAAGTGAGTGGAGTAAAATTGGAGTTGGCATGAAGAAGTTATGAGGTCCGAAATGAGAAATTGACCATTTGAAAGCTAGATTTCTTAGCACATATACCTGTTAGGATTTTTTTTATGATTTTTATACTTTGTATACATTTTTATGAATACGTGAGAGAATAGTTTGGCGAAAAATATGTTCAAATGAATTAATTTGAAATCAATGAAGTTTTGATAAATAATGAATAAATAAGGACTAATGTATGGTGTGTACAATTAATTATTTTTAGTGTTTTCTTCCTTATCTCCCCTTACTTTATTGTTTGTCGACCAATCCATACTGACTTGACATAGGGTTTAGGTTATATAAAGATATCTTTCTGCTATATTTATAGTTTATATAGTCATACTATATATATACACATATTTACAGTCTGCCTCTTCTCTTCTCTTTCTTTTTATTCTTTTATTTATTTAAATATTTTTAATGCTTAAAATGTATTTTTATTCGCAAATACTATTTTCATAAAATGTGGAAATTAATGGATATTTACATGCATTTGTTAAGGGTTTTAATACAAAATGCACAAGAAGTGTTAATGAATCATGGATTCATCAACCCCCTATACTTAAACTTTTCTAGTCCCTTAGCAAACACTTATTTGAAAAATAAGGAAAAAGAAAGAAAGTTAGAATGAATTTGTTCCTAAAACCAATTCATGAGAACAAACAAAGGACAACGCTTGGTCAGACCTTAAACAAGCATTTTGTCGGAGCCTTACCTAGGATTAGGATTTTAATCTCAACAGTCCTCAAGTTCCATAAACCTTATTCATGTTTACCTCAACAGCCAACTCGGATCCACCTATCCATATCGATAACTCTAGTAACCTTGAATTCAATTTGTAAGGTGAGTGAATTGTGTTAGCTCTTCCTACTTAAAGAAGAGAAGAAACCACACATCCCAATAATACATTCCCATTAATTCCTCATCCAACTACTCTTTCCTCGAGGAGGGGGATATTTCCTTCTATAGTTAGGTCGTGATGTGTCCATAATCGAATAGAAAGAAAATGTAGAAGAATGAGGAAAGAACTAGAGTGTGACCAGTGTAGTCAAGTCTCCATGTGAAGCCCATCTAATGTAGCTAATTCTCCACTAAGATGTGCATGCTTTTTGGATGCTTGGACCATTGTGGTCATATTTGTATTTGGTTGTCTTATTTTCGGTAGTATTTGTAATGCTTCTTGCACTGCATCTGTCTTTTTTTGCCCGGATGGATATAACATCTTTTCTATCCGTCTATTTTTTAAGGTCTTGGAAGAATTGTGTCACCAGAGCCTTCTCTCATCTGAAGTTTTATTTCAAACCCACTACTTCTATCTTTAGATGTCCACACCACTAGACAAGGATGAAAATGCATTGCTAAAATGAACCATCCTTTACCATTCATGTCAAGCTAAGTTCAAAGAGGGATGCTAATTGAATTGAGTCATTCGAGTTCAGTGAGAATTCATCTGATAAAAATTTGAAAAAAAATTGATTCGAAACAAAATGAACTGAATTTGGATTTAGCTTGTGGATTCAATTCCTCAATGAAACAAATCTGAATTAACTTGGATTCATTTGATAATAATTCTATTCGATACTTAGATATATACATATTTACGTGTACATATGTACATATGTATGTATTCATATTTATATTCATATACATCGTACATACAAGTAAACGCATACGATACATACATATTTACATACACACTTGTAACAACCTCACCCTGGGTCAATTAGGGTCCTTCCTAAATATTCTCATGCAAGGAGTTACAATATAATTACATTAAAAGGTTGACACACATTTATTCGAATTCATTTGCAAGTAAAATAGATGTAGAAACAATATATGAATATGTATAAGAAAATGTTATGATATTTAATTCACATTGATAGATTTAGCATTTGCATTGAATCACTAATCATAACATGTCAAAGTACGGTTGCAAAATAAACAATTTCTCATTTCTACTTTGATTTGACCATTTATAAAGTTGTAATCAAACTTTGGCTGCTAAGTACAAGAGAAAAAAATACCATGAGCTTAGTACACGTTTAAGTAGTTACTCTTGAACTTATTATCATGTCTACTCTTCACAAACATGATTTCCTTACTCCCAGACTACTCCAACATGTCTTGTCAATATGTAATGTGTATATGCAACATTAGCCTCGATAGTGAGCGCCAATCTCCTTTATTTCTCCCTTATATTTAAGTTCAAGTGATATGATCCAAACTATGTTGTGAGTCAGAGATGTAGGTTCTTCACGCAATGGTTATACAAAACATCTGAGTAACTATCTTTACTTCTTACTTTCATCTAGTGACAACAGGTTGGTTATGAGTTACTTAGTATAGGTACGATAATTAATCTTAACGTGCTATTTACAAATTTTGAGCATTAATTAAGAGGATCATAAAGCACTCTAAGTCATACTCAATTTAATATATATGTATACATATATGCATGCATAATCCTGTTAGTTATAGAGAAAATATTAAATATAAAAAAGTGTACAAAATATAGTCATAAAATCAACTAGAATAGATCAAAAAGTTCTACATGAGTAATCTATAGGCTCTTCTCACCATAATGTAAGTTTTTCCCTTGTACATAAAAATGTAGTATATTTCATTTTCATGGCTTTAGTTTTTCAACATTGAAGATCCTCATGCTTAATGAAGAGGCTTTATATTCTTACTATTACCCTCATTTCGGATAATACTATTAATTTGTATTAACTTTATATATTTTCTTGATCTTGTCTTGCTTTAACATGTAATGGTAATCATAATGCTTTCAATTTTTTTGTCAATGATATTCTATCTCTTTGATAGGCTCACATAATTATTATATATTTATATATTCCTTCATTTTAAGAAAAAGATTATTTAGATTATAAAAACATATATAATTGTAGAAGTTAGGTACTTTTATCCAGTGTACATTATTGGTTTGACATTTTGATTGATTATATATTTTTTCAGCTTATCTCAGTAATCTTTATCCAAAATTAGAATAATATAATAAAATATTTTAATTATAATAATATATATGAGCTTTAAAATACTGATTAATAGTCAAAATTCGAAACAAAATGAATCGAAGTTGAATATTCAAAATTCAAAATGAATTGAATATGAATTTAAGTTAGTTGATTCCTTTAAAATTTGACTCGAGTTTGGAATCGAAACTTTATAATGATTTGAGTCAAAATCCTGGTGGATTCGAAGGTATTCAATTCGATTGTCACCTCTAGTGCAAAGTACGTGTCCGAAATTGGTTCATTGTTTAAGAGTTAAATGGTTGACATCAAGTGTCCTACTTAGGCATGTTTAAGATAGATTTTGAAACATGGTCTGATGGAACCTAAAGATTTAAGTCAAAGACCTAAAGAGTCTAAATTCTAGTTCCTAACTAGGCTCTTTATAATGACAATCAAACTCCATAATCAAGCTCCATCCTTTACACTATTCCCAATATTTAGTTCGAGAAATCAAACATATTCTGAAAAATGCTAATGCAAATGCAACCAAGTTTTTGTGAAGTACATTTTTTTCTTAATTTTACTTATTTTTGAATTTTAGGACTTTGCATTTTTATGGATTTTTTCAATTTTTTTACAAAGTATATTTACAAGCATTTTACAAAATAAATTATCAATATTTTATTTAGATTAAATAGCTAATGAATTTTACAATTTTATTATACAATTTTAAATATTAAATTATTTTCACATATTTTAATAAATATGATTTTTGATGAATTTTATATAATTTAATTACATATTCTAAATACAAATTATACATTAGGAATTTTAAAGAATAATTTTGCATATATTTTTCTTATTTAGAAGGATTTATAAATAATTAAATAAATAAATTTTGAATAAAATTATTCCATACTCATTTTTTGGATTATATATAGAGAATACATAAACGTATGAGTTATATACAAAAGTATATATGCAATACACCCCTCCCCCCTTATACTTAGCTTGTGTTATGTCCTCATAGAGTCGAAAGAGAAAAAAAGGAGGACATAACTCGTGCTAAGTACTAATTCCCAAAAAACACTTATGCCAATAAGTGCAGAAAAAGTAAGATAAAGAAAATAATAGGAAATATAATGGATTGATTTAACTTTTTAACTTGCCTTCATAAAATCAAAGTTTGGAGCTCAGTCGGTTCTTTGGAATTTAAGTTTAGCAATAACCTTATTGGGAAGCGGACATGAAACACAACAATTTCTAAGAACCACAAAACTCTACTCAAGTTTCCTTAACAGCCAAGTCGGAACAAATCTAATTCAGATGTTCTCCCTTATGACCACGAGTCTATCTTGTACAGTGTATGTGACAAGTATCTCCTCTCTGTTAAGCGGTAAAAGATAGTCCTCTCTAATATAGTGACCCTAATTCCCCAATCCATCAACTCTTTCCTCTAGAAGCAGGGTATTCCCTTCTAAGTTCAAGTGCAACCGTCTCAAGAGGAGGAGGTGGAGAAGAGAATGGATGGTAGCCAATGTAGCTACCTATCCTAATATGCTTGACTAGTGTAGCCAAGTCATCCAGTTGCAGGCTCACATGTATCTTTGACTTTGAAGCTCAAGATTGCCTATTTTCGTGTATACATACTTTGACGGGCATTGGTTTTTCTTTGATTTTAGCGTATTTATTTTTAATACTATTTACAGTAGCATTTAAATAAGGAATTTTCCACTTGAGACAGGAGATTATCCCTGTTTTAAAGCACTATTGCAACTCATGACATTCTGTCCTTGGACCTTGTCGCTACTAGATTGGGTAGGAGCACTATGGCCAAGATTGTAACTTCATATGTTTCCATTCTCTTGTGTCTCATGCCGACAAATCCATAAATCTACCATCTCAACTGAGTTGAACAAATTGTAAGGTACATGTATGCAAGTTAGGTCACTATCGACAAGAGTCATGTGTGTATTTAGAAATAGGCAGTCAAGATGACATGTGAACCTAGTCTTGTGGTCTTAAAGAATTAAGTCTATCAATCTTGAAGCACTTTAATTCCCGTTCCTATAAGGTTCCTGATTAAGTGGATTAAGGTCCAACCAAGCTCCAATCGTAGGATATTATTTAAACATTCAATTGTTGTTTTTAGTACAAAAAATACATTGCAACGAAAAGAAAATCTTTTTGGGAAAAAATTTTCTAATTTTAAACTTTTTATGGGTTTTTGAAAAGAATTGCAAATTTTTATGAAATTTTTGAAAATATTTTTCAATTTTTATAAGTTTTGGAGTTTGAAATTTTTTTAGAGATTTTTGAAGAAAGATTAGTAGAATAAATATGTGCAGATATTACATAAGAGAGCTTCTATATTTACAAGAATTAGGTCTTATTTTACATTGAGAATTTTCAAGTTGAAAGTTAGTTGTTATTTACAAGTTCTATGTACGAGGTTTATACACTTTTATAAAGATTTTTATTTGACTTGCTATTTACACAAGGTTCTCAAAACATTTGAAATCATTTTCACAAACATTTTGAAAAATTATGTTTTGCAAATATTTTGAAAAACATTTTTCAAATATTTACAAAAATTAAAAATAATTTTACAAAGATTTTTCAAATAGTATGTATAGATTTTTCAGAATATTTTACAACCATTTTTTGAATCATTTATAAACTGATTTTCTTAAGCATTTTTTCAAACAAATAAAAGAATTTTTTGAAATAAAAACTTTTTATATGAGTTTGAAAATATATTTTTAAAAAGTTTTCCAAATGGTTCAAAAGATTTTTCTAATACTTTCCAGCCATTTTTCAAATCATTTTACAAAACCTTTTTAACCTAATTTACTAAATAATATTTACAAAAAAATGAAGAATTTTTATACATGTTTATACTGATTTACTCTTTATAATTATATAACCATATATTCATCTAGTATTTTAGCCATATTATTTAAAAATATGAAAGTACGAGTGATCGTTAAAGTATATACAATGTATATACGATCCCCTATATTTAGTTTAGCTATGTCCCCATATATCAGAAAGAAAAAAGGAAGACATAACTTGTACTTAGTATAAAAAAGCCTATACTGCAATGAGTAAAGAATTAAATAATAAGAGGTCGACCATTCCTCCTATACTTAGATCAAATAATCCTAAGTATAGCAGAATGTATACAACATATAGGGAGGTAGAGGGTGGGAATAAACATATCAATAACTCATCATATCTCGCCCTATACTTAGGGTAAGAGTTCCATAAGTATAAATAGGAATATTAATAAGAGAGGAGACAAGTAAGGGGACCAATGGACTGACAAAGAAAAAAATATGATGCGGGAATGAACATATCACTCTGCCTCTACTTAGGGTAAAAGATCCCTAAGTATACGCAACAACAATAGTGACGAAATAGAATGAAGAAAGAACAATTCGGTCTACACCCTCCTATACTTTCAATAAAGTACATCATAAAAATATCAGACAATAGATCTAGGGTGTAGGACACGTGGAAAATAGAAGGAACATATGAAACATGTATATACAAGAGGTATGGAATGTTGAGGTGTCTCTCAACGAGAGCTAGGTTTGACACCCCCAGATGGGCGCAAGTGTTAGGATAACTATGTATCAAGTATCAGGATAACATATGTCAGACAAATGACATACCCTTTCCATCGTCTCACAATGAGAACAACAAAGGAGTCGAAAGGAACACACATATCTGCAATCAAGTGGGTATGTGTCACCAAGAGACGAGACTTGAAAACTAAATCAATGTCCAGTAGCTGAAAAGAAATCATCAGCTTGTAAGAATGGAGTGAGTGATCAAAGCCGACAACATCAAACGTGGAGAAGGATGGATTTTCCATGGAATCCTCCACGTTAGTCACAATCTTATAAAGGTACAAAAAGTTAAGATCAGGAGACTCTCTATGCAACCATGCATCCGATGGACATATGGTCTGAAGATTAGTGAAATCATCGAATGCCACAAAGGATGGCTCATCCTCACGAGAGTCATCAAGGAGAGAAGACTCAAAGGAGTTACAAAAATCATCTGACCCGGTTTCTACAATCGATAGACCTGCTGCATAGTCAGTGTGTGAGACCGAGTACCTAGAAAGTGTTGTATCCACCTGCAAAAAACTATCGAAGCGTAATGTAAGTTCATCATTGGAAAGCACGATCATGCTGGAATCTAAACTCTCATCCTCAAAAAATTATCAAACTCACCAATCGGGAGGATGTAAGGTTGATGGGAGGTGCTAACCAAGTGGGGCATGTGAAAATGGAGGTCCTCACCAAACAAAATCCATTGAAATGGCTCAAGGTATTGATCAAAATCAACTATGTGTTCTATGGGGATATGGGAAGTCAAGATGAGGAAAAAAATAGGCTGGTAGGATGGATGACATAATGCAAATTCTGGGTCTGTCTCTCTAGGTACCAACAAAGGTGGTCTAACATGCTATTAAAACAAGACCTACAAAACCAACTCAAGGGTTGGTATTTGGAAATGGAAACACACTACATTGATATCATTATCCTCAATTTGTATTGCCTCAGATATCTCATCCTCAACCACGTGTGAAATTAAAGAAACCTAAATAATAGCATTACACAAATAAGATCTAAATTCGTCATAAGAAGAACACTCATTTCAACCTCAAATCTGCCTGACTCACACAAATCATCATTATCCTCGGAGTGGTCTTCATTATACGACACAACATGCCTAAGTGAAGAAGAAGCCGAAGTAGGAGGGGACGGAGAGGGCGATTGAGACATACTAAACAAAAGTCCGGATAGGACTCCAACTGCACGAGGGTTGAGGTCAAATTGAATGAGGAAAATATATTGCTCAAGAAGAGAGTCATCTTGAGCTAGACCAGGGATGTAGACATGACAGTGATATGGGTGAAAAGAAACCGTAAGATCAGGCGAAAGATAGGGATAACCCATGATCACAATGCAGATGATGATGAACAAGAAGGAGGACTCAAGAAATGGAAGGAAGAAAAGAATAAAAAAAGAAAAGAAAAGAATAGTTGAAGACTAGTAACTTAAAGTAAAGAAAAACACACTCAGATCCAACGTCTGCAATCAAACACAAAGAAAACTCCAATTCACTAACTCAACACAATGAATACCGTAAGAGATGGGTCGATTATCTTTTCAATTATAGAGTTAGATATATTTTCAAGCAGTTATACAAGCTCACAGGTGTGGTCTCCTAGAGTGACCATGCTCAAGTCATCGAACCACACCTTCTTGAACACGAGACATTTCTTCTTAAGTCAGAGACAAGTTCTTGCAGCAAGTAATAGGGCCCAAGAGTCGACCCAAGTGCTTAGGGCACAAGTCCAAGGATGGGGGCTCTAATCCTTAAGGGTTCGTGCCTCACTCAATCAGAATACAATCTGTGTACAATGAGGGAGTTTCTCTTCCAAAAACAATGAATCCTATTACGTTTGATTTTAAGGTCAAATGGAATTAGCAGTCTGGATTTTATTTTGGTTATCACCTTTTTTTTATTTTTCATGCACAATGTCTAATGAGGTTTCAATTCCTTTAAGATCCTAAGGTGATCAGAATCAAAGGGAGAGATTGGAAAAGTAATGCAGGAGTAAAACCAATGATGGATGTTGAGTTAGAAGTGCTCATCTTGTTCCCATCTCTCTTCATGAAGGATGCTAAACACGAATTGAAACCCATTCTATACGCAAATGCAAAGCCAATGAAATCGCCCTATTACATGAATTGTTATTAGCATGAAGAACAATATGTTAAATGCTCAGACAGGAGACCTAAAAGTCTGGTCTTGGAGGTTCGTTAGTGTCTAACAAACCGAATCCTACAACTGCTATATCAAACCCTCTCTCGACGCTTAGTTTTAGATCTAAGCAAATAACAATTAATTTGATCTAAGCCCAAGCGAACAATCTACAGGAATATGAAATATTTAGGACTCAAGACCTAGGTTACTGAATCAAGCAATCCTATGTTAAGGCTCGATCACACAAAACAAAGAAAAATAAAATCGAAAAACTCAAAATAAGAGAAACAAAGAAAATAAAGGTGGGAAAATTGTGAAGAAGCCCATAAGTCCCCCAGGTGAACAATCACTCAGGCAATGGACATTGAAAAAGTTCTAATTTCTCGAGAGTCTTACTTATTACAAATTAAAAATGTCTCTCTCTCTCTTGTATTACAACAGAAAATAAAATTACAATGGCCCCTCAAATATCTTTTGGTCCTCCCTTGTTGTTATCTCCTACGGCTTGTGCTGAAAAGCTAACTCCACTTCACATGGGTGCACAAGACTCCTATGAGCACCTCCCCTGATTTGTGGTCCCTCGCAACATGGTCAACAAAGAGATGGTTAGACAATTCTAGATAGACAGATAAATAAAATAAATAAAGTAGAGAAATAAATAATGAAGATAAAATAGACAAAGAGGAAGAAAAGCAATCTTTGTGGTGTTGCTCCCCGACAATGACATCATCTGATGTGACACTTTTTGCGAAGGTTTGGTATTCTACACAAGGTAAGAATACCATCACTAAGGTGACCACTCACGAAAGGCGGATCAAGAAATAATTAACCCATAGATAATGAAAAATCAATACAATGTGTGTATGGAGTTAAAATTTATTTGAACTCTACAAAGTGTGTGTATATGTGTAAGTCTGAAGAGTATCGAACTCAGGGAGTAAACATGATAATTGAGAAATTAATCCAAAAATTTCCTTATCTTATCTTTTTATTTTATTTTTTATTGGTTTTCCATTTATATTTAATTTTTAGGCACCTTTAATTAATTTTTTTTGCTTTTCAATTTATTTTTGTATTATTTTTTATTTTAATTTATTTTTCTTTGTAATATTTAATAAGTACATATAAGTACATATATATTTATATGTATAATATAATTACTATATAGGATATAAATTTATAATATATATATATATAAAATCAGGAAAATACAATTACATATAGTCCTTTTTATTTTTTAATGATTTAAAAATATATTCTAGCTATTAATAATAATTATTAATAATTACAAGTAATATATAGTAATCATATAGATACAATCTATATAAACGGTTTTATAATTATAACATTACCATATAGAGTTAAAAATTATAAATTAAAATATTTTTGGATTTTTAAGTTTTTCTCTATTTTTTAAATTTTTCTTGTAATTTTTGAGAATGTTTATGGATTTATTCAGTTAAAAATATAAAAACAGAGACTTATAACAATAGACCAGATTATTTTGAATTTACAAATAGATAAATATCTCAAAAAATCAAAAACTATTTTAATATATAATATATATTATGTACAGAATTCAGAAGCAAACATAAATATTTTTAGGTTTCTAAATAGTTTTTACTGGTTTTTATAAGGTAATGTGGTTTTTAAATTTTTAGTGTTTTATTTTGTAATTTTTAGTAATTTTTGTCATGGAGTTGCAAAATAAAATAATAAAGGTACTCTGATTTTTTTTGAAATTTTGACAGGTCATTTCATAATTTTTGTATTTTTTAAGCCAAATATGGAATGGATGCTCTGTTTTTGAATTTTGATAAATTGAAAAATAAAGAAAAATGTCTTAACAAAAATATATGTGATAGAATAATATTCAAGGTGTTTACCCTAATTATTATAGGATTTTTAGAGAATTAGAGACATTTAAAAAAAGTAAAGATGACAAAAAAGAAATTCATTGTTCATAAGGGTATTTTTGTAATATAGCAAAACTTGCATAATCTAGATGCAATTTTTGTCACGACCCCAATTACGGGCCATCGAATACTCCCGTATCCGGATCTAGTTACTCAACAATGATTTATTCAGCAATCACAACTAACATTCAGAAACGGATTGCAAATAAAAATACTCATAAAAAAGTATTTCAAAAGTTTTCCATTCACTAAATAAAGTTCACATGATATATTGTCCCACTATAACCATTTACATGTACATCAACTTGAAAGGAAAATACATAAAAAGATTACTAACTAGCTTACAGAGAAATCTATTGTGGCTGGTTGGATGAATATGTTAGCATGTTGGATTATTAAGGTCCTTGCGATGGCTCACATGTTGGTTTTTCCATGAATCAAAGGATAACAATTAGCAAGTGCTAAGCAACGGAGAAGAGAAAAGTAAACAATTTTGAAATTTTTAAAAAGTTGTCAGCATAAAAAGTTTCATTTATTCTCATTAGTTTAAGTCCTATTCCTTCTGTTCCACATCAGGGATTAGTCCAGGGGAACCCCACCATTCTTGGACTCTAAAGCTGTGATACTTCGGGATTGGACATTGCATTGATCTGGTGAGCTTATGTTGTCGCACGTCGCCTCAATCAATCCTCCAATACTACCATAACATTTTTCCTTTTCTTTTCTTAATTAGGGTTCCAAACCCTCAACCAAGAAAACAAAGGAGTACACTGTCCTCGACGACCCGGTTGCTTAAAACCTTAGGCTAACCGTTAATCACATAACCTAGTGGCTTTAAATACATGTTATACATATCGTGATCCAACCTCAATTGAACCACATGTGCCTCCACATGCATGACCACATCTCCCGTCGTTCAACCCGAATATATTGGCTCCCGATACCACGAGTTGCAAATCATTTATTTCGTGGGCACTTATCATAAAAGGGAAATCGTGTACCACCTAGGTAGGGCAAAATCAATACGAGTTCCTTCCGACAAACCTACAGGTTGCATGCTCGACCTGTAGTTCTACTCCCAGTCATTCTTAACATAAGACAATCCTTTTTCAGGATCCAGCTCAAAACACATTAATTCCCATGATGTAATTCCTCCATTAAGATTTATATTTGCATACACATAATACTGAGTATAGACTTACACATAAATTAATTTATATATTTTTAAAATCATATTTATGCTCATTTTAACTTACAAACCCTAACTTTCTGAGCCACTACATCCATTTAATGCTTAGAACTTATTTTAGTTGAAATCAGAAAGCAACTTTTCATACTTTCTCAAAAATAGCCAAATTAGGGTTCTTCGTAACGAAGAATATAAATTCAAGAATCTCAATGATCTTATATGTAAACTCAATGGCAAAAGGAAGTATTTCGTTACCTAATCGAGCTCTCTCTCACGTATGCAGTGCTTTATCGTGATTCATTTTTGAAAAAGGATGATTTACTGCTCCTGAAATGATCGAATTTCATGTTCCTATCAAAAACACTAAAAACATGACAAGAATGCGAAGAACGAATGAAGAGCACGAAGAACGTGAACAACACATGAAGAACAAGAAGAATGTGAAGAACATATTTTCTATTAAAATTTCAGCAGAACATCCCCTTATATAAAGTGATATTTATAGGAAAATTTCAGAACTTATATAGGGTGATATATCTTAAAATTTGACCAAAGCTTATCCGAAACTTAGTGCTTAAGTTAGAACTTTACATAATATTCTAGATTCACTAATGATGCTTAATTAGCAGTAATCATGATTAGCTTTCTCTAATCATGATTTAACTCATGCTGATCGTAATTTAACTTTTATGACTCACGCTTAAGTTCTGCTGATCTTTGATTAGTGTTTGCTAATGTTAATTTGCAGTCCTTGATCCATCATTAGTTTTCTTAATCATGATTAATCAGTCTTAATGATGGTCATTGAGGTTTAATGACATCTTAAGCCTCCTTCTCTTTCTTCTGCAAATCATAACAATTCGAAACAAAGTTCGATTTACACGAAACAAATTCCATTTGTTTCCTGTTGACGAGCCAGATCTTACGATATAGGATCCGAGAGATGCTAAGTTCAAGTCTTTATAATTATATCAACCTTAAAGGAAGTCTCGTCCTCGAGGCTAGAAAAGCAGGCATAACAACCTTAATGCAGATTGAAGCCATAACAACCTTAAAGAGAATGAACGCCATTTAATTTAGAATAAAGATATACACAGTACATAGTGTTATCAAACAATTTCAGGTATTTTTCTCTCATTTATACCTCAGGTTCCCATGTGGCTTCTTCAAATTCTTGGTTGCGCCACAACACTTAACTAGAGGTACCTCTTTTTTCCTCAACTTCTTAATATCCTTGTCCAATATTTGCACATGTATTTATAGGTATGTCAAGTCTAGCTCAACATGCAGATCACCATAGCTTATCTTATGCTCTGGATCCTTAATATAGTTTCTCAGATTTGATAAATGAAAAACATCATGTATTGCCAAATGATGTGGAGGAAGTGCAAGACTATATGCCACTTTTCCAATACGTTGATTAATTTCAAAGGGACCCACGAACCTAGGTGCTAACTTTCCACGCAAGACAAATCTATGAACTCCCTTCATAGGCGGTACTTTAAGGAATACAATGTTGCCTACTTCAAACTCAAGATCTTTTTGCCTGGCATCACTATAGCTTTTTTTATGACTCTGAGGAGTCAATAGTATTTTTCAAGCTAGCTCTACAGCTTCCTACATCTCTTGGAGTCTATATGAATTATAAAGGTTCTTTATCCCAGCCTCTTGCCAATACAAAGGAGTAGTACACCTTCGTCCATAAAGTGCTTCAAATTGTATCATGCCAATACTTGTATGGTAACTATTGTTGGATGTGAATTCTGCAAGAGGTAAATGTTTCAATCATGATCCTTTCCACTCTAAGGCACACACTTGTAACATATCCTCTAAAGTCTTAATTGTACATTCTAATTGATCAACTGTTTGTGGATAATATGTTGTGCTCGAGCATAGCTGTGTGCCTAAAGCTTTCATGAAGTTCTCCCTATAGTGTGAGGTGAATTGTGAATCTTGACGGAAACTACTTCCTTTGGAATACCATGGAGGCGGATCACATGTGTAATATATAACTTAGCAAGCTGGTCTAGAGTGGAGGACAATCTTATTGGAATAAAGTGTGCTACCTTGGTCAAACGATATATTATGACCTAGATACTATATTTACCACTAGCCGTTTGAGGTAAGACAGTAACGAAGTCCATAGAAATACTTTCCCATTTCTATTCAGGAATAGGGAGGGGTTGTAACAATCCTGGTGGCTTTTGGTGTGAAGCTGTTACCTGTTGGCAAGTGAAATATGAATTCAAAAACTCTGCAACATCTTTATGCATTCCCGGCCACCAAAAGTATGAATGAAGATCCTTATACATCTTCGTAATTCCTGGATGAATAAATAATCTAGAGTAATGCGCTTCACGTAAGATGTCTTTCCTTAGTTCAGGCGTGTTTGGTACACAAACTCTGTGATGGTTATATAGTAACCCATCTTGTATATGGAATCCCTCTATCTCATTCTTCTCAAGTTGTCGTCTCAAGTCTTTAAGGATTGGATCATTCTCCTGTCCTTTCTTTATTCTATCCCAGATCTCTGGTTTGTATCGGTGAGGAATAGTTATAGTATCGTCACTACTATTAGATGATTTCCATTCACTTAACATTGATAGTAAACCCCGAAAGTGGATAGCACTCACCAACCCAAGTGAATAAGTTCTTATGCTAAGGGCACCTGCTACGACGTTCCCCTTACCAGGGTGGTAGGAGATAGTGCAATCATAGTTCAACAACTCTAGCCACCGTCTATATCTCATATTGAGATCCTTCTGATCAAACAGATATTTCAAGCTTTTATGATCGGTGAAGATTTCAAAATCGATACCATCGAGGTAATGTCTGCATATCTTTAAAGAGAAAACTACGACATCTAAATCAAGGTCATGTGTTGGGTAGTTCCTCTCATGTGTCTTGAGCTGTCGTGATGCATAAGCAACTACCTTACCATGTTGCATAAGAACTGCCCCTATTCCTTCTTTAGATGCGTCAGTGTACACTGTAAACCCTTCACTCCCAAAGGATAGAGTAAGGATGGGTGCATATGGTAGGCATTCTTTCAGTGTTTGGAAACTAGGTTTGCATGCATCGGACCATATGAATGGAATTTCCTTCTGAGTCATCCTAGTCATTGGCGATGCTATTTGTGAAAGGTCCTTCACAAATCTTCTAAAATATCCAGCTAATCCCAGAAAAGATCGTATTTCTGTGACAATCTTCAGGTTTTCCCAACTCATCACCGCACTAACCTTTGTAGGATCAACTGATATACCTTCCCCAGAAACAACATGGCCGAAGAAAGATACTTCAGATAGCCAGAAGTTACATTTGCTATATTAGAATATAGTATATTCTTCCTTAATGTTTCAAGTGCCTGTCGGAAATGGCATTCATACTGGTACTTATCCTTGGAGTAAATAAGTACATTATCAATAAATACTACCACAAAGTGATCTAAGAACTCCTTGAATACTCTATTCATGAGATCCATGAAGGTTGTTGGGGCATTTGTCAGTCCAAAAGGTATAACTAAGAATTCATAATGTCCATATCTAGTTTGAAAGGCTATCTTGGGGATATCCACATCTTTTATCTTCAACTGATGGTATCTAGATCTTAAGTCAATCTTGGAATACATAGTTGAACCCTATAATTGATCAAAGAGATCATCTATTCTTGGCAGAGGATACTTGTTCTTTACGATCTTGTTATTTAGTTGTCTATAGTCAATGCACAATCACATTGACCCATCCTTTTTCCTGACAAATAAGACAAGTACACCCCATGGTGAAGTACTAGGATGAATGAATCCTTTATCTAACAGTTCTTGCAATTGTACCTTTAACTCTCATAGCTCGGTTGGTGCCATCCTATATGAAGGGAAAGAGATAGGTTGAGTATCAGGTATGAGAGAGATTTCAAATTCAATCTCTCGATCAGGTGGTAATCCAGGTAGTTCCTCTGAAAATACATCAGGAACCTCACACACTATAGGTACATCTTCTATCATTCTATCTGACTCTGATGTCGTGGATACATAAGCTAAATAACCTTGGCACCCTTGATCTAACAACTGTTGTGCCTTTAAGGTAGATATGTATTCAACTTTAACATTGGATGTCTTTCCAATGAACTATAACTCTATCGAGTTAGCAAGGTGAAAAGTTACTATCTTCTGACATCAGTCAAGACATGCGTGATGCCTTTCTAGCCAGTCCATCCCTAGGACGAGGTCAAAACAATTTATTTCGATAGGTAGAAGATAAGCAGGTGATTGATGTTCGATAATAAGTCCTACATAGTCATCTAAGATCTTATTGAATTATAACTGACCTCTTAGTTCCATACTCATATAATGATTTTGTAATCTTATCAGAATCTTGCCTCCAAAATAAGGATCAAATATTCTTCTTCTTTTCGTTTATTTTTATGTGCCTACGAAGCGCCTCCTCCACTACTCCTCCAAATAGAGTAGGGCAAACAAATTCTATGGACTGATGGTATCTAGACTATTTCTTATAAGGGTGAATAGAACCCTCAACTCTAGCATCCCTGAGTCTGGATGATTTTGATCTCTCATTGTGGCATTGAATCTTCACTCTAATTCCTATTACCTTTGACCCATCTCATGGGTCATCACTATCATAGCCGCTAATTACCTAGACACGTCTTGGTCTGTCATGATCTTGAGATGAGTTAAGGCTAGAGGTTAGGTGATGACGCGCCCGAGCGACTAAGGTAAAGAGGTATCTCAGGTCGTTGCGACCTCAACCACTCGGGCGGCTATGTCAATCAAGAAAATCAAGAAGACCACCAATAAAGATCAAACAATCAAGCGAATAAATAGCAGTCTCGCTATTTTATTTTACTTGGTATAGCTACCAGGGTCGAACACAAGGAGCATGGTATGGTAAACCTACGAAATAGTCGGAGATCCAAAAAGAACTATTTTTGGTAGATTTTATATTTTCTAATTTTTTTTGGAATTTTTAATATTAAGGAAAAGGGTAAAAGCACTCACAAAACTTCAATCAAACAATTATTAAGCACATCAAAAATACTCAGAAAATTCAAATAAAAATATTTTTAGGTTTTAGAAATATTTAGAAATTTTTGGTATTTTTCTTGGATTTTTCTGATTTTTAATGAATTTTATAAAAATGAAACAAGATTGAAAATACAAAATAGTATGCAGCCAGAATCTAAAGACACTATAAAAATACCTAAAGTGCCTATATTTGAGCAACAATTTTATTATAAACTAAAGATAAAACTCTAACTACAGAAATTGGAATACATTTTTTTTGAATTTTTAAGAATTTTTAATGGTTTTTTTAAGTTTTTCAATGTTTTTCATTTTTTATGGTTTTTATAAATTCAAATGTAACAAAAATGGTTACAAGTGAAAATACAACAAAGCAGAAAATCAGTAATTTTTTCGGAATTTTTAGAGGATTTTTTATATTTTTAGTTAATTTTTAAAACTGGATAAAAGCAATTTTTGTGGGTTTTGAATTTTAAAAATATCAAATGCAAACAAAATGAGCCAAAAAATTCAAAGAAATTTTTACACCATGACAGGAGCCAAGTTTCCAAATTTCATGAAATTTGGATGCGATTTGCTATTTATTGAAACCAATCAAAGAAGCACAACACATAGGGACCTAGATGCAAAGAAAGTAACTTCCAAGGACTAAATGAGAACGTGCATCAAAAGTCTAGGGGGCCTACTGCAATTTTCACACGATATTAACACATGTCGAAACTCAACACGCACAGGGGCATGGATGTAAATAGTAAAACAATAAATTCAACACATAACATCTACTAAACTCAGGATAATAGATGCAAATGTTCCAAAAATACACGTAACGATGCAAGTGCAACCATACAAGGAGGACTAAAGTGTAAATAATGAAAAATACAGGGGCAGAGATACAAAAAGTCCATAGTGTACTTTTTATTTAACAGATTAAATAAAAACAGGAAAGAAATGCAGGGGAGGTGGTGCAAATTACCCAGCCGACTCGTGCGGGTCATGTAGGGTGACATGTGTCGCTCTCTGACTGGAAAAAGATCTGCGGCTCTGGCGCTAATACCTAGTGGATCTAACGGTGATCCTATGGGCATGAACGTAGGCATACGGGGGCCGTTAGATGTCAGATGTAACGGCCTGACAAGGTGCAGGCGATGGACGACCCTGATGTGAACTGGCGGAGAGGGAAGATCCGACGGCTGAGGAAGGTCCTGGAAGAATTCCACCTGGGCGAAGTTCACTGGAGAACCGGTGGTGATCCGACGCTCCGATGAACGATCGGGCAGCGGGGTTCGACTCGCAACACTCCTCCGTGTCGGGGGCAAGGTCGGATGAAGGCGCCAACGGCCGGATCTCCTGAACGGGGTGCGTGACCTGGGCGACCTCCGGTGAAGTGGATGAAAGGCATCCTAGGGCGTATATGCGCACGCTCTGACCTACAGATGAAGGCTTTGACTCGGAGGGAGACTCCGATCGTGGTTTTTTGGCTGGAAATAAAAGGAAGCGACGGTGGGAGGCAAAGGGAGGTTCCGGCGATGCGGAGGGTGGAACCTAGACCTAATCCTGGATCGGATAGCCAAGATTTAGGTGATCAGGCTGCAGAAGAGGGGTGACGATGGTCTGCGGAGTAGATCTAAGCAGGTGGATGTGATTGATAGAACTCCGACCATCGAGTCGGAGCTAGCGGAGCGGGGAATGGATGAATCGAAATGGACGGAACTGGGATCGAAATGAAGTATACATGATGGTCCAAGATGAATCCTCAGCTCTAGGATGTGAGTATAGGTATTTGCCTCAACCTCATTGCGGAAGGCAGGGAAGCTCAAACGTGGTGGATCTCCGGCAACGTGCTTTGAGCGTCGACTGCAGCTTCTCTCTCCAGCCACCAAAGGCTCCGACCGAATGCTGTCACCAAGAGGAAAAAGACTAAGGTAGTAGGAGGGTGTGTGGCATGAGCTAAGGGACTGCTGAGTCAAAGGAAGATTTTATAGCATGCCCCAGGTGACGAAGAAGATCGGACGAGGGCGCACGAACCGAGAAAGATCTGCTCTTCCCTATGTTTCCCCGAGGGTCGTGGATCTCCAGGGAAGAGGTGGGTGGTGTAATCAGAGCAAAAGGTGGCCAGATCCGAGTGGAATAAATGGGAGAAATGCGACCGAAACCAGGATTCGGGCGAAGAAGGGTCCGGGAGGGGGGGTTGACCGAGGTCAACATCCCTCCTGGACCAATCTAAAAAATTCATTGGTCAAAAACATTTGTAAAATAAATATAAAATAGAAATGATTTTATTTTAAAATATGTTCAACATGCTAAATATTACTTATTTTTCAAACTATTTTTTGTGATTTGTTTTTATTTTTTTGAAAAATAAATTAAGGTATATACATTATGTTACATTATATACATGTATAGAACATTTATTTATTTTCATCTTAATTTTTATTTTGTTTATTTTTCTAAAAATACCCCAATTTTATATTCTATTTATTTACAACATAAAATTTGGAGTATAAAATTATTTTTATTTAATTTTTATGAGTTATTTACAAGTGTTAAATAAATAGGTATATGTCACAATTATACATTTAATATGTACTAGGTGAGAGAGAGAAATTATTTTTAGTTTTATTTTATTTTTTCTAATTTTTTTATTTTTAGGAATATATACAAGGTAGTATAAACACATTTTTATTTTGATTTTTTTTGAAAATAATATATTTGTATATATAGGGATGGAATATGCACAAGGTATAGTGACCCTATCTCTCTCCACTTATTTTATTTGGCGATCAGGCCCATGTTGGGCCCTCTCTTGGATTCAAGTCACTCAATATTTATTCTAAATATTTCCCTCTTTTTCTTTTATTCTTTATTCTTTTATTTTTGCACAAATACTAGCTAATTATTCATATTTACAAATCCATGCTTATTTGTAACTTATTGTATTTACAACTATGTACATGGTGTTTTGCCAAAATATCTAGCTAAAATAAAAGAATAAAGAGTGATGAATGGGGAGTCATCATTAGGTCCTATATGTTTTTGCATTATGTACATAAGGGACAATGACTTGTGAATGGTACTGTAGTCACTTTTTAATATCAAAGGATCTTAAGGCAACCTTAGTTTCCGAACACCGCTCATAATTATCAATTATTGGGTAAATTACTGGAGTCATCGGGCTCTGATAACAAACTATCCCATATCTGAATCTGGTTAGTCAGCACTAATTTATTCAACAATCACAACTAACATTCAGAAACGGACTGCAAATAAAAATATTCAGAAGAAATATTTCAACACTTTTCCATTCACAAAATAGAGTTCACATGATACATTGTCCCACTATAACCATTTACATGTACATCAACTTGAAAGGAAAATACACAAAAAGATTACTAACTATCTTACAGAAAACAACTACTATGTTTGGTTGGATGACTATGTTAGCTGGCTGGATTATTGAAGTCCCTACAATGGCTCACTGACACTTGTTGGGTTTTCCATAAATCATAGGATAACAGTTAGCGAGTGCTAAGCAACGAAAAAGAGAAAAGTAAATAATTGTGTAATTTTTCAAAAAGTTGTTAGAACAAAAAGTTTCATTTATTCTCATTAGTTTAAGTCTTATTCCTTCTATTCAACATCAGGGATTACTTCAGGGGAACCCACCATTCTTGGACTCCGAAACTGTGGATACTCTGGGATTGGAGATTGCGTTGAAGTCCTATTCCTTCTATTCAACATCTTCCATCGTTCAACCCGGATATATTGACTCTCGATACCATGTGTTGCAAATCATTCATTTCGTACGCACTTATCATAACATGACAACCGTGTACCACCTAGGTAGGGCAAAACCAATACGGGTTCCTTCTGACAAACCTACAGGTTGCATGCCCGACCTGTAGTTCTACTCCCAGTCATTCTTAACGTAAGACACAATCATTTTTGAGAATCCTGCTCAAAACACATCAATTCCCTTGATGTAAAACCTCCATTAAGATTTATATTTGCATAAACATAGTACTAAGTATAGACTTACATATAAATTAATTTAAACATTTATAAACTCGTATTTATACTCATTTTAACTTTCAAACCCTAACTTTCTGATCCACTGCATCCATTCGATGCTTAAAACTTATTTTAATTGAAATCACAAAGCAACTTTTCATACTTTCTAAAAAAATGTCCAAATTAGGGTTCTTCATAACGAAGAACATAAATCAGGAATCTCAACGATCTCATATGAAAACCCAACAGCAAAAGGAAGGGTTTCGTTACCTAATTGAGTTCTCTCTCTCGCGTATGCAGTGCTTTATCATGATTCGTTTTCAAAAAAGGATGATTTATAGCTCCTGAAATGATCGAATTTCATGTTCATATCCAAAACACTAAAAACATGCTAAGAACGCAAATAACAAACGAAGAACGTGAAGACCACATGAAGAACACGAAGAATGCGAAGAACATATTTTCTCTTAAAATTTCTGCAGAACTTCCCAATGTGAAGAACATATTTTCTCTTAAAATTTCTGCAGATTTTCCCCTTATATAGGGGTGATATTTATAGGAAATTTTCAGCAGAGTTTCCCCTTATACTGGGACATATTTCTAGAAAAATTTCAGTAGAGTTTCCCCTTATATCGGGACATATAAAAACAGAAAGAGTTTCCTCTATAAAATCATCGAGAGGAAAACAATAATGAAACTGAAAGAATATACTCAAACAACAAGAGAAGAAGAATTTGTAGATATCACACGCCTTAGGTGAGTGAATGTGTGACGAATCACAGGGTTCACTGACGTGCATAGCCTCACACACCTAAGTAGGGTATTACACATATTTCTTCATCAAAAAATTATAAAAATAGAATTGAAAGAATATAACCATAAGCGATAGAGAATCAATAGACACCATGCTTCTTAGGTGAGTGAGTGTGTGACGAATCACAGAGTTCACTGACTTGCAAAGCCACACACACCTAAGTTGGGTATTACACATATTTCTCCTCGAACCACATCAGAAAATGAATCGGAAAGAAAGATGAATAGAAAAAAAACTTGGAAAAAAGGATGAATCGAAAACCTAACTTACAAAGCAAACTAAGAAAGGATCCTACCTTCCTCCTCCTCGTTCTCCCAGCAATGCTTCGCTGGCGCTCCTTCCCCGCCTCCCACTCCTTCTCCCGACCTCCCAACCATAGCTTTTGGGGTGGTGGTGGTGGTGGAAATTGTAGAGGATGAATGATTGGGGGTATTTATAAGCTTCAAAAAACTACTAACCATGGTTAGTAAACCATGGTTTAGCCCTTAACTGCAGTTAGTGGCCCATGGTTTTGGCCAAAGCTTATCCAAAACTTAGGGCTTAAGTTTGAACTTTCCTGAATATTCTGGATTCGCTAATGATGCTTAATTAGCTCTAATCATGATTAACTTTCGCTGATCACCTAATCAAAATTTAACATTTATGACTCACACTTATGTTCTACTGATCTTCGATTAGTGTTTGATAATGTTGATTAGCGGTCCTTGATTCATCGTTAGTTTCCTTAATCACGATTAATCATTTTAATGACGGTCATTAAGGTTTAGTGACATCTTAAGCCTCCTCCTCTTTCTTCTGAAAATTATAACAATTCGAAACAAATTCTGATTTTCACGAAACAAATTCCGTTGGTTTCCTCTTGATGAGACAGATCTTACGATATATGATTCGAGAGATCTAAGTTCAAGGCTTTGCAATTTTTCACAAAATATACACTTAATATATGTTTTAGGACTAAAAATAATACACAAACTCAAAGATGGTCCTCTACAAAATTCACCACGACCTCACATGTTTGCGTACGTGAGGTGACATGGTTAAGGACCTAAATGTAAATAAAATAAATGTGGGGTTTAAATTATAAATACTACAAAAATATTTAAACTACAGATGAATGTTTGTGGACTAAATCATAAATACAAAAATCGAAGGTATAATGTGCAAAATTTCCCCCACGTACATGAATCTACGATTGATGGGTCTTCACTTATCCATGTTGACGGCTAAGATACACTTATACTACTTAGTCAATCAAAAAATAAGATAAGATCCTTGGATGCATCTGATGGTTTCTAGTACTCAAGATCTGCCGGTGGATGTGTAATTTGGACAAAGCTCTTAATCCGACAACAAAAGAGGTAGTTGGAAGAACGAGGAAGAAGTTCTGCCTGGGCAAGCTTCCTCCAGCCAGATATCCTTGCTTCAGTCACTTGGAGTGCTCCCACCTAGCACAGAATGGAGCTAGAGATCCTTCGAAGTTGTTGGCGCCCTTAAATGGGTCTAGGACCCATCGATGGGGGCCTGGATCTCAAAGAAGTTTGAGGGTTTTCTTAATGTGGACACCCCTCAGATGAGGTCTTCAACACCTTCAAATTGGATGCAATGGCTAATTGAGCAAAAGCAAAGGTGCCGGTTGTTATTGGTGGAAGGTCAAGGTGAAAATGAGAGGGAGGTTGCGAGGTCCAGCGAAGGCGGCAGAGAAGACCTCAGATTCACTGATCTGGAGGAGAACAAGACGGTTCTAGTGGTTAGACATATGGAGAAGTGGAATGGGAGCGAAATGGTGTGGTCATGTGAGACAAAACAATGGAGGAGGATGGTGGAATAGTGCTCGGAGCTTAGTGCTCCAACGAACTTTGATCTACTTTAACGCTAAAGCAATTGATTAAAACATGAAACTAAAATGGGAAATAAAAACTGGAATTAAATTCTACCTAAAATGCAAAGAAAAGATGCTCAAATCTGCCCAGAGATAGGGAGCACAAAACCACCAGGCGAAGCTTGTCAGTGATGGTTGGATCACGCTCCCTACCATCTTATGTGTTATGGACCACACAAGGAGAATGTTGTCACCACCCTCAACCTAATCGTGCCATAATATGAGGATTTGAGAACAAAGAAAAAATCAAATTTGAAATAGGGAAAGCTGATGGGTATATGTACATGCGACCTTTGAATTGGGAGAAACGCTTGGTGTGGTGATTCAATGATCGAGGCAATGTGTGTGTGTAAAAGAGCATTGATCGAGGAGTAAAATATATGAAGGAATCAAGCTGAATTGGGGATAGAATGGGTAGTGAAAAATGGGAGAAATAAGGAGGCAAAGCTCTGACAAAAGCAGACCTATGACGAGCGGGGAGTTTACTGGGGTCAACTTAGACTCGTACCTTATTGGTCCACGTTAGCATATAGAAATTTCTTTATTAAATAGATGTAAAATAAGAAAATGATATTATTGTTTTTGTCAAAACATGAAAATGTTTATTATTTTATGTAATATTTTATTATGATTTTATTTATTTCTATAAGTTAATCTATTAGGTATTACTTTTTACATTTATAATTATAGGTATATTTACCTATATATTATGTATTTTTTTGTATTTTATATTTTATCATTTTATGTACATAAATATTATATTTATAACTTATTTAAATACATATGTACATAGTTTTTATATTTATAACTTATTTGAAGTTATTTATTTACTTCAATAAATATGTGTATATATATAACATAGATATAATATAGGTATTCTTTACCTATATATTAAAGTATATATTTTATTTAATTGATTTTAGAGGTTTTAATTTATTTTTATTATGTACATGTATTTTAAATATTATTATCACATTTATAAAAGTTTAAAAAGGTGAAAAATATAAGGAATAAATATATTTATTATTTTATACATGTATATTGCACAATGAGGGCCCAAAATCCTACTGTTGCATCTTAACTCCAATTTAAATGAAGACATCTTCATTAAATAGAAAATTTAATTTAATGAACAATAAAGGCGAGTTTGATGAATTTTGAGTTCGTATGGAGAAGAAACATGTTTGAAAAGTTTTCTTTACGACTTTTATTCTATGTGTCCTGGGCACACTGTGCATTATTTTGAATGAAATAAATTCCTATTTTTTCTTTGTATTTTTTTGTAAAACTTTCATATCTAAGTTTTATTATTTGAGGTATAAAAATAGGAAAATAAAATAGGTCCCAAAAATCTATTATTGATTAATTGAATTCGAGGTTTGTATGCATTTATTGGCCCTTATCTCCCCCTACTTTTTTCCTTGTTAACCAAGTCATCATGATGAGTAGGTCTCGGGGTTTAGGTTTACTCGGTTTCTTTTACACTTTATTATTTTTTCTTTACTTTCTTTTATTCTTTTATTTTGGTATTAAATATAATATTTTACAAAATATTTATAGTACAAATAATGAGTGTTATTTATGGAGTTTAGTGTTATTTACAAGCATCTAGCTAGGGATTTAAGGCCAAAACGAAAGAATAAAGGTGATAAAATCGATATTCATCATCTGCCTAAGCATATGGGGGAACCCAAGCCCATTCACTTTCTATTCTCCACTCATTGATCCCTCCTATTGGTCTTCTTCTTATACTTAGGTTATTTTTAACCTAAGTATTGGGGGACAACCCAAGTCAGTTCATGTATATCTTTTTATATTTTATATCTAATATCTTTGCGCTATGAGGACATAGCAAAAGCTAACTATAGGGGGTGTACTGTATATATTTCATATATACTTTAGACATATCTCGTATTTGAAAAAAAATTAAACTTCTGGGGCTATTGTACAATACTTTTAAACTGATTTGTGTAAAAAAGTTGTAAAAATGCATTGAATATTTTTTTGAATATTTGGCATTATTTTGAAAATTGTTTGACATGGGTTTGAAAAATGGGATTTTACTAGTTTTGAAAACCTTTTCAAAATGTTTTTAAAATATGTATATATGTGGCATGGTTTGGAAAATCTTTTCAAAAAACATTTTAAAATTAAGGTGCAAATGAGACTAACTTGTGTTTTGTAAATACTCCTAGCCTTATATAAAAGCCCATAAAATTTGAAAAAAATCAAAAATCATAAAACAATAACCAATTAAGTTGTATGTATCCTTGACACTTTACTATCACTCAAGACTTGAGAAATAAAGAAATGTTGGTTTTTGAGGTCTTAAGAGTCTGAGTTAACTAGCCTTAGTCATTTGGGTTTGAGACATAATAATCCACACTTCCCTGGTTCGAAAGAGATGGGTGTTATATTTCACACTTCATCTCTACCTTAAAAAATATGACCCGTACATCACATGCACAACTGCATTGATGAAGAGATGAGTTGAGGTTTCACTTGAGTAACTAGGATTTGAGATTTGAGTCTAGACCTGATCTTATGATGCTCGAGGATGGGATAAAATGGATGAAGGCTTCATGAAACCTGAGTGTCAACAACCCTAGTCGGTATAAGAGAGTTTCTTGTACTAAGCTCTTCATATATACCAAAGCGCTATGATGTGTTAAAATATAAAAATTTTTAATTAGTGTGTTCCAACTTGGTAAAAGTAGTGGATCTAGACAAAAAAAGAAAAGAAATAAAAAGAATGATGAAAGAAAAGCTCTCACTGCAAAGTTAAATACAAAAAAGATTCCACCAAAGGAGAGCGCTCCCATCCATTTCAATTTGTCCACTTGGACCGAAGTTATTAGATTCATAGGAGTCGAGCTATCGCCAAAAAAGGGCTCTACATCGTAAATGATACAAGTCAAGGTGTCGAAGTTATATTAAATACTTAAAAGAGACATCCGTCGGTGTATTCCTGAGAAAACAAGTGCAGTCGACTCCGAACTCTCTTAACGGACACACTGATCAACAAAAAAAAATATACGTGCTGAGTAATAAGGCACTCGAGAGGATCCTTGTTTTAATGAGAGGGAGAGAAGAAAAGACACAAACATATGCCTTCCATCAACTAGCATTCCATATATGATGATTCCATTATTAATTAACACTTCCTGAGCATTTTTTTCTTAAAACCTTTAACAAATCCATGAAAATATCCATTAGTTATCACATCATATAAAAATATCATTCACGAATAAAAATACATTTTTAAGCATTCAAAACATGTAAATAAAATAAAACAATAAAAACAAATAAAGAAAATATGTAGATTGTAAATATGTATATATATATAGTATAACTAAATTAAATATAAATATAGATGAAATATATATTTATATAACCTAACCCCCGAGACCAAGGTAGTATGGATTGGTCAACAAACGATAAAGTAGGGGAGATATGGAAAAAATAAAAATAATTAATTGTATTTCATCATCGGTCATATCTAACTTTTCCACAACCACTAGATCCAGGGGCCGACACCCAACTTCCCTATCGTGCTCTGCCTCAATCGATTGTGACAGGGCTCAGAGGTTGGACTGGTGGAAGATTGGTCGTCGGAAGAAAGTTCCATAGCCTATATTCACATTGCATCACCACTTCAAGTTACGTTCAGCTCCAAGAAGCTGCCTCGTCAAGCAAGCATCGATGGTCTATCAAGCCTTAGCCATCGTCCTTCCAAGCTTTCGCCACTGCCATCATTGATTACCATCACCATAAGCGATATTGAAGGGGGAGGAGCCCCCTTCTAGACCTACCGAAGTACGCCAAAGCTATTGCATCGCTTGTGATCGAGATTAATTGAAGAAGTATTGCCATAAGCGAGCAACAATTATGAAAGAACACGCGACGCACAGCCTTGTGCCACATGTCCTGCTCCAATGGATTACATAAGCCAATGGCCCTTTAATCCAAACTGTTCGGATGTGAATCGTTAGAAATATTGCACAATAGCAAGACTCTAGAATATCATCCCACCACTAGAAGTTTTCAAAATTGCATTTTGGTCTCTGCATGGGGACCTAAGTGCAAAGTTTTAGGAACCTTTCTTACAATTAGGTCCCTGATTAGGGACCTAATTAAAAGAAGTATTTTATTCTTTTCTTGTATTCTTTTTACATGCTACATTGAACCTTGGACATTTGTGTACCATTGGGGACATTTTTTCGATTGCATTTCTTGTAATTTTATTTTTCTACTTAAAATTTGAGATTTTAATCGTGATTTTATAGAGGTTTTCTTCTTCGATTTTCGACTACATGTTGGGTTTGATTTGTGTGTTCTTCGAGATAATTTCTTGAGTTTCTCTTTGATTCATCTACTATATAGTATCACTATATTTTCTATCATCTATATATTGTATTATAGATTAATTGTTTAAAGAACATAACTTTGAAAAAATAAATAAATTTGGAAATTAAAAATAAAAAATGTAAAAATTAAAACCAACCAAGAATATTTTCTCGAAGAAGAAAAGAACTTAGAAAAAAATCACAAAAATATTTCTTTCACTTAAAAATCAATGCACGTCTTTATACCTACTTGTGTTCAACCTAGGAATACTTGTCTGGTAAAAAAATTAGTGAACCAACGAATTTGGGAGAGAGCTCAATTTTCCACTTTCTCACTCTCTCCTAGATTTGTTATCTTTTGTTTGATATATTATATTTTTTCTCAATGATTCAATACACCCAAAATCAAATTAACTGCTAGTAAAATATTATGTATCAAAATGGCACCATTGCTAGGAAGGCGTAGCCATGTTTGATGTTTAAGTTTTATTTTTGTGATTTTTCCCTTTCTTTTCTTCTTCTTGGTTTTTCTTAATTTTGTTTTTTTCTCTTGATTTTCTCGGTGTTCTTTTATTCTATTTTCTTTGATTTCTTCTCAATTTTTCTGAGTGTTCTTTTTCCTTGATGTTATCGATTTTTATTTTTCTTAGTTTTTTTATTGGGTTTTGACTGTTGATTTTCATCTCAATTTTTTTGAGTTATTTTTATTTATGATTTTCCTTAAAATTTGTATTTTATTTTTTCTTTTATTTTATATGTGCTAACCTGTGTTGTAGGACCTGTAGGATTAGATGACTTCCTAAGAAGTCTGTTTTATTAAATATTGATTTACTTAGGAGAACTCACCACGATGTTTGATTTTCCAACTTTTTTTGTTTCATGTGATTTCGTGGAAACCTAGGGGTGTATGCATGACTGAATAGATGAGTAAAGTAGAACTAATCTCCCTAATCCACACTTATGCGTATTTCAACAATTTGAAAATGTAATCCATTCTGACGCTATAGCTACTGGATAGGACACGTTCTCATGGCTTTTTCATGCATTAGCTTAGGTTTATATTTTCTTCACGAATTATCTTGTATGTAGAGTGTTTGAGACAGGTATGTCATCTTTCCCTGCTTACATCATCGTTTTCCGCTGCATTATGTGATTTTCCCCTCTATGAGACATATTTTTCAAAAATAAAGAAATTGGATCATCATTAGATATTTTTGAAAATATACAAAAAAACTAAACTCCTAAAATAAAAAATCTTTTGAAACTCTGATGAAAAATAAAAAATCATGACTTAATTAGATTGGGAGAACACACCCTCATTGTTGCAGGTACAAAACTCCAGACATAGTGGGTGTAGACATAGCCCTAATGATTATGGAAAAAAATCACTAGACTTGTGTGCTAAGTACCTGTGTACCACTCTTCAATAAATGGTTGCAACTACAAGCACTAGCCTTCGACCATAGAGAGTCATTTTTGTGTACTCTACCTCACATTTCTCTTTGGTCCTGATATAACCCAATAGCCTGGGCAGATGGTACCACTATTTGAGGGATTGTGAGGACATACACTAAGAGACAAGGAGACACCACATGAAAATATGCTTAATACAGCTGCTTGATCACCTAACTAAAATTGAAAAGATAAATGACCAAACTCTTACGATCTCCACCATGTGAAGTTGGTGAAATAGGGTTTATATTGTGTTTATTTGTGGGTTGTGCATCTTTTAGCGTCTTATACGCCTTCACATTCATATTCTTGTCTTGGCATCGTATTCTCTCCCATATTCTTTTGACATCGAGGATGGCGTATGGACAAATTTTACGCTAAGACACTGAGCCTTCGATCTTCCACCATCTTATGTGCATCTTCATAGACTCGAGATGATCCTCTTCTCGAGTCGGTCCCACATAGTCACGAGGTGAGTGATGATTCTCCATTTCATCATCTTTATTTTTTCATTTTGGCCTTAAATCCTAGAAAAATGCATGTATATATCATTAATTTGTCAAAATAAAAACTCTATAAATTGTACAAAATATTGTATAAAATATTGCAAATTTGGTGTATTGAAACCCTAAAAAAGAAAAAAGGAAAAAAAGAAAAGGAAATGAGATGCTATGGGTATTGAATGACCCTAGACCTTGAGACCCAATTGTCATGATGGCTTGGTCGATAAGGAATAAAGTAGGGGGAGATATTGCAGAGAAATTATACAGAAAAATACATGAAATTGAAGTTTACAATTCATCTATAACTGACTTTTGGCACCTATTTTATTTTATTATTTTTACACTTAAAATAATATAACCCTCAACATGAATATTCTAGATAAAAATGCAAACAAAAAAATGATTTAACTGAAAAATAATGAACAGTATGACCGAGACACACAAAATAAAAAGGAAGAATAAAAACTTCACAAACATGTATCTTCTCCGTATTGTATCAAAATTTATAAAAATTTTAGTTACATAACTTTTATTAATTTATTTAATGAAAGTGGTTTCATTCTATTTGGAGTTAAAATGCAAAAATTTGGTTTTGGATCTCAATTGTGCAATATACTTATATATTATATTTAATATATATTTTTATATTTTCAAATTATTTTATTTTTATAAAATTGTATATATTATTTAAAGCATATATACATAATGAAATTATAATAAAATCATCAAAATGATAATGAAAAAAATGATACATAAATATATAATATATATACACATATTTAATTAAGTGTACATATAAAATTGGAAAAATACAACAAAAATATCTACATGTGTATTTAAATAAATCAAAGATATATAACATACATGTATAAAATAATAAAATGTATATTACAAAATAAAAATAGATTTATCAAAATATGAGTATTTATACTTATATTTTACATGAAAATATTAGTTATTAATAAAAAGACTCGAAAAATAAATAAAAATATGTATAAAATACTACATTAAATTACAAATATTTTTCATGTCTTAATAAAAAATAATTAATTCATTTATTATTTATTTATTATTTTATATGACATTATTACCCTAGATTTCTCGTTGGTCCATATGGACCAACTAGAATCTTTCTCGCATTGAGCTCAGGCCAATTGACCCCTTTTTCTCTTCCTCAAACGACAGAATGTCAGACCCAGTTCTTCGCCTATTTTTTCGCCCAAGCTCATCATCAGCTTCTTTGGCATGCCACATGATTTGTGTAGATGGATCCTCCTTAATTTATGTTGAGGCTACAGATCTAGCCAATCTTCGTCGAGTTGATTTCCCTCTTCATCGAAAGTCACCCCTTATCCAATAAAGCTTCCACCCTAGCTCTGCTCCAAGTCTGATCCACCATCGATTGCTCTTAGCCCCTTAGGTCATCCAGATCTCTTAGGCTTGATAACAACAAGCTAATAAGCATATTTGCAATGAGGAGGAGTAGTCGGAGTGGGTGATCCATTCCATCACCGAAGGAGCTCCACCAGCTGGTCCCGCCTCCTTGACTCCAGTCGAGTCGAGAACTCTTTCTGTCGTTCTTAGGTATAATTTAGGTTCTAATTTAATTATTTACCTTTAATGTTAGGTTTAATCATATTTTTAGGTCTAAAATAAAAAAACTGCTAATCTCTTGGAGCTCGAGCTCCAAGGTTATTCATCGGTATCTAGTCATTTAACCACCTCGATTTCCACTCCATTTGAACCCCCTTCGCATTCACCATCGATCCCCCATCTTTCCACCCCAGAGCCATCATGGATCTATTAGTCAGAGCACCAACCTCTACCTTTTGATGGAGCTCCATCTCCATTACATTTAACTTAGGTTTTTTCTTCATTTTTGGTGTAAGACGATTTGCCATGAGCCACCCAACATTTTAGTGTAGTTCCTAGTCCCCAAGGACCCTTTTAAATACAAAAATCAAACTCGTAACACCTCTAGGTTACCTGGAGCTTAAAGGCCCTCCAGATCTTCTGTTGAGCCATCTGAATCCCATCTGAAAGGATCCCTACACATGGAGGAGACCAGCAAGCTACTATGCCTGTCGGATCAAGAAGAGGCTGCTAGAGCAAGGAGAAATGCTAGATCGAAGTTCCTCAACCATCTTTTCTTCATGTGTTCTTTGTTACCCCTTCTAGACTGTCCGATCAAGAACACAGACCAGATCTAACATGGGTCGTTGGTTCTTTTCAAAGGGGTATGCGAGTGTAGCCTTTGGATCTGATACGTGGTGCACCAACAATAGTGGGATAAAACTCATTTATGTGGTAAAAATTGCTACCAATCCCCTCGCCTTTTTGTATTTCATAAGAAGTATCATAAATATTTAACTAAGTTGAAAACTTGTGGGACAAATTGCATGTATTCCATTGGAAGTATCTAATATTCCATATTAGTCCAATGCCTGGTCACCTTACATGGACCCTACGTGAATGGATATTTTGTAAGTGAACCCCTAAGTGTTTTGTATTTATTATTTAGTTTATAAAAATCAATTTGTCATTCAAAAACTTTGAATATTTTACATGTACCTCTGTGATGATTATTTTATATGCAAATATGACCATGTCAGCTTCATATATATTTATTTTTGCATTTCTAATATTTAAAAATAGCTCTTGTGCTCCAAATATTTTATTATTGTTCATGTTATATATTTCGTTTGTTATTTTTATTTAATTTACTATTTATTAAAAAAATTTAAAAATATTTATTCCATGTAAAAAGTATAAAACCATTTCTAAAAATTCAAAAAAAATCCCGATATTTTATTAGTCGATTTAATCACTCCAGACCAAAGGTCACAAAAATATCAAAAGAAACTCAAAAATTAACAAACACTTGCTATCCTTAAAAAGTTACAAAATATTTTCTTAAAATCCAAAAAATAGTTTTCTGGCCTATATTTTTTATATACTTATTACTATATATTGAATTTTTTTTTGAGAAATTTTGAAACCTTTGCTATTTTTAATTCTCAAATCAATTCAACTTAATTAAAAAGTTACTATTTTTAATTATTTGTTATTTTAAAAATACAAAAAATAGTAAAAAATTCCAAAAAAATCACAAAAATAGAATCATATTTGAAAAACATAAAAATATTTTATTTTGAATTTTTTGACTATATTAATCTATATATATAAGTATATTACCAAATCTTGCCTATATATCTATATATTATTATATATCCTTTTTAAATTATTAATTATTATAAATACCAAATAAATATTTTAAATCCTTAAAAAATGACTTTCTTTTGCTTATATTTTCTGATTTTCCCTATTTATTATATATTGTATATATAATGCTTATAATATACATATTACTTATTATTACTTATATATACATACATATATATATATATCTATATTATATATCAAAAAGAAAAAAATTAAAATCGAGAAATTAAAAATAAAAAGTAAATAATATTTATTATTAAAAATATATTTAATATTAGAAAACCCACAAAAAAATTGAGTACATATTATGTATACATATACATACATATACTTATATTAGTTCTTTATAAATGGTATACCTGCTACTTCCCTTATTCCCCGTGTTTTCCACTCTACTCTGCTTGTCACTATATACATACTTGTTTATACGGTTTATACTAATTTTTAATCTTTACTTGTCTTTGTTGCTTGATTATTTGTGTGATTTGATTATTGTTTTGATTCATTGTTCTCTACATCAGTCACCTCAATGACTGCAGTCCCACATTGTGGGGACCGCACAACCTCTCCACTTCTGCTTTTTGGGTTAAACAAATGGCGCCATTGTTGGGAAGCAATACACAACATAGCACTTTATATATATAGCTTGCTCATTATTTTCCCCTTTATTTTCAACTATATATTTTTTATAAATGATTATGTATTTCTGACATATTCTTCTTTATTTGATGTTCTTGCGAGGGACTGTGTGGTGACGACCACTTCTTAGGAGGTGGATGCATTCGAGCTGCGAGGAGGTTGGCTCTTCTAATTGTAAGCCAACCATGAAAGAGTAGGAGAGACAGGCATAGAGAAGAGCATTGTAGTCACTCTAGCTTTTTTTAGGAGAGTTTTTATTTTATTTTCGTATAATTAATTTGTGATAATTTGGACTTGGACACTACCACACTTCACGAGGTCCATTGCCCAGGTGTTTGTTCACCTGGGGGCCTCGTTGTGGTTTTTCGTGTTTTCATCATTTTATTTTATTTTGTTTCCCATTTTTGAGATTTTCACCTTTCTTTTTCTTTGTTTTATGTGATTAAGCCCCTAGATCTAGGATTGCTTCCTTTCATAAAATAGGCCAACATCTTAAATAGAATCATGTGCCTATAGTTCTTCTCGCTTGGACTTAGTCAAATATTAATTGCCAATCACTTGATTTGGAACCACGAGTCGTGAGAGACTCCATATAACGCTTGGAGTTCCTGTTGTGGCAGGAACCGAGGAGTCTCTAAGACCAAACACTTAGGATTCATTTTTGATTGATTAGCATTTTGGTTCTTCACGCTAAGAGTAATTCATGTTTAGGGCATTTTTTCAATTTCCATATAGTATAAATAGAGTAAATATTTCAATAGTTTTTTGCATCCTACATGGAGAGCACTGGGAAGCACTATGAGTCTTCTTACTTTACATGCATCATTTGATATGAGAGTAAGATTTTCACACTAGGGTACACTTGCATTGCTTCTCTGCTATCTTCCTCTATTTTTACACACATAGGACTCAAAAAGAAAATAAAAAAAATCATTAGGTGCATTATTATTGAAAATGCCTAAAAAATTAAAAAGAGGGGATTGCTAATGAACTTTGACCTTAAATGTAATTTGTAATAGACATAATTATTTTAGGTTCATAAAGCCTCATTTTTTTTCATGTACCCATTCAGACTGGGTGATACGACCCCTAAGGATTAGAGCCTAAAACCCTATCTGTAGCAGCTTTCATTATCACTTGGGATGGTGAAGTATTGGCGCTTCTATCGTACCTCTCCGACTAGGTCCTTGTAGACGATGGTGTTCATGTCTTGTGGGGCACACCCTACTTGATCTAAAGTATTGAGCATAGGCCACGCCTTCACGGGGGTGTATGTCTAATTGTCCTGCGATCGAGTACCTAGCTTGGGAGGGAAGTGTTAGTTTCACTTATTGGCGTCCTCTGTCTATTTATTTGTTTGAGTATCCCCCAATGCACGAGATCAAGGACCTCAAAGTACGCATGTCACATGTTACAAAGGAGGTGTAAGAAGTATAGGGTACTTTCCTGATTGTACACACACTTCTATAGGGATAGCCCTCATAAGGGCTTGTTAAAAGATTTTGCATGAAAAAAATGAAATTGAAAAGATAAAAATGTCTAGACTCTTACGGCTTCACTTGGGTGGAGTTTGTGAATCCAAAATTTGTTTAGTTTTTGTTTTGATTAAGTTAAAGTCAAAAAACAAGTCCCATACACTTGTGCAAATTTTGCCTTTTATTTTCACTTTTATTCTAATTTGAACTCTGCTCACTTTGAGTTGTTCTACTATTTTACACTTCTTTTATTTCTTATTTATCTCTGTATCGTTAATCCATTCTCGATCTTCTCTTTTGACCCTCGAGATGGAGACTCATGGTTGGCTTAGTCAGGACTCTTTCGAAACCCATATCGATTCCATGCGCTCACCTTCTTCAATAATTCGGGGTGATTCCCGAGAACTCGATTACGACTCTGCGAACTAATCTCTAGACTCCCAGTCTTCTTCAATAATATGGGATCACTCTTGTCCCAAAATTTGTCCATTTTGATGAGAATTGATTTCACTCCATACTCATCTCCTTCCTTAATGAAATTCTATGTTGAACTTAAGATAAAATGGTTTTCTATATCAGGTGCTTCAATTCAGACTGATCGGGGCAACATTCCAAGTGCAGATAATGAGCTCGATATGGATCCAGAATTTTTGTCAGATTCATACTCAAATACAGAGATGGCTCCTACTAGGAAAGGGAAGGCACCTCAACACCCACCACAACCACAATCAAGCCAGCAGCTAGATCAGAATGCCGTGAATGCCCAGCTTCTAGCCTCCATCCAAGCAATATAGTAGCAGCTCACCGACCATGCATTGGCCCAGGTCACCATCTAAGATATCTTAAATGATTCGAGGAGAAAAGAGATAACCGAGGAGCTGATGAAGATTGAGAAGATAGACCCTGTAAAGGTGGCACAGATGAACCAAGAGGAGAGCAGCTTGAGCCGACTCTTAAGGAGACTTACGTCCCGGAGCTGGACAAATGACCGAATAGATCCAAATCCCAACTATCCATGCCCATTTTGAGTTGAAGCCTCTATTCGTGGAACTTCTTCCCATCTTCCATGGGAATGTTAATGAGAACCTTCTATTCACATTCAATAATTTGGTCACAATGGTGGAACAACTCACTACCCTAACATATTTTTAGGTGTAGTCAAGATGAAAGGCACTTTCTTTCAGCCTTCAAGAAAAAAACACTTCATTAGATCAACCACCATGGAAGATCATCACAACTTGGGAGGAGTTAGAGTTAGCCTTCTTGCACAAATTCTATGCTATCAGGTGGCTCAATCAGATGTTTGTCTCCATTGCCAACTTCACGCAAGCCACCCACAAGTCTATTCATGAGTCTTGGGAGAGGTTTACTGATTTTCATGAAAAGTGTCCCCGTCATGACATCCTACGGACAAACTTGGTCCAACATTTCTTTGGGGGATTTATCATTGAAATCCAGAAGCTTGTCAATGTTGCCAATGCTAGGTTGCATTGTAATAAAAATGAGGATGACGTGTGGTAGATTTTTGAAGAAATGGTAGAAGAAGAAGTTGCATTATCATTGTCCTAAGCATTTACCAGCGCCAACCACAAATTCACTAGAAGCCAATACATATTACAACATTACATGAGCTAGAAAAGGATAAAATATTCAACTTAAGCATCATCAGGAGCCACCTGTCCAAGGTGTATATCATTGAAAAATGATCACAAGACCTCAAAAAACTTGTTGCGATCAAACAGAGGACCCAAAATTTAGACAAGTTGGATCAGATCACCAAGAAGCTAGAGTCAAGCACAATCAATGCATGCATGTTTATTTCTGTATCGGCTTCAACTCATGTTGAGATTAAGGAAACGTCATGACCTCAGCCTCCTCAGCAGAGTCCATCTTAGCCAATGGTCCAGCACGTGTACTACGTGTAGGAACCGAGCCCACCTTGCCTCAACAGCCGCATCGACTGCTAGTGGTGTACCAACCCGAGCTCTCGATCATTCAGGATATATGTCCTCCTCCTCACCACCTCTTTCAGGAGGTGAATGAAGGATATTGTGAATCCTCAAGTGCATCACGGAAGCGTGTCGATCGCATCGTATGCAATCGGAGCAACTAGTCGTACTAGATGCTAGATACAGCGGAAATTAAAATTTTTAACTTTAAAGATGAAATCACATGATCACGAGAACACTTCTCGGATCGTTTCATCAAACCACAAGTATAAGGAATACCTCTTGAAGCGTAGTTGCGATCGTGAGATCCCAAAGTAGAGATCCTCCTGTCTCAAGTCCGACCCACGAAGAACGCACTTGCGGGCACGATGATGAGTCGCGTCCTTCCTGCAATCCTTGACGAAGATCCAAGCGTCGAAGAAGAAATCGAGAGTCTCTCCTTTCTCAACACAAGATGGACGGCCATCTTTTGGAGGAGAGAAAGAGAGAGGGGGAGAATATGAGAGAGAGAGAGAGAGTTGCAACCATTTACAACTCTTGATTATGTTCCCTTGGAAAGGCTACCCTAGCCCTCCTTTTATACTAGTTTAGGATCCAATGGATCTCAATCCATGGGACACATGGATCCAAGGGCTATGCTTGGTCCATGCTAAATCAATGGCTATGATTGTTGTTGGTTAAAACCAACAACATTAATTTAAATTAAAATATGTTTCAACATTATCAACATAATTTAATTTAACTAATTAAGAGATAATGTGACAACAAAAAGGGAGTCAACTAACCTCCCTAAATCATAGGAGGTTATTTTGTCTCCTTTTATTTTATCTTATTATTTCTTAATAAATTGCAATAACTATTATTGCAAAATTATTCACCAAATTAATTCCAAATTAATTTGTGAATATTTCAATCATGCCATTGAATATTATGTGAATCATATTCACAACCCAAACTAGTTAGTAAATTACATTTCCAATTAATTAATTAATGTGAATCCAATCCACACTATTAATTAACAAATGCTATTTACATAGATTCTCTCTCTCATATATGTATATTATAAATCACATTTATAACACACATATATCATGGATAGTGTTATCCACATTCTCTTAATCCTTGATAATTCAATCCCATTTAATTATCTTAGATAATAATATGAATCATATTCATATTATGCTTGATAATTAAATCTCATTTAATCATCAAGTCCTTGCTTGGATATACATTTCATCAAATGAATTATTCTTGAACCCTTTCAAGAATAATGTGCTTTCTCCGCAGATACTTGGAGATAAGGACAGGGCGATTGTATTGTTCCACATATAGTGACTTGGATGTTGAGATCTCGTCTCAAATCCAGATCGTACGAACCTCCCACATATGCTTGATTAAATTAAGACCGCAAATCCAATCTTCTCATTGAATCTGAATCTCATTCAGACCAATGTCCAACACTTGGACTAAGACCGGATCGCTTCTCTACTGAAAGGAGTCACTAAAATCCAGACCTGTTTCATCACTCCCTCGGAATGGAAGCGTCATGGATATACAATCGTTTATGATCACATCACCCTTCAGGTATTCCCAATACCTGTACATCCTGCATACTGGAAGACCCATGGTCAACCCGAAGATCAAGATCTATTTTACACTGTCTTCTTCAGGGTTTGATCACTAAGTTTCTCATTTGATCATTGGGATTTGGTATCGATCATATACTTTCCAAAAGTATATATCATACCTAGGTCTTGATCATATACTTTCCAAAAGTATATATCAAACCTACAAATTCAGTCAAGCTTCCAAAGCGAGACGACCGTGCATGGAATTTGATTCCTCCCAATATCTCATGAGTGAGCTCATGTCTTCCGGTTCAGTATTGAACCTGTATGATCCCTTTGAGAGATCGTATTACTCATATGCCCTTATATGCACACCAACGCGCCGGTGTATAGACCTTGGTTAGGTCATCAACCTATTGGTCTGCCAAATGTACATACTCAGACATATAGCAATACATCTGTCTCCGGTCAGAGGATGCGTGCCTATGCTGTGACAGCATTCAACATAGGACTTAGGTTATCTCGATCTCGTTAAGTCAACTCTTTGACCTAACTAATCTGACACCTCCGAATCTCTATTCCTATGCAGAGGACCTGCATCAAGAGGTCGGTCAGATATCAGCCTATGTGAGAAAGGATTGCCATCTCCTACTCAGGCTGGAGATCACATCTTAACAATCATTTGACGGTGCTTGATGAGTCCTCAATCTAACTCTTTAGATATTCATCCAAGCACCAGCCTCTATGATTCAATAATTGAATCAACAGCTGTATGATCATTAAGATAGCCATGGTACATAACCCTAATTGTACAGAGGGACCTATTATGCAAATTATTTATTCTTCATTTCAGATCAGGGAATGATATTCGCAATAACATTTATTGCATAATGGCTCGCCGTGGGCTCACATGTCCAACAATCTCCCACTAGCCCAAAGAGCCATTAATGTGCTAATCATTTAAACTCACACTCATGTGACAATCATAGGCTATTTAGAAATAGCTAGGTAAGCTGATCAGTCACTCTGTTCCCAAAAGACTATGCCAAGTCCTTTTACGGCACTTGCATATCCCTAGGTAACAGTGCTCGCATCCAATGCGAATGTTGCATCTTATGCAACCAATACTCAATCTAGTCAAAGCAGTTATAGTGTCCTTGACACTATTGCTCAATAACTATTATAACCAGTATTTCCATAATCCTTATCAGAATACCCTTATTCCTGGAGATCACTATCTCCTACGGTATTCGCAGTTAAGACCTTTTAGATTTCCATCTAAAAATCTTAATTTCTTGAAGATATTGTTATGACTGCAATCAAGTGTTCTATCTGTAGGATTAGTAACAGTTTACTACTCCCACTGCATGGCAGATATCTAGCTTTTGTACACATCAAGCATACACTAAGCTTCTCGTAACTGATGCACAAGTGCAAGCAGTTCTAGCATTCACTTCCTCAACTCATTGAGGTGCTATCCCTTTTGATAAGTCAGTACCAAATCTCAAGGGAAGGAAGCCTTTCTTGGAATTTCCAAGAATGGAATATGTCCAAGGTGTACTACAAATGTGACAGTCCCAATACCCCCTTTTCTTTGATTCTGAACAACTTCAGAACTAAGATCTAAGAGGTATTCTTGAGATCATATCTCAAGGTATGGAATAGCCAGTCTATAAAACACTTATTATCATCCTTATATCATTCCAAATGATTAGGATATTATCTACATTTAGTACGATGAACACAATGGCACTCCCACTAAGCTTCACATGGTTCATCAAGATTCTATTTGAAATCATAACATTTATAATTTCATCAAATCTTATGTTCCAACAACAAGAAGCTTATTTGAGTCCATAGATGGATTTCATTAGCTTTCACACATTGCTTTCCTCAATCATGAAGCCCTGGGGTTACTTCATGTGAATATCCTCCGAGAGGTATTCTTAGAGGAATGCAATCTTGAATTACATCCTGAAGATGCAATAGTCAAGTTGTGTAGCTAAGGTTAGCAATGTTCTGATGAGTTTAAGCATGGTTACCGAAGAGCAAGTGTCATTGCAAGCAATGTCTTCTCTTCCGGTGTGTAGCTTGTGGCTACGAACCGAGCTTTGAAGGTCTCTACCTTCTCATCAGGTTCCCTCTCTTCTTGAAGATCCATTTACACCTTAACGGGTCTAACCCTTATAGGTAGATCCTCGAGGGTCCATATACAACACTTGTATATGAAGTCTACTTTAGACTTTATTGCTAATATCCATCTTTCCATGTCACGATCCTCAGAAGCTTCATCACATGAAGTCCGATCATTGTCAGACTTGGCTGACACATGGAATACATCCTCAAACTCATTTGAAGAGGTATTAATGTTTCATCTTTAATTGTCCTTTTAGTTTCCGATTTCAGGAGCCTCATTATCTTCTCAAGATTAAATCAGTTCCTTTACTTCATTTTCATCTTGATTCTCAAGAGTCTCAATCCTCCAAAAATCACATTCTCAGAGATGAGATCTTTTAAGAATCTCAAGGTCATAAAGTAGGTATCCAATACCACACTTTATTTTCCTAATGAAGTAGCACTCTCAAGTTCTAGATTCCAGCTTACATCCATGGAACCTTATTAAGGATATATATTGTAGTCTCTACTACACATATATACCAGGAAACTAAGAGGATAATTATGCTAAAATTCATCATTGATCAAATCATGTCACACATGATCCCATTGTATCTCCCTATAACTCTATTGAGTTCAGGTTTACCAGGAGGAGTGAGATAGAAATGATATTCATATCTCTATAAGGTATTCTTTGAATTTTATCTAATAGGTACTTGCTACCTTGGTTAGATCAAATTCATTTATTCTTCCTTCAAATTTTGGTTCTAAACAAAAATTGTGAAATCTTTGAACATTTCAAAGGTTTCTCAGGTGAAGAGAAGAAATCTCATATCATACGTAATCATCAATAGATATTACATATCCATAATGTTTACTATGATATAGATGATCTACATACATCAATATGTATGAGATCTTGAATACCTCGACATCTAACACCATTCCCAAAGAAGGGTGTTTTGGACATTTTACTTTGAATACGATATTCACAAGTATGTAAGATTTGAAATTTTAGACATTCTAAAGTTTCATATCTTACTAGTCCATTGATCAAATCAACAGACAAATGTCCAAGGCTTGATGCCAGATCATTATCAAATGATCTTCATCCTCCTATTGATCTTATGAGGTTTGATTTTCAGTATTAGAAATCTTAATGAACCATTCATTAATTTTCTAATTTTGTGGAGTCCATTAGATGTTAGATTACTATCTGAAATATATCCATCATAACCATTTATGATAGTTCTATCTCAGAGTTCATGTTTATTTCCAACATTTAGAAACAAACAATGGGGTATTCTAATATCTAGGTCATAGAGACATTCTCTAAGACTAAGGGCTCTCCCACTGAGAATATGAAGTCTATCTATCCAACAGAGATTGCTGCAACAATTACAGCAATATCCATGTAGATGTCTACTAAACCTCAAGATCAAATTCTAATCTTCTAATATATATGCAACCAATTGCAATTGTCATTAGAAGATTGGGATACAATTGTCAGACTTTATCTTATGAAATAAGAAAGTCGGAGTCAACGATTATATGTAGATTATTCTGATGCTCTATCTGAGTCCTTCACTAAGGATTGTAGACAGACTTGATAGTCATACTATCAACACATCAACTTATTGCAGTATTGGCATTCATCCAACTCTTTGGATGTCATATGGAAGTCACAGAAGTAGGTCAACTCTTTGACTTTCCTTCTTACTCGGGTCTGACCCATGCTTCCACTGCGCTCTCTTCATCTAAAAACAACCATTGTTCAAGACAAAGAATCTCTTATGTTGAATTCTAAGAATTTCAATACAAGAGCATTTCAACATTTATACATGCTTCATTAAATTCATACAATATGAATATCATAAAGCTACATGAATGACTTGAGTATAGATAGTAGAATGATGACACTCATCATATCTACATTCATCTTAACTCATGGAGACTTAGGTTCAGGTAGGTATTCAAACATTTTGAATACATCATCTCTTTCGAGCCACCATTCTGCATAATGCAGAGAACCATGTCATTCATGATTAAATGTCTAGAGCACATACGTATGCCAAAAAAACTTCTTTTATTTTATAAGGATTATTCGACAATTACGATCACCATCGACATGTCACTTCCAAAGTACACTCGATGAAAGATCAAGAACATAGAGACATACAAACCCTAAGGTGATGTCTTATTGTCTTATTTAATTGTCCTTCCTCATTATGTTGAGGGGACTTGCACACTGCAACCACATACATTATGTGTCCAATTGCAAGTACAATATCTGGATCATGAGTCCAATCCAAGATATTTTACTGGTTATTATTGAGTATAACATTGAGTGGGTTTAATGATGGATTATCTGAAATAAGAAATTTGCATAAGAGTATATATATTATATATACATGTTTTACTTTGATTTAGGAATTTTATATCAAAGTTGTCTTGCCTTGTCAACATTGAAAGTTCATTCCCTTAATCACTTTCAATGTAAGAGATATTCTTACCATTATATCTCTAGCAAGATCTGGGATCTCCTTTCCTATCTTCGTTGCATCCCAATAATATGAGAACCTACAACTCGGATAAAAAGAAGCGGGAACACATTCCGCCTTGCAAGTCCAACTTGCATCTCCCAATTCGGTCTTTAACACCCGGGCCCACCACCCCTAAGATGATGTTGACCCGTCATTAATTGAACCAACCGTCAACATGCTTAATACTCGCTATACGCAATCCAATATCGCCCCAATAATATGAGGACCCGATATTGGGGTCACTACGTATACGGCCTTACTCTTTCGAGAAGCAAAGAACCCGATCCAATTAAATCATGTACAGGATCTGTCACTTCGGACAGGCGTCTCCTATACACAACAACTGGCGACGAAATCCTTTGCCTTGACGGGAGACCATGGATGTCACTTATGTGATCCTCCACCTCATATTCAAATTGTAATTAATTATCGTGAATCATATTCACATAATTAATTCTTCCAAGGGAAATACACATCTATTCATAATAGAGTGTTTATTGGATATAATTAATTTAATCATATTAAATTAATCATCAATCCAATCATCAATCAACAAACATGTCTTTTACTTGAATAGTAGGTATTATCTCAAAATACGTATTATTCGAATTTTAATAATTAGAAAAATACACATTGTCTGTCTCTGGTATTATACAGTCCCTACCCGCTGTCATGGCCAGTACCGACGAGAGTGGGACGGACCACATACGTTGCAACCCGCTACCCCAATGCTCTCCGACTAGGCACCACATCCGCCTCGGGAAAGGATAATACCAGATAGACCATCATGTACTTTGAGATGTTCATCGGTTTTTCAACCGAAATTATACCATATAATATACATCAAAACATTTTTAATTATATTATAAGGAGATTTGCTAGACAAATCCCCAATACTATTCAAGCAAGAGGGTTTTTCATGTAAAAGTTGTCCTACAACTATTGTAGGATAAACTATGGTTTTCATGAAATCAATGTTTGTTGATGAATCAATGATCAAGATCTAATATCTCATCATTGTGGTTTAGGCAAGTGTCATTCAATGAAATAATTATCTCTTTAAATATTTCACAAATATTTATCACTAATTATTCCAGAAAATTAACAATTAATTTTCATCATGATAATTGAATGACATATCACAAGGTTCAAGATCAAAAATGTTAATTTCCAGCAGTGACCCCCAATCACTAAAATTAACTTATCTTGATCAATTTAAATCCAAAAAATGCAAACTCAGTTTCCAAAGATTGCCTATTTGATTTATTAAAGAACTCAAGTGATAATTCACGCATTTCAAGGCAGATTAAAACCGTAATTATCTCATTAATCACGTTCAAATCCGCAGTTCCCGCAACAGTGAATATAAGCATATTCAAAAGACCATATCTTGAGCAAATAAAGTCCAAATTTAGTAAACTCAAGTCCTATGGTTTCCTTGTTTAATAGAGAACAAAATCCAATTGAAAATTTCGTGTTTAAACATTTTAAACAGAGCCGAAAAATTCAATTAGACAGAGGTGCGAAAATTGAAATGCAGTAAAACTTTCGCAACCCTTTCAAGAACCAAATCGTCTAAGGTCTATGGATCATATCCAAAACCTTATTCAACCTGGCTATGATACCGCTTGAAGGATATTGTGAATCCTCAAGTGCATCACGGAAGCGTGTCGATCGCATCGTATGCAATCGGAGCAACTAGTCGTACTAGATGCTAGATACAGCGGAAATTAAAATTTTTAACTTTAAAGATGAAATCACATGATCACGAGAACACTTCTCGGATCGTTTCATCAAACCACAAGTATAAGGAATACCTCTTGAAGCGTGGTTGCGATCGTGAGATCCCAAAGTAGAGATCCTCCTGTCTCAAGTCCGACCCACGAAGAACGCACTTGCGGGCACGATGATGAGTCGCGTCCTTCCTGCATTCCTTGACGAAGATCCAAGCGTCGAAGAAGAAATCGAGAGTCTCTCCTTTCTCAACACAAGATGGACGGCCATCTTTTGGAGGAGAGAAAGAGAGAGGGGGAGAATATGAGAGAGAGAGAGTTGCAACCATTTACAACTCTTGATTATGTTCCCTTGGAAAGGCTACCCTAGCCCTCCTTTTATACTAGTTTAGGATCCAATGGATCTCAATCCATGGGACACATGGATCCAAGGGCTATGCTTGGTCCATGCTAAATCAATGGCTATGATTGTTGTTGGTTAAAACCAACAACATTAATTTAAATTAAAATATGTTGCAACATTATCAACATAATTTAATTTAACTAATTAAGAGATAATGTGACAACAAAAAGGGAGTCAACTAACCTCCCTAAATCATAGGAGGTTATTTTGTCTCCTTTTATTTTATCTTATTATTTCTTAATAAATTGCAATAACTATTATTGCAAAATTATTCACCAAATTAATTCCAAATTAATTTGTGAATATTTCAATCATGCCATTGAATATTATGTGAATCATATTCACAACCCAAACTAGTTAGTAAATTACATTTCCAATTAATTAATTAATGTGAATCCAATCCACACTATTAATTAACAAATGCTATTTACATAGATTCTCTCTCTCATATATGTATATTATAAATCACATTTATAACACACATATATCATGGATAGTGTTATCCACATTCTCTTAATCCTTGATAATTAAATCCCATTTAATTATCTTAGATAATAATATGAATCATATTCATATTATGCTTGATAATTAAATCTCATTTAATCATCAAGTCCTTGCTTGGATATACATTTCATCAAATGAATTATTCTTGAACCCTTTCAAGAATAATGTGCTTTCTCCGCAGATACTTGGAGATAAGGACAGGGCGATTGTATTGTTCCACATATAGTGACTTGGATGTTGAGATCTCGTCTCAAATCCAGATCGTACGAACCTCCCACAGATGCTTGATTAAATTAAGACCACAAATCCAATCTTCTCATTGAATCTGAATCTCATTCAGACCAATGTCCAACACTTGGACTAAGACCGGATCGCTTCTCTACTGAAAGGAGTCACTAAAATCCAGACCTGTTTCATCACTCCCTCGGAATGGAAGCGTCATGGATATACAATCGTTTATGATCACATCACCCTTCAGGTATTCCCAATACCTGTACATCCTGCATACTGGAAGACCCATGGTCAACCCGAAGATCAAGATCTATTTTACACTGTCTTCTTCAGGGTTTGATCACTAAGTTTCTCATTTGATCATTGGGATTTGGTATCGATCATATACTTTCCAAAAGTATATATCATACCTAGGTCTTGATCATATACTTTCCAAAAGTATATATCAAACCTACAAATTCAGTCAAGCTTCCAAAGCGAGACGATCGTGCATGGAATTTGATTCCTCCCAATATCTCATGAGTGAGCTCATGTCTTCCGGTTCAGTATTGAACCTGTATGATCCCTTTGAGAGATCGTATTACTCATATGCCCTTATATGCACACCAACGCGCCGGTGTATAGACCTTGGTTAGGTCATCAACCTATTGGTCTGCCAAATGTACATACTCAGACATATAGCAATACATCTGTCTCCGGTCAGAGGATGCGTGCCTATGCTGTGACAGCATTCAACATAGGACTTAGGTTATCTCGATCTCGTTAAGTCAACTCTTTGACCTAACTAATCTGACACCTCCGAATCTCTATTCCTATGCAGAGGACCTGCATCAAGAGGTCGGTCAGATATCAGCCTATGTGAGAAAGGATTGCCATCTCCTACTCAGGCTGGAGATCACATCTTAACAATCATTTGACGGTGCTTGATGAGTCCTCAATCTAACTCTTTAGATATTCATCCAAGCACCAGCCTCTATGATTCAATAATTGAATCAACAGCTGTATGATCATTAAGATAGCCATGGTACATAACCCTAATTGTACAGAGGGACCTATTATGCAAATTATTTATTCTTCATTTCAGATCAGGGAATGATATTTGCAATAACATTTATTGCATAATGGCTCGCCGTGGGCTCACATGTCCAACAGTGAATGGAGTTTGGTCAAGCGATGCACCGTTGGTCCGTCCATGTGGACATCAGTAGGTCTAGTCTACCAACTCTTGTCCATTCCCTTAACAAGTAGGGAAATTTGTTCAGGGTAGCCAACCTCACCATTAGTAGTCTCCACCATATCAGGGAAATTGGATACAAATTCAGTACCAACAGTTGCAGTATCATCAGAATCAGTCGTACCAGCAATACTCGATTGTTCCTTACCAGAAGCACCATCTTCAGTACCAGCCATATGAACCTTCTCTTCTATTAAATTCAACAGCCTCCATATCATTCCTAGTCCCAACGTGGTCAGTACACTGAACCATCGTGCCCGTAAACCCGACCTTGGACTGCTTGGCTCAACTAATAAAGAGCCTTGCAAGGATGCCAGAAGATAAATGTCCTCATCGCTACCAAGACCCACATTCTAGCATAGGTGGAGGCCAACCCCAACAATTTTGAAAATGAGAGCAAGTAGATTAGGATGTCCCGTCCAAACTTGTAGAATTAGATATTCATTATATGCTTTTATCTAATGCTATTACTCTCAAGAGCAGTAGGATTTTGCAGCCTTCTTCTGCCATGAAGGGGGAAAATAAAGCTTCAATGGGTAAATAATCATCTTCTTATGCATTAGTTGAACCAGCAGCTGAGCCAGGTGAGGAAGAAGAAGATGAAGAAGAAGCACCAAAAAATTCAAAAAATTGAAAAAAAAACCAAAAAGACAACAACAGCTCAAGTGCTAGCCAACCAATAAAGGAGAGAATCGTGCTTGCAACCAATTTAAAGCCAGATGATGGAGCCCCGCCTACAATTTTTGGATGTCTGCTCCAAATAGATGAAGACAATACTTTTTGCCATCCATTTATACAACATGATCTAGGCCTTGATTTTTTTGTAAAGAAGAACACTATTCCTTATTTTAGTTCTATAAGCATTCCTTTTCTAAATGCTTCACAAAAATCAAAAAAATTAAAAATTTGAAAACAGCCTTGTCAGATCTCGATGTTGTTGAAATTATTCAGAAATATTGTTCTTGATATGCCTCTGCTAAAAGCTATCAAGTACATGCCTAACATTAAGAAAGGATTTAAGGAGGCATGTAGTTTAAAAAGATATCCTCGTAGAGCCAAACAAAGAAATGTGAAGAGCATTCTGACTGTTGCCATAGTGAATGCCATCAACAATCTCCCATGTAAGAAAAAAGACATGGGAGCTCTGCTCATCAGATGATATATGTTTGATCAAGAGTTTGGCCGAACTCTTCTTGAAAGTAGATTATCAATCAATTTGATGCCTACTTGACTACTAAAACAATTTGGGCTGGGACTACTCGAACCAGAATGATTCTACAGTTTGTGTATACATCCATCATGTGACCCAGCGGAATTTTGGAGGATGCCATCGTCACAATTCTAGGAATGTTGATCCATGCGGACTTCATTGTATTGGATGGACACCTCAGTTCTTCTTCTGCATACATCAATTACTTGGACAAATGTTCCTTCGAACAACCAAAACAGTGGTTGGTATGGCATCGACAGATCGCCATACGTTCCAGCAGTAGTGTGGTGCCAATTCAAATGATCAAGTACGAAAACTGCCAGAATCTGCATCAGATGCGAGTGTGCATTCAGAATATACTGAAGACTAGGACTTTTTGGTAGAAATCAAAGACACTAATCTTTTCATGGATGACATTGAGACCCACAAATCTCTATCCACTTAGGAAGGAGTGGATAACACAGTCAAATTCACCTCTATGTTAGAAGAAGAGATTGTTGTTGATGTTCTATAAGTGCTTATTAATGGCCACTTGTCCCTGGCATAGGAAGAGGGAATTATTGAAGACTTCTTTGAACAAGATTTATTCATTAGAATTTTTGTGCATCTTTAGATTCAAAGCTTGAAATGTCAAAGGTGTACACTGTACAGTTAAATATTTAGCACCGCTGATGCTCTGCATAGTTGCAGAAGTTTCCACTAATGTGATTCAAACATCACCAGAGCTAAAACCACTTCTAGCGAATATGAAGTATGCCTTCCTTGAGGGTGTGCAGAGTATGTTTCCTGTTATCATCAAATCATAGTTGACCCAGGAACAAGAATATCACCTACTCAAGGTTATAGATAGAAATAGCAAGGCCATATGCTAGAAAACATCATATCTCAATGGGATTAATCTGTCACTGTGTTCCCATCACATCTACCTCGAGGAAGATAGTAATGCAAATTTCAGTTAAGATTGAATCCAAATCTCCAAGAAGTTGTTATGAATGAAATTACAAAATGGTGTGAAGTGAGCTTCATATATCCCATTTCTGACTCAAAATGGGTGAGCCCCTTGCATGTCGTACCGAAGAAATCAGGGATCACCATCATAAATAATAATAATGGAGAGGAAATAGCAACCATAGTTCCGACATCTTGATGTGTCTGTGTATTACAAACGTCTAAATCTAGCAACCAAGAAGAATCATTTCTCGCTCCCCTTCATCGACCAAATAGTCGAAAGACTGTCTACGAAGGAGTATTTATACTTCTTGGATGGATATTTTGATTACAATCAAGTTGACATCACCCTAGAAGATGAAGAGCAAACCATATTCACATGTCCACTTGGGACATATGCCTTCTACATGATGCCATTTGGTTTGTGCAATGCACCAACAACATTTCAACGATGCATGTTGACCATGTTTGCAGATATGGTTGGTAACTTTATTTAGGTTTTTGTGGATGGTTTCAAAGTCTACGGTGACAGTTTTGATTAGTGCTAATTTTGTCTAGACCGAGTATTGAAAAGAAGTCAACTTGGTGCTCTCGTGGAAAAGAGTCACTTCATGGTGACTGAAGGGATTGTGCTAGGCCATGTCATCTTAAAATGTGGCATGGAGATATACCTTGCAAAGGTGGAGGTCATTTTGAAACTAGAGCCATCTACAAATCTAAAACAAATCTGGTCATTTCTAGGGCATATTGAATTTTATCGTCGATTTATCAAATATTTTATCAAGATTGCCTGACCGATGACTGGTCTTCTAGATAAGGAGGTCGATTTCATTGTTAATGCCAAAGTCCTCCAAGCCTTTAATCAATTGAAAGATCTGATCACTTATGCCTCTATCCTTTAACTTCCAGATTGGTCTCTACCATTTGAGATCAAGATAGATGGTTCTGATTATGCTATTGGAGTAGTTCTAAGACAAAGAAGAGATGGAATACTGTTTGTTATTCACTAAGCTAGTAAAATTCTTGATGAAACTCAAAAGAACTGCACAATCATTGAGAAAGAGTTTCTAGCAGTCGTCTTTGCCATGGAGAAGCTTAGATCGCATTTATTGGGTTCAAAACTTATTTTGTATACAGATCACTCGGCCATCAAGTACTTGAAAGCCAAGAAGGAAGCCAAACCGGGACTCACCATATGGATCCTTCTGCTCCAGGTCTTCGATCTTGAAATCAATGATAAACGTGGAGTTAAAAATATGGTGGTCAATCATTTATCAAGTTTACCAGAACTAGACACTCATGGGAAGAGCTTAATGCCTATTACAAAGACCTTTCCCAATGAATCCATTCTATTAGTCACAGAGCTCCTCTGGTTCGTCGATATTGTTAACTATCTTGTTTCTATGAAAACTCCACAAGATTGGTCGAAGATGAAAGTTGACAAATTTTGGTCATTAAATTGGGAGCATCCTTATCTCTTTCGTGAGGGGGTAGATTGCATCTGGAGAAGGTGCATTCCTTAGTAGGAAATTCACAAGTCCTCAAGCTTTGCCATGTAAGAGAATCAGGAGGACACCACTCTAGGAAACGTAAGGCACGAAAGCGATATAATGCAACCTTTGGTGGTTGATGAATCTCAGATTCATCACTCTAAAAATGATTAATTAATCTCAAATCCATAAAATTCAATTGCATTTCTTCATTTATTATACATAATTAGCATTCATGCATGTAATAATAAGAATTGCATTTTATCACTCTTATTGCACAAAATAAAGAGCTAAAAATCCCAGCGAAATGACCCTGTAAAATAGCCTAACTTCCATGATTTTTAACTAATTCAAGCTAACTCCAGAGGACCTGAAATCACCCCAATGTTTACATATCACTAACAAGAATAAATGATAAATGCAAAAAAAATCACTAACTGAAACAAGTGGACCAAAAACCCAAACCCTAATTGTAGGATTTTCGGACTAAAACCTCGATATCTTCCTCATCCAGTGTCTGATTTGATCCTACTCACTTTTAAACTAATGTGCATTCAATTACCTTCAAAACAAGAGTAAGTTCAAGTGAAATGAAACTCATATTGGGTTTTTGGCATCTTTTGTACATTTTGTATTTTACTTAATTATGACCTATTATTTTATGTACATAACTGACCCATTTTATTTCTTTTTCACTTCTTTTCTTTAAAAAAGTTTTATTAGAATATGTAAAAATCCAAATCCAACTTCAGCTTGAAGTCAAAGTAACTAACAGAGTCCGAGTCATCACTATGTTTGTACAAAAATTGACTTTTTCATGTTTTATTTTATTTATTCTTTTTTTAATGGATAAAAATCCAAAAAACAGATTACTGTGTAAATATTTATCTTTAATTTTACCATATTTTTTTCGGATTTCTATCTGGTTTAAAAATAATAATAAATTATAAAACTCAAAAATTAAGGTATTCTATGTATTAGGGATACCCGAAAAACATCACTGTGTGCAAATGATCGATTTTGATTTTAATCTCTTCATGAAAGTTATATATATCATCAATACGAACAACTTACGATCCGAAGTCGTTTGCTATTTCTTTTTTATTTTTCTTCTTCTTTTATTTTTGATTTTCGTGGGGTTGACACATGAAAGCTCCTGAAGTCACCATGTCTCACTCATTTCTGGGATTTATATATACTTAGTTTTATAAAAAAATAAAAATTAAAAAATATATAATATTAAAGGCATGCCACGTGGTTGCACTAGGACGACACATGTACGTCATCCCTTCCTCCGATCCTCCCCTACTTTCCCAATTGACAAGGCAACACTTTCCCATGATTCTCATCGTGCCTCCCTTCCGCCTTCCATCTATGGCCATCCATAACCCCATCTCACGACCCGTCATGCCACCATGATTCTTGCCAATCACCACCACCGTCTCTTATTGATCTCAATCTTGCAAATCCCTAAATGATCTCTTTCCATCTACGACCGCCCCTTCTCACTGCCGACTTCATATTCTACCCAATCGTCTTTCAATCGAAACCCATCTTCGATTCACCATCCATATCCGGCAATTCCCCACTTCCATACAAAATTATTGCGATGCCCCTCGACCAACTTATCTGCCATTAGTACGACCTTCGGTGGTGACAGCCCAGGGACCACCATCATCGGTGAGATCCAAAGCCTTGTGGCTTTGCTGCAGTGCGGCCAAGCTCGCCCTGTTGTCTTGCTATGGTCATCTCATCGAGCAAACAACGCTGCCTTCATCAACGCACCAGCTCCGCTCCGTCTTCTTCCAGGAGACATCCAACAGGTTCCCTCCGGCACCTCGCGCTCCACCGTTCCACTCCACCGCCACTCCTCCACCTTCGAGGATGTTTTGCCGCCCACCTTTGCCCTCAGGTTCTTCGCCCTCCATCGACGCTCAGCCAACACCTGCATCTTGCTCGACTCGCCTCCACCGAAGTCACTTTCAACAATGCGAACGTCCTCGACAACAGTAGCTAGAGCCTTCCACCACTACGTTGTTGCCCGCATGACCCCCACCGCACCTGGGAACACTGCGAAGCTTCGTCCCTCTGTCCCAAAATCCATCGCACCCCCATGTCCGCTGCTACAACTACCGGGTGTGATCACGAGACCGCTACGCACATGAGGAACACGTGTGCTGGGGGAACTTTACAGAAAAAAGCCTTGGAGATCTGTCGATTCACACCGAAGTCCGAACCTAGGGGTAATGTGTTATGCACGTGACCACTTGGGTAAATTGCAGGGAAGCCATCGCTATATCACCCAATCGTAGAAGAAGCCCCAGCCAGAGTCATGTGCTTCACATGTGACATTGTGGAATTTTGCAGATCAGCCCCTGGAGCTGCGGTAATTACAGTTTAGTCCTCTCACTGCATTATTTAATTATTGTAGTTTTGCATAGAGACCCTTGTGTTCCCCCTTTAGTAAGAACCTCTACATCGTATCTTTTTATTATTTAAAAATTGCAGGATGTTTCTTAATTAATTCTATACAATACGACATGCTTGTGATATTTTTATAGATTGTGGTTATTTAATAATTATTAACTTATAGAAATTTACATATTTTGTCCAATATATGCTCATAAATTCATAAGAAATTAATCATAGCTCTGAAAATTATCAAAAATTCACGGATTAGAGTATTAATTATATTAAATATTGTGACCAAAAGAATTGCATTTGCATGCATGATTTGCTCTAAGAAAATCATTTTGCATATTTTAATCTTTAATTTTTAATAGGTATTAAAACTTCTATTCTTGCGGTTTAAAATTTTGCTGAGATCAACCACCTAGTGATAGATCTTGGATAATTTATCCCTTAAAAATAAATAGTTTTAATATTTTTATAATTAATTATTTTAATTCACTTTGTTTGCATTCATAAATTCATAAAATATCTATCTTGCATCGAAAAATTTCAAAAAAATTACAATGTATTCATTTCACTATATTTTACAACTCAGCCAAATTTCATAATTTTCAGACATCATTTGATTGAATTTGCTTTCTAGTCCCTAAAATTGACCACATTTGCATTTTGCATACCAAGATCACATTAAAAATACCAAAAAATACCACCTTGAAAGCCTTGCATGAACTTTGATAGACATTATTCTAGGTTGTTCCTTTACCTCCTTGAGTTCGACCTTGTGACAAGCCCAAGTAAAATAAACAAAAAACCACATTGATTAAAAATTGAATAAATTCTTGTGGTTATTTCTTGACTGATTCTGAATTCCCACCTACAATGAAATGACAAAATAAAATGATAATTCACATCAATTCAAGAATGTATTCTCGGATTCGTTGGATGGCGCCATTACCGGGGAAGCGAATAACTTAGATTTTGTCTTAAAAAATAAGTGCTCTGTTTTCCACACATTTGGTTAGTCTGACCCTTGAACGTGCCATTGTACATTTTTCATTTATTTTTCATCATTTATTTTATGTCTTTATTTTTTATTTTTGAGTCACTCTCTTACACACTCTCTCTCTTATTTTTCGTGTGAGATACCCAGCGTACCTGGAGCGATTTTCGAAAACCGTTGCATCATCATTGACTTCTGAAAAGCCACATTAAAATTAAGATCGAGTCGAGTCATGAGAGAGCATAGAGTTTAGGATTTATTTTCTGCAATTTTAATTTCTGTAATTAATTGCTCATTTATAGCAGTATCCGTTTGGACTCTCGCTTGTGCAACAAGACCTTAAACTTTTTTTGTGATGTATCATGACATGTTTCACTCTTCGGTGAGGGTGGGGCCCGACTTGAGTGGCGCTTAAGATAAACCTACACATACAACTATTATACTTCTAGATTTATTGTTTATGCTTATCGAACCTAGGACCACCATTCACTTAATTGAGACACGCCTTAGATCACTCAACTTAGTCAAATTTAACTCATTTATCCCCGGCTAATAGAATTATCTGCTAGGTGCGGTTTTTATCGGATTGTATTCATATAGATTAATTTTTCAATTCTTGTATTGCATCACACATGAAGATTGCAAGGACTCACTGTAAGTCATCTATCTGAGCATAAATCATTGTTTCAAGTGCATTCGCTTTTCTCGAATTTCTCCATCCTATTTTATCACATAATTTTAAAGGAAATTGGGAATGGACGGTAGACGTGTATTTGTGCTCACCTAATTTTTCAATGATCACCTAATCAAAATTGGGACTACTAAATATTGCCGACTTTAATGAACCCATAAAATCAAGAATTTTTGTGGGAGAGAAACCCCGACCTTGGATTCATTTAGTTGTCTGAGTGAGACACAGAAGACACTTAAGGTTAGAGCCTAGCTCTGGAATCTTCATTCAAAGTTCTGATTGTATAAAAAATAATTAGCTACTTCTCAATGAGAATCTACGGGTAGCCGGAAATGGTACAGAATTCCTTAGCAGAGTGGGTGGTTTAAAGGACACTATGTAAGGCTCCATCCTTAAGTAACATGGGTAGCCATTTTATGGCCTGTACTTATACCCATATTGGCTGAAAGTGGATGCAACTAGTTTAAGAATTCGGGACGGTCTTCAAGAAATTTTTCGGTACCTAACAACTTGCTATATTTTTTCCAAGATTGAATTTATCACCATTTAAAATTGAAAAGATAATTTGTCGAACTCTTGCAGCTACATTATGTGAGTTGGTGAACTTGGGGTTTGATTTGTGTTTGCATTGGTATGCGTGAACCAAGCTCACGTATTAAAAACCGTGTATTTGTGCCATCACTCTCCTTTCTTGATCTGAAAAAAAAAATAGGTTTTCTTCTGTTTAGTATTCCAAGCACTTGAACGTCTTTAACCAAGATCCATTACGTCAATTAATAAACCTCCTTCAAAAAGTATAGGACTTTTGTCCGAGTATCCGTCAGATCTATACTTTGAAAACGAATTTTTCTCGATCATACCCAAATCCTCCAAACCCCCTTCCTACAGACATCCTCCAACATTCACGGGAGACTCTAGCCCTTGGATGAATCCAACCCACACTATAAATTACAATCCCTATTATTCAGATCATCCGACCAACTTCGACACTTCATCATATTTGCCAGCTCCCCAAGCATTTGCTACACATGATTAAAATCCACCTTGGATCGATCGAACATATTCCCATATTCTTGTTGGACCTCATGAACCATTCATGATCAAATCAATTTAGAGACAAATTATTAGCCAAGACATCAATCCCGACCGACTCCATTCTTTCATCATCATAATATTGGGACATTGATGAATCTCAAATTCATCACTCTAGAAGTCATTATTTAAGCTCAAATCCCTAAAATTCATTGAGATTTCTTTAGTTATTATGCATAATTAGCATTCATGCATGTTTTGATAAGAATGACATTTTATCACTTATTATTGCACAAAATAAGAAGCCAAAAATCACAGTCCAATTGACCTGTAAATAGCCTAACTTTCCTGATGTTTAACTAATTCACGCTAACTCCAAATGACTCGAAACCACCCATTGTGTACATATTACTAACAAGAATAAATAAAAAAATATGAAAAAATCACTAAGCTAAATAACTGGACCAAAAACCCAAACCCTAGTTCTAGGATTTCCAGACTAAAAACTTAATATCTTCCTCATCCAGTGTTTGATTTGATCCTACTCACTTTTGAACTAATGTACATTCAAATACCTTCAAAACAAGATCAAGTTCAAGTGAATTAGAGCTCATATCTGAAAGTTGGGTTTTGGGCCTCTTTTGTACATTTTGTATTTTATCGATTTTTGACTTATTATTTTATATACTTAATTAACTCATTTAATTTTATTTCTATTTCATTTGTATTCTTTTATAAAAGTTTTATTAAAATGCACAAAAATTCAAATCCAAACTGAGCTTGAATGAAAGAAACGAACTGAGTCTGAGTACTCACTAATAGTCTATACAAAATTTGTCTTTTTCGTACTTTATTTTATTTCTTCTTTTTCTTACTTAATAAAAAATCCAAAAAATAGAGTATTATAAATATTTATTTTTGATTTTACCATATTTTTTACGGATTTCTATATAATTTCAAATGATAAAATTTTTTTATAAAACCCAAAAATCAAGGTATTCCATGTACATGGGATAACCCAAAAATATCACTTTGCACAAATGATCGATTTTGATTTTGATCTCTTCATGAAAGTTGTAGATATCATCGAGACGAACAACTTTAGTGAATAAAATTTTTGATCTGAGGTCATTTCCTCTTTCTTTTTGAATTTCCTTCTATTCATTTTCCGATTTTTCTAGGGCTGACACGTGGCATCTCCTGGAGCTGCCACGTGTCACACATTTTTGGATTTTATTTTCATTTATTTTTATAAAATAAATTAGTAAAATAATAATAAAATAATAAATAAATAAAACTATAAAAAACACATGGCTTCATCTAGGCCATCCGATCTTTGGTCGATCGGAAGGCCCAGGATCCACCTCCTTCCTTCGTTATCTTCCCCTGACTTTACCAAATCAACCTCCGTCGCCCCACTGAAATTGCTGTCGCCGCTCCCCGCAAATCCCACGTGCGCCTCCCGCGTATCTCTCTTAACCTCATCGACAATCACAACATCTATGATTTCCTTCCATCATCCTCCCCGTATATCTCGCACGATTTGAAGCTGTGATTCCTTCCCATCTTCGTCTTCCCACTCCTCTACTGTTTAAACGACGCCACTCCCTCCATTGAATTCATCTGCCAATATCCCTGAGTTTTCAAGGGTCTCTCTGGTGGTGACAGACCGGAGAACCTCCACCTGCGGTGAGATCCAAGGTCTATTGACCTTGCTACAGCACGACGCTCCGTCGCTACTGCCCTAGATCCAACGCCTTAGTCGTCGAGCCAACGCTCAACCTACATCACCAACGTCCCCAGCTTCTTCGATCATCGGCCAGGTTCTTCCTCTGCAACAAGATTCATCGACACCCGCTTCAATTCCGACAACGCAGCAACCTCGATCACCTCCCTCGACTCCAGCAAGCATCATCGCCTACAACTCTGGCTACGTTCGCCAAGTCTTCCTGCACCTTCCCCGTCGCTCCGGCTGCATCCACAGCGCCATCCAGATGCTTATTTGCCAGCAGCTTGGCATCCTTCGTTGGTCGCCCGCTCTGCGCCAAAGGCTGTAGGTGCCCATCAACGGAGCATCGCCCCTTCGCTGATCGCATCCACTGACTCCCCCTCACCCCACCGCAGAGAGCCGTCGCTCCGCCACGCCAACCACCGGGCATAAGTCCCGAGGCCCCCACGCACACGTGTTGGGGGAACTTACACCAAGGCCCCCCACTGATTCACCAAATTTTGGGAAGAGCCCCGCACGTGATAGAAATGTAGGGAGCAGGAAATTTTGCAAAGAGCCCCTTGAATCTTCTCCTTATTCACCATCAAACCTCATCGAACAAGGGTCACATGCTTACCACGTAACCGCTTGGAAATTTTGCAGTGGACACCCCAGCACTTTCAGTAATGACACTTTAGTCCTTGCATTTTTTAATTTATTGTAATTTACACTAAGACCCTTGTGTTCCCCCTTCATTTGGAACTGCTTTAATGCATCATTTTATGTTTACAAAAATAGAAATTCATTCTTTAACTAATTCTCTACATTATGGCATATGTTTAACATTTTTGTGATCAGTGGTTAATTAATAATTAATTTTTTAGTGGAACATTTACTTTTCCCATTCTGTGCTTGAAAATTCATAACTAATTAACCATAAATCTAAAAATTGCTGAAAATTCATGGATTGTAGAACTAGTTGTATTTCACATTGTGCCCAAAAAGATTTACATTTGCATGCATAGTTTGCCTTGTAAAAATCATTTTTCCTATTTCGTTCTTTAATTTTAGTAGGTATTAAATCTTATATTTTTGAGGTTTAGGATTTTTTTGAGATCGATCACTTAGTGATAGATCTTGGATAATTTTATCCCTTGAAAATAATTAGGTTTAATATTTATTAGAATTAGTTACTGAAATTCACTTTTTTATTCATAAATTCATAAAATATTTATCTTGCATCCAAAAAATTACAAAAATTGCAGTGCATTCATTTCATCATCATTAACATCTCGACCAAGTTTCGTATTTTTCGAACATCATTTGATTGATCTTTACATTTCAGTCCCTAAAAATTGGCCTAAGTTGCATTCTGCATCTCAAACATGCATTAAAAATAAAAAAAGACCGTCTCAAAAACCGTACTCAAACTTTGATAGACGAAATTCTAGGTTGTTCCTTTACCTCCTTAAGTTCTACCTTGGGACTTGCCAAGTAAAATGAACATAAAACCGCATTGATTGACTAAATTTGTTGTGGTTAAGTCTTGACTGATTCAGATTGCTTGCCTACAAGGAAACGACATTACTTAAAACGTACAATAATTCATACATAATTAACTAGGGCGATTTCGGACTCGTCAGATGGTGCCATTACCGTGGAGGAAAACAACTTAGTTTTTATCTAAAAAAATTTGTTCGGTTTTCTTTATTCGGGTAGTCTAACCCCTGAACATGCCACTGTACATTTTCCATTTATTATTCAACATTTATTTTCTATCTTTACTTTTTATTACTTTTTGAGTCACTCTCTTATAATCTCTCTCTTATTTTTCATGTGAGATACCAGATGCTTGTGGAGCAATTCTCTTGAAATCGACGCATCTTCACCAGTCGCCAAGTCACATTAAAGATAAGATCAAGTCGAGTCGTGAGAGAGCGTAGAGTGTAGGATTTATTTTTCCTGCAATTTTAATTTCTGTAATTAATTGTTCATTTATAGCGGTGCCCGTTTGGACTCTCGCGTGTGTAAAAAGACCTTGAAATTTTTCTGTGGTGTGTCGTGGCCTGTTTCACTCTCCGGTGAGGTTGGACCCGACTTGATTGGTTCGTAGGTTAGACCTACACGTACGTCTATTAGAGCTTTTAAATTTTTGATTGTGTTCGTAAAACTTAGGACCATCATGCACCATGGACCATCCCTTAGTACAATTAGGATTATGTACCATGGCCATCTTGATGATCATACAGCTATTGATTCAACTATTGAATCATAGAGGCTGGTGCTTGGATGAATATCTAAAGGGTTAGATTGAGGACTCATCAAGCACCGTCAAATGATTATTAAGAAATGATCTCCAGCCTGAGTAGGAGATGGCAATCCTTATCTCTGAAGGCTGATATCTGACCGACCTCTTGATGCAGGTCCTCTGCATAGGAATAGAGATTCGGAGGTGTCAGATTAGTTAGGTCAAAGAGTTGACTTAACGAGATCGAGATAACCAAAGTCCTATATCATATGTTGTCATGATATAGGCGCACATCCTCTGACCGGAGACAGATGTGTTGCTATATGTCTGAGTATGTACATTTGGCAGACCAATAGGTTGATGATCTAACCAAGGTCTATACACCGGCGCGCTGGTGTGCATATAAGGGCATATGAGTAATACGATCTCTCAAAGGGATCATACAGGTTCAGTTACTAAACCGGAAGACATGAGCTCACTCATGAGATATTGGGAAGAATCAAATTCCATGCGCATGGTCGTCTCACTTTGGAAGCTTGACTGAATTTGTAGGTTTGATATATACTTTTGGAAAGTATATGATTAAGACCTAGGTATGATATATGCTTTTGGAAAGTGTATGATCGATACCGAATCCCAAGGATCGAACGAGAAACTTACTGATAAAACCATGAAGTAGACAGTGTAAAGTTGATCTAATACTTCAGGTTTATTCGGGGTCTTCTAGTATGCAGGATGTGTTAGCAATGTGAGCCCGAGGCGAACCATTCCTACAATAGTTGTTATTGTAATTAATGATTTATCAATAAAAGTTATTGATTATGTTTCACTCCCTTTCTGATATTGAATGAATGAATGCACTATAAGGTCCCTCTGTACAATTAGGGATATGTACCATGGCCAACTTGATAATCTTACAGCTGATGATTCATTGATTGAATCATAGAGGCTGATGCTTGATGAATATCTAAGGAGTTAGATAGAGGATTCATCAAGCATCATCAATGATTGACAAGTAGTGATCTCCAGTCTGAGTGGGAGATGGCAATCCTATCTCATTAGACTGATATCTGATCGACCTCTTGATGTAGGTCCTCTGCATGGGAATATTGATTCGGAGGTATCAGATTAGTTGAGTCAATGAGTTGACTTAACGAGATCGAGATAACGAAAGACCTATGATGAATACTGTCACATCACAGGCAAACATCCTCTGACCAGAGACAGATATATTACTATATGTCTGAGTATGTACATTTGGCAGATCAATAGGTTGATGACCTAACCAAGGTCTATATACCGGCGAGCTTGTGTGCATGTAAGGGCATATGAGTAATATGATCTCTCAAAGGGATCATACAGATTCACTTGTGAACCGGGAGACATGAGCTCACTCATGAGGTATCGGGATTGACCAAATTCCATGCATGGTCATCATGCTTTAGAAGCATGATATGAATTTGAAGGTAAGATATATGCTTTGTGAAAGCATATGATCTATACCATATCCCAAGAACCAAGATTGAGAAACTTAATGATCAAACTATGAAGATGACAGTGTAAAAGTGATCTATATCTTCAGGATGATCATAAGTCTTCCAGTATGCAGGATGTGCAGGTATTGGGAATACCTGAAGGGTGATTTGATCATAAACGATTGTATGGCCATGACACTTCCATTCCGAGGGAGTGATGAAACAGGTTTGGATTTTAGTGACTCCTCTCATTAGAGAAGTGACCTAATCTTAGTCCATATACTGGACATTGATCTGAATGAGATTCAGATGCAATGAGAAGATTAGGTTTACGGTCTTGATTTAATCAAGCATCTATGAGAGGTCCATGGGATCTGGATTTGAGATGTGATCTCAATATCCAAGTCACTATACGTGGAACAATACAATCGCCCTGTCCTTGTCTCCAAGTATCTGAGGAGTAATAACATTGTTCTTAAATGGTTTAAGAATAATTCCATAAGATCTAAGGAAAGAGAAGTTGATGATTAAATGTGATTTAATTATCATGATGTATGAGAAATTATCCAATGTGATTAAATGTGATTTAATTATTATGGATAAGAATAATGTGGATAGTAATATCCAATTATTCATAATATATTATAAATGAGATTTATAATATATTAGAGAGAGTTAAATATAATTTATATTAGTAGATTAATTATTAATGTGTATTGGATACACATTGTTTAATTAATTGAAAATGTAAATTACCTTTTGTTTTGGGTTGTGAATATGATTCACAATATTTCAATGTCAAGATTGCAATATTCCCAAAATTAATTGAGAATTATTTGGTGAATTAAAATATCAACAAATTGTTGTTGATAAATAAGTGGAGAGAAAAATCAAGGAGATGCAATCTCATGGTAATCCATGAGATTGCCCTCCCATTAGGAAAGGAGGGGACGGCACCAAATCCCTTGAGGGATTGGTGGCCGTCACCTCCCTGCAAAGGGGAAGGAGGATCTCCTTTGTTCTCTCTCTCCTTATTTGATTGATTTAATTTGGTATTAATATATATTTGATTTATCAAATATATTTAATCAAAATTAAATCACAAGTTGTTGGTTTTTTACCAACAACGATCTTGACCATTGGATTGATATAAATCAATCTCATCCATTGACTTTATATGTCCCATGGATTGAGATCCATGGATCCCAAAAACCCTATAAATAGAGAGGCATACCATGCTCTCTCCTTACATGACATTGTAGCACACAATTCTCTCTCTCTCTCTTTCTTATACTCGACAGCCCTCTCTCTCCCTCTCTTCTTGGTGGCCGTCCACCTTGGTGGAGAGAATCGTCGACGCCCGCGCCATCGTGCTGTCGCTTCGACACTCTGCGGTTCTTCGTCTACTTGGAGTGCTTCACTCACGAAGGAGACATTTGATCTCGTGAGACGAGATCAGGAGCAACCGTGCTTGGATCAACTTGGATTGCGAGGACACCGCGACTCATCTCCGCACTCGCAAGCCGTTACTCCGACGATCGGACTTGAGACAGGAGGTCTCTTCTCTTAGAGACTTGATCAACCACACTTCAAGAGGTATTGCATTATACTTGTTGTGGTTATAGATGAAACGATTTGAGAATGGTTCTCGGATCATGTGGTTTCATTGAATAAAAAAATTTTTAAATTCCGCTGCACCGAGCAACTAGTGCGACTAGTCGTTCTTCGTCGTATCCGATACGACGATCACGCTTTCATGATGCACTTGAGGATTTCTCCATATCCTCCAAGTGATATCAGAGCCAGGTTGACGGTTTTGAATATGATTCTAAAACCGAGGACGACTTGGGTTCGTTTAGGTCGCGAAAGTTTTCATCGCATTTGATTTCGCAGATCTGTTTAGTAAATAAATTCGGCACTGTTTAAATTGTTTAAACATGAATTCAATACTTGGATCTTGTTCCTTAAATAAGGAAACCATAGGAACTGAGTTTGCATAAATCGGATTTCGTATGCTCTAGATATGGTTGTTTTAATGAACATGTATACACTGTTGCGGGAATAGTAGATTTTAACATGATTAAAGAGTTAATTACTGTTATCATCTGCCTCGAAATACGTGAAACATCACTTGGTTTTTGTCCTAAATCAAGTTAGCAATCTATTAAACTTGAGTTTGTCTAATTTGGATTTAAATTGATTGAGATATGTTACTTTTAGTGAGTAGGGGTCACTACTGAAATTACAGTCCTAATCTAGAACCAAGTGATTGTCAATTAGTGAAATTAATTGTTAATTTCGTGAAATAATCTTGAAAAATATTTGTAAAATATTGAAACATGATTATTTGCCTAATTGACTTGTCCCCAACAAATTAATTTATTAAGATGTGATCTAAATCATAATTGGAAACCACAATCTTCAAACTTGATACTTGAATAGGATTTGGGAATTTGTGTAGCAAATTTCCTTATAATAAAAAAATGTTTTGATTTTACTATATGGTACAATTTTGGTTGAATAACCGATTATCATCTCAAGTACAAATTAATCAATTTGGCATTATCCTTTCCCAAGGTGGATATGGTGTCTAGTCGGGGATCGCTGGGGTAGCGGGTTGCAACGTATGCGGTCCGTCCCACTCCCGTCGGTACTGGCCATGACAGCGGGTAGGGCCGGGATAATGTTCGAGGGATTAAGATGTATTTTCCTTAATTATTAAAATACGAATTAATATGTACTTTGAGAATTATACCATATATATATTCAAGTAAGAAAATCAAGTTTGATTGATTGAATTGGATTGATAATTAATTTAATATGATTGAATTAATTATATCCAATTAAAAAACTCTAATATGATTAGAGTTAATAATTCCCTTGGAAAAATTAATTATATGAATATGATTCATGTTAATTAATTAGAATTTGAATAAGAGGTGGAGGATCACATAAGTGACATCCATGGTCTCCCGTCAAGGCGAAGGGTTTCGTCGCCAGATATTATGTGTAGGAGACACCTGTCCGAAGTGACAGCTCCTGCATATGATCCATTTGGATCGGGCTCGTCGCTTCTTGAAAGAGTAAGGACGTATGCGCAGTGACCCCAATATCGGGTCCTCATATTATTAGGGCGATATTGGATTGCGCATAGCGAATTGTATTCCTGTTGACGGTTGGTTTAATTAATGACGGGCCAACATCGCCTTAGGGGTGGTGGGCCCGGGTATTAAAGACCAAATTGGGAAATGCAAGTTGGACTTGCAATGCGGAATGTATTCCCGTTTCTCTTTATTGGAGTCATAGGTTCTCATATTATTGGGATATGACAAAGATAAGGAGGAGATCCCAGTTCTTGCTTGAGATATATCGGTAAGTATAACTCCTACTTTGAAAGTGAATAAGGGAATAAACTTTTATAGTTGACATAGCAAGACTATTTTGATTTAAAATGCCTTAATCAATTAAAACTAAATTGAATATATGATTATATGTTCTAATATAGTGCATTCTCAATTTCAGAAAATGAAATCCATGAACCCACTAAGCAGGCTTATGGAGGTCAACTAATTGACCGGACCGAATTACTCCGATTGGATCCGTAATTTGGAGCTTGTACTCTCGGCGGAGTGCATCAGCTATGTGCTCTCTGAAAACAAGCTTGAAAACCCTAAATCCAAGGAAGATAAAGCATACAATGACAAGTATGATGAGGATCATGTCTTGGCTAGATGCTATATTTTGGGTTCTCTCTCCAATGTTCTTCAGAAACAACATGTGGAGATGAGTACTTTCCAGGAGATCATGCAGAATCTAAAGGATATGTTTGGTGACATTAACTGCACCCAGCGGTACAATGTTATGAAAGACCTAATTCGCTGCAAGATGCAGGAAGGGACTTCGGTCCGTGAACATGTACTCAAAATGTTTGGGTACTTGTCGGAGCTGGAGACTCTTGGAGCAACAATGGATGCAGACATGCAAGCTGACTTCATTCTGCTGTCGTTGCCCAAATCTTTCAATAACTTTGTGGTGTCATTACACATGAATAAGTTGGAATTGACAAGTGCTGCTCTCCTTGCTGCATTAAAGTCTGCAGAAGACGTGATGAAGAAGGATGGTCCCGCTGGCAGTGCAATGGTTGCACAGGTCAGAGGGAAGCGCGGTCGGAAGCAAGGTTCTCGGAAGGGCCCGACCCAGAAGAGAAAGAAGAAGGGACAAAGTGTTGGCTCTTCATCCAATGCATCCAATTTAATGGCGTCGAAGAAAACCGACGTCTGTCACCACTGCAAGAAGCCGGGGCACTGAAGGCGTAATTGCCTGGATTACCTGAAGTCGGTCGACAAAGGTAAAGCCCCAGCATTTATGAAATCTACTTTTATCATTGAAGCCAGCTTTCTCGTAGGACGAGAAGGAAGTTGGGTTGTTGATTCTGGTGCTTCTGTTCATGTATGCAATTTGTTGCATTTGTTTCAGGAAACTAGAAAACTTGAAGAAGGGGAGATAGTCATCCAGATGGGATCTGATGCAAGTGTTGCAGCAGTTGCCGTCGAGATTTGTCGACTATCATTATCAAGTGGTAGAGTCATAGTACTTAAAGAGTGTCTATATGTACCTGAAGTCAGGAGGAACTTAATATCTGTATCTAAGCTAGTTAGAAGTGGATATTCATTCATGTTCTGTAATAAATTAGTCATAAATTATTATGATAAATATATTGCAGATGATATTTTGACTTCTGGAGGACTCTATGAATTGTGCATTAATGAACATATCATGAATGTTACAACCACTAATAAAAACCCTAAAAGATCCAGGAATAATAAAAATCATTCAAACATGATTTGGCATCAAAGGCTTGGTCATTTATCTGTTGATAGGATCAATAGATTGATAAAGGATGGACCTTTAGATTTTCTACAGGTTCAATCTTTACCTACCTGTGAACATTGTATTCGTGGTAAAATGACTAGGATGCCTTTCCGTAACAAGGTTACAAGATGCGAAGGTATTATTGACCTAATACATACCGATGTATGTGGTCCCTTCAGTACCGCGACTCGAAATGGATATCGATATTATTTGACATTTATTGATGATCATCCGCGATACAGGTTTGTCTTCCTATTACGTCATAAATCTTGAACCTTTGAAAAGTTCAAAGAGTTCAAGGCTTTGGTTGAGAACCAAACCGATAGGAAGATTAAACGAATTCGATCTGATCGAGGTGGCGAGTACCTCTCTGATGAATTCAAGGAATACCTCAAAGTGAATGGAATTGTCTCCAATCTCACTACTCCTGGAACTCCCCAACTTAATAGTGTTGCTGAAAGACGCAACAGGACCATCATGGATATGGTCCGTTCAATGATGAGTAAAGCACATTTGCCACTTAGTTTCTGGGGATATGCAGTAGAGACTGCAATATATATCCTGAATAAGATTCCTAGCAAATCTGTACCTAAGACTCCTCATGAGTTATGACATTGAACCAAACCTAATGTAAATCACTTGAGGGTATGGGTTGCTTGGTCCATGCAAAGAACGTGGACGCAAGTAAGCTGAAATCTCGCACTCGTGAGTGTTACTTCATTGGGTATGTTAGAGATGGTATTGGATACCAACTCTATGACCCTGAGACCCAAAAGGTTTTTGTCTCCAGAGATGTGAAATTTTTGGAGGATGATTTCCTTAAAGGTCAAGATAAAAATGAAGTAGAGGAACTCATTGAATCACCTGAGGATTCTGAGCTTCCTAGACCAGAAACTGAAGAAGTAAACAAAGATGAAACACACATACCTCTTCGAAGGAGTTCGAGGGTGGTTGCACCACCTGAAAGGTATGGATTCCATGTGTCAAGTGAAATTGACAATGATCCTACATTTGATGAAGCACTCGTGGATCATGACATGGATAGATGGATGCTAGCAATGAAGTCAGAAATTGACTCCATGCATAAGAATGGTGTATGGACCCTAGAGGATCCACCTAAAGGGGTAAAACCCATTGGGTGTAAATGGATCTTCAAGAGAAAGAGGGGACCTGATGGGAAAGTAGAGACTTTCAAAGCACGGCTCGTAGCCAAGGGCTATACACAGAGAGAAGGCATCGACTACGATGAGACATTCTCTCTTGTGGCTATGCTTAAATCCATCAGGGCATTGCTGGCTATAGCTGCATATCTTGACTACGACATCTGGTAGATGGACGTCAAGACGGCTTTCCTCAATGGATACCTCGAGGAGGATATCTACATGGAGCAGCCCCAGGGCTTCATGACTGAGGATGGTAAAGTATGCAAGCCGAAGAAATCCATCTATGGGCTCAAGCAAGCTTCTTGTAGTTGGAACATCATATTTGACGAAACCATAAAGAGTTATGATTTTGTGCAGAATCCTGATGAACCTTGTGTATACAAGAAGCTTAGTGGGAGAGCCATTGTGTTCATCGTGCTTTATGTAGATGACATCCTTATCATTGGGAATGATACAGGGATGATGACCAGTGTGAAGTTTTGGATGTCCCATACCTTTGAGATGAAAGATCTTGGAGAAGCCTCTTACATCTTAGGCCTGAAGTTGTTCAGAAACCGAGAAAAGAGGATTTTGGGATTGTCACAACATGGATACATTAAGAAGATTCTTGAATGATTCCGTATGGATAGTTCTAAGAAAGGATTTCTACCCTTAAAACATGGTATCCACCTGTCTAAAGGAATGGCTCCTCAAACTGTTGAGGAAAAGAAAGCCATGGCTGGATGCCCTTATGCATCAGCTGTAGGAAGCTTAATGTATGCTATGATGTGCACTAGGCCAGATATTTGCCATGCAGTGGGAGTGGTAAGTCTTTACCAATCCTGCTATGGAGAACAACACTGGAATGCAGTGAAGAACATATTCAAATATCTAAGACGGACGAAAGATTACATCTTGGTCTACGGAGATGGTGATCTCCAAGTCTTGGGATATACAAATTCTGACTTCCAATCGGATATTGATGATCGAAAGTAGACATCAGGGTTTGTGTTCCTGTTGAATGGTGGTGCTGTGAGCTGGAGAAGCAAGAAGCAGGATACTACAGCAGATTCAACAACAGAAGCCGAATACATTGCCGCATCGGATGCTGCAAAGGAGGCAGTGTGGTTACGCAAGTTCATCCAGGAGCTTGGCGTAGTTTCCTCTGATACTCCCATCCCGCTACTCTATGATAACACGGGAGCCATTGCTCAGGCGAAGGAACCCAGATGGCATCAGAAGAGCAAGCACGTAGAAAGGAAATACCACATCATTCGGGAGATTCAAAAGCGTGGTGACATCATCATCACCAAGGTGGCCTCTGCCGACAACGTTGCTGATCCTCTTACCAAACCTCTGACACAGAAGGTTTTCGACCAGCATGTAATGAATATGGGTTTAAGGATTGTACGTGAATGGTTCTGAGGGCTAGCGGGAGATTGTTAGCAATGTGAGCCCGAGGCGAACCATTCCTACAATAATTGTTATTGTAATTAATGATTTATCAATAAAAGTTATTGATTATGTTTCACTCCCTTTCTGATATTGAATGAATGAATGCACTATAAGGTCCCTCTGTACAATTAGGGATATGTACCATGGCCAACTTGATAATCTTACAGCTGATGATTCATTGATTGAATCATAGAGGCTGATGCTTGATGAATATCTAAGGAGTTAGATAGAGGACTCATCAAGCATCATTAATGATTGATAAGTAGTGATCTCCAGTCTGAGTGGGAGATGGTAATCCTATCTCATTAGACTGATATCTGATCGACCTCTTGATGCACGTCCTCTGCATGGGAATATTGATTCGGAGGTATCAAATTAGTTGAGTCAAAGAGTTGACTTAACGAGATCGAGATAACCAAAGACCTATGATGAATACTATCACATCACAGGCAAACATCCTCTGACCAGAGACAGATATATTACTATATGTCTGAGTATGTACATTTGGCAGACCAATAGGTTGATGACCTAACCAAGGTCTATATACCGGTGAGCTGGTGTGCATGTAAGGGCATGTGAGTAATATGATCTCTCAAAGGGATCATACAGGTTCACTTGTGAACCGGGAGACATGAGCTCACTCACGAGGTATCGGGCTGACCAAATTCCATGCATGGTCATCATGCTTTAGAAGCATGATATGAATTTGAAGGTAAGATATATGCTTTGTGAAAGCATATGATCTATACCATATCCCAAGAACCAAGATTGAGAAACTTAATGATCAGACTATGAAGATGACAGTGTAAAAGTGATCTATATCTTCAGGATGATCATAAGTCTTCCAGTATGCAGGATGTGCAGGTATTGGGAATACCTGAAGGGTGATTTGATCATAAACGATTGTATGACCATGACACTTCCATTCCGAGGGAGTGATGAAACATGTCTGGATTTTAGTGACTCCTCTCATTAGAGAAGTGACCTAATCTTAGTCCATATACTGGACATTGATCTGAATGAGATTCAGATGCAATGAGAAGATTAGGTTTACGATCTTGATTTAATCAAGCATCTATGAGAGGTCCATGGGATCTGGATTTAAGATGTGATCTCAATATCCAAGTCACTATACGTGGAACAATACAATCGCCTGTCCTTATCTCCATGTATCTGAGGAGTAATAACATTGTTCTTAAATGGTTTAAGAATAATTCCATAAGATCTAAGGAAAGAGAAGTTGATGATTAAATGTGATTTAATTATCATGATGTATGAGAAATTATCCAATGTGATTAAATGTGATTTAATTATTATGGATAAGAATAATGTGGATAGTAATATCCAATTATTCATAATATATTATAAATGTGATTTATAATATATTAGAGAGAGTTAAATATAATTTATATTAGTAGATTAATTATTAATGTGTATTGGATACACATTGTTTAATTAATTGAAAATGTATATTACCTTTTGTTTTGGGTTGTGAATATGATTCACAATATTTCAATGTCAAGATTGCAATATTTCCAAAATTAATTGAGAATTATTTGGTGAATTAAAATATCAACAAATTGTTGTTGATAAATAAGTGGAGAGAAAAATCAAGGAGATATGCAATCTCATGGTAATCCATGAGATTGCCCTCCCATTAGGAAAGGAGGGGGCGGCACCAAATCCCTTGAGGGATTGGTGGCCGTCACCTCCCTCCAAAGGGGAAGGAGGATCTCCTTTGTTCTCTCTCTCCTTATTTGGTTGGTTTAATTTGGTATTAATATATATTTAATTTATCAAATATATTTAATCAAAATTAAATCACAAGTTGTTGGTTTTTTACCAACAACAATCTTGACCATTGGATTGATATAAATCAATCTCATCCATTGATTTTATATGTCCCATGGATTGAGATCCATGGATCCCAAAAACCCTATAAATAGAGAGGCATACCATGCTCTCTCTTTACATGACTTTGTAGCACACAATTCTCTCTCTCTCTTTCTCATACTCGACAACCCTCTCTCTCTCCCTCTCTTCTTGCTGGCCGTCCACCTTGGTGGAGAGAATCGTCGACGCCCGTGCCATCGTGTTGCCGCTTTGACACTCTGCAGTTCTTCGTCTACTTGGAGTGCTTCACTCACGAAGGAGACGTTTGATCTCGTGCGACGATATTAGGAGCAACCATGCCTGGATCAACTTGGATTGCGAGGACACCGCGACTCATCCCTGCGCTCGCAAGCCGTTACTCCGACGATCGGACTTGAGACAGGAGGTCTCTTCTCTTAGAGACTTGATCAACCACACTTCAAGAGGTATTGCATTATACTTGTTGTGGTTATAGATGAAATGATTTGAGTATGGTTCTCGGATCATGTGGTTTCATCGAATAATTTTTTTTTTAAATTCCGCTGCACCGAACAACTAGTGCGACTAGTCGTTCTTCGTCGTATCCGATACGACGATCACGCTTCCGTGATGCGCTTGAGGATTTCTCCATATCCTCCGGGATGTACAGGTATTGGGAATACCTGAGGGTGATGTGATCATAAACGATTGTATAACCATGACGCTTCCATTCCTAGAGAGTGATGAAACGAGTCTGGATTTTAGTGACTCCTCTTAGTAGAGAAGTAATCTTATCTTGGTCCAATTATTAGACATTGATCTGAATATGATTCGGATGCAATAAGAAGATTAGATTTGCGATCTTGATTCAATCAAGCATCTATGAGAGGCCCGCGATTTGGATTTGAGATATGATCTCAATATCCAAGTCACTATACGTGGAACAATACAATCGCCCTGTCCTTATCTCCAAGTATCTGCGGAGAGATTGCATTATTCTTGAAGGGTTCAAGAATAATTCCATAAGATCTAAGCAAAGAGAAGTTGATGATTAAATGTGATTTAATCATCTTAACGTATGAAGAAATTATCCAATATAATTAAATGTGATTTAATTATTATGGATAAGAATAATGTGGATAGAAATATCCAATTATTCATAATATATTATAAATGTGATTTATAATGTATTAAAGAGAGCTAATTATAATGTATATGTGTTGATTAATTATTATGTGTATTGGATACACATTGTGTAATTAATTAACAATGTAAATTATATGTTGTTTTAGGTTGTGAATATGATTCACAATTTTTTTATTTTCAAGATTGCAATATTCTCAAATGTAATTGTGAATTATTTTTTCTGAATAAAACCCAACAAAATTTGTTGCAAATAAATAAAGAGATATTTCCACGGAGATATGCAATCTCATGAATTGTCATGAGATTGCTCTCCATATGGAAAGGGTGGGCGGCACCCTATTCCAAATAGGAATAGGTGGCCGTCCACATGGAAGGTACATGGAGATGAAATCTCCATGTATTTTCTCTCCTTATTTATTGGGTTGATTTAGGACTAATTTATATTTGATTTTGTCAAATATATTTTAATCCAAATTTGTTGGTTTTACCAACAACAATCTTGACCATTGGATTGACATAAATCAATCGCATCCATTGATTTTATATGTCAAATGGATTGAGATCAATGGATCCCAAAACCCTATAAATAGAGAGGCATACCATGCTTTCTCTTTACATGTATTATTGGAGCTCTCTCTCTCTCTCTCTCTTCATACACGACAGCCTTCTCTCCCTCTATTTTTGGTGGTCGTCCACCATACCCTAGAGGAGAGATTCGTCGACGCTTTTGCCACCACGCCGCCGCTTCGACATTCTTCGGTTCTCCGTCTTCTTGGTGTGCTACGCTTGCGAAGGAGACGTTTGATCTCGTACGACGAGATCAAGAGCAACCGTGCTGGGATCAACTTCTTGGATTGCGAGGACAACGTGGTTCATCCACTCGCTCGCAAGCGGTCTCACGGACGATCGGACTTGAGACAGGAGGTCTCTTTTCTTAGAGACTTGATCAACCACGCTTGAAGAGGTATTCTTTATAGTTATTGTGGTTATAGATGAAACGATTCAAGAAGTGTTCTTGGATCATGTGGTTTCATCATATGAAAATTTTTTAAATTCTGTTGCACCGAACAACTAGTACGACTAGTCATTCTTCGTCGTATCCGATATGATGATAACACTTCTGTGATGCGCTTGAGGATATTTCTATATCCTTCAAGTGGTATCAGAGCCAGGTTGATGGTTTTGAATATGATTCGAAAACCGTGAACGACTTGGGTTCGTTAAGGTCGCGAAAGTTTTTATCGCATTTGATTTCGCAGATCTGTTTAGTAAATAATTTCAGCCATGTTTAAATTGTTTAAGCACGAATTACTTGGATTTTGTTCCCCATTAAATAAGGAAACCATAGGATCTGAGTTTACGTAAATCGGATTCCGTATGCTCTAGATATGGTTGTTTTAATGAATATGTATGCACTGTTGCGGGAACAGTAGATTTTAAAATGATTAAAAAGTTAATTATTGTTATCATATGCCTCGAAATGCGTGAAACATCACTTGTCTTCTGTCCTAAATCAAGTTAGCAATCTTTGAAAATTAAGTTTGTCTAATTTGGATTTAAATTGATTGATATATGTTAATTTTAGTGAGTAGGGGTCACTACTGAAATTACAGTCCTAATCTAGAACCAAGTGATTGTCAATTAGTGAAATTAATTGTTAGATTCGTGAAATAATCATGAAAAATATTTGTGAAATATTGGAAGATGATTATTTACATAATTGACTTGACCAACCAATTAGTTGACTAGATTTGATCTAAATCTTAATTGGAAACACAATCATCAAACTTGATGCTTGAATAGTGATTGTCATTTAATAAATTAGTGAAATTAAATTGTTTAATTTCCTAGAATAATTATGCATAAATATTTGTGAAATATTGGATGATAATTATTCCCTTAAATGGAATTGCCTTAACCAATAATTGATTAGATGTGATCTAGATCACTAATTGGTTATATGATCTACATGATTAACATTCCAACAAACATGTTGCTTGAATAGGACTTGGGATTTGTTTAGCAAATCTCATTATAATGTTAATCAAAAATTGTTTTGATTATTTTTATATGGTATAATTTCGGTTGAAGAACCGATGATCATCTCAAATACAAAGTGATTTATTTTGCATTATCCTTTCACCATGTGGATATGGTGTCTAGTCGGAGAGCATTGGGGTTGCGGGTTGCAACGTATGTGGTCCGTCCCACTCTCGTCGGTACTGGCCATGACACCGGGTAGGGTTAGTATAATGCTTAAGAAATCATGATGTATTTCTAGTCATTAAAATTCGAAATAATACGTATTTGAGATAATGCCATAATTCAAGTAACAATAAAATGTTTCTTGGATATTAATTGGATCATTAATTTAATATGATTAGATTGATTGGAATCCAATTAAAATTAAAACACTCTATTATGAATAGAGATGATATTTCCCTTGGAAGAATTAATCATAATGAATATGATTCGTAGTGATTAATTAAAATTTGAATATGAGATGGTGGATCACATAAGTGACATCCATGGTCTCCCATCAAGGCGAAGAGTTCCGTTGCCAGGGATTGCATGTGGGAGATGCTTGTCCGAAGTGACAGCTCCTGTATACAAGCGCATCTAGATCGGGCTCTTTGCTTCTCGAAAGAGTAAGGTCGTATGTGTAGTAACCCCAATATCAGATCCTCATATTATTGGGGCGATATTGGATTGCGCATAGGGAGTACTAATCATGTTGACGGTTGGTTCAATTAATGACAGGTCAACATCGCCTTAGGGGTGGTGGGCCCGGGTGTTAAAGACCGAATTGGGAAATGCAAGTTGGACTTGCAAGGCGGAATGTGTTCCCGCTTCTTTTTTATTCGAGTTGCAGATTCTCATATTATTGGGATGTAACAAAGATAAGGAAGGAGATCCCAGATCTTGCTAAGATATAATGGTAAGTATATCTCTTACATTGAAAGTGATTAAGGGATGAACTTTCAGTGTTGACAAGACAAGACAACTTTGATATAAAAATTCCTAAATCAAATTAAAATATATATATATATATATATTTATGCAAATTTCTCATTTCAGATAATCCTTCATTAAAACCCACTCAATGATATACTCAATAACAACCAGTAAAATATCATGGATTGGACTCATGATCCAGATATTTTACTTGCAGTTGGATACATAATGTATGTGGTTGCAATGTGCAAGTTTCCTCATAATAATGAGGAATGACAATTAAATGGATAATAGGACTACAATCCTAGGGTTTGAATGTCTCTATAGTCTTGATCTCTCATCGGATGTACTTTGGAAGTGACATGTCGATAATGATCGCAATTGTGAAATAATCCTTATAAAATTAATGAAGATATTCTGGCATACATATGTGCTCTTGACATTTAACATGAATGAGATGGTTCACTGCATCGTGCAGAATGGTGGCTCTATAAGAGATGATGTATTCAAATTGTTTGAGTACCCACCTGAACCTATGTTTTAAGAGTTTAGATGGATGTAGATGATGAGTGTCATTATTCTACTATCTATACTCTAGTCATTCATGAAGCTTCATAATATTCATATTATATGAATTTAATGAAGCATGTATAAATGTTGAAATGATCTTACATTGAATTCTTTTGAGTTTAACGTAAGAGATCCTTAGTCTTAAGCAATGGTTGCTCATAGATAAAGGGAGCGCAGTGGAAGCATGGGTTGGACCCAAGTAAGAAGTGTAGTCAAAGAATTGATTGTACCTCTGTGACTTCCATATGACATCCAAAGAGTTGGATGAATGCCAATACTGCAATAAATTTATGTGTTGATAGTATGACTATCAAGTCTATCTAGAATCCTTAGAGAAGGACTCGGATGGAGCATCAGAATAATCTACATAAATCATTGATATTGACTTACTTATTGAATAAGATGAAGTCTAATAATTGTATCTCAATCTTCTAACAACACTTGCAATGAGTTGCATATGTTTTAGAAGACTAAAAAATTTGATCTTAAGGTTTATAGTTATCCAGATGGACATTGATGCAATTGTTGCAACAATTTCCATTGGATTACCAGACTTCATAATTTCAGTGGGAGATCCCTTAGTCTTAGAGAATGTCTCTATGACCTAGACATTAGAATACACTCATTGTTTGTTTCTGAATGTTGGAAATAAACATGAATTCTGGAATAGATCTATCATAAAGAGTTATGATGGAGATATTCCAGATAATAATCTAAAATCTTGTGTACTCTACTGAATTAGAAAATTGATGAATGGTTCATTAAGATTTCTAATACTGAAAATTAAAACCTTTATAAGATCAATTGGATGATGAGGATCATTTGAAAATGATCTGGCATCAAGTTTTGGACATATGTCTGTTGATGAGATCAATAGACTAGTAAGAGATGAAACTTTAGAATGTCTAAAATTTCATACTTATGAATATTGTATTCAAAAGAAAAATGTCCAATACACCCTTCTTTGGGAATGGTGTAAGATGTCAAGGTATTTAGGATCTCATACATATTGATGTATTCGGATCATCTATATCATAGTAAACATTATGGATATGTGATATCTATTGATGATTATGTATGATATGAGATTTCTTCTCTTCACCTAAAGAAATCTTTGAAATGTTCAAAGATTTCATAATTTTGGTTTGGAACCAAAGTCTAAAGGAAGATGAAAATGAATGTGGTCTAATCTAGGTAATCAGTACCTATTAGATGAATTCATGGTATACCTTATGGAGAAAGGAATATCATTCCTATCACACTCCTCCTGATAAACCCAAACTCAATAGAGTTATAGGGAGATACAATTAGATCATGTGTGACATGGTCTTATCAATGATGAATTTTAGCATAATTATGTGTAGTATATATGTGTAGAAGAGACTACAATATATATCCTTAACAGGATTCCATGCAAGTAAGCTGGAATTGAGCACTAAAGAGTGCTACTTCATTAGGAAAGTAAAGGATGGTATTGGATACCTACTTTATGACCTTGAGATTCTTAAATATCTCATCTCTTAGAATGTGATTCTTAGAGTTTGAGGGTCTTGAGAATCAAGATGAAAATGAAGTGTAGGAACTCGTTTAATCTTGAGAAGATAATGAGGCTCCTGAAATTGGAAACTAAAAGCACAATTAAAGATGAAACACTAATACCTCTTCAAATGAGTTTGAGGATGGATTCCATGTGTCGGAGAAATCTGACAATGATCGAACTTCATGTGATGAAGCTTCTGAAGATCATAGCATGGATAGATGGATGATAGCAATAAAAGTCTAATGTAGACTTCATATACAAGTGTTGTATATGGACCCTTGAGGATCCACCTATATGGGTAAGACCTGTAAAGGTGTAAATGGATCTTCAAGAGAAAGGGAACCTGATGAGAAGGTAGAGACCTTCAAAGCACGGTTCGTAGCCATGAATTACACACTAGAAGAGAAGACATTGCTTGCGATGATACTTGCTCTTCGGTGACCATGCTTAAAACCATAAAAATTTTGCTAACCTTAGTTACACAACTTGACTATTGCATCTTCAAGATGTAAGTCAATATTGCATTCCTCTACGAATACCTCTTTGAGGATATTCACATGAAGTATCCCCAGGGCTTTATGGTTGAGGAAAGCAAGGTGTGCAAGCTAAGGAATCCATCTATGGACTCAAATAAGATTCTTGAAGTTGGACCATAAGATTTGATGGAATTATAATTGTTATGATTTCAGATAGAATCTTGGTGAGCCATGTGAAGCTTAGTGGGAGTGCCTTTGTGTTCATCGTGTAAATGTAGATGATATCCTAATCATTTAAAATGATGTAAGGATAATAATAAGTGTTTTTTAGATTGGCTATTCCAAATCTTGAAATATGATTTCAAAGATACCTCTTAGATCTTAGTTCTGAAATTGTTCAGGAGCAAAGAGAAGAGGGTATTGGGACTGTCACATTAATAGTACATCTTGGACATATTCCATTTTATGGAAAATTCCAAGATAGGCTTCCATCCCTTAAGATATGGTACTGACCTATCTAAGGGGACAACACCTCAAAGAATTGAGGAAGTGAATGCTAGAACTACTTGCCCTTGGGCATCAGTTTTGAGAAGCCAGGTGTGTACTAGATGTGTACAAAAGCCAGATGGCTGCCATGTAGTGGGAGTAGTAAATTGTTACTAATCCTACTATGGAAATAAAACACTTGGTTGCAGTAATAACAAAATCTTCATAGATGACAAGATTTTTTGAGATAGTGATCTCAAAGTATTATCTTCAAAGCTTAAGACTTTATAGATAGACATCTAAAAGGTCTTAACTGTAGATACCTCAAGAGATAGTGATCTCCAGGAATAAGGGTATTCTGATAAGGATTATGGAAATACTGGTTATCATAATTGTTAAGCCAGTGTCAAGGACACTATAGTTTCTAACAAGATTGAATATTGATTGCATAAGATGCAACATTCGCATTAGATGCGAGCACTGTTACTGGGGATATGCAAGTGTCGTAAAAGGACTTGACATAGTCTCGCGGGAACAGAGTGATTGATCAGCTTACCTAGCTATTTTCTTAATAGCCTATGATTGTCACATGAGTGCGGGTTTAAATGATTAGCCCATTAATGGCTCTTTGGGCTAGTGGGAGATTGTTGGAAATGCGAGCCCACGATGAGCCATTATGCAATAAATGTTATTGCACATATCATTCCCTGATCTGAAATGAAGAATGAAAAATTTTTATAATAGGTCCCTTAGTACAATTAGGGTTATGTACCATGGCCATCTTGATGATCATACAGCTGTTGATTCAACTATTGAATCATAGAGGCTGGTGCTTAGATGAATATCTAAAGGGTTAGATTGAGGACTCATCAAGCACCATCAAATGATTATTAAGAAATGATCTCCAGCCTGAGTAGGAGATGGCAATCGTTATCTCTGAAGGCTGATATCTGACCGACCTCTTGATGCAGGTCCTCTGCATAGGAATAGAGATTCGGAGGTGTCAGATTAGTTAGGTCAAAGAGTTGACTTAACGAGATCGAGATAACCAAAGTCCTATATCTTATGCTGTCATGATATAAGCACACATCCTCTGACCGGAGATAGATGTGTTACTATATGTCTGAGTATGTACATTTGGCAGACCAATAGGTTGATGATCTAACCAAGGTCTATACACCGGTGCGTTGGTGTGCATATAAGGGCATATGAGTAATACGATCTCTCAAAGGGATCATACAGGTTCAGTTACTGAACCGGAAGACATGAGCTCACTCATTAGATATTGGGAAGAATCAAATTCCATACGCATGGTCGTCTCGCTTTGGAAGCTTGACTGAATTTGTAGGTTTGATATATACTTTTGGAAAGTATATGATCAAGATATAGGTATGATATATGCTTTTGGAAAGTATATGATCGATACCGACTCCCAATGATCGAATGAGAAATGAATGATAAAACCATGAAGTAGACAGTGTAAAGTTGATCTAATACTTCGGGTTTATTCGAGGTCTTCCAGTATGCAGGATGTACAGGTATTGGGAATACCTGAGGGTGATGTGATCATAAACGATTGTATAACCATGACGCTTCCATTCCTAGGGAGTGATGAAACGGGTCTGGATTTTAGTGACTCCTTTCAGTAGAGAAATAATTTTATCTGGGTCCAATTATTGGACATTGATATGAATATGATTTGGATGTAATAAGAAGATTAGATTTGCGGTCTTGATGCAATCAAGCATCTATGAGAGGCCTGCGATCTGGATTTGAGATATGATCTCAATATCCAAGTCACTATACGTGGAACAATACAATCGCCCTGTCCTTATCTCCAAGTATCTGCGGAGAGATTGCATTATTCTTGAAGGGTTCAAGAATAATTCCATAAGATCTAAGCAATGAAGAAATCATGATTAAATGTGATTTAATCATCTTAGCGTATGAAGAAATTATCCAATATAATTAAATGTGATTTATTTATTATGGATAAGAATAATGTGGATAGAAATATTCAATTATTCATAATATATTATAAATGTGATTTATAATGTATTAGAGAGAGCTAATTATAATTTATATGTGTTGATTAATTATTATGTGTATTGGATACACATTGTGTAATTAATTAACAATGTAAATTATATGTTGTTTTGGGTTGTGAATATGATTCACAATTTTTTTATGGCAAGATTGCAATATTCTCAAATGTAATTGTGAATTATTTTTGATGAATAAAACTCAACAAATTTTGTTGCAAATAAATAAACAGATATTTCCATGGAGATATGCAATCTCATGAATTGTCATGAGATTGCTCTCCCTATGGAATGGGTGGGCGGCACCCTATTCCAAATAGGAATGGGTGGCCGTCCACCTCGAAGGTACATGGAGATGAAATCTCCATGTATTTTCTCTCCTTATTTATTGGGTTACTTTAGGACTAATTTATATTTGATTTTGTCAAATATATTTTAATTCAAATTTGTTGGTTTTACCAACAACAATCTTGACCATTCGATTAACATAAATCAATCTCATCCATTGATTTTATATTTCACATGGATTGAGATCCATGGATCCCAAAACCCTATAAATAGAGAGGCATACCATGCTCTCTCTTTACATGAATTATTAGAGCTCTCTCTCTCTCTCTCTTTATTCATACACGACAGCCCTCTCTCCCTCTATTTTTGGTGGTCGTCCACCGTACCCTAGAGGAGAGATTCGTCGACGCTTTCGCTACGGCGCCGCCGCTTCAACATTCTTCGATTCTCCATCTTCTTGGTGTGCTACGCTCGTGAAGGAGTTGTTCGATCTTGTACGACGAGATCAAGCAACCGTGCTGGGATCATCTTCTTGGATTGTGAGGACAACGCGGTTCATCCCCGCGCTCGCATGCGGTCTCACCGACGATCGGACTTGAGACAGGAGGTCTCTTCTCTTAGAGACTTGATCAACCACGCTTCAAGAGGTATTCCTTATACTTATTGTGGTTATAGATGAAAAGGTTCAAGAAGTGTTCTTGGATCATGTGGTTTCATCATACGAAAATTTTTTAAATTTCGCTGCACCGAACAACTAGTATGACTACTCGTTCTTCGTCGTATCCGATACGACAATCACGCTTCCGTGATGCGCTTGAGGATATTTCTATATCCTTCATAGGACGCACATCGATGGAGGTCAAGAAGACGACGGGAGATGCATCGGACTCCTGTGGTCGAGGGTTTAGGTCGCGGTGGTTCTTCAGAACTGGGTGTGCGAGCTCCAAGAAGGGGTATTGTACAAGGTGTGACTAGAGTAGGTCAGAGATGGGCTCTTGCCGCTCGCGCATCTAGAGATGCTTGGTAGCTAGGGCGGTTGACAGTGGCAAAGGGGTTGCGGTGGGCCCTGGAGCAACGGTGAAGATGCTTCATCGAGAAACAATCGATGTTGTTCATGCAGGCTAGCAATTGGTACGGCTCGATCCCCTAGAAGAGAATGAAGCTTCTTTGCGCATATATGTGTTTGTTATGGGTGAACGGTGCTCTCTCCAGGAAGTGGAAGGACGTCATATGGTATAGTCGGTTGGAGGTAGACTCGCGTGGCAGCGGGACGGCGATGATGGTTGGTGGATGTAGCTGGAGGGAGCTCCGCCATATGGTCGTCCCCTTTAATTATTTTTTATTTTTAAATTTTAAAAATGTAAAAACAGAAATTGGAAAAAACTTTTTTATTTTTTTGTAAAAAAGAAACTAAGAAAAGTTTTTAATTTGTAAAAAAATAAACTGCATTTTTTGTATTTTTTAATCCATGTTCCTGCAATAAAATAAAAATAAATATCTGACTCAAGCATGTCAGCTCAGTTAAGAAAAAAAGTAAATCCGGTGAAATGGAAGATGGAGCCATGTCTTTAGTCAGCGTACGTTGTCGGAGTTGGAAGATTACGTGAGATAAAATGTGAAGCAGATAGATCGAGAGGGTGATGATGGAATCAGTAATCGGAAGTGGTGGAATCGTGATGGATATTTAAAAGTGATTAACTAAAATCTAAAAAAATGACAACGAAACAAAATTTCAAAAATTAAACTATGATTAACTTATATTAAAAATGAGAAAAAATGAATCTCACCATAGGAGCGAATAATGTCGTAATGGCCTCGACGAAGGTTGACTCGCTGTTACCGGACGGCTCAAAGGCTGGACGCCTTTCTACAATAAGAAGCTCTTCGAGATTAGGCCCCTCTCATCAAAGATTGATCGAACATAAATGTGGTATGAGGAGACATGTTAATAGGGAAAAGAATTGAATTTAAATTTAAATAATTTGAATCGAGATAAAGATAATGAAAATTTGAATGGAGATAAAGATATGAAAGGAAGTTAGTGGTGGAAATAATAAAATTATTTAAATTATTTATTTATTTTCGTCACTTTATTTAATGAAATAATAAATGTCAATTATTTAATTTTTTGCGATGGTTAATTAAGAATATCAACTATATACATATACTATATACATATAATACATTATATACATAGTTAAATAAGGAAATTAGTTTTTTTATGTTTTAATTTTTTAATTTTTTAATAATTATTAAAAATATTTACAACTATATAAAATATAATATATATTGATAAACATATACAATAAATAAATTACGAAAAATTACGAAAACCACCCAGAAAACCGACTTTCAAACCGTAACTTCAAAAATTATGAAACCACTGCCATTTTAAAGATAAGTTAATTTAAAATACATTTTAAGTTAGTTTAATCCGATTTGAGTTCATATGAAGCCAGAATTGATCTTTCAATTATCGCTTTACGACTTTTTCCAAGTGTGGTTGCTTTTATTATGTACATGATTTTATTTTGCAATTATTTTTATTATTTAGGGAACATTTTAATTTACAACTTTTGTTTTGAGAATTATTTAACTTGAGGTTAAATATGTATAAATAAAATAATGTTAGTTTTATATAAAATATACATCGAATAAATTCAAAAGTATTTACAAAGTATCTCCCCCTACTTTATACTTGGTCGATCAGGTAAAGTCTTGACCTCTCGGGGTTTGGTTCAGCCTGTGTCTATTACATATATACAGTCTTATTTTTTATTTATTTTCTTTATTTTTCATTTATTTATTTATTTATTTTAGGTTAAAATAATGATATATGTACAATATTTACACACAGATGCAAGTTAGTAAGAATATGGATTTATCAATATATATACAGGTATTTTATAAAGATTTTAAGCTAAAATAAATGAATAAAGATGATGAAATGCAAATTCATCACACGTATCACGTTCACTTATAGAGGCGGCTCTACCTAGCAAGCCAGAGATTGGTACATGTTAGCACAACAAATAATTCTGTGCGACCAAGGTTGAGGTGATCTACATTGTACAGGACTCGTGACTACTCTTACGCTTCATTTTGTCATGTATATAGACTTGTGAGCCATTTGGTTTTCTGGAGTACACCATCACTTGTATATTCTTCTTAGATCCCAATCGTCCTCATTTTTTTCTTATCTTTATACTTATAATACCAGATTCTAAATATATGGGGAACTGATTGCCAATTGATTCTCATTTTCGATTTTATTCTTTTTACTTTTCTTTTGATTTTCCTTTCTTCTCCACCAATCAATCATCCTTAATTTTTTCCACATTCTTCTATGTACTTAGGATGCCTGATCCTAAGTATAAGGAGGATCGAGTGATGTCATTTTATATGCATTATTTTCCTTCGTTTGTATACTCATTGCCCTCAGTCACCTAATTTTTGTCTTCCATTAAACTTATGATGACCAGATCATAAGTATAATGGGGCGACTAACTTCTATTCTTTTATTTTTTTTCCACCTACAATATAGGGGGTGATGAATCTCCATTTCATCATCTTTATTTTTTTCATCTTGGCATTGAATCCTTAACTAAATCCATATAAAGAACATTAAATTGAATAAATAACACTCATTAGTTATACTATAAATATTGTATAATATATTGTATTTAATGCTAAATAAATGAATAAATGAAAGAAAAGAAAAAGAATTAAGTGTCAAAGACACGGAGTGGCCTGAAACCCCAAAATGCAATCATCATGATGATTTGATCGACAATGAACAAAGTAGGGGGAGATAAGGGCCAATAAATGCACACAAACCTAATTTTAATTCATCAATAATAAGTTTTTTAGACCTTTATTTTCTTATTTTTATACCTCAAATAATAAAACCCTCAATATGAAAGTTGTACATAAAATTAAAAAAAAACAAATTGATTTCATTTATAAATAATGCACAGAGAAAATTTTCCAATCCTATATCTTCTCCATACAAACTCAAAATTCATCTAACTCACCTTTATTGTTCATAAAATTAAATTATCTATTTAATGAAGTGGTTTCATTTAATTGGGAGTTAATATGAAAAGGTTGGCTTTTGGGCCATCATTGTGCAATATACTTGTATAAAATAATCAATATATTCATTCCTTACATTTCTAACTTTCTTAAATTTTTATAAATGCCTAAATATTTCTTTAAAATTCATGTATATAATAAAAATAAACTAAAACCAACAAAAATAAAATAAAATCTCTGCTTTAATATACTAGTAAAGAATACATATATTATACATATATCATATACCTATTTATTTACATAAATAAATAACTTCAAAAAATAAAATAAAAATATTTACATATGTATTTAAATAAGTAATAAATATAAAATTTATGTACATAAAAAATAAAATAACAAAATATAAAATAAAAAATAAAAATAAAATACATAATATATACGTAAATATACATATATTTATACATGTAAAAATTAACACCTAATAAATTTACATGTAAAAATAAATAAAAATCTTAATAAAATACTACATAATATAATAAACATTTTTTATGTTTTGATAAAAAATAATAAAATCATTTATTATTTTAAATATATTAGTTAGTGGATTTCTCCTTGTTTTGTCTTGTTCTATGCTGACGTGGACCAATGAGGCACTGGTCTGAGTTGACCTCGGTCAACTCCCCACCCCTCATAGCATTGTTTCTATCAAAGCTAGGCCTCCTCGTTTCTCACCTTTTCCATTGCCGTTTCTTTCATCAATTCAACTCGAGTCCTTTATAGATTTTGCTCCCCAATTAATGCTCTTCCACACGCATACATTGCCTCGATCGTTGAATCAATACATCGAGCGCTTCTCCTAATTCAAAGGTTTCCTTTACATATACCCATCATCCATCCCCATTTAAAATTTGATTTGTTTCTATTCTCTGAAACCCTTATATCATGGCATAATTAAGATGAGGGTGGTGACAACATATTCCTCGTGAGGTCTGTAGCGTGCTGGAGGGTAGGAAGCACAATCCAACCATCATCGGCAAGCTCTACCTAGTGGTTATGTGCTCCCTATATCTATGTAGGTTTGAGCACTTTTTCATTTCATTTTTGGTAGATTTTGATTATAGTTGTTATTTTTTGTCTATGTCATGTTTTAATAAATTTCTTTACGGTAGAAAGTAGATCGAAGTTTGCAGGAGTACTAAGCTTCGGTCATTGTTCCACTATCCTCCTCCTTTATTTCACCTCATATGATGATGAATATCCATTTAATCACCATTATTCTATCATTTTGGACTTAAAAACCCTGTCTAATGCATGTAAATAGCATTAATCTGTACAGAAAAACATTCATTATTTATTCCATTTATTGTGTAAATAATAATACTTTTAATGCCAAAATTATAGAATAAAGAGAAGAAAATGAATAAAATACCAAAGGTATTTTACGACCCTAAAACCCTAAGATCAAGTCAAGAATTGAATTGGTCGACAAGGAAAAAAGTAGGGGGAAATAAAGTCCAATAAGTCCATTTAAATTCCAATTATTTATTCATTAATAGGTCACTTTTGGGAACCATTTTATTCCTTCTTATTTATACCTCAAATAAATAAACTTTGTACATGAAAGTTGTAGATAATAATGCATAGAAAAATACAAAATTGACTTCATGTTAAAATAATATACAATGTTCATTTTTTACTCTATATAAAAAGCCATAAACCAAACTTCACATACCCATATCTTTCAAATAAAAACTCAAAATGTATTGAAATCACTTCAATTATATATAACTTTTAATAAGCTATTTAAGTTTTATATTTTTTGGATTTAATATGTGAAAATTAGGTTTTGGACCCTCACTGTATAATATACTCTAATAAAATATTCATTATTTATTCTTTATTAACTTTACAATTTTATATTTTTACGATTTTGTAAATATTATTTATAGTATATCTACATATTTATAATAAAATAAAACCATGAATAAAACACACAATAAAATAAGTTTATTTAAAAATATAAATAAAATACCTATGATAATACCTGTAAATAAATAAAGGTGAAAATTATTCTTTTATTTCTTTATTATTTTATATTTTTATATTATTGCAAATATTATTTATGTTCTACTAAAAAAGTAAATATAAAATAAAATCAAAGAAAATACTTTAAAATAAATAATATAACCAAATACATATATAAAATACATGTATTTTTACTTACATAATATATATCCCCATTTATTTAAGTGAGTACATTATATAATAAAAATATAATAAAAATATATCTGTGCACATAAAAATAAGTTATAAATATATAAAATAAGAAAATATAATAATAAAATCAATTATACAAAATAAAAATAAAATAACCAATACACCCTTAAAAATTAACTTGTAATTTAACACCTATAAATAAATAAAAATAATATTAAAATACTACATAAAATAATAACTTTTTTATTTTAAAATGAAAAATTAATAAAATCATTTACTATTTTTAATTATATTTTTGAATAAAAGGAATTATTTTATCTTGCAGCAGTCTGCATAGACCAATCAACTCTAGGGGATCGTTGACCTCTGGTCAAATGCCTATTTCTACTTCTGACTTTTGTTAGAATCTCGAGCAGCCTGGCTTCTCAAAATTTTCCTCGTCGCTCCATCGCTCCATCACCCTCGATCCCTTCACAATATTTAATCCTTGATCTTCAAGGAATCTCACCGACCTATTAGATTGATTGCACATAGATCCGATTCTTCCCGAGCTGTCCATCAATAAGGGTGTGTCAACATGTATATATATATATATATATATATATATATATATATATATATATATATATATATATATATATATATATATATAAACTCCACCTCCCCTCTTCAATTTTGGTCATCACCCAAGTCCTTGAGCCCCCACCTCCGGCCAAGAGAGTCACGAGGTGACAGGTGGCGATGGCTCTTGACGAAGATGATTAGAACATCATTGTGTCCCTAGAGTGATCGAGAGTGGCTACCTACCTTCGCATACAGGTATAGGAGCTATATTTCCTTCTTTCTACGTAGAATTTAATTCTTGCTTTTTAGTTATGTGAATAGTCTAGTGTTTAATCCCTTTTCTAGTGAATAATCATCACACTCGCAGTCCACGGAAGCTAAGCTCCGGCGAACCCCTCCGCTTGTTCCTGACTGTCCCACGACATACCTGTCGCCTTCGCCTCACTCCCTCACCATTTATCTACATTACATGCCTCCCACTTCACCCATATCCATTGTGGATCTAGAGACCAGGTCTCCTCCACCGCCGCACCGTCAGAGACCTCCGCCACACTCCACCTTTCACTCCTCTCCACCAAATAAGGCCCCAGACCCATCATTTTCTTGTGTTTGATCTTTTTGCAGGAGATGGTGGCTAATGGACCCTCTTGGGTCGAATCTTGATTGCGTGCAAGAACATGGAGCTGTGGACTTCACCGAACAATTTGGGCTCCATCTTTGGGTCTCAGCCATTTCCAAGACCTCCAGTCGTTACACACACCTCCGAGGAACATTTCCAGCCTTGGAGGAGAGCCAAAGATAGCCGGATGCATGTGTGGGTGACAATTAAAAGAGATCTATGGTTGCTTGTTCTTCCATGTTCTTCGAGAAGAGCATGGGGCATCGGATCCTCCTCGCACCTCAGTTTTCATCTCATGCATCCGATCATAGAGCGCAGCAGCCATTGGATCATGCCCATGATATGATTTCGTCCGCTGATAGTCGAAGCATGATCAAGAGCAGGGAGCGCGACATGTGGATTAGTGAGCACCATTAGACCGTCAGTTACCACACAAGGATGGGGTAAATTGCAAAACTTACCTTATGATTTTGTATTTATTTATTGATTCAATAAATTAAATGTACTACGTAAATAAAATGGACATTGTATAAAGTCCCCCTGTACCTATTGGTAATTATATATGGGTTGAGTCCACATCACCTCACGTGTCGTCCCATATGAGGTGGTGAAATTGCATGGATACCCTTGAGACCTTTTGTATTTAATTTTAGTCCAATAAAATTCAATATATGTTGTATATTTATGGGAAAACTGCACCTGAACCCTCATTATTTATTTTCTTTGCAATTATGCCCTGACTAGTACATGTATTGTTGGTTCTTGAATTTCATTTCTTGAAAATAGCTCCATCGCTTTAAAAATTATGCGAAAATAGGGTTAGGTGCATGATGTCCTGTATTTTCAAGCTCCATTTTTGTTTTGGCATTTTAACCATTTATTAAAATAAAAATGAGCATGTTTTTGTCCCTGACCCATTTATAAATACCAAAAAGAAGAAAAGTGTTTTAAAAAAATCCCCAAAAACATATATGTTATTCATTCGAGTATTTAATAACTCCAAACAAAAAAATCGGAAAAAAATAAAAACATAAAAATAAATAAAATCTCCAAAATCCAACAACAAAATATTAAAAATCAACAAAATTCCCCAAAATATGTTTTAACTCATTTTTAAATTTTTATTATATTGTTATCTACATGTTAAAATTTATTTGAATAATTTTTGTTTCAGTCTCGACTTAGTATGTAATCCCTGATTTGGGGTATTTTTTACTTAAAAAATACATAAAAATTAACGAAAATTCTAGAAAAATATATAAAACCCAAAAACAATTTCTTTCCTGTATTTTATTTATTTATACTCTTATGTATAATTACATTACTCTATATTATATATAACCAATTATAATCCTCTATTACTTATTTAAAAAGAAAAAGAACTAAAATTTGAAAAAAAATAAAAAAAATAAAAATTTAAAATTTAAAACAAAATATAAAATATAAAATATAAAGACAAAATAAAAAATGAAAAATTAAAACAAATAAAAATAATAATAAATGGATAAGTGAAAAGAACAAATTTTTCGAGCTTTATTTCCTAATCTACCATTTGCTTCCTGTATTCAACTTCTACACATGCTTACACCTATACACAATTGTTGTAGAGTTATAATAAATTTTAACTCCACATTTTTGTTATTTATTGCTTGATTCATACTGTGGGTTAATTGTTGATTAATCAGGATTTATTGAGTAGTCAATGCATCGACTACGGTTTTGCCTTGTAAAATCATACGACGCTCAATATTTCTCAGTTATCACTTGACCACCCCATTCACTCCCCTTCCGCTTATCCATCTGTCTGACCACTGGAACCACTCTAATCTCCACTAGATCAGAATCCAAGGTCTTCTCCACCACCCTCGCCGAACCTCACCTGCCCCCTCTCATTTTCTCCTTGACCTTCCACCAATAATAACCATCACCTTCGCTTTTGCTCCACCAGTCATTCCATCCTATTTGCAGATGTTGAAGACAACATCTGAGTGGTGTCCACATCAGGAAATAACCCTCGAGCTTCTTCGAGCTCCATGTCCCCATCGATGGGACCCAGACCCATTTGAGGGCATCAACAATTTCAAAGGAGCTCCAAATCCATTTTGTGCCAGGTGGGAGCACTCCAAGTGACCAGATCGAGGTGATCTAGCCAGAGGAATCTCTCCCATGCGGAGCTTATTTCCCGTTCTTCCAGCCACTGCCTCTGCCATTAGATTAAGAGCTTCGTCCAGATTTCACAACCATTGTCAGACCTTGAGCACCATCAACCATCAGATGCATCCAAGAATATGATATGATCTATTGATCAGCGAAGCAGTATAAGTGCATCTCGATCGTCCACATGGATAAGTGAAGACCCATCAACTGTAGATTCGTTCACATGGGGGTAATTTTGCACATTTTACCTTTCGGTTTTTGTATTTACAATTTAGTCCACAAACATTCATATGTCATTTAAATATTTTTGTAATATTTATAATTCGAACCCCGTATTTATTTTATTCGCATTTAAGCCCTCTGCCACATCACCTCATGTGTGCATACATGTGATGCGGTGGGGCATTTTACATAGGGCCCCTTTGGGTCTGTGTATTTATTTCTAGTCCTCAAACTTTTATTAAGTGTTGTATTTTGTGAAAAATTACGCCAGTCCCTGATGGTTTCTTGATATTACGCCAGTCCCTGATGGTTTCTTGATATTACAAAAGTACCCCTATTAGTAGTGAATTTTCTTTTTGTTAATTATACTTTTATTAAATGCCTCTAATACTCTAAACATCCTAGAAAAATTATTGTTAATGCTTTGAATATTTTTCTATCACATATATATTTATTAAGGTATTTTATTTATTTTTTGTTTATTAAATTTCTAAAAGAAGAACATTGAATCCCTATTTGTTATAAAAAATACAAAAAATTTATAAAGCCACGTCTAAAAAATCCAAAAAATCATATATTCTATTGTTATATTTTGCAACTCCAAACTAAAAATCATTAAAAATTACAAAAGAAAATCACTAAAAATAAAAAACCGCAAAACCTTATAAAAATCAGTAAAAATTATTTAAAAACCCCCAAAAATTATTTTTACTTCTGAATTTTGTGTATAATATATTATATATATTAAAAATTATTTTTAATATTTTTGTATATTTATCTATTTTAAAATTCTAAAACAATATATTCTATTATTACGAGATCTTGTTTTGACACTTTTAACCAATTAAAAATCAACTAAAATTAGCAAAAAAACTAATAAAATTAACAAACTTAGAGAAAACATTAAAACCCCAAAAATAATTTATTTTATCATTTTGACTACATATAGATATATTTATGACTACAAAACCTTTTATATAGATTATATCTACATTGCTGTTGTATATTACTTATAATTAGTATTAATTATTTTAAATAGTTATAATATAATTTAAAACCTTTAAAAATAAAAAGGATCGCACTTAATTGTATTTCCTGATTATATATATGATATATTTATTTTTTTATATTTATTATATTATACATATAAATGTATATACTTATTACTTACTACAAAGAAAAAGAAATTAAAAAACAGAAAAATGAAAAAAGAAAATAAAAATTAAAAAATTAAAAGCACAAAAAATATAAATTAAAAATTCCTAAAAATTAAATATAATATGGGAAACCACAAAAAAGAATAAAAAGACAAGAGAATGAAAATTTAGGATTAGTTTCTCAATCTATCATATTTGCTCCATGAGTTTAACACTCTGCATACTTACAGATATACATACACTTTTTAGAGTTATAATAAATTTTAACTCCACACACATATTGTATTGCTTTATTATTACTTGTGGGATAATTGTTGCTTGATTCACCTTTCGTGAGCAGTCGCCTCAACGATAGTGTTATCGCCATGTGTAGAATACCAAACCCTCGCAAAAGCATCTCATCAACTGAGAAGAGCCAAAGTATAGAGACAAGTAATGAATAGGGAAAGACTCGAGGTGAACAATCAGATCCAACATTGTTCCCCATATACTTAGGCTAAAGAAGAGCCTAAGTATTTGAATATGGAACTAAGGATGGGGAACCAGGACACTAGTTAAGTTGAGTGATATGAATTAACATGATGATTGAATTTTTGAATATTAATAAGGAGTCTAGGGTTTATGAGAGGGTTGTGCAAAATACTTAATCAAGGTTCAACCAGTCAAGCAAACACCTTTGATTTCACTAACTTCACACATGAAGACCAATACGTGTTGGTCATTTTAACTTGTCGATTTTATTCCTGATCATCCAAAATATATGTCCATTACGAAAGGTTTAATTATAGGCTTTGGGCACTATCCTAGGGACACGACCTCGGCTCTCAACACATAAACACAGCTTGCGTACAATGTTGGGGTTTGCTCTCCCATGATCCAAGGTTAAATTTTATTCCATTCTATTAAGGTCGAATTGCATTAATCATTCCCAATTTTTATGCTTAGCTTATCACTGAGATTAATGTGTATACAATCAAGCAATCATCATCTAAAAGCCAGTCCCAATTCCATTTAAGATCTTAGGTTATAAATAAAAAGTGGAATGTCGGGAAAAGCTGAAGCAACGAGAAATCATGATGTATGCTCAAGAGAAATACTTATAGTGCCCAACATTCTCCTTGTAAGTGCAAGAATGAATTTTAAATTTAACATTATATGCATGTAAGTAAGGGGAAACCACACCTAAACATGATACTATTAGCAGGATGAAGTGGATTGATTATGGTTGCATAGATCAATATTTTAGTGCATCCCAACGAATCCATGGAGATGAAGTGAATCTCCCAGATTTTTATTAGTGTGTCCTACCTATGTTTAAGCACAACTTGAAATGAACATGAACATAGCTCAGAGAGCAGTGTGCCTAACCCTAGATTGACACTCAAGTGGAGTCACATCCTGGTAGGGCTGAAACAGACTCCACACACCATATGAATGTCTATACACACCAGCCCTCAAATAAGAGCCACTATAAATGCAATTATTACAAACATATAACAAATAAAATGAACAAAAAATGCTAATTAATTCTCCTGATGAGTCATATGGTGCTTTTGCTGCTCCTCATAGCGAGTTCTCCCGACTCTTGCCTCTGTATTTGCTAAACATCCTCAATCTCCACGGGCCCTGCCACAATACATCTATAAGTATAATTAACAATGAAAGAAAAATGACAAAGAGAACACAAAAAAGACACACAAGATGACCTGGAGATAACAAATGTTCAACTTAATAAAATGCTAAAATCAAACAAATCATACGGATGAGTCATGTCCCTGGAAATGTCAGAAGAGAGAGAGAGAGAGAGAGAGAGAGAGAGAGAGAGATAACAGGAATCCACGTGGCACACGATCACACGCCTAAAAATATCAAAATAATAATAATAAATAATAACTAATAATTAAAATAACATAATTATAATTAAAAATTAAATAAAATAGAATAAAATAAAACAAAAATAATGGGTGTGACACACGACGGCTCCAGGAGCTGCTATGTGTCGCTCACAGAAAAATCACAAATTAAATTGAAAGAAAAATAAAAAAGAAAATAACAAAAGGGGTCAAATCAAAAAGTAATCAAAATGAAAGTTGCTCGTATCAACAAGTCTACAACTTTCGTGAAGGACGAAAAATCAAAAGAAGTCATCGGTACAAAGTGTATTTTTGGGTGGTCTCTTTTAGGGATAAAATACCCTATTTTGATGTTTTGCAGATTTTTTTGTCTTTTTTAAATAAGATAAATATAAAAATAAAAATAGAGAAAATATGAAAGGAATATTTACAACTTAATCAATTTTTTTGGATTTTTAATAATTATTAAATTAAGAGGATAAAATAAAGGGTATTTTGGTCAATGTGTACAATTTACAATAAGGCCCAAAATCCAAGTTTCACATACGATCTCCGATATTTATAAAATTGGTCTTGTTTTGAAGGTCTTTGAATGTATATTATTTTAAAAGTGCGTAGACCTTAATCGGATATTGTGTAGGAGAGATATGTGCATTTTAAGGTTCATAGTCTCAAATTTGGATTTGGGTTTTATTGGAAAATTTTACAAGCTATCATTTTTTTATATTTTTCCTTTATTAATGTTAGTAATGTAATAGTATAAAATAGATATAAGTAGGTGAGTTTAGATAATATATAGGTGAATATTTACAAGTGAATTTGGCTCCTTATTTAATGCAAATATGAATGCTAAAATGCATATATTATTTAGACATGCATGAATGATAATTATGTAACATAAGAGATGAAATGCAGCTAAGTACTTGGGAACGAAGCTCTATTTCACTACAAAAAAGGCGGGATTGGCGTGCACATAAGAGCTCGTTATGTGCACGCCTAGTGCACGCCATGTGCACGCCCGACGAGTGGGCGAGCACATGTGCTCGTTAAGGGCGTGCTCGCTGCTCTGAGAGTCACCACGGCTGGTGGGCGAGCACCATGGGACGCTATGTGCTCGCCCTCCCCATGGCGGGCACATATGTGCTCGCCGGTGTGATCGCCTTCTCTATAATTTGCGATTACACACGGAGCACCGGGCGAGCACATGTGCTCGCCCAAAGTGACTTCCAGGAAAAAAATATACAGGTTCGACAGGGTTTGGACGCCCCGTCGAACCTGTATACCCTGCCAATAAACCACTGCAGGTATCTTCCTAAGGATATATATTATAGCAGTTCGTAGAGTAAGATAACTAGCACTAAGAAGTTAAAGGAACGCAATATACATGAATTCAGAAATAAACAATCTAATATAATATCTAAATATTACAAACAAGTCAATGTCAACAAAGTTCATATAAATTAAAAGATGTTCTAAAAGTTTAAAAGAAAATACAGGTACAAACCACCAAAAATTTACTTCTTCTTTGATCTAAAAAACTTGGACACTAAACCCTGCTTTGATTTCTTTTTTTCTTTCTCCTTTTCTTTGAACCTCGCATACATGCGTGCCTCTTCTTCAGGGTCGTTCTCCTCCTCCTCTTCGTTATCATATTCAATCGCTTCAGGTTGAGATGCACGCCCTTGCGACCTATATTATATATGGAAGATATTTATCTATTACATGCATTTTGTAGATATAGAAATTTAATTGTATTACTCATTCTATAAGAAGAATACTTACATGTACGCCGTGAACTCCTCTCAGAGCTTCGTCACCTGCTCCACCATCATCGCCATCTGCGACTCCATTGGAACTGTTGATTGGGATGGATGTGGTTGCGTGTACGACGGCTGAGAGTGCAGAATAGGAGTGACGATGTTCCTCCACATAATATGGAGGAAGACCACCAAGCGTTTGCTTCCTATTCGCCACAACATCCCTCTCCTCCAACACCTTATAAGTTTTTCAATTTTTAATATAAAAGTATATATTAGAAATGAATATAGTAAGATAATATTTATCCATATATACCTGCTTTCAGATCGTTTTATCAAATGGTGGTTGCTCTCCAGTTGGATCGACACCCCATTTATCTGCAGATAGTGCCAGATAACGATCCTGAAATACAAAGTTTACAATATATATAAATAAGATATAATATATCAATTAATTGTAAATAAATTGATAGACTTACCAACAATTGTCCTGCTTCAGGAGTGGACCATTGCGACTCTCCTTCTCTCCCACTCATGTGGGACCTCGACCACCACTCCTGAAAAGAGGGATCCCTTTCCAACCTAGCAGCCTGAATTTTTTTTTAAGATCTATTAAAACATTGCATTATATTAAAGTAGATCTCCAAAAAATAATTTTAAATCGTAATACCATCTCCACTCTAATCTGATTGTGGCTTTTAGAGCCACTGGTCGACTTGATCCTTTGTTTTTGGCGGTTTGTCTTTCCCGCCGTAGATCTTCTTCCAAACTCATCATCCGCAACGAATGCATCACAGAAATCGGCCCATCTGCAAGGATTACGTTATGATAATTGATTATTTTAAAAAGTGTAATATAAATTATTTGACAAGTATAATACCTATCCTCCGTACACCATGACGGCGGGAACCTCTTCATCTCCTCAAAATTCATCTCCTCGCATCCCGTCTTCGCATGCGAGTCTCTCCTTGCCTTGAAAAATGTATCGCTCGTTCTCTTTTCTGCCAAAAGAATGAAGGCTCTACGAAAAACCTCCTTCCCCAGACCAGTGCCAAGGCGAAACCTACTCTGAAAAATAATAACAATTTATAAGATACAAAAAACTTGATCAAAAAATTCGGTATCACTTCTAAGAAACATTTCTTACCAGAAACATGTCAAAAAGTCTCTCCTGCTCTGCAGCAGGGATGCGACACCACCTAAATTGCATGGAAGTCAAGTGTGTCTTTATTATGTTGGTTATCTCCTTTGCCACCCTGTTGTTGTTCAAAAAATCCCTGCATTTACTAGAAAATTTAACTTCCATACAATTTATAAAAATTTGGAAAATATTTAAATATAAAATCTATAAAATTTTTACCTCCCATCAGCCGTAACCTCCAACAAAGGGTGGGACGCCGACGTCTGTCCAACTACAGTGGGTAAAGGCACGGATGTGCTCAGCCGTCCAGAAGAAGGAGAGTCAGAACCCATCGATGTCCGGGCTGGTATGGGGACCTGGACTGGGAATCCTGTAGGGGCTGCTGAGGTAGATGGCTCTCCATATCCTCCTACGTAAAAGGGTGGCGGAGGATAACCAAGAGACTCGTAGTAAGCTATCACCCGGTGAACCTCGTCGGACTGTGAATCAGGAGCAACATCCGGGGTGGGCTGCCTACTGGAAGAAGGTGTGTCTGAGGAAGAAGGACGATTGGATCTATGTGATCCATGCGACCCGCCACGTCCAAAACCTGCCATGACTGTAATAATGATGCATTACATAGTTATTATTTAAGATTTTAGTTAATTCAATTATAATTGTATAATAAAACTTACAACTAATCTTCATCACTTATTTCGGTGGGATTAAATGATATTTCTTCATTTTCTGAGTTTTCCGAGAAATCATTACTGGAGTCAGTATCATCTTTTAAGTCAACACACAAAACTTCATTATCAGCCAATCGAATCGATTCGATAACTGGGACCTTTTCTGTTAAGTCTATTCTTTCATTTGTCAGTGTAAATGCTTCATCTATGTCATCTTCCTGATTACTGGAATCATTGGAGATATAACTTCGAGAATTTATCTTCACAACAGTTACTGTTTCAATGCACTTTCTCTTCTTTGATATTTGTGGGAGATAACATACTTGATCCGCTTGAGATGCTAAGACAAATGGTTCAAATCTGCGTATAAATTTCCTTTGCACCACGTCGACAATATTATTTCTTTTATCAAGTACTACACCTCCATTGGGTTCATACCAATCACACAAGAAAAAACTACTTTATTCAAGCCTGGTATACTATATTCCACTTCTATAATCTCCTTTAAAATTACGTAATAATTCAGATGATCTTCCTCATAACAAGATCCACGAACCATCACTCCATGATTTTGAGTTGTCAAATATTTACCGGAATTTAAGGTATGAAAACGATACCCATTACTGTACACATGAGTTGTACGATCGAACCTTATAAACAGGTCCTTCTCCAAAATATTTTAGAATATGAGAATAGAAATCACCACCGTCCAACTGTTTTGATCGGTCTTTAAACCACACTGGAAATTGATTTCTATAAGTGCTCAAAACTTCATCATCTGAATACATAGGATTTTCCTCCATAATTTTCTGTCTAAATTCCCTACAATTTATAAGAGAAAAATATTCATTACTTGTAATGAATATATACATAAAGCAATTCAAATACTTACTGAACATATGGTGTTATTTCCTCGCAATTGTCTAATACGTATAACTCTGCAGCATCCTTCTCTTGTTTCGATAAGAAACGTTCAGTTGCTTTGCCTATTAGATGAGTGGATGGCCGAAAGATACTGATACAAGGTTTTTCATCGGAAGAAATTGTCTCATTCCTCCCGCATCTATTGTGGATAGTCTCCACATCTTCTGGAAGATATCTTGCGCAGAATGTTGCGACTTCCTCATATATATATTGTGAACTTATAGATCCTTCAACTTTACTTTTGTTTCGGACCTTTCTTTTAAGAAATAACATAAACCTATAAGAAAATAGGTTAAACATTTAGTACAAATAGTAAAGAAGGAATGACATTCTAATACATTTATTTACCTTTCAAACGGATACATCCAACGATATTTTACCGGTCCACCAACTTTTGCTTCCCATGGAATATGAATCATCAGATGCTCCATCGAATCAAAAAATGACGGCGGAAATCTCTTCTCCAGGTTACACATAATCACAGGAATATTTTTTTGAAGATAATCCATCTCCATGCGGTGTATGCGTGACGAGTATAACACCTGGAAAAATCTGCTTACATCTGAAAGAGCATCGATAATATTTTTTGGTAAAAATCCTCTGAACACTAACGGTAGTAATCTTTCCATAAAAACATGGCAGTCATGACTCTTCATTCCCTAAAATGTAAACTTCTTCAGATCGACCAAATTGGAAAAATTTGATGCATATCCGTCTGGAAACTTCAATTTACTTGTCCATTCACAAACAAGCTTAACTTGATTTCTATCTAAAGTATACTTTGCTTTTGGAACTTCAACCCTTCCACTATCATGTTCCTTGATATGCAATTCTGAGCGATTACATATGAGTTGTAAATCACGACGAGACTTTACTGTATCTTTTGATCGACCAGTTACATTCATTACAGTGTAGAAGATGTTATCGAACACATTTTTCTCTATATGCATAACATCTAAGTTGTGTCGTATCAGTAACTTACTCCAATATGGTAACTCCCAAAATATACTCTTCTTAATCCAATTATGACTGTCACCAAAACCAGGAAGGTTTTTTGTTTTATCTCCATTTTCTAAGGCTGATTTTTCTAATTGTTCCAAGTATGATAATATCATATCGCCTGTCTTAATTGGTGGAGGATCTGAAAGATCAATTGTATTTCTTTTGAAAGAATGTTTCTGTCTTCGATATGGATGATTACTTGGAAGAAATCGTCTGTGACAATCAAAAAAACATGGTTTCTGACCGTGTTGAAGCTGGAATGATTTAGTACTATCCATACAATATGGACAACTTTTACGTCCATGCGTACTCTATCCAGATAACATTCCATATGCTGGGAAATCATTTATCGTCCAAAGTAGAGCTACTTTCATGTTAAATGTTTGACTCTTATTAGCATCATATGTATCAACTCCATCGACCCATAATATTTTCAACTCATCGATAAGAGGACGTAAATAAACATCAATGTACTTTCCCGGATGTGTAGGTCCTGATACTAACAGCGAAAGAAACATAAACTGTCGCTTATTACATAACCATGGGGGTAGATTATATGGCGTTGTCATTACTGGCCAACAAGAGTAATCTTTACTTCTTCCATGAGGATTAAACACATCTGTACATAAACCTATAACGCAATTCCTCTTTTCATCATTAAATGTAGGAAAAGCTGACATCAATTCTTTCCAACAATCAGATTCGGATGGATGCTCCATATATTCATCGACTTTATGTTCCGCGTGCCATGTCATGTATTTCGTCGTTTCTTTACAATAATATAGTCGTTTCAATCTCGGAGTCAGCGGGAAATAACGTAGAATCTTTCTCGATATTTTTTTCCACTCTTACTAGCTGTCTGATATCTTGGCTCATTACATTCAGGACACCGTTGTAAATGTTGATGTTCACTGTAATATAGAATATGGTGATTTATGCATGAGTCTATTTTAATTTCTGCTAAACCCATCTTCCGCATCATCTTTTTTGTTTTGTAATAATTATCAGGTAATTCTGCATCTTCTGGTAACATCTTCTTAATAATCCTCAGCATTGCATCAAAATTACGATCGGTCATATTATATTCCATCTTCATCGATAGAAGATCCGAGACCGCAGAAAGTTTTGAATATGTCTTGCAACCCAACCACAATGGCTCTTCCGCTTTTTTCAATAGCTCGTAAAATTCTGCAGACTCTCCATATGGTTCCTCATCATCTAACAAAGTATCATTAAATTCTGGACCCGCAACATCCATAACCATATCTGCAAAGGGATTAATATTGTCAGCTTCTTCCACATCATTCATTCTGTTCTCGAAATTCTCACCATGCCTCCACCAAATCTGATATCCTTCCATGAAACCCATTCTATAAAGATGTAACTGAGTTTCATCTTTTGATCTCTTCTTCATTAGACGACATTTCTTACACGGACACAAGATAGTTCCATCTGAATCCACAATACGGGAACCTTGTGCGTAAGCAAATTGGATGAATTCCTGAACACCTCTTTGAAAAGCATCTGCTATACGCCCATCTACTACACGGTTGTACATCCATTCTCTATTGGTCATATTTATGAACCTGAATTAAATAATCTAAAATGTCAAATCTAAGAAATTGAGGATATCTAAACGTATCACATTTTTGAGTTTGAAGATGAGAAGAGAAGTGTATTAATTATGTTATCACTTTAGCCCGTCCATAAGGATTCAAATTTACTAAAAGATGATCGTTGTCACAAGTATCTTTATTTCTAACGAAAATTCGGCAGCATAACCCTGCACCTCTCCCGTATACCCCATAAATCAATCGTAATTAATTATCAAAATAATCATATTATTGATTATTTCAATAATAAATATGACTGATTTGGTATACAGAAGAGGAAGGGGTTATGAACCGAATTTCCGTAAGAAATAAAGACATTGTGACACGGATCACCTTTTAGTAAATTTGAATCCTAACGGACCCCCTTAGTCCGGGACCTCCGAACTAAGGAAAACTAATATAAATGTAATACTTTAAGATCATTTTACGTCATACATTTGTAAGTGCTACAAATGAGACTATAAAATAATCTTAAAATATTTATTCATTTATATTAACCGGGCATTTACGTATATTTGGCTGATTAACGATGCGGATAGGGATAAGTGTGATCCTTATTTAGTACCTAATACAGTGCTTGGGTCACTAAAAGTTAATGGGCACCTGTAAAAAAAATTTGAACCTGCATACATCAAAATCCACGACCATTGGTCTGGGATAAACATCCCAAAGTGAGTCCAATAGTGCTGTGAAAAAATAAAAAAATATAACACAGTTAGAGGTGATCAAATCCTCTAATGTGTTGCACACGCCACCCGTTGTGCAGGGCCACACACCACCCGGTGTGGAAGGATGCACTGTGTGTGAAGAATTTTGTGCGATTTTCTAATAATTACTAAATCATATTTTGGACTTATTATAAACCTATGTATAAGTTAATGTGATATAATTGGTCACATTAACTAAAATTTAATGTGATAATAAATTATCACAAAATAAACAATGGTGTATATCATATCTCATATCAAAACGATATGAAATTTTAAAACTGTTATTAATGATGTTCATAATATCTAGTATCTACATTATTGAAGTTGAGTAACTAAAGTTATTCACAAATTTCATAACTAATCTTTTTTGAACATAATGTTTGTTGAGGCATTTTATCTACATTATTCCGAGGCATTATAAAAGTTGAGTAACTAATCTTTTTTGAGCATAACTAATCTTAACTAATCATACAAGCATTTTGTCATTTAAAATTTACAAAATTTAAACATAATATTTGTTGAGGCATTTTATCGAACACCTACATGGCATACAATTATACATATTATTTAGACAATCAAATTCGAAATGACAATACTATAGTGATCTACTATTATCCTTAACATGTAAAACACATATAAACTATCAAAATACTACATTACATTCAACAAAAATTTTAAACCCTAATCTATCCAAACAATACAAATAGGTAATGAAATCAAATAAAAAGAGAAAGGATTAAAGATTATACTGAGTGGTAGATGTAGATCTACTCAAAACACGAAAATGACGGGCGTCGGGGTCGGGGCGGAGGGCTGGCGGGTCGCCGGAGGGGAGGAAATTGGAGAGAGTTGCGTGAGAAATGAGGAAGAAGAGCCTCGCAGGTTCTGTTTACGGTCCTGGGCGAGCACACTTAAGTGCTCGCCAGGTGCTCGCCCAAAATATCCAGCCGCTAAAATTATCCGCGCAAGGAAATTCAAGTGGGCGAGCACAATTGAGCGAGCACATGGGCGAGCACATGTGCTCTTCAAAACTGGTAACTGCGCCTCTCCGCAAAATTCAAACCAGCGACCCTCATTGGCGAGCACATGTGCTCTTAGTGTGCTCGCCCATTAAGGGGCGAGCACATGTGCACGCCAGGTGCACGCAGAGCTGTGCACGCTAATCCCGCCTTTTTTGTAGTGTTTTGATCTTTTATAGTGATGAATCACGTATTCATCATAAGCCAACCATAGAAAGTAGATCGAGGAGAATTAATGGTTATGAGAGATAGAGGATGATTAGGTTGATGTTGAGGGATGGTTGGTGAGTGGAGAGACATCATAGGGCAGTTAGGGAAAATGGGAGAAGAGGAGGTGTGACGAGGGAGTGGGTGGTTAGGGGTGAGGAAGACAACCCCTCACCCGTTGGATCTGGAGATCCAAGGGCTGAGGATAGGACATTGATGTGGGGTGGTGATGAGATCCGGAGATATCATCAAGTAGCTGAAAAAAGAGCGGGGAGTAGAAGATCTATATGGGATCTAGAGGATTGATCAAAGGGAGAAGCAGCACGCGGAAGCGTACAGCTTGATGGGATCCATCAAAGGGATTCAACAATGGAGAAAGAAGTGGGATGAGACAAAAGGCATGCCACGTGTCCCAATAGGAAAAAAGGAAAAAGAATAAAACAAAGAAAAATATAAAGATATGTATACACGCTTCAAATCAAAAAGTGTAAAACATAAAAGTTATAGATCTCAATGAGATTACATGTTTCGTTTGAAAAAAAGTCAAAATAGGTCATATATACATAGATACATTTTTGTAAGCATTTTAAAGGAATGGAAACACTTGTTTTTAATTTCTGTTGTTTTTTTTGTATTTTTAATTTATATATAATTCCAAAACAAATATATACAATAATTTTTGGAGAATAATAAGAAAATAAAAGAAAAAATAAAAATAAAATAATTTTAATCATATACAATAATTAGGATTAGTTATGTACAACAGGTTACTTGTTAGTATTAGTTAATTAATATTAGATTTTATTGAAAAGTTTAAGAAGGAGGATAATAAATGAGAAGTGTGATGATAAATCAGGGATCATCAAAGCACATACAACTAAAATGTATTTTTTAAGGTCGAAAGCAACCACTTGCCGCTCCAAAAAACCACGAGAGTTGGACCTGGAGACTTAGGTTGGAAGTCTTGGGATTTGGGTTCTAAACCTAGGGATCCATATTCACTCACTCTGTTTGGGGGATTAGTACATGTGCCCAATGAGAATGTTCTTGCTCGTAATACATGGTTGCTTTTATTTCAAGTTAATTAAGGTCAACTTGCATGATTCAATCCCAATTTTAATGTTGGTTATCACTTGATTTAATGTGACCACATTAAATATCGTCTAACTTCCATTTCCTTTTCCTTTAGACCTTAAGTTGTAAAATTGGGGAATGAATCAAAACTTAGAATGCAGGCAAAAATCAATGATGAATGCAGTCATTTAGAGATACTCACAGTAATTCCAGACACTTTTAATATGGATGCTAGACTGAATTTAAATAATATAATCTAAATAATGCAAGTCGAGAAAAAAAACGCACCTAAGTAGGAATTCTAATAGATGTGTAGAATATCAGTTAAGTTTGACTCAATAGAACAAAGCTTACAGTGCGTCTAGATGAATCTCTAGGATCGAAATGAATCTTATAAGATCAAAAATTGTGTCTAAGTTACACAATAGGACAAGGCAACTTGACCTAATTTTTTCTATTTGAAGCGATGTGCCTAATTATGTTTTCACCATTTAAGACGAGAACCGCTCTCGACACAGACATACAAATCAAAAAATAATAACGACCTTTTTTACAAATGTAAGAGCTCAATCAAGAACTGCTATAAATATGATAATTAACTAAAAATTATTAAAAAAAATAATACACAAATGTTACAACAAAAATCCTCCACTTAATTAAGCTAAAGATTCCTTCTAAAATGATTGATAAGTGGTCTCTTCAATTTGTAGCTCCAAGCTTCTAGCTTCGTGTTCCTTCGATGCCCATCGGCTCTACAAATCCTACAATAAAATAATAATATTTTTATAAATTATAAGGAGGGATTAAGCTAATCAAATAGCTATACAACATGTAGACAAACAAGGTAAAACAAAAAATATAATAACACAAACACTTAACCAAAAATGCACTAAAAGACACCAAAAATAAAGATCTAAACAAAAAATAAATCAAATAATGTGTTGTGACCCGGCAACGATGTCATCTGATGAATCTCTAATCGACAATGTTAATTAACTATTGTTGTAGTATGGCTAATCAACACTTAGTCAGAATTAGATCGATTGTCTTTATGAAGAATACTCAGTTCTAATTTATAGTTGGGCAAGTCCAGGGTCGAACACAAGGACACGAGAAATTAGTTAATTTAATATAGAATTCAAATATTTAATACAACAATATGATAGTGGTTTAGGTCAAGTAACAACAAAAGAGATGCAATGCATGATTTTTTAAATCATTTCATGCAAATATATTAAGATGTCAAAATAATGAAAATGCAATATATAGAATATGCACAACACTCAACAAAGCCTTTGATTTATTAATTCAATAACTCGTAAAACTAGTTAAGACTCAATGAGGATCAAGGCATCTATGTGTCAATCAACCATAAAGTAAATCAATTTTAACGTTAATTATTAGGCTAAATGAATAAGTTATGCTCTTTAAATTTTGTGCTTGAAATGGATATCAGAACAGTGAATAAGATGCATCACATGAAAGTGCATGAAAAGAGATTTCCAATTACATCAATTTCATTAAAAATAGTTATAAGGATCACAGGTTATTACACAAACAACACATGGACACAACTGCAATAAAAACTGATTTATTTATTTACAAAAAAGGTCCTCATGTGGACTTTATGTATGCAAAAGGATATGTATCCAATTTAACCTTGGTGGGGACTTATATGTAATTTGGGAACTCTGAAAGGGCTTGCCTTCGATTTCCCTCAAGAACATGCTTTAGGCGCGTAACCTCGGGATCGATCGACGAAGGAGGTTCGAGCCACATGACGGGATGCTAGTGGTCTGACTGAATCTTTGATGTGCTGAAGCGCAGGCCTGCTCTAAATCACACCCACTCCAGCTTCATCCAACAGTATATGCTTCTTGTCTCTTGAATGCTCCTCCGTGTGTGGTGGGGCTTGGACGGAGCTCCAATGAAGGTTGATTTCCTCCTCCTTGACCTTCTTACCGATCTAAAGGTCCGATGTCATTGTTGGCTACTTGTCAAAGTCAAGGAAGGTCTTAAGGGAAGGAAAGGTTTTCTGTGGAGTCCTATCGATGATGCTCCTCTGATGAATAAAATGGAGCTCAGAGCTCCATTGATATCTCTGATCAATGAAGAAAAGAGGTCCCTACATATGTTAACGAACCAATCCTAAACAAAAATAAAGGTATGGGGGTGGAAATGGGGGTTCAAGGCTGATGAAAATGAACCCTAAGTGAGTTCTTATTCCTTGCCGGAAGAAGAAAATATCAAAGTTGACAAGGTCATGATGAAGCAGATTGATTACAAGAAGAGATACACATGAATAATAGATTAACAAATGTTATATACAAATGTTTGTACATTAGATTATGTAAAGGAATATTACTAGAAAAAGGGTAAATGCAAAGAAATAAAGATCGTGAACTTACCTGTAGATGAAAAGAATAAGATGATGAGAACTGGGGTGAATCTGGGAATGTTGATGGAGCTTGGGCGACTCTGATCATCGCTCAAGCTTCTGGGCTAGAGAAGAGAGCTTGGGTAGCACCTAGATATGGTTGTAGCATGAGGTCTACTCGAGGGTCTAGCTGAAGCAAAGTCCTCTGTTGTCGTGTGTCTCACACTCTTCTCTCTATCACATAAAGAAAGAGAGTCTAGGGGATTGCTCTTAGAAATAGCGGGTGACGGTTGCAGGCGACGAAGATGGAATATATGCAAAGTAGGGAGTTGGCAGAAGTTGGTCCTAAGCGGTGGTTTCAACAACCACCACCAGATGAGAGAGGATTTAGAGTTAGGGAGAGTTTAGTGGTTGGAATGGAAGAAAGAAGTTAGAGAAAGAGGAAGGTCACATTAGAAGATCAGGAGTTTGGTTGGAGTGGTTGGGAAAATCTAGGAAGTTGGGAGATTATGCCTCGCTCGCACCCGTTGGAGGAAGAAGCTTGAGATTAGGGACAAATCAGGTGCCATTGGATTGAAATCCAACGATCCTTGATTGGATGTGCATGGAAGAATAAGGGCCACTTGATCATCAGATCAAGTGATCATAAATGGTGCGTAATAAAGTTAATCAGGGCCATTAGATTCAACGATCAAATGGTCCTAGATGAATGAAGAGGGAAGTAAAGGAGTAGCCACATGGGTAAAGCAAATGGTGTCACATTGCCCAATGAAAATTAGAAAAATAAAATAAATATAATAAAATAGAAATAAAATAGGTAGATAGTTCAAATTAAAAAGTAGTCTATATGAAAACTGTAGATCTCAATGAGATCTACCATTTTCATGTAGAGCTCAAAGAGAGAATAAATCATATATACATAGCAATATTTTTGACAATCTTATTTTCTTTTCTTTTCTTTTTTTTTGGATTTTTAATTTCTATTTAATGTTAAATATTAAACTATTATTTATTTATTATTGTAAATAAAGAAACACATAAAGTATATGAACAATAATATATTTATTTATATACAATAATTCATGTTAATTACTTACAGTGCATTATTTGTTAATTAACATTAATTAATAATTATAGTTAGTGAAATACTTAGGGTAGGAGAATAATGATAATAATAAATAATGTTGATAAATATGCGATTTATCAACTAACCTTCTTTCCCTGCGCTCGGGTATCACGATGTAACTTCGCTATCGGTTGCAGAATCCCTTCCTCGAACTTGGGATCATCATCCCAGTTAAAAATATCTCTACAACATTCAACAAGTCGATAAATCATATATTTAATAAATGTTTTAAATGATTTGCTTAGTTAAATATACATTCATCTGAAGCGATGGGAGTCTTCAAAGCCATGGGGACATTCCTAAAGTTTTTGGTACGCAGCAGCACATTCATTCGCGCCACGACGGACAACCGACTGGAAAATGACTGTGTACTCCCCTAAAGTCTAGCCTACCCTATTTAGTTGCACTATCAACCTCTCTTTAGGATTTAGTTTACTTAATTGAATGAATTTAATAGAACACCTACCCTAACATCCCGACATGTTTAAGAAGATCTCATTGATATGTGTGATTTTAAAGAATAAGATACTACTTGAATTCATACCCAATGATGAAGCACTGGTCTCTAGAGGACCTTACTGACTGGCCACAAGCCCATCAACATCCTCCTCAACTCGGGGGCTATCTGCAACCCCCTCAACAACCTTATACTGTGGTGGCTCACCTCCTCGCTCATCCTCGTTTTGGTCATTCCATCTAGAAAATTGAGTTCAAGCCATCTACATTATTTTAAAAGAACCATAGCTACAACATATATTCATAATCATTTTCATTTATATTTAAACCTATAGAAGAAATATTCATATATATATATGTATAACATGTAAAGAAATGGATATTTACACATGCAAAAGAATCTTCACACACGCATATATAATGAATAATTTTAAGGATGGAAAAGTTTTTAGATTCGTAACGGAGTTCATACATCTCTGTCTTTGTAGTAAACATCAACCTCATCATCAGCGTACTCTTCATTATCAAAGTCTTGATTAAACCTCCTAAGAGTTATTTTTATTGGTATTATCCAATCAAAATTATCGGTATCTTCAACGAAGAATACTTGATCTGCCTGGCATGTTAACACGAATGGTTCCATCCTACCCAGTATGCTTTTGCTTTTTATTGAGATTGATGTATTAAAATTTTATATGCATCTAAAATCCTGTATCATTAAATACATCGTACCATTCACATTTGAATAGTACCATGCGCCAATCATGTTTATAGCTCATCTCAATTATTTCAGTGATCCGGTTGTACTATCCATCACAAGCCGACGATAGGTTTCTTTTATCGAACACGTTGGATAGGATATTTTCTTTCTTACTATTAAATTCTGATTAGCTCTTTCTTGGACATCTTACCAAGTCTACATCTTTCATCTACAACAACTTAATCATCGGTTCACGCCTTGATTGTCTCATGATATCTATTTTCAAAACTCTACCTGAAAATCAATATGCAGTAAGACAAGATTTACTGTCAAACTCATTCATATGCAAACTGTTCCACCATAGATGCAATACTAGAAGAAATTTACAATGACACAAATAACAAATCTTCTTACTTTCACATAGGCACGGATCGTGCATCTATTCCATACACACTGGACATGCATATTTTTCCTTCATAGTCTAATCAAATAGGGTTGCATATAATAGAAAGTTGGCGATTGTCCACAATAGTGCACTACGCATTTCAAAATATTTCTTCACATGTGCATAAAAAGTCTCCACACCATTTTACCATAATAGTGATTAACATTTTCACATCGATACCTAGATGCTCTACACTGCGAGCAAGTGTCCATGTCCACATAAGAATTTTGAAAAAATATGCGATCATTAGGACATGCATCAATCTGTTCTTAATTGAGTTCTAACTTTCGAAACTTTTCTTCGCATCTTATCAAGTATTCAGGAAATCATTCTTTGCTTCCAGCAACTGGTGTTTCAAATCAAGAATGTCATCCATCAAACACTTGTGAATACGTGTCATGACTTTATCATGAACAATTCGAACAAAAACTTTATTCTTGGAATCTTGTTCCCCAATATGATGGGTTCATCCACATCTTTCAGAAATATGAAAAAATCGCCATTGTCCTCTATGAGTTCAACAAGATCAGAATCAGGAATAAAAATATCATCTTCAAATATTGGATGATTCGGTTGGAGATGAATCCACATTTCATCATCTTTATTATATCATTTTGGCATCAAATACCCTAGCAAATGCATGTAAATACCTTTAATTCCCGCATCTTAGCATCCATGCATGTGTATGTAATTAGTGTATAAAATATTGTTTTTAAAGCCAAAATTATAGAATAAATAAAAGAAAAGAAAAAGAATAAAATATTGTAAATATTTATGACCCGAAACCCCGAGACCTAGGCATCTAGATGAATAGGTCGACAAGGAATAAAGTAGGGGGAGATAAGGGCTAAACTACAATTAAAATTCCTTCATTCTTTATTCATTTTGAGACCTATTTTTGGTTCCACTTTTTATACATAAAAAAAAGAAACTTTGAACATAAAATTTGTAGATAATTTCATATAGAAAAATACAAAATTGATTTCACTCAAAAATAATACACAGATAAAAAGTTATGATCTGAATAAAATTCCAAAACTCCAACTTCCCAGACCCGTATCTTACAAATAAAAACTCGAAATGTGCCAAACTCACTTTAATTGTATATAACTTAAAATAATCTATTTAATGGAGTTGATTTCGTATTTTTTTGGAGTTACGGTTTGAAAGTTGAGTTTTGGACCCTCATTGTATGCTTGTACAGATTAAAATATTCAATTTATTATTTATTCATTATTTTTGTATTTTTATATTTTTATAATTTTTTAAATAGTACTTATAATAAATATGTGTATTAAAATCAGAATAAAAACTCAAAGAAAACTCAAATAAAATACTTGTATATTTTTAATACATAGGTATAATACCTATACTTATACCTGTACAAATAACACTTATATTTTATTAAGTATATAAAAACACCTCAGAAAAATAAAATAAAAATATTTTTAAGTATATAAAAATACTTTACAAATTTATAAAATAATAAACAAAAATAAATAAAATTAAATTAAAAAATAATATAATAAAATATATAGATAATATACCTATAAAGGGTATAGATAGGTAACTTGTAAATTTATACGTCATAAAAATAAATAAAAATTACCATAAAATAGTTTATAAAATAATAAATAATTTTTATTAAATAACCTAAAATCAAATAAATCGTTTTCTATTTTTAAATGATTTTAGAAGTGATTTTTCCAAGAATTTTCCTGGTTGGTCCACGTGGACCAACCAGGGGCTTGAGAGAGTTGACCGGCGGGTCAACTCTCTGGCCCTAGGTCCTGTAGATTCTGTCAGTCCTCATTTCTGACCCGCCTTTGCGGATTTATCGAGGCAGCGTCTTTCACCCTTTGGCGTCGAGTCTTTCTGCAATTTTTCTCCCCTACCATAGGGCATACACGCCCTTACCTCATCTTGGGGATCGGATCGTCGAGTTGACCGCTGTTCCTCGATCTTGATGCCATGTTCATCACCCATTCAAAAACACACCCTTGACCATCATTCAAACTTGAACCGATTTTGGGTGCCTAAATCCTCCATGTGTGGGTAGAGATGAGCTCCGGTGACAGGGGTGTCTCCCCACATTTTGGCCGAGGTGCGGCGAGAGCCTTATGTCGAGTTCCAACCATCTCCGGTGGCCGCGCCGCCGTGAGGTTCTACCTTGGGCTTCCAGCCCTTGAGGTCGTTTTTCTTCATTTTTTAGCTCTATTATCTTCGTAGTAGCCTTAGGATCGCATCCCCACTCCCCGTTCGCCCATTCATCCACTTAATCGACCTCGCTACCACCTCGTCGGAGGTAGCTCCGGCGAGCTTCTCCTTCACCACTCCCCACCATCTTTTGCCACCTGGAGGTGCTCGGTATTATGCCTGCGCCCCTCCCTAACCTTTTTGCAGGTCGCAAGAGGCAGCAGACCCCCTTTGGAGGGTCGATTTTGGGAGAAGAAGGTACCTGGACCCCATCTCAGTCCTCGAGTCCGCCACCGAGCACCGGTGCTTCTCGTGCCTTTTTGGCTCGGCTAGCAGGTCGAGGAAGCTTCCAGGAGTCGAAGGAGGCCTCCAGCGACGAGAACAGAGGTCAGAGCATCACCTTTGCGCCGCTCGAAGGTCGCGAGAGGAGGAGTTCATCCATGTTCTTGCAAGGGGGGTCTCCGTCGTCCGATCCAAGAGCGGCACCAGACTCATCAGCCACTGTTGGATCAGGCGCACATGAGCTGCTCATCACGAGGAGATCATCTAATCTCAGGCATCAAATCTGAAGGGGCATCGCTCTCCCATGTGCCGGCACGTGGATAAGTGGCTTCGGCCACACCGTTGGATCGCGCCCTTCGTGGGTATTTTGCACACTTAACCCGCGAATTTTTGTATTTACTAGTTAATACTCAAGCATTCATCTGTCGTTTAAATACTTTTGTTATATTTGCAGTAAGGCCCCCGTACTTTCTATATTACAACTAGGTCCCTCGCCACATAACCTCGCGTGCCTGTGCGCGTGAGGTGAAGGGCATTTTACAGAGGGGCCCTCTGCCATTTTTTATTTAGTTTTAGTCCAGGAATTTTGACTTCACGTGTATTATTTTTGGATAATTTGCAAGTAAGCCCCGGATTTTTGGAAATTACAGACAGGTCCTTCCCAGGCGCGTGCTAGTCACGCGCCTTGGTGGGTTATTTGCAGGCATACCCTTGCGGGTCTTGATATTTGTAACTGGTCCATTAAATGCAATATTGAGTGTTATATTTTGCGTGGAAAATTGCACTTTGGCCCCTGGATGTTTTCTTATTTGCATTTATGCCCTTGCTAGTAGTATAGTTTCTTGATGTTGTCTCTATTTATTTCATGCATCCATAAATTGCTAAAAATCATCAAAAAAAATTGCCATAGACTCCTATTTGCTTGCTCTTTCACGCCATATTTTTACATTGCATTTTTATTGTATTTTCATATTTATTACAAATCAAAAATATGCATTTTCAGTACTGGTTGCATTAGAAAATCCATAAAATTATAAAAACATTTTGAAAAATTCCAAAAAAAATATATTTTGCTTGTCTCATCATATTTTAGTGTCAGTCCAAAATTCACTAAAAAAATTCAAAACAAAAACCTTAAAAAAATAGAAAACACCTAAAAACTTCATAAAAATCTAAAAAATCATAGAAAAATCCTAAAAATATAAACTCATTTCTGTAGTTTCTCTATTTTATTGTCTTTATTTTAAAATTAATTTGGGAAAATTTTGTTACTGTTTGCTATTTTGCATTCCCATTTTAACTTCGGCCAATAGCATAGTTTACTGTTTTCTTTTATTTGGACTTTTAACCGTACGACCCTCGTTTTCCCTGATTATCATATGATGCCGTTGCCGGGAGAAACAACGCATAGTTCGGCTTTTTGTTCGTTTTTGTGATTGCTTGTCTACTTTTGCTGCTTTATTTATTTGCTTTTTATTTGATACATCTTTTGAGCTGTCTAGCCCCCTCTCTTTGTTGACTTCGTGCGAGGAACTGCGGATCGAGGGAGGCGCTTCACTCAAGGCGCCGACGCACCCACGTGAAGTCGGCTCTAGCCAGCCTAGCACCGAGGAGATGAGAAGAGAATTTTGAAGACCGAGATCTACTTTAGTTGTATCATTTATTTCCTTGCATTTATTTTTGTAATTTGTAGTGAGAGAGAGAGAGACTCTATATTTGTAATAATAAAGGTACCCCCGAACTTTGGACTCTTGAGCCTAATTTCCAAGTGTTTGTTCACTTGGGGGCTCGCCGCGGTTTTTACGGTTTTCACTGCCTTTTTCATTTTTCTTTACGGTTTTGTTTTCCTTACTTTGTGTGATTGAGCCCCTATTTTAGGATTGCTTGCGATAGACTAAAGCCAAACACCTAATATATTTGCATGTACCTATAGTGCGTTTTGGACTTAGTTCAAATCTTTAAATAGTCTCCTCATCATCTTCGAGCCTACGTACCGCGAGCCCACCCTGTTAAGCGCTACTCTTGAACTCGATGTGTCGAGAAGAGGAGGGGTGAGCCTAGACCGGACTCTTGGATTGAGGATCGATGACCGACTTGTGGTTCTTCACGATAATAGCAATTTCTGAAACTTAGGGCGATTTCATCGGCTTTGCATTTGCATATAGATAGGTTTCAAGTCTGTTGAGCATCTTTGCATGTAGAGTGCTGGAGGAAAAGTGAGCATTTCTCTTTAGCATACATCATCATTTTTGCCGCTTGCATTGCTTTTCTGACTCTCTACCTCTGATTTTGCCAACCTAGGTGCTAAGTAAAATTGACTCCTCGATAGGTTCGTGCATTTCTCACTAAAAATTCAAAAAAAAATGATAATCAATAAAATTGGGACTGTTAATATTACTTGACCCTAAAACCGATCAAAAAGAAAATCTTGTATTGGGGCGAGTAATCCCCTCATTGTCTTCGCTTTTACTTGCTCGCGCACACACTAAGGATTAGTGCAAAAATCCCATTTTAGCCCCTAAGTGTTTGTGCAATTTTGGACTTCTCACCTAACTCTAAAACAGACAAGATAAAAAGACCGACTTTTCGGTCTCTACCGAGTTGAGTAGGTGAATTGAGGGTTTGTTTTGTGAGTTTGATTGTGCTTGCTTGTGTGTATCCTAGATCTTCTCTGCGCATTTGCGCCTTCTTCTTCACTCTCTTGACTTGACCTTCGTGCTCTCTCGATCATTTTCCTCTTGTTTCGAGATGGACTCCTGGAGCGTCTTTTATCCGGACTTTGCGGATCCTTCGTTCACTCCAGCCGGTCCACTTCCTTTTTTCCAGGAGGACTTTGCCCCTACTTTTTGTACATATCCGCCTCAGCCGCAGTATCAGACCTCGAACTTTTACCCACCTCCACCTCCACCTGTATATTATCCACCTCCACCTTCACATCCACCCGAGTCTGGCCTGTTGGAGTCACCTCCCTCGATCTCTATGAGTGATATCTTGAATCAAATGATAGAGCGCCTTGATTTGATGAATGAAGATATGGCTATCTTGGGGAGGAAACAGATTGATGCTCCATTCATCGCGGATATGTAATTCCTTGTGGGAGATCATGGGAGATTGCAATAGCCAAAATTACAAAAAATGAGAAAAAATTAAAAACACAAAAAGAGTTTGGGAGACGGTTGATTCAGATTGTAAGGAGAGGGTCCATTTGCCAGACCATTTACCCACACATCCATTCACATCCTGTCCCACCTTTTACCCCGAGGATGCCACTGCACAGTCTGCTCTTGGCATACCTCGTGTCTATGCTGATTCCGACTTCCTCCCTTGTATGGAGGAGGTCCAAAAATTCAAAAAAATGCTATCTGAACCGGAAGTGGTGGCTACTATTCATGAGATCATCCTTGCCCCACTTCAACAGGCCATGACCCATTTATCTGCTCCTCTTCCCAAGAAGAGAAAGCGGAGGAGCAGATCTGAGCATCACATTCTGACCATGGCCATTGCCCACGCCATCACACACCGTCCCATTCCTAGGAAGAAGAAAGCAGCTACTCCTTTCATCACCTGTACCATCTCTGACCATACTTTTGATCACACTCTCCTGGACAGTGGTGCATCTATTAGCATATTACCCTTCTCGTTGGTACAGTCTCTTCACTTAGGGCCTCTAAAGAAAACCAGGATGATCGTTCAGTTTGCTGATGGATCTATCAAGAGGCCGAAGGGTATACTAGAAAATGCCGTCATTTCGATTCTGGGCACGATCTACCATGTTGATTTTGTCGTGTTGCCCATGAAGACCTCCACAGGGGAGCCATCTCCAATCATCCTGGGACGACCATTCCTCTCCTCTGCGAGGGTCATTATTGATTATGGATCAGGAGAGATTCGCTTCCACCTTGTTGACAAAAACGAAGCGTTGATCACCACACCTACAGTTGACCAGAAACCTGCACCTGATACACCTTCATCGATTCTAGCTGACTCCAAGGCCTGAGACCGATCTGATGAGATTAGAGATGTTTGCTTAGAGACTGCTGATAAGACCCGAGGAATCCTCCGAAAGGAGAGGAAATCGGAAAGCATAGACCTTGCAGTTCCTCCTTCTGGTGTGTGGTGATGTGTTGATGAAATCCAAAGTATTTATGTGATTGATCCCATTGAGCGGAGGGTAGATACCAAGACTAGACATGACGGACCTGGTTTGACTACTTCCACCGGTAAATCCGTTCCTGGTCACTCAAAAGTAAAGATGATTGAGGTCGGTTATGATGCTGGCCATTATTTTGATAGATTCAGATATTTTGATGAAGACAATGATTCAGGTGAGATTCTTGAGGACGAACAGAGCTCATATACTTCCACTGATGATTTTGTTCCTTTTGATTTTGACCTGGACGATCCCTCGCAGGACGAATCCGATGACACTTCTTCCGAGGACGATGAGTTTGTCCCTTTTCACTTTGACATCAGCGAGACTCCTAAGGCCGGACCTAGTTGTACTTCTTCCACTCACACGTTTGTGCCTTCATGCCATAGGACCACCAAGGCTGAACCTAGCCGTACTACTTCCATTAACCAGTTCGTGCCTTTTCGATTTGATTCCACTAAGGGTCGTCGTCCTGTCGACCCTGATCGGCTTCCGTCTACTGTGGACCCCGATGTCGACATGCACCACACTAGATCTATCCCTCATCGGTCTCGCAAGAAGGTTAGCTTTCAACCTTCTTGATCATGTGTATATCCATCTTTGTTGTATATTCCCTTGTGTACCTTTGTTCTCTCCACCGTATTGCTCGTCCACCCATTCTCGTGTTTGCCTTGCTTAGGACGTAGTTTGTCCTAAGTATAGGGGGGTGGACGAGTCGAGTGCTCATTCGTTGTTTAGTTTCAGCACTCATATTGTTGCCTATACTTAGGGCTTCTATTACCCTAAGTATAGGGGGAGTGATGTGTACATTCTTCCATATCATTCTTTCAGCTGTTGATATCTTTTCATCTTTTCATCTTTTCTTCTTTTCCTTGTCTACCTCCCTTATCTATCAAAAAGGTGTCACCCTTTGTGTCAGACTTCTATACTTAGGACGTACTTTGTCCTAAGTATAGGGGGTGTGCACCCCGAGTTAACTTCTATTCTTTGATCCTCTCCATTGTCTCCTCTTCTTGTCTATACTTAGGGATATCTTACCCTAAGTATAGGGGGAGACAGTTTGAGTACGATATGTTCATTCCCACCCTTGACCCTCCCTGCTTTGTGTACAGTCTGCTATACTTAGGATTATTGGATCCTAAGTATAGGGGGGACGGTCAACTTCTCATTGGTTTATTCATGCATCTCTTTATTCATTTATTCTTTAGACTTTTCTATACTCAGTACAAGTTATGTCTTCTTTTTTCTCTCTGATTTATGAGGACATAGCTCAAGCTAAGTATAGGGGGTCGTATATACTGTGTATATACTTTAGCCATAACTCGTACTTTCATATTTTCTTAATAGTTATGGCTAATTAATACAATTAAATTCATTAAAAATCTTAATATAAAGATGTGATTATTCCTCAAATACTTTTTGTATTTACTGATTAATAAATCAGATGAAAATGTTTTTTTTGCAAAATATTTGAAAAATAGTTTGAAAATCTTTTTGAAAAATCTTTTGAAAACTATTTTGAAAATGTTTTGTTACATGTTCTCAACCTTTGTAAAAAAGTTTTGATTGTAAACATTATTTTCCTTGTGTGAAATAAAATGTTTTGAAAAATTATTTGCAAATGGTTTGAAAAATGGTTGCAAAAATATTTGAAAAATCTATTTATACTGTTTGGAAAACCTTTGCAAAATGAAATTCAAATGAGTGTACATGTTTGTAAAATTGTTTGTAAAAACTATTTTCGACTATAGTTTTCAAAATCATTTGAAAAACCTATGTCAAATAAGTTTGAGGAATATATACATCACACCAAAAATTCACTATCTACATATCTATAAAATTGACCACTTATCCTGTAAATTCTTAAAATCCACTTCTTGTATATATAAGAAAAATTCCCATGTAAATATTTGTACCTAGTTTTAGCCAAAACCTTTTCTTTTCAAAAATCCCAAAAAATTTGCAAAATTAAAATCCAACAACATTTGAAAAATCTTTTTGAAAAATCTAAAAAAAATGCATATGCATCATCTTTTCAAAAACCCATAAAAAGTTCAAAATCTTTGAAAAATTGCGTCACAAAAATATTTTCTGCATTTGCATGGCATTCGCATTTTTCGGATTGAGTTTGATAGTTGAACAAGTCTAAGTAAAATCCGAAGATTGGAGCTTGGTTGGACCTTAAAACCTACCTAATTAACAGGAACCTTATAGGAACTGGGATTGAGGTACTTCAGGTCTAGTTGACTTAATTCTTTGAGAATCACGAGACTTGGTTCAATGGATTCTTGACTGCCTAAGTAGAGTATTTCGGAGCACACGCACGACTCTTGTTGATAATGACCTAACTTGGACACCTACACCTTTCACATGGCTCAACTCAGTTGGAGTGGTGAGGGGATTGGATTTGCCGGTATGAGACGCACACAGGTGGAAACGCTTGTCCTCCTCTAGGGAGGGAAGTGCGCCCCTGAAGGATATTGTGAATCCTTAAGCGCATCACGGGAAGCGTGTCGATCGCATCGTATGCAATCGGAGCAACTAGTCATACTAGATGCTAGATGCAGCGGAATTAAAATTTTAACTTTAAAGATGAAACCACATGATCACGAGAACACTTTTCGGATCGTTTCATCAAACCACAAAGTACAAGGAATACCTCTTGAAGCATGGTTGTGATCGCGAGATCCCAAAGTAGAGATCCTCCTATCTTAAGTCCGACCCACGGAGAATGTGCTTGCAGGCACGATGATGAGTCGCGTCCTTCCCGCAATCCTTTAACGAAGATCCAAGCGTCGAAGCGTAGCAAAAATGATCTCCTTCCTAATACACAAAGTGGACGGCCACTTGAATATTAGGGAGACCCACGAGAATGAGAGAGAGAGAGAGAGTAGAGTTCTTCAACTCAAGAATGTTGTAGTTTGGAAAGGCTACCCTAGCCCTCCTTTTATACTAGTTTAGGATCCAATGGATCTCAATCCATGGGACACATGGATCCAAGGGCTATGCTTGGTCCATGCTAAATCAATGGCTATGATTGTTGTTGGTTAAAACCAACAACATTAATTTAAATTAAAAAATGTTGCAACATTATCAACATAATTTAATTTAACATTAACTAATTAAGAGATAATGTGATAAATAAAATGGAGTCAACCAACCACCCTCAAAAATAGGGGGCGTCACCCATGAACAATTCATGGGTGACGCCACCTATGCATGGTGGTTATTTGGCTCCCTTTTATTTATCTTATTATTTCTTAATTAATCACAAAAATATTCACCAAATTAATTCCAAATTAATTTGTGAATATTTCAATCATGCCATTGAATATTATGTGAATCATATTCACAACCCAAACTAATTAGTAAATTGCATTTCCAATTAATTAATGAATGTGAATCCAATCCACATTATTAATTAACAAATGCTATTTACATAAATTCTCTCTCTTATATATGTATATTATAAATCACATTTATAACACACATATATCATGGATAGTGTTATCCACATTCTCTTAATCCTTGATAATTAAATCCAATTTAATTATCTTAGATAATCATTTTCATAATATGAATCATATTCATATTTAAGCTTGATAATTAAATCTCATTTAATCATCAAGTCCTTGCTTGGATGTTTCATCAAAAGAATTATTCTTGAACCCTTTCAAGAATAATGTGCTTTCTCCGCAGTTACTTGGAGATAAGGACATGGCGATTGTATTATTCCATGTATAGTGACTTGGATGTTGAGATATTATCTCAAATCCAGATCAAACGAAACTCCCACAGATGCTTGATTAAATCAAGACCACAAATCCAATCTTCTCATTGAATCTGAATCCCATTCAGACCAATGTCCAACACTTGGACTAAGATCGGATTGCTTCTCTACTGAAAGGAGTCACTAAAATCCAGACCTGTTTCATCACTCCCTCGGAATGGAAGCGTCATGGATATACAATCGTTTATGATCACATCACCCTTCAAGTATTCCCAATACCTGTACATCCTACATACTGGAAGACCCATGATCAACCCGAAGATCAAGATCATTTTATACTGTCTTCTTCAGGGTTTAATCATTAAGTTTCTCAATCTTGGTCATTGGGATTTGGTATCGATCATATGCTTTCCCAAAGCATATATCATACCTTCAAATTCATGTCATGCTTCCAAAGCACGACGACCATCCATGGAATTTGATCGGTCCCAATACCTCATGAGTGAGCTCATGTCTTCCGGTTCACAAGTGAACCTGTATGATCCCTTTGAGAGATCATATTGCTCATATACCCTTATATGCACACCAGCTCGCCGGTGTATAGACCTTGGTTAGGTCATCAACCTATTGGTCTGCCAAATGTACATACTCAGATATATAGCAATATATCTGTCTCCAGTCAAAGGATGCGTGCCTATGCTGTGACAGCATTCAACATAGGACTTAGGTTATCTCGATCTCATTAGGTCAACCCATTGACCTAACTAATCTGACACCTCCGAATCACTATTCCCATGCAGAGGACCTGCATCAAGAGGTCGGTCAGATATCAGCCTATGTGAGAAAGGATTGCCATCTCCTACTCAGGCTGGAGATCTCCACTTGACAATCATTTGACGGTGCTTGATGAGTCCTCTATCTAACTCTTTAGATATTCATCCAAACACCAGCCTCTATGATTCATTTAATGAATCAACAGCTATATGATCATCAAGCTGGCCATGGTACATAACCCTAATTGTACAGAGGGACCTTTTAGTGCATTCATTCATATAATTTCAGAAAGGGAGTGAAACATCAATAATTTTTATTGATAAACTTAAATATTACAATAACATTTATTGTGAGAATGGTTCGCCCAGGGCTCACAAGTCTAACAATCTCCCACTAGCCCTCAGAACCATTCAGGTACAATCCGTAAACCCATACTCATTACATGTTGGTCAAAAACCTTCTGTGTCAGAGGTTTGGTAAGAGGATCAGCAATGTTGTCGGCAGAGGCCACCTTGGTGATGATGATATCACCACGCTTTTGAATCTCCCGAATGATCTGGTATTTCCTTTCCACGTGCTTGCTCTTTTGATGGCACCTGGGCTCCTTTGCTTGGGCAATGGCTCCAGTGTTATCGCAGAGTTACGGGACGGGAGTATCAGAGGAAACTACGCCAAGCTCCAAGATGAACTTGCGCAACCACACCGCCTCCTTTGCAGCATCCGATGCGGCAATGTATTCGGCTTCTGTTGTTGAATCCGCCGTAGTGTCCTGCTTCTTGCTTCTCCAGCTCACAGCACCACCGTTCAATAGGAATACAAACCCTGATGTCGACTTTCGATCATCAATATCTGACTGGAAGTCTGAATCTGTATATCCCAAGACTTGGAGATCACGATCCCCATAGACCAAGATGTAATCTTGCGTCCGTCTTAGATATTTGAATATGTTCTTTACTGCATTCCAGTGTTTTTCTCCATAGCAGGATTGGTAACGACTTACCACTCCCACTGCATGGCAGATGTCTGGCCTAGTACACATCATGGCATACATCAAGCTTCCTACGGCTGATGCATAAGGGCATCCAGCCATGGCCTTCCTTTCCTCAACACTTTGAGGAGCCATCCCTTTGGACAGATGGATACCATGTCCTAAGGGGAGGAATCCTTTCTTCGAACTATCCATACGGAATCGTTCAAGAATCTTCTTGATGTATCCATGTTGTGATAATCCCAATATTCTCTTTTCTCGGTTTCTGAACAACTTCAGGCCTAAGATGTAAGAGGCTTCTCCAAGATCTTTCATCTCGAAGGTATGGGATAGCCAAATCTTCACACTGGTCATCATTCCTGTATCATTCCCAATGATAAGGATATCATCTACGTAAAGCACGATGAAAACAATGGCGCTCCCACTAAGCTTCTTGTACACACAAGGTTCATCAGGGTTTTGCACAAAATCATAACTTTTTATGGTTTCGTCAAATCTGATGTTCCAGCTACGAGAAGCTTGTTTGAGCCCATAGATGGATTTCTTTAGCTAGCATACTTTACCGTCCTCAGCTATGAAGCCCTGGGGCTGCTCCATATAGATATCCTCCTCGAGGTATCCATTGAGGAAAGCCGTCTTGACGTCCATCTGCCAGATGTCGTAGTCAAGATATGCAGCTATAGCTAGCAGTGTCCTGATGGACTTAAGCATGGCCATAGGAGAGAATGTCTCATCGTAGTCGATGCCTTCTCTCTGTGTGTAGCCCTTGGCCACGAGCCGTGCCTTGAAAGTCTCTACTTTCCCATCAGGTCCCCTCTTTCTCTTGAAGATCCATTTACACCCAATGGGTTTTACCCCTCTAGGTGGATCCTCTAGGGTCCATACACCATTCTTATGCATGGAGTCAATCTCTGACTTCATTGCTAGCATCCATCTATCCATGTCATGATCCGCAAGTGCTTCATCATATGAAGAAGGATCATTGTCAGTCTCACCTGACACATGGAATCCATACCTTTCAGGTGGTGCAACCACCCTTGAACTCCTTCGAAGAGGTATGGGTGTTTCATCTTCATTTATCTCTTCAGTTTCTTGTTCAGGAATCTCAGAATCCTCAGGGGATTCAATGAGCTCCTCTACTTCATTCTTGTCTTGACCTTTAAGGAAATCATCCTCCAGAAATTTCACATCCCTAGAGACAAAAACCTTTTGGGTCTCAGGTTCATAAAGTTGGTATCCAATACCATCTTTAACATACCCAATGAAGTAGCACTCATGAGTGCGAGATTCTAGCTTACTTGCGTCCACGTTCTTTGCATGGACCAAGCATCCCCAAACCCTCAAGTGTTTAACACTAGGTTTGGTTCCATACCAGAGCTCATGAGGAGTCTTTGGTATAGACTTGCTAGGAATCTTGTTTAGGATATATATTGCAGTCTCTACTGCATATCCCCAGAAACTAAGAGGCAAATGTGCTTTGCTCATCATTGAACGGACCATGTCCATGATGGTCCTGTTGCGTCTTTCAGCAACACCATTAAGTTGGGGAGTTCCAGGAGGAGTGAGATTGGAGACAATTCCATTCTCTTTAAGGTATTCCTTGAATTCATCTGAGAGGTACTCACCACCTCGGTCAGATCGAATCCGTTTAATCTTCCTGTCGGCTTGGTTCTCAACCAAAGCCTTAAACTCTTTGAACTTTTCAAAGGTTTCAGATTTATGACGTAGCAGGAAGATAAACCTGTATCGCGAATGGTCATCGATAAACGTCAAATAATATCGATATCCATTTCTAGTCGCAGTATTGAAGGGACCACATACATCAGTATGTATTAGGTCGAGAATACCCTCGCATCTCGTAATCTTGTTACGGAAAGGCATCCTGGTCATTTTACCTTGAATACAATGTTCACAGGTAGGTAAAGTTTGAACCTGTAGAAAATCTAAAGGTCCATCCTTTATCAATCTATTGATCCTATCAACAGATAAATGACCGAGCCTTTGATGCCAAATCATATTCGAATGATTTCCATTCTCCCTGGATCTCTTGGGGTTTTTATTATCAGTGGTAGTGACATTTATGATACATTCATTAATGCACAATTCATAGAGTCCACCAGAAGTCAGAACACCTTCCGCAACAAATTTATCATATTGATTAATGACTAATTTATTACAGAACAGGAAGGAGTACCCATATCTAACAAGCTTAGACACAGATATCAGATTCCTCCTGACCTCAGGTACATAAAGACACTCTTTAAGTACTAGGACTCGACCACTAGATAACGACAGTCTGCATGTCCCGATGGCGACTGCTGCAACACTTGCATCAGATCCCATCTGGATAACTATCTCCCCATGCTCCAGATTCCTAGTTTCCTGAAATAAATGCAATGAATTGCATACGTGAACAGAAGCACCAGAATCTATAACCCAACTTCCTTCTCGTCCAACGAGAAAGCTAGTTTCAATGATGAAAGTAGATTTCATACCTGCTGGGGCTTTACCTTTGTCAGTGGACTTCAGGTAATCTGGGCAGTTACGCCGCAAGTGCCCCGGCTTCTTGCAGTGGTGACAGACATCGGTCTTTTTCGATGTCATCAGTGTAGAAGCACTAGAAGATGAACCAACTCCTTGATTCTTCTTCTTTCTCTTCGAGGCTGGGCCCTTCTGAGAACCTTGCTTCCGCCTGCACTTTCCTCTCACCTGTGCAACCATTGCACTAGCAGAGGGGCCGTCCTTTTTCATGACGTCTTCTGCAGACTTCAATGCAGCTAACAACCCAGCGTTTGTGAAGTTACCTTTGTTCATGTGGTAAGACACAACAAAGTTGTTGAAAGACTTAGGGAGCGACAGGAGAATGAAATCAGCTTGCATTTCAGAATCCAAGTAGGCTCCCAGGGTTTCCAGCTCAGAGAGGTACCCAAACATTTTGAGTACATGTTCTCTGACAGAGGTCCCTTCCTGCATCTTACAGTGAATAAGCTCTTTCATCACATTGTAAAGCTGTGTGCGGTTTATGTCACCGAACATCTCCTTCAGATTCAGCATAATCTCTTGGTAATTGTTCATTTCCACATGTTGCTTCTGAAGCACATTGGATAATGACCCAAGGATGTAACACCTTGCCAGATTATGGTCTTCAGCATATTTATCATTATATGATTTATCTTCATCAGTCACAGGGTTTGCTATCTTGTCCTTGCTAAGCACGTAGGAGATACGCTCTGCAGAGAGAAAAAGGTCCAAATTTCGGATCCAATCCGAATAATTTGGTCTGGTCAACTGGTTGACCTCTAGAAGCCTGCTAAGTGGGTTCATGGACTTCATTTTCTGAAATTAAGAATGCACTATATTAGAATAAGTATATATTCATTTTAAGAATAATTTGATTAAGGCATTTTAAATCAAATTTGTCCTACCATGTCGACTTTGAAAGATTATTCCCTTATTTTTCTTTCAAAGTAAGAGATATACTTACCGCTATATCTCAAGCAAGATCTGGGATCTCCTCTCTATCCTTATCACATCCCAATAATATGAGAACCTGTGACTCGAATAAGAGAAGCGGGAACACATTCCGCCTTGCAAGTCCAACTTGCATTTCCCAATTCGGTCTTTAACACCCGGGCCCACCACCCCTAAGATGATGTTGACCCGTTGTTAATTGAACCAACCGTCAATAGGCTTAATACTCGCTATACACAATCCAATATCGCCCCAATAATATGAGGACCCGATATTGGGGTCACTACGTATACGGCCTTACTCTTTCGAGAAGCAAAGAACCCGATCCAATTAAATCATGCACAGGATCTGTCACTTCGAACAGGCATCTCCTATACACAACAACTGGCGACGAAATCCTTTGCCTTGACGGGAGACCATGGATGTCACTTATGTGATCCTCCACCTCATATTCAAATTTTATAATTAATTATCGTGAATCACATTCACATAATTAATTCTTCCAAGGGAAATACACATCTATTCAAAATAGAGTGTTATTGGATATAATTAATTTAATCATATTAAATTAATCATTAATCCAATCATCAATCAACAAACATGTCTTTTACTTGAATAGTAGGTATATACTCAAAGTACGTATTATTCGAATTTTAATAATTAGAAAAATACATATTGTCTGTCTCCAGTATTATACAGTCCCTACCCGCTGTCATGGCCAGTACCGACGAGAGTGGGACGGACCACATACGTTGCAACCCGCGATCCCAATGCTCTCCGACTAGGCACCACATCCGCCTCGGGAAAGGATAATACCAGATAGACCATCATGTACTTTGAGATGTTCATCGGTTTTTCAACCGAAAATTATACCATATAATACAAATCAAAACATTTTTGATTATAAGGAGATTTGCTAGACAAATCCCCAATCCTATTCAAGCAAAAGAGTTTTTCATGTAAAAGTTGTCCTACAACTATTGTAGGATAAACTATAGTTTTCATGAAAGCAATGTTTGTTGATGAAACAATGATCAAGATCTAATATCTCATCATTGTAGTTTAGGCAAGTGTCATTCAATGAAATAATTATTTCTTTAAATATTTCACAAATATTTATCACTAATTATTCCAGAAAATTAACAATTAATTTTCATTATGATAATTGAATGACATATCACAAGGTTCAAGATCAAAATTGTTAATTTCCAGCAGTGACCCCCAATCACTAAAATTAACTTATCTTGATCAATTTAAATCCAAAAAAAAGCAAACTCAGTTTCCAAAGATTGCCTATTTGATTTATTAAAGAACCCAAGTGATAATTCACGCATTTCAAGGCGGATTAAAACCGTAATTATCTCATAAATTACGTTCAAATCCACAGTTCCCGCAACAGTGAATATAGTCATATTCAAAAAGCCATATCTTGAGCAAATAAAGTCCAAATTTAGTAAACTCAAGTCTATGGTTTCCTTGTTTAATGGGGAACAAAATCCAATTGAAAATTTCGTGTTTAAACATTTTAAACAGTACAGAAAAATTCAATTAGACAGAGGTGCGAAAATTGAAATGCAGTAAAAATTTCGCAACCCTTTCAAGAACCAAATCGTCTAAGGTGTATGGATCATATCCAAAACCTTATTCAAACTGGCTCTGGTAACACTTGAAGGATATTGTGAATCCTTAAGCGCATCACGGAAGCGTGTCGATCGCATCGTATGCAATCGGAGCAACTAGTCGTACTAGATGCTAGATGCAACGGAATTAAAATTTTAACTTTAAAGATGAAACCACATGATCACGAGAACACTTCTCGGATCGTTTCATCAAACCACAAAGTACAAGGAATACCTCTTGAAGCGTGGTTGTGATCGCGAGATCCCAAAGTAGAGATCCTCCTATCTTAAGTCCGACCCACGGAGAATGCGCTTGCGGGCACGATGATGAGTCGCGTCCTTCCCGCAATCCTTTGACGAAGATCCAAGCGTCGAGGCGTAGCAAAAATGATCTCCTTCCTAATACACAAAGTGGACGGCCACTTGAATATGAGGGAGACCCCACGAGAATGAGAGAGAGAGAGAGAGAGAGAGAGAGTAGAGTTCTTCAACTCAAGAATGTTGTAGTTTGGAAAGGCTACCCTAGCCCTCCTTTTATACTAGTTTAGGATCCAATGGATCTCAATCCATGGGACACATGGATCCAAGGGCTATGCTTGGTTCATGCTAAATCAATGGCTATGATTGTTGTTGGTTAAAATCAACAACATTAATTTAAATTAAAAAATGTTGCAACATTATCAACATAATTTAATTTAACATTAACTAATTAAGAGATAATGTGATAAATAAAAATGGAGTCAACCAACCACCCTCAAAAATAGGGGGCATCACCCATGAACAATTCATGGGTGACGCCACCTATGCATGGTGGTTATTTGGCTCCCTTTTATTTATCTTATTATTTCTTAATTAATCACAAAAATATTCACCAAATTAATTCCAAATTAATTTGTGAATATTTCAATCATGCCATTGAATATTATGTGAATCATATTCACAACCCAAACTAATTAGTAAATTGCATTTCCAATTAATTAATGAATGTGAATCCAATCCACATTATTAATTAACAAATGCTATTTACATAAATTCTCTCTCTTATATATGTATTTTATAAATCACATTTATAACACACATATATCATGGATAGTGTTATCCACATTCTCTTAATCCTTGATAATTAAATCTAATTTAATTATCTTAGATAATCATTTTCATAATATGAATCATATTCATATTTAAGCTTGATAATTAAATCTCATTTAATCATCAAGTCCATGCTTGGATATTTCATCAAAAGAATTATTCTTGAACCCTTTCAAGAATAATGTGCTTTCTCCGCAGATACTTGGAGATAAGGACAAGGCGATTGTATTATTCCATGTATAGTGACTTGGATGTTGAGATATTATCTCAAATCCAGATCGAACGAACCTCCCACAGATGCTTGATTAAATCAAGACCGCAAATCCAATCTTCTCATTGAATCTGAATCCCATTCAGACCAATGTCCAACACTTGGACTAAGATCGGATTGCTTCTCTACTGAAAGGAGTCACTAAAATCCAGACCTGTTTCATCACTCCCTCGGAATGGAAGCGTCATGGATATACAATCGTTTATGATCACATCACCCTTCAGGTATTCCCAATACCTGTACATCCTACATACTGGAAGACCCATGATCAACCCGAAGATCAAGATCATTTTATACTGTCTTCTTCAGAGTTTAATCATTAAGTTTCTCAATCTTGGTCATTGGGATTTGGTATCGATCATATGCTTTCCCAAAGCATATAGCATACCTTCAAATTCATGTCATGCTTCCAAAGCACGACGACCATGCATGGAATTTGATCGGTCCCAATACCTCATGAGTGAGCTCATGTCTTCCGGTTCACAAGTGAACCTGTATGATCCCTTTGAGAGATCATATTGCTCATATACCCTTATATGCACACCAGCTCGCCAGTGTATAGACCTTGGATAGGTCATTAACCTATTGGTCTGCCAAATGTACATACTCAGATATATAGCAATATATCTGTCTCCGGTCAAAGGATGCGTGCCTATGCTGTGACAGCATTCAACATAGGACTTGGGTTATCTCGATCTCATTAGGTCAACCCATTGACCTAACTAATCTGACACCTCCGAATCACTATTCCCATGCAGAGGACCTGCATCAAGAGGTCGGTCAGATATCAGCCTATGTGAGAAAGGATTGCCATCTCCTACTCAGGCTGGAGATCTCCACTTGACAATCATTTGACGGTGCTTGATGAGTCCTCTATCTAACTCTTTAGATCATCATCCAAACACCAACCTCTATGATTCATTTAATGAATCAACAGCTATATGATCATCAAGCTGGCCATGGTACATAACCCTAATTGTACAGAGGGACCTTTTAGTGCATTCATTCATATAATTTCAGAAAGGGAGTGAAACATCAATAACTTTTACTGATAAATACAATAACATTTATTGTGAGAATGGTTCGCCCAGGGCTCACAAGTCTAACAGCCCCAACCCGTCCAGTGATGATGAGTTTCGAGGATAGGAGATCGTGGGTTGCAATAAAGCTTCAAAAGAGGGATAGTCTACTGGCTCAAGAGGAAAAACTCCTTATGTAAATGTTGTTGTATATAGTATTCAAAAAAATGCAAAAAGCCAAAACTCCAAAAAATGGACATGCCTGTACAAAAATAAAAAATGCTTGACGGAGTGTACATATGTGTATAGTCAAATAAAGCAAACTTGAGCTTCAAAGTCAAATCATGTGAGCCTGCAGCTGGGTGACTTGACTACACTGGTCTTGCATCCTAGGATAGGTAGCTACACTGGCTACCGTCCATTCTTCTCTTCAACCCCTCCTCTTGAGCTGGTTTCCACTTGAACTTAGAAGGGAATATCCTGCTCCTTGAGGGATGAGTTGTTGGATTGGGGAATCATTGGGTTGTCATATTAGAGAAGTCAGTCAGGATTTGCGTATGAGTTGAAATATTTCTGACCTGGCTATTGAGGAGACTTGAACAGAGTTTTGGGATTTCTCAGGGACTGTTGGATTTCAAATCTGGTTCTCATTAAGGTTCATCCCGCACTAAAATTCTAAAGGTCTGACTTAAGCTCCATACTTTGATTTTATGAAGACAAGTTTGATAATCGAATTTAATCCATCTTCTTCTTTTTCTTTTCTTTCTTTTTCTTTCTGCACTTATTGCATAAGTGTTTGCTAGGGACTAGCAAAGGTAAAGTATAGGGGGATGATGAATCCACATTTCATCATCTTTATTCTATCATTTTGGCATCAAAACCCTAGCAAATGCATGTAAATACCTTTAATTCCCGCATCTTAGCATCCATGCATGTGTATGTAATTAGTGTATAAAATACTATTTTTAAAGCCAAAATTATAAAATAAATAAAAGAAAAGAAAAAGAATAAAATATTGTAAATATTTTATGACCCGAAATCCCGAGACCTAGGCATCTAGATGAATAGCTCAACAAGGAATAAAGTAGGGGGAGATAAGGGCTAAATTACAATTAAAATTCCTTCATTCTTTATACATTTTGAGACTTATTTTTTATTCCACTTTTTATACCTCGAATAAAGAAACTTTGAACATGAAATTTGTAGATAATTTCATATAGAAAAATACAAAATTGATTTAACTCAAAAATAATATACAGATAAAAAGTTATGATCTGAATAAGATTCCAGAACTCCAACTTCCCAGACCCGTATCTTGCAAAGAAAAACTCGAAATGTGCAAAACTCACCTTTAATTGTATATAACTTAAAATAATCTATTTAATGGAGTTGATTTCGAATTTTTCGGAGTTACGATTTGAAAGTTGAGTTTTGGACCCTCATTGTATACTTGTACAAATTAAAATATTCAATTTATTATTTATTCATTATTTTTGTATTTTTATATTTTTATAATTTTGTAAATATTACTTATAATAAATATGTGTATTAAAATCAGAATAAAAACTCAAAGAAAATTCAAATAAAATACTTGTATATTTTAATACATAGGTATAATACCTATACTTATACATGTACAAATAACACTTATATTTTATTAAGTGTATAAAACACCTCAGAAAAATAAAATAAAAATATTTTTAAGTGTATAAAAATACTTTACAAATCCATAAAATAATAAACAAAAATAAATAAATTAAAATTAAATAAAAATAAAATAATAAAATATATAGATAATATACCTATAAAGGGTATAGATAGGTAACTTGTAAATTTATACCTCATAAAAATAAATAAAAATTACCATAAAATAGTTTATAAAATAATAAATATTTTTATTAAAAAACTTAAAATCAAATAAATTGTTTTCTATTTTTAAATGATTTTAGAAGTGATTTTTCCAAGAATTTTCCTGGTTGGTCCACGTGGACCAACAGGGGAGCTTGAGAGAGTTGACCGGCGGGTCAACTCTCTGGCCCTAGGTCCTGTAGACTCTGTCAGTCCTCGTTTTTGACCCGCCTTTGCGGATTTATCAAGGCCGCGTCTTTCACCCTTTGGCGTCGAGTCTTTCTGCAATTTTTCTCCCCTACCATAGGGCATACACGCCCTTATCTCATCTTGGGGATTGGATCGTCGAGTTGACCACTGTTCCTCGATCTTGATGCCCTGTTCATCAGCCATTCAAAAACACACCCTTGACCATCATTCAAACTTGATCCGATTTTGGGCACCTAAATCCTCCGGGTGTGGGTAGAGCTGAGCTCCGGTGACAGGGGAGTCTCCCTACATTTCGGCTGAGGTGCGGCGAGAGCCTTAAGTCGAGTTCCAACCATCTCCGGCGGTCGCGCCACTGTGAGGTTCTACCTTGGGCTTCCAACCCTTGAGATCGTTTTTCTTCATATTTTAGCTCTATTATTTTTGCAGTAGCCTTAAGATCGCATCCCCACTCCCCATTCGCCCATTCATCCACTTAATCGACCTCGCTACCACCTCGCCGGAGGTAGCTCCTGCGAGCTTCTCCTTCACCGCTCACCACCATATTTCGCCACCTGGAGGTGCTCGGAATTTTGCCCGCGCACCTCCCTAACCTTTTTGCAGGTCGCAGGAGGCAGCAGACCTCCTTTGGAGGGTTGATTTTGGGAGAAGAAGGAACTTGTACCTCATCTCAGTCCTCGAGTCCACCGCCGAGCATCGGTGCTTCTCGTGCCTTTTTGGCTCGGCTGGCGGGTCGAGGAAGCTTCCAGGAGTCGAAGGAGGCCTCCAGCGATGAGAACAAAGGTCGGAGCATCACCTTTGCGTCGCTCGAAGGTCACGAGAGGCGGAGTTCATCCCTGTTCTTGCAAGGGGGGGTCTCCACCGTCCGATCCAAGAGCGGCACCAGACTCATCAGCCACTGTTGGATCAGACGCACAGGAGCTGCTCATCACAAGGAGATCATCTAATCTCGGGCGTCAAATCTGAAGGGGCATCACTCTCCCCCGTGCCGACACATGGATAAGTGTCTTCGACCACACCGTTGGATCGCGCCCTTCGTGGGTATTTTGCACACTTAACCCACGAATTTTGGTATTTACTAGTTAATACTCAAATATTCATCTGCCTTTTAAATATTTTTGTAATATTTGCAGTAAGGCCCCCGCACTTTTCTATATTACAACTAGGTCCCTCGCCACATCACCTCACGTGCATGTGCGTGTGAGTGAAGGGCATTTTGCAGAGGGACCCTCGGCCATTTTTTATTTAGTTTTCATCCAGAAATTTTGACCACGTGTATTATTTTTGGATAATTTGCAAGTAAGCCCCGGATTTTTGGAAATTACAGACAGGTCCTTCCTAGGCACGTGCTAGTCACGCGTCCTGGTGGGTTATTTGCAGGCATACCCTTGCGGGTCTTGATATTTGTAACTGATCCATTAAATGCAATATTTAGTGTTATATTTTGTGTGAAAATTGCACTTTGGCCCCTGCATGTTTGCTTATTTGCATTTATGCCCTTGCTAGTAGTGTAGTTTCTTGATGTGGTCTCTATTTATTTCATGCATCCATAAATTGATAAAAATCATCAAAAAAATTATCATAGGCTCCTGTTTGCTTGCTCTTTCACGCCATATTTTTACATTACATTTTTATTGTATTTTCATATTTATTAAAAATCAAAAACATGCATTTTCATCACTGGTTGCATTAGAAAATCCATAAAAATTATAAAAACATTTTGAAAAATTCGAAAAAAATTATATTTTGCTTGTCTTATCATATTTTAGTGTCAGTCCAAAAATCACTAAAAAATTCAAAACAAAAACCTTAAAAACTAGAAAACACCTAAAAACTTCATAAAAATCTAAAAAAGCATAGACAAATCCTAAAAATATAAACTCAGTTTCTGTAGTTTCTCTATTTTATTGTCTTTATTTTAAATTTAATTTGGGATAATTTTATTAATGTTTGCTATTTTTCATTCCCATTTTAATTTCGGCCAGTAGCATAGTTTACTATTTTCTTTTATTTGGACTTTTAAAAATGCCAAAAACATTCAGAAAAATTCCCAAAAATCACAAAAACACTATCAAAATTTAAAAAGACCAAAAACATTTTATTCCCTGATTGTTGAACATTTTCCCCAATTTTTTTATAAATTTTCTATTCCTCTCTTTCCTATATTGTATATATATATTCTATTATTGAAAAAGAAAATACAAAAATATATAAAATATAAAAAGAAAAGATAAAATCAGAAAATTAAAAATCAAAATACAAAATTAAAAATAAAAAATAATATACAAAAAACATATAAAAATTAAAAATCCACAAAAAATTGCATAATTGTAGACATTTAATCACATCACACTTTTTGCACATTTGCTTGATCTATCCTGCCTTGCTCCCTGTGTTCAACCTCTACACATACTTACATTATACACCTATTTGTAGAGTTAAAATAAATTTGACTCCACATTTGTTTGTCATTTCTTGATTAATATTGTCGTGGGTTCATTGTTGATTAATTAGGGATTTTTGAGCGGTCAACACACCGACTACGGTTTCACCTTGTGAAACCGTACGACCCTCATTTTCTTTGATTATCAAAGAACAACCTTCGATCTATAAATCTACATTCATTGAGGAGGAGTTGCCTAGAAAGATCTCACCGTGAACAAACTAGTTGAGTAAAAATCTCACCATCCATTCAAAATTGCATTCTCGAAAATAGTAGATCTATCTCTTAATTTTTTGTTCAGACTTTTCTTTCATAGGTAAGGAGTCATCAAATCTCGATTTCGGCCTTTCCAAAAGGTAATTCGATCCTCATGAGATACCAATTCTAACCAGTTTATCAAATTGCCTTTGTATGCATGACAATTAGTCCGATGCATCGTTACCCAAGACTTATCCATCCCTAATACCATATCCATCATCAGATAGAGTATATATTAGCTCTAGAAAACAATGCTCATTAGAGTCGTAAAATTAACCCATCCTAATGAATTCAACTCATTCAACCTTAACTCAAGACTACAAGTGGTTTGTCTAAAATCACGAAGAGTAGATCTAGGAGATGAGATGAGAAATATTTTTGGTTAATAATTTTACTTGAGCCCGTCTATAAAGACGCAAACCACAATACAATGTGATTGTTCTTACATGCAAAAGTTTACAATTGAGCAAATTTGGGCAGCATAACCCCACACCCCTTCAGTATACCTCATAAATCAATCGTGATAAACTCTCACATTTGTCAATGAGGTGACAATAATTGAAGCAGATCATGAATGATTTGGTATATAAATGAGAATAGGAGCGATAAAAAATATGCTCAAATGTAAACTTTTACGTGTAACAATAATCAAATTGTACAGTGGTTTGTGACTTTATGGACCCCTTAGTCCGAGACCTCTGAACTATGTAAATACAATATATATGTCAGATTATACATACACCTTGTGTCCTCATTTGTATGTTCTACAAATCAGATCTACAAGATGTCCGTATAATACTTAATCATATATGTTGACTGACATTTACATGTATTTGGTTAGTTTGCGAGAGACAAAGCGAGCTATGTGAACTTAAGATTGTGTTTAATTAAAGTGTAAGTATATATTATATATGACCTATTAAGAATGGACATGCAAAAGAATACGTCTTCCACTTGCACACATCAAAATCTGTGATAATTGGACCATGATATCTCATCCCGAAGGATGTCCAATAGTTTTGTGAAATCAAAAAAATACAATACTTTGAAAGTGATGAAATCTTCCAATGTATTGCACACTCCTCTCGATGTACAGAGCCACACACCACCCGGTGTGGAGGGACGTACGGTGTGTGATTGATTTTGTGATATTCCCTATTAAAACTAATTTCTAATGTTACTGAATATCTGAATACAAATTAATGTGAACATATTGTCACATTAATTAACATTTAATGAGATAACTTATCACATGAGCTTTTACATGTAACGTATGACTACAAATCATACTCAGAAGATTAAAATTAATATATTCAACACATTTGAAATAACAATGATAATCATAACACAGAAGTATTTCTCATGTAATTATAAACATGATAAAGCATAAAATACATAGTATGATTCCTTATACTAGGTTAGGTATTTGTTAAGGAATCGACATGCCATCTATTCATTTTAAATTACACTACAATTAGGAATCCATACCAAGCTATTTAATTATTTAGAATCGAGCATCTTACTTATCGAATCAGTTAAACATAGCTACAGTCATACATTTGTATACAAAATCATACATTAGATAAAAAATTACATAAAAATTTAGCAAACATAGCTACAATCATGCAATTATTAGAGAGCGGCGGAGATCTCTAACAAATTATTCCATAGATACAATCATATAGTCGGATTGTAAGAGAGCATGGGTGTACATGTACACACTTTCCCATAGCTACAATCATACATTTATTCATATCACAACTTTACAATCTAACACAATTAACATGAACAAAATTACATAAAAAATTAGATGTTGAAAGTTATACCTTTGAATAATTACAATTTATTTATTTTTACGAAGACAGGTGGATTCATTCAATCTAAATAATCATACGAACAACTCCATATTGTTCACAGATTGAAGTTATCGGAAACCACAAAAGAAAACAAAAGTGGAGGAGCTTTAATATTTAGTACAACCAGAGGTGTCCATCGCAGGCAAAAACCAGCATCATTGAAAGTGAACAAAAATGCTACCCAAGTACAGGAGGGCCATTATGGGAGGACACATTACTGCACCAGTGATTAAACAGAGAAGGGGTATTGTAATTTTCCTTAGTTATTGGCTGCAAAACTTCAGTTACTCAGATAAAAATAAATATCATGAAGCAATTGCGAGTATCATGATTTCCTTATAAAAGCTCCGATGTTCAAGCGGAAACAATGCATCCTTCGCAACTGATAAGGGTGGATGAGGGATACTCTGTAATTTCCTTGCGTATGAGTATCGTTCCTTCTGAATCAACAACCAAACAGATGTCCACTTGTCTTTCAATCTGTCAACAGGGGGAGAATCGAAAGAAGATGTTTAGATTTGAAAAAACTAACCAAATTACAGTGATAGCAACCAATATGTAGTATGTTATAGATATGTCTGGCAATGGGAAATTCTAAGAATAAAGAGGAGGATTTGGCATGCGCTAAACAAAGAAGACACACAGTTGCAGAGGAGATTTTGAAGAGGTGGAGTTTATATTGAGTAAGAAGCTTGTTATGTGTTAAGGATCAGAGGAAGAAGGAAATTATATGATGAAAGTGGTTGGACCAGAATCTGTGAGATAACGCTTTAAGCCAGTTTTGTTCGGGCCGCGAGTGTTAGAATTGCTCGATCAACAGATATCTTCTTGTTGGTGGCAACATCCGAAAGATCAGGAAAGGAATCATTAGTGTAATGTTTGAGTTGAGTTTATCTTCCCAAAGGAGCGCTTTATCCCTGGACTCTAGAGATTCATAGCAAGAAGGTTCGATCATGGCAGAGCCATTTGTTAGAGCTCGTCAAAAGTTAGAATCCTTTTTCTTTGGGGAGTCAATGATGGGTATCGATTTGCCTTGGTGGCAGCGTTATCTAATGATATTAGAAGTGATAGATTTTGTGTTCTCTTTGAGTTTAATCCGTGTTTTTGATAGCATGGCATGATTGAATGATTCAATATTGATAATCCTCCAACCACCGTTAGATTTGTTAGACTTAGGGGATATAATCTCAAAACACCGCAAATTCTTTGATTTCTGTTACATATATGAACACGCGATGACCATGTGGCTCACGGTTATCCTCCTCCTCCTAGCTCGAGACTTTGATGTTCTCAGCAAAGATGCATCCAGATACTTATTTATCTGCAGTTATTTATATCTTTTTTCGAATATGGATAAATATCCAGATTTAAAAATGAAGTTGTTTTAATGGAAGTGTAGTAGGATACAAATGTATTTGCACTTATATGCTTTTATTTTTATTTTCGAGTGAACCACCCATGTCTAATATTTTAGGCAACTACACATGCAATGAAATATAGGCATATTTATTTTATTCAAATATGAATATTAGTTTTCAATTATTTGCATCTACTAGATGGATATCATTGTTATCTTCTTCCCCATATGGATGGAAACATGGTTGTATATTTTCCTTGCAGATATAATCTTTGCATTTGCTTGCAACTGTTCAAAGAAATTATGAATATGCAATTTTTCCCTTTCGATAAAATACATGCATAAAGACATGCATTTCTATTTTCTTACATGCATGAACAAGGATATGGATATCATCTTCTTAGGATATGGATAAAATACAATTGTAAAATCCTATGATAAATGTACTATATAGTACAGATCTGGTCTTTTATATTTGTCCTCGTGGAGAGCACGAGATCCCAATGAGTCCATTTGCTGATTTCGAAGGTGGGAACGAACCAACCTCTATGTTACATACTACGTAAATCGGAATTATTCATTCCTTGTCATATATATACTGATATAATTATAATTTTATATTCATAATTGTAACGGATTGGTTGTTAAAGAAAATAATAATAATAATAATAATAAAGTGTAACTAATTTCCTATAATAATGCAGATATTGTTATTTATAATTATCAAGAAAGAGATAATAAATTAATAATAACCTCACTTACTTATCACAATTATCTTTTAATTAAATACCTCAATTAATGTTAATTATCTCATTTTGGTACCTATAAAAAGGGCATGAAGCCCTCCATTAGTCTCACCATACACAAGGAAGAGAAATTTCTAGAGAGAGAGAGAGAAAGAGGAAGCGAGAGGAAAAGAGAGAGAGATCGTCGACGGCATTTTTTTTCGGCAACAACCTTCGTCGTCGGCATCGAAGTTGTGATCCGACGAGATCGAAGGATCAACGACGTGGCCGACAATGGTCCGGATTTGGCGGATCTTGGTCGACGAATTTCTTGCGTCGACAAGGTATGTGTCGAACACGTAGGAATTATAAGTTGCGACCATTTTCCAATAATAACCATGCGGGTGCGTGTTTTCTTCTACACGAAGTTGGGTGGATGTGATTTTCGTGCTTAGTGTTGGAAACCGAAAGGACTTGCAGAATCTGAGATTCAACCATTGGCATTTTGGTAAATTAAGAAACGCGGCATTATTATGATGCATTGGACGAGCATTGAAACAAGCCTTTTCATGTTTTAAGTTCTTGTCAAATTTTTTTTAAAACGGATAACTTGTTTTTAATTTCTGGATGTATACTTATCAACGTTATGTATGAAGATCAACTCATACTTCCAGAGTCGTAGGTGGCATGTTTTAGTAAGGAATCGATTTTTATGATTTTGATTTACAAAATCAATATTATTTTTCCATTAAAAAGTATGACGTATATTATCATGAATGTTGTTGATCAGTTTATCTGCTATGATATTAATTATCTGACAAATCCCAAAGGGGATTACGTGGAACTTTTAGTTAGTTTTTTTGGTAATGCTTAACGAAGCATGCATCTATAAGGCAGCAAGTCGATTCAATTCACATATGGGTTTGTTCTTTTTGACATGCGTGCATTCTAACTTTGATCTACATTTATATATATTATCCTGTATTTAAAAAAAAGGGATAAAAATAAAAGAGATAACGGGGACACCGGTATAAATAAATATAGGAAGAGCTTATCATGGTCTCTCAAAATATATCAGTCTCTGTTTATCGGACATATCTGATGCTATAATGATTCATAATAGTTTACATCAAATAATTTCCGATATGAAATATCTCTACCAACATAATTATGTTATATGTACATCCAAGAACATGTTCCGTGATGCACGAGTGTTACCTATGATCTCATGTATATGTTATATTATTTAGTTTTTGATGATACTGTAACATCTCACATCGCAGAGTCTAAATACCCCTCTTATAAGATGATTTTTCAAGCCATATAAAATTCAATAGTGGCTGTAAAAGATAGCATGTCATTAAAGTCAATTTTAAGTTTTGGCACCGACTCGAACTAAGGGTCGTAAGAGCCTAAAGGGTCAACGTCTTCCGGAAGCATGAGGCAAAAGATAAGTCCTCTATAGTGATAGCTACACTGTCATGTTATATATTGTTATGAACCGCTTGTGCCGGTGGTAAACCATCAAAGCCGCCTAAAAAGTAACAATCAAGACCACTCTAAACATGAAAAATGTTATGGGCATATGTGCAATATATGTTAAAGTTATGTGCATATATGCAATTATGTTACTGTTATGGACTTATGTGTAAGTTCCTTTAAAGTTAAGTGCACATATGAAAATTATGGTAATGTTGCGGACATACATGCAAATTATGTCAATGGTATGTGCATATTTGTCATTTATGGAAATTTTAAGGGTGTTATAAAATATGAAGAATGCGGAAGCGATTGATAAACATAACATAAACAAGAAAGATAAACATGGAACACCATGATTTTACGTGGAACCCTACTCCGTGAGGAGCGGGATGAAACCACGGGAGAAGCCCTCTAAGGAGTGTGTTTTTCTATTGCTTTTCTCGATTAGTACAGGAGGTCCGAGGCTCCTTATATAGCCTTCCCAGAGCCTTCAAGTCCCACCATTGGGCGGTATGGAACTAAACACAGGATGGGGTAAATGGATCTTATCCAGGATCCATTTACCCTGCAACTCAGTAGGTGCACTACCAAATACTCCAACACTCCCCCTCAAGCTGGAGCATGCAATGCTCAGCTTGGACAAACAAACAGAAAGAAACTCAACTCACACTACAGGACACTACGGACAATATCAACCCAACGCGCACATGCTCCAGTCGAGGACATTGCTTCTCATGCCGTGCAGGTGAGGAGGACGAACGGGCTGGAGTGTGAGTCAACTGAAGACTCGGAATCTGACCATCGAGTCTGAAACAACACCTGAAGTCTCCTCGTCGGAGAACTGGGTCTCTCCCATCTGGCTCAGAGAATGGTGCACTGCTCTGGTGTACCTATGATACCACATGAAAACCCTTGCCCTCAAGGGAATGGTCCTCTGCTCTGGAGTCCCTATGACTCACATGAAAACTCTGGCCGAACAACAACAAGGATGATGGTGACCACGAAACAAAGATGGCAACATATGATTGTCCGACAATGACCGCAAACTCGTGCGTGTCTGAAACTGGACTCTCTCTCTGGAGATCTCGAAACTGGGCTTCTCATCTTGGAGTGCCTCAAACTTGACTCTGACCAATTCGAATGTCGAGTCTGAATGTGCACATCAAACTGGGACTCGAAATCTGAACGTTGAGTCTGGAATTGCGCATGAACTGTAGAGTCTGAACGAATGGCTGGTCTGGAAATTTGCATCTGAATCTGGAATCCGGATCTAGACCTGTGACTCTACATATACTCCCCCTTTCTCCCATACTTGTCGGAGAATGGCATCGACAAAGTTGGGAGAAGACAAGATAGAATGGGGAGAAAACAAAACATACTTGCGGCTTTTAATTTTTTTTAGCCGCCATCATTTTTTTTAAACAATTTTTTAAAGCCGTTTCAATTTTTTTCCGACTTTCAATCATTTTTTTTGAAATGTGTGCGGCTCTTTTTTCTTTATTGCACGTGCCTTTTCTTTTCATCCGTCTTTTTTTTTCTGGCCCACTTGGGCCCAACTCACTTTTCCTCCTTTTTTTAATAAATGTTTCTTCCCCTCATTTTCTCTCCTGCCCCTTCATTTTTTTACCCCCACGTGGGCCTCACAGTAAAAAAATCCTTTCTTTTTTTTAATGAAAGAAAGGACATCGGTAGGGTGGAGCATGGGTCCGGGCCGGCCCGACCCAACCCGCTGCCCGGCCCGCATAAGCCCGACCCAAGCCCAAGCCCACTACTCAAATGGGCGGGCCTGGGCTGATTTATTGGCCCATTTATAAAGTCGGGCCGGGCTCGGGCTTGCAAGTGCCCAACCCATTAGCCCACGGGCCGGCCCGACCTCATGCCCACATCCAGGCCCGACCGGCCCGCCCACCCGAAGGCCCGCGACCCGCCCTCTAATTCCCATCGCAAGTGCCCCCAAGCCCTAATTTCATTTCCCCCTACGCGCTTCTACCCTCCCTCCCATCCCGCCCGACTCCTGAGTCCCTAACCCTTCATGACCGCCTCTCCCTCACCTCTCCACAGCTCCACCTCCAGCCTCACTCGGCCGCTCCACCCTACCACGAGCTACGCGCGAAACTTCGACGACGGCGTCGATGGCGACTCCGACGGGGAGTACGGGTCCTACCGGGGGTTCTCCGCGAGGTACGCCTCGCTGCCTGCTTCCGTCAAGACGTCGATGGATCTCGACGGACGGGACGCGTCGCCGTTGTTCGTGAAGTGGGTAGTCATCGAAAAGATCGGATCTTGATAGAAAAGGTACGATCCTTTTATGGTACTATACATGCATTGATTTGGTTGTTCAAATCTGTGGATTTTGATGGCGATTGGCGGATAGATTGGAAATTTTGAAATGAGGATGGTGATGGGTTTGTGTTGTAGATGGGTTGGGTTTCGAAATGGAGGGTAATGCTCTGGTGAAGTTGTAATTATATATACTATTATATAATTTTTTGTTTTTCCTACATTTTGTATGCATTTTGTATGCTAGATTCTTGTGTTGTATGGCTTGGTAGCAGGACACATCAAAGCATTCACCTAGAACACTAAAACAAACATGGCTTAGTGTTATCAAATAGAACATCTTTCAAGTTGAAAGAGGATGCCAGGCAATGGAATGGATCAAAATTGAAGGATTTAGTTTTTAAAGAGAGATGCATGAGGATAATTGGTTGATGTTGCTTGACTGGTTCATTTTGCTGGAAAAGTACAGCCTTCCCTTTCTTTTCCTTCTAGACTCAATTGGGCATAGTGTGAAGTGATAAAATGACTGACGATGACATGGAGTTATATTCGTGTGTACCATATCAGCAAAACCTAATTCTTCATGTGCAGTGGCAAAACTTTTTTGTTGTTGTGAGACGGCCTCCCCTCCACCTCCCCGCGAGCGGTCCAAGCCTCTAGCCCGACTGCCTCCCCACCGCATCTCCCTCCCCTGAGTCCCCTCTCTACCTCCCAATGCGGGATTCATGGGCCGGCCCGACCCAGGCCCGGCCCATCATAAGTCGGGCTGGGCTCGGGCTTGGGCCCAACCCTTGATAAAATAGCGGGCTTGGGCCCGGCCCGTGGGCCCGATTTTGTAAATGGGCCTGGGCTGGGCTCGGCTGGGCCCGGCCCGAGCCCGACCCATGCTCCACCCTAGACATCGGGCCCCCATTACTCACGCGGTAGGGTTCCCAAAATTGGGAACCCATCATTTCTGTTTCCACCGCCCCAAGAGCGGGGCTTCTTCGCCGTTGCCGTCGCCGGTTGGAGCAATGGGACTGCGCGCTTCCGCACGCGACGATCGGGAGCGCCGAGGTGGAGGGCACTTGCCGCTGCCGATTCATGTGGGTTGCGCGAGATGCGCGCTCGCTGGGAAGAGGAGCGCGCCTTGTGCGCGCGATGCGCCTGGGCGGAAGGTGAACGAGCGAGTTGCTGGAGGGGAGCGCCTGAACTCGCCGCCTGGGATGGAGGAGACATCGATATCGGCCTGGGGATGCGGCTTCACCGCCGCCTGGAGAGCGCGCGAGTTCTCCCTGATGATTCGAGGGTGCAGTACTGGAAGGGTAGAGATGTGTCTGGGATGTGCTGTCTTGCACCTGGGTTGTGCGCGATGCCTGTTGAGCCTCGTGAGGGGTGCCTGGGCTGCATCGACCTCGCTACTTAGGCCTTAGGGCCCGTGCCGTTGCAGAGCATGAGGAGACTGCACGCCTTCTCTGCTATGTGCGTCGTCTTCAACAAAGAGTAGTATTCCGAAGAACCCTAAAATAAAATCCCTCGGAACAAAATATGAATATGAACAGGAACTTGAACCATACGGAACTGTATCTTCGAAACATCAATCTTCAAGAACTCCAAAATCGAATCTTGAATAAAATATGAACAACATGAAACTTCGAGAATCGAGCCCGCTCTGATACCATGTTATAAAATATGAAGAATGCGGAAGCAATTGATAAACATAGCATAAACAAGAAAGATAAACATGGAACACCATGATTTTACGTGGAACCCTACTCCGTGAGGAGCGGGATGAAACCACGGGAGAAGTCCTCTAAGGGGCGTGTTTTTCTATTGCTTTTCTCGATGAGTACATGAGGTCTGGGGCTCCTTATATAGCCTTCCCAGAGCCTCCAAGTCCCACCATTGAGCGGTATGGGACCAAACACAGGATGGGATAAATGGATCTTCTCCAGGATCCATTTACCCTGCTACAACTCAATAGGTGCACTACCAAATACGCCAACAAAGGGTACATGTGCAATTATGTTATTGTAAGTGAATATGTGCATTTTTTATGAATATTATGGATATACATGCAACTATGGTACAACTTATAGGTATATGTGCAAATATATTATGTGATTCATGGTTATGAAGGAAATTTTGTTATATGTGTAAAATATGTTGATTTATGATTCATATGATAATAGCTTCTATGACTTGTTCTCTACGCTAGCCAGCTTGACCTTAACTCGGCACATACTGAGCGCTATGCTCATAACATGTTTTGTTAACTTTTTCAGGGGGACGTGAGGATTAGATCATTAGCGGTTTAAGGGAGCTGACCCAGTCTTCGAGAGGTAGGATCGGTATGAAATCACTGCGAGCTAGCTTGGAAGGATGTCTTTTATGTCCACTGGAATAAGGAAATCGTGGATACGATTTCATCTAGTTTATTTAATTAAAGAACTCTTGGAAATGTGACCTTATTATGTTTATGGAAAAGTTTTTTTTAGTTGGTTCTTTACTGCTCTTTTATGATATGATTGATGCTATCCGTAACGTTCCCGAGATGTCCGTCGAGTTTCTCGCTTCCGCAATATTCTCGGACGATCGGGTTCGTTACACATAATTATCTTTAATACTTCCATGGATAGTTTGTATTAAAGCACAACAACAACAAAGTCTTTTTCACAATTAAGTAAGGTCGGTTAAATGGATTTTTTACCTCCATTCATATATATTTTTGGTCATTTTTGAGCTTAAATCCAATTAACTAAAATCCTTTCAGATAGTTTGCATCAAAGCAAATTTTATAAATACTAGTAGGGAGCCCGTGCAAAAGCACGGGCAACTGTGTTTCATCTTAAGTGCATTCAAATATGGAAATGAAACAATTATGTCTTTCTATACAAATGAATTCTCCTAGAAAGCACAAAAGCATGTCCTCATGGTTATATACCATCGAGTTCTCATGATTTTTTTGTTACAATTTTTGCGAGTAGATTTTTATATGTAGTTGTAGATTCAATTTTTAGACTAATGTTTGTCCCGATGATGTGATTATATGGTAAAAATATTATATTAAAATCATAAAAATACAAAAATGAAGACATGTCTCTCTCTCGCCGGGACAGGAACAATGAAGAACGTCACTCATTGTGAGATACTACAAGCAAAAATTCGCGAGACAAACAACCACAGCAAACTGAACCTGCCGGCCGCCTTAGTTTTTGAAGCTACCGCCGGCGGTGTTAGGAGAGGAGGCGAGGAGCCGGAGAGGCGATTCGAAGGAGGGGAAGTTGGCTCGAAGCAGGACCCATCGCATCGCCTCGAAAGCTCCTGCCATCGACTCTAGCTTGTCGAACCGGGCGAGCGTGATGCCAATTGCGACGTGGATCTTCAAATCGAGCGGGACCCGAAGTCCTTGATCTCGCACATGAGCGCGAGGGCTTCCACCACATGCAGGCGAAGGCGGCGTCCGGGAAGGTGTAAGTAGTGGTCGAGTGGATCATGGTTCCATCGTCTGAGCAGGAGGTGAGCAGGATGGAGATCTCCGCCACGGCACGGCGTCCGCGAACGGTAGACGGATCCCGTCAGCGATGATCACCGGCACGCAGCCAAGCGCCGCCGCCTCCACGAACCTCGGGCTCCACGACGCCCACCCTGCGCGGCATAGGCAGAAGATCGACCTCGTCATCTCCGCTCTGTACCCGTCGTGCTTCTTCCTCTTCAGATAGAACCTCCTGTCTCCGTCGAAGCGCCGCCATATCTCCGTCCTCAGACCCCTGCGGAGACCAAAGAATGAGGTGGGTCAGTTCGATTTCGTCGAGGTATGAGTTGGGTAGGGGGGAGGTGGGTCCTTGCTTGCCGTAGAAATGGCCAGAGACGTTCTTGGGGTGGAGCTCCATCTTCCCGCGGAAGAAGGCGAAGATGTCCCTCTTGGGAGTCTCCGGGGAGAAAACGTGGAGTTAAATCGACCATGTTTGGATGGAGGCCTTAGGAGTCTCTGTTTCTGACGAAATTTTAATAGAATGTGAGAGGGATATAATTATGAATATACAAATTTTTATTTTCAAAAAAAATAAAAAAATTTGGGAAAAATAGGGGTGGGAGTAGCCAAGTTGGCTACTCCCTGGGGGCAGCCCCATTTACCTCTATATATATGGGTAAAATGGGGCTGCCCCCAGGGAGTAGCCAACTTGGCTACTCCCACCCTTATTTTTCCCTCATTTTTTTTATTTTTTTGGAAAATAAAAATTTGTATATTCGTCATTATATCCCTCTCACATTCTATTAAAATTTCGTCAGAAACAGAGACTCCTAAGCCCTCCATCCAGACGTCATTTTTTTAACGGTCGCAGGATTTTTTAAATCGGCCATGTTTGGATGGAGGCCGTAGGAGTCTCTGTTTCTGACGAAATTTTAATAGAATGTGAGAGGGATATAATGATGAATATACAAATTTTTATTTTCCAAAAAAATAAAAAAATGAGGGAAAAATAGGGGTGGGAGTAGCCAAGTTGGCTACTCCCTGGGGGCAACCCCATTTACCTCTCTCTCTATATATATATAGGGTAAAATGGGGCTGCCCCCAGGGAGTAGCCAACTTGGCTACTCCCACCCCTATTTTTCACAATTTTTTTTTTTGGAAAATAAAAATTTGTATATTCATCATTATATCCCTCACACATTCTATTAAAATTTCGTCAGAAACAGAGACTCCTAAACCCTCCATCCAGACGTCATTTTTTTAACGGTCGCAGGATTTTTTAAATCGACCATGTTTGGATGGAGGCCGTAGGAGTCTCTGTTTCTGACGAAATTTTAATAGAATGTGAGAGGGATATAATTATGAATATACAAATTTTTATTTTCCAAAATAATAAAAAAATTTGGGAAAAATAGGGGTGGGAGTAGCCAAGTTGGCTACTCCCTGGGGGCAACCCCATTTACCTCATATATATATATATATATATATATGAGGAAAGGGAAGGTACAACATGATGTAGCTAACCTTAGCTACATCATGAGCATCATAGATATATAGAGGGATGATCCTATGAGAGGAGGCCTTTTTGAGAGCATGAGAGGAACAACCCATGACCGTTGATGATAAGAGAGAATGAACAGCTGAGATGAAAAACATTCAACCATCTTCCTCGTTTTCACTGCCGTCACTTTATTGCCCTCTCCCAACAAGAAAGCCCAACCTGCTGCTCTTTCCCCTATCTTCCTCCTCCCTTCCGGCTGGCCGTCCAACAACGCGAGCACTCAGGCTCGATCTTCAGACTGCTGGCGTGACGTTGTTCCCTCCTGACCTTGTTCCCACACACCGCCGCCATAGACGGGATCACATCCATTCCTTCCTCCCACCTGTGCCCTAAGAAACTCATCTCCTCACAGCATCTCCATCTTCACGCAGCATCACCCATCCCATGCCGAGAATGTACGATGTCGCTGAGATATAAGTGTACGATGTCGCTGAGATATAAGGTCTTGACTTTCATGATGTAGTTCATCGGGATGCTGAGTGTCAGTGTCCTCCCGTCTAAAACCTGCGGGTTGCACCCGGTGACAACATCTTTGACTGATATTTATGGGTTTTTACCACGTCGTTCTCGTCCCTCCTGACTATGTGATGACTCCACATCCGAGGGATTATACTTGCCGTTGTGTTTCCCTTTCTTCCCCGGGCTAATGTCTAGCAACAAGATCTCGTCCTCTGTTGTTGTGATCTTCAAATGATGAGATATATACAAAATCTCGTCAACGACAAGAAGGCTTTTGATTATATATGTCCATGTACTTCAAAATAGTTCCATGATTTATTTTTAAATGGTGTTGATTTTTTTGTATCGGTAAAATTTGATATATTGTAAACCGTTTGCAAGGCACATCCTTGTTGTTTTCTCATCAGATTGGTATAGCATTCCCCATTCTGCTAGTGTGTAATGGTCGTAAAAGGTCGTGTTTTGAGAAAGTCGATGGGATATTCCACGAAGAATCAATCCTTCCATAGTTGAAATTGGATTTTTAATCATCCAGGTCGACTTTGTTGTGCAATTTGCTGCTCGTTGCCATGGTGAATGGTGGTTTTTAACCATGTCTATTGTGATCTAGACAGCACTGTAGTGTTGCTTTCCCTGCCATTGTTTTCCCTCTTGGAGATCAGTTCTTAAGGTCGAAGAGTTGGTGTTGTTTGGATATTTAAGATTTAAAGTGACCTTGAAAACCACTTGTTTGTGGATTCCAGACATGTTTCTCACAAAGAAAAGGTTTCAAACATCAATGTGTTTGATTATCCAAATTTTGTCTCAACGCATCTTATCAAAGTTCGGATTCTCCCATTGGTAATCTTTGACTGTCCATCAAATCCTTATTTAATAATTTATGATTATAATGCAATATTTTTCGGATGGTACCTCTGGAAAGGGTTTTGAACGCTCATGTATAGTGACAATTTTGAACTAAGATAGAATACTTAATCGGTTTTATTTTTCAATTATCAAATTGATTTGGTAATTGGAATGAAACTGTTAAATCTGTTGTAATAAAAGCCAACGTTGTCCTCAATTCAAGAGATGCCAATGCTGTAGTTTATTCTTGAAGAGTGAACAAGGGGGTGGACTCCTGGAATTAACTCTAATTTTTTAACCCAAATAACAACAAAAATATTGATTTACTTGAGAAAAACAACCCAAGTAACGTTTCCGCGATTGTTACAACATCGGACTACATGAATTCTGGCTAGAAAAATGAAGACAACTATCATAGTACAAATAAATCAAAGGAGAAATAACTACAAAAGAGAGGACACAACAATTGATGAGGAAATCGTTGAAGGAGCAGCTTTGAGCAATGATCTACTTGCCCAATATGGAAAGTGCACAAGGAAACTGCTAAAAGGAAAAGGGATGTTTCAATGAACTACGATGGAGCACACCTGAGGTCGTAGCAAGCTGTGCTTCCCAACATTTGCAGTGAAAAATGACGACTAGGAAGGATCCCGTCTATGGCGGCGGTGTGTGGGAACAAGGTCAGGAGGGAACAACGTCACGCCAGCAGTCTGAAGATCGAGCCTGAGTGCTCGCGTTGTTGGACGGCCAGCCGGAAGGAAGGAGGAAGATAGGGGAAAGAGCAGCAGGTTGGGCTTTCTTGTTGGGAGAGGGCAATAAAGTGACGGCAGTGAAAACGAGGAAGATGGTTGAATGTTTTTCATCTCAGCTGTTCATTCTCTCTTATCATCAACGGTCATGGGTTGTTCCTCTCATACTCTCAAAAAGGCCTCCTCTCATAGGATCACTCCTCTCTCTCTCTCTCTTATATATATAGGTAACTTACCTACTTCACATTTCATTTTTTGTAAAGTTTTTTATTTTTTTTTCAAAAATGCCACCATGAGTTTTCTTAATTATATCCCTCTAATATGTCATTCAAATTTCGTCAGAAACAGAGATTCCTACGGCCTTCATCCAGAATATGTAAAATACAACAAATCTGCGACCGTTAAAAAATGACTGTCTGGATGGAGGCCGTAGGAGTCTCTGTTTCTGACGAATTTGAATGACATATTAGAGGGATATAATTATGAAAACCCATGATGGCATTTTTGAAAAAAATAAAAAATTTTACAAAAAATGAAATGTGAAGCATGTAAGTTACCTACTTCACAAAGTAGGCTCCCTTTCCTCATATATATATATATATATATATAGGATATCTTTCAAATAGGACATAGTCCTTCCATCCATATGGAAGGCCAACGATCTCACATATCCATATTTAATCCAACGATTGTCATTAAAGGTGTGTTATTATTATTATTTAATTAACCAAAAACCTATTTTGGTCATTATTCATTATCTAAATATAGTATGTAATAACATAAAATATCTCCTCATTAATCTCTCTCCTAATCTTTCCATTCATTTCAAAATCTCACGCACAAAAATAGGGAGGAGGAGGATGTCGGGCGTTGTGCATCTCCATCTCCGCAGTCGCTCTTCTCGAATGATCGGCAAAAAATAAGGAGGAGGAGGAGGACGTTGACATGATCGACAAGAGGTTTATCTTCCTTGAGGTGAGATCCAGTTGGATCCATACAACTCTTCCTCATATGTTTTTCTTTCTAATATGTATGCCATGTACGGAAGCTGGGATGGCGTTAAGATGGTGAGAAAAGCCATGAGTGGAATGGACATTAAAAAGTTGCATGGATGCAACTGGATTGTTGTAGGAAACAATAATAGTTGTTTTCATTCTGCAGATACATCTCATCTTGCTGCCATCATTATATATGAAGTTCTTGAAAGTCTGAATATGTCTTTGAGAAAAGATGACCATGACGATTTTATTACGTTTTATCATCATCATATGGGTTGATTGAGAGGAGACACATGGATCCCAGATTGCTTATATATTGTCACGTTGAGAAAGCTTGAAATTGCCGAGGTTGTTCCCATAAATGATGAGAGGGCATACATGCTGCACGGTTCATATTTCTCTCATGTTAGCCTTGGATGGTGGTGTGGAGTTGACGACGTGATGTGCGGATTCATTGGTGACTATTGGATACGTTCTTCATGCAAGCGACAACGATAAAAAGTACTGCACCCAGTCCTGGATGAAGAACAATTCGCAGTTTGATACAATATTGATTTGTACTCTACAATATTAATCTGTATTATACAATTTGAATATGTATCATACAAATTTGTGATGTATTTTTACGAATCAAATGGTTGCGAATGAAAATTATATTTTTTTATAGATCTTGTATATATTGATGTGCATTACACATTTTCGATGTGCATTACACATTTTAGACGTGTTTTATACAAATTTGATTTCTATATTTGCATCAATTAAGCGTTAATGACTATCACAATTTTTACAAAAAACTATAAATTTTATTATACAAAGAACCATATAATTGTTACAAAGAATCATACATTAATTACTAATATGAATTGTATTTTACAAAGAACCATGCAAAATTTACAAATAACGGATGACTTTTTGAATGAACAACGGATTATACAAAAAACATGCAGTCATTACAAAAGGAACCTTAAATTCTACAAAAAAATAGGTGAGGATACAAAAATATACCCTAGATAATATCGTCCAACAAAAAATTAGATATTTTCTAAATACGGTATTGCGAAAATATACCAAAAATAAAAGTAGCTAAAATTAGTATTTCGAAATATTAATTAACGTGCATAATAATGCAAAAATTAATGACCAAAATGCCCTTTTGGGCATCAAAATTGAAGATGCCGTTGGATTTGAATCCGATGGCCCAGATCGTTGGCCTTCCTTAAGGATGGAAGGACCACGTCTCATTTGAAAGGCCCCATATATATATATATATATATATATATATATATATATGGGAAAAAGGAGCCTACCTCGGCGGGTGTAGGTAACTCCCTACACCCGGCCTAATTTTTCATTATTTTTTGATTTTTTTGAAATGAAACCTTGAGGGATTTAGATCACCATGTATCACCATGTTGTCATTCGAAATTCAACTTAATTCGAGACTTTTATCATCTCCATCAAGACTACCAAATTTTAACGGTCTCAGAATTGTTGAAATCGACCATGTTTAGATGAACGTGTTAGGAATGTTTGTTTTGCATGAAACTTGAAACACATATTTCCCTTAAGATATTAGGTAAATCCCCTAAACTTTTAATTCAAAATAAATAAATGAATAATCGAAAAATGGGGTGGGTGCAGGGAGTTTCCTACACCCCAGGGTGCAGGCTCCCTGCCCCCCTATATATATATATATATATATATATATGAGTGATCCTATGAGAGCAAAAAGTTGTGAGAGCATGAGAGGGATCATTCTGGACCACATGTTTCACCCAGGAGAGAGAAGGTCAGGAGAGAGAAAACAGAAACATGTGGTCCAGAATGATCCCTCTCATGCTCTCACAACTTTTTGCTCTCATAGGATCACTCCTCTCTCTCTCTCTATATATATATATATATATATATATATATATATATGAGGAGTGATCCTATGAGAGCCAAAACTTGTGAGAGTATGAGAGCATGCATTCTAGACCACATGATCATGTCTTCTCTCTCATGGTCTTCTCTCTCCTGGTTGGATCATGTGGTCCAGAATGCATGCTCTCATGCTCTCACATTTTTTTGCTCTCATAGGATCACTCCTGGTTGGATCACATGTTTTTGCTCTATATATAGGAGTGATCCTATGAGATCAAAAAATTGTGAGAGAATGAGAGGAATGATTCTGGACCACATGATTCTGTTTTCTCACTCCTGGTCTTCTCTCTCATGGGTAAATCATATGGTCCAGAGTCATCCATGTCATGCTCTCACAACTTTTTGCACTCATAGGATCACTCCTCTCTCTCTCTCTCTCTGTGTGTGTGTGTGCATATATATAGGAGTGATCCTATGAGAGCAAAAAATGTGAGAGCATGCATTCTGGACCACATGATCCTATCTTCTCTTTCATGCTCTTCTCTCTCCTGGTTGGATCATGTGGTCCAGAATGCATGCTCTCATGCTCTCACAGGTTTTGGCTCTCATAGGATCACTCCTCTCTATCTCTCTCTCTATATATATCACCTTTTTCTCTCTCAATGCACCTATCTATAATCCTCATGGTGCAAACAAATATAATATTAGGCTGGCTTCTATGATTTTTGGATACCAAATATACATATTCGTTAGCATAGAACGATCAAAATGAAGTCTCGTCTAAGTATAAAGCACTATAGAAAAGTTTGATCCGTTATGCTATAATATCATATTAGCATGGCAAATGAACGACAGTTCATAAAGAGAGTTAATAGATTAACACGACAAGAAAATGAGTCTACATAGATGTGATATTATGTAAAAATATATAACGAGATGCGTTATCCTTTTCAAAGTCATTTTATAATAATGATTTTCCGACATATATATTATTGTCAATATACATTTAATTGCATGATATACAACGACAATGACAAAATACATGAAGCAATATATAAATCACTGTTGTAAAAGTCGGCCGACTAGGCCGACTAGTCGAGTCGGGGGGGTACCCGACTCGACTAGGCCAAATCGGCCAATAGTCGGTCAGACCCGATTAATCGCCCGATTAGTCGGCTTAGTCGGCCGACTAGTAGGCCGACTTTTGCATAGAGATTTCTCGGCTGACTTTTGCATAGGGATTTCGGATATATGTTTCGGCGCAAACCGTAATCTCGATTACCCGTTTAGAATTAGATGAGATTTAGGGCTTGTTGTTAGACAATAAGATGAGATACTTAAGGTTACATGCTAATAAGTATAACTCACAGATAAATTAAAAATATAAAAACAAAAAACACTAAAAATGTTAAATAAAAATTATAAGAAAATTCTGTATACTTTTGTACTTTAAATTATAGTTTTTCATCTAGATATAAAATATAAACTAATTAATATACTATCCTGGATAATTTTACTTAAAACTTTGTGATTTAATTTCATGTTGGTTAACTTATATAAGATTAGAGTTGTGTTTATTACGCCTAAATGTTCGTTAACTTAGACACTTCTTGTTGATTTGCATGATAGTTAGGTAACTTAGGTTATTTACCTTTTGTGGTTGTTGATTAGCTTTGTATTAATTTATTTCTACCTTCAAATCATGCTATGTACCAAACATTTTGTTAACATTTTGTTCGTGCTATGAACCAAACATTTTGTTCTTAACTTGCTTCGTTTTTTCTTCTGTTGCTATAATTTTTTAAGCTCTCAAAAATATTAAAACTGCTAAATATATGAATATGAATGAGAGTATATGTTATAAAACTTGATTTATATATTTAAAATAATTTAAAAATTCAAAACCGACTAATGCCCGACTAAATCCGATTACTCTCCCGACTGCCGATTAATCCTTAGTCAGTGACCCTGCCGACCGAGTACCGACTGCCGACTTCTGCAACCTTGATATAAATCATTGTTGTTTTAGTGACTTTAATACGTACTCATTTCTTAACGAAGACTTTAACTATTATAGACGAATGTATACAAAGTTATTGAATATATTATTTATTATCCATTTACAATATTTAATATTGTTTAAACAACGTATATAATGAGCTAACATATAAAATTCAAGTCGTCCTATATTTCCGCAGATGACCGGCTATTGTGTGTGCGTGTGCGTGTGCTTGAGTGCGTGCGTGCGTGTGTGTCTCTCTCTGTGTCTCTGTGTGTGTGTAGGGAATAGGGAATATGCACCTGGGTGTATAGTGGTTACGTGCACCAGTTTTCCTGGCCGTTGGATCCATATGCATCCAAGGGCTCCCACTTGTTTTGCTCTCAAAGTCCATTTCCCAAGACAATATGCATCAAAGAAAACCCCTCTTCCTGTGCCATCACTGGACCCATTGTGCCTCCCACCGTCCTCCCCACGACAACCCTCCTCGTGCTCACACGATCGTCGTCGCCTCTGACGCAGCCCACCTACACTGCGACGACGAGCTCCCGCGACCATTGCCCTCCCGTGTTGCTGAGGACTCCAGGCTAAGTAGGCCATTCCCCTCTCACACAGCCGATTCGTGTCGTCCTCCTACAACGAAGAACCCGCTGTCGGCCATCCTCTGCTCCCGGCCGCTCCTTTTTGTGCCACCAGCAGAACTTGACGCCCTCCTATCACGATCTCCGGTGAAACGCTAGCCTCCCTCCTCTCGCAACACTGCCATCCACCTTCCGTCTTTCATACCGTGCCCCAAATCTCAACGCTGCCCCATCCTCTCCATGCTGATCTTTCCGCCTACCTTGTGAAGGAGAGACAAAGAAAATTGTCTCCACTGTGTCATGTCATCATCGTCATTTTTAATGGCATGTTTTATTTGTTTATTTGACATCGATTACGGATCTCGTTAAGATGATAATGCAAGAACCGTCAAAACACGACAATTATTGTGGTTAGATATTTTATGTCAATTGTTTTTAACGTAGCAGTTATGCGAGTGGAGCTTTCTCATCCTTGGATGTTAATTTCTATTAAAGCTCTTTAGGTCTGTTTATTAGCTCATGTAATCTTGCATATTGTTTTAGCTTGCAGTTAGATGGCAGTCGTTGTTATCTGGTTAATTTTGTAATTGTTCGTTTCACTTGTGTTCCAAGGAATGATATAAAACTTAATTACCTACAATTAATTTTTTTGAATTTTATGCACCATGTATTCAAATTGTTGTTTAGTTATTAAGCATAATCCACTTTGAAATAGTTTTATATTCTATGATCAAAATTCAAAAGTTATTTTGTTATGAATTCAGATTAAAGTTGAATTTGAATGTTATCGTCAAATTCTGTTATGATAAACTTATGGTAGGATAGTCAAATAATCTCTATGATTTAAGATACGTCCTTTGAATTTCCTTGCATATAAGATCATAACTAAGGAGGATGCAACATGGTTGACGAGAATGGAAATACAAGGAATGTTATAGACATGACGATGAGCTTGAGGCAGTTATCACAATAGTTGGTGGTGATAGGTGTACAATTATTGTATAATGGTAGTTTAATTTGTATAATGATGTTATCGTCTCATCTTTGTTGTTTTCTCTATTTAGAGTGTTTGGGAGGGTGCTGGGTACTTGGTATTCATTTGAGTTATACGTGACGGAAATGACACCTCTATCTTTAGAACTGGTTCCAATAAACAAACAATCCACAATTTGTTGATGTTTTGGGTTAAACTAGTTTAATGTTTGTCTTTCCCTCATGATCTTCAGATTTTGCATCATATAATATGATTCGAAAAGGGGACGAGCTAAAAACAAACAAAGTAGTAAGAAAACTCTAGATGGAAAAAATAAAATTGAACTTATGGATGATTGTTGTACTCTTCAACAATAAACGATTCATAGTAATGCATATTATTCCAACATCTTCTCTCTTTCGTAGTAATGTATATTATTCCAACACATTCTCTTTCATAGTACGGACCTATTAGGATCTATAACAACTAAAAACCCTCCATTTTATTACAACACACAAACTAACACTCAGATGGAATGAGGAGATGCACTCAAAACGATAGATAATTCACAAAAAAGAATGAAGCATATTTATAAATATGATTATAGAGTTGAGTTGCAAGGTAAAATATCCAGACATCAACATATAATGGCAGGCAAACTCTTTTTGTTGGAATTAAGTTTCAGTTGTAAAATTTAAATTGAGCAGAGAGATGTTGTTCTAACAAGATCCTGCGATTAAATACTCAATCTATCACTAGAGCCGAGATACATCATCTAAGAATTAGTAAGACTTGCATGTTTCAAATATGTACACGTTCTTTCAGATAAGCTACTATTGATGAAATGCCATAGCAACTATAAAGTTGTTTTTTTTAGAATCTTCAAGACTGATTTTCCCGAATTCATATCAATATCACGAAGATATCATGTCATTTGCAAAAGAAAAGCCTTTGTACACCTGATATAATGAATTGGAATGAATAAATCCGGATTACATTATTAAATATGGACAGGAACATCTGTCTATAAATTCAAAACACCAAAACAACAAATTGAATAGGCCGGGGAGAGGATATACCTAAATCTTTTGAATAAAAAGGAAATGGTGGAGATACAAAGAAAAAAATAAGATCAATAAGTTGAACATAAACAATTTTCACTGCAGCCGCTACACTTTATATCTGGACCACACCATGTATCTCTTGACAAGATCACAATTTGTACACAGCAAACCAACATACTGTGATCGTCAACAGCATGACGGCAACATATTACTACTCATGATCCCGAGCATACACATCCCTTTCCCCCATCTGTGGCATAGTATGAAAGAGGGAAGGTGTATGGCAGTGCTGCGAGAGGGGGATCACGAGAGGAGGACATCAAGTTCTGCTGGAGTGGCCGAGAGCAGGGGATGGCCGGCAGCGAGTTCTTCGTTGTAGGAGGCCGACGCGAGTCGGCTGTGTGAGAGGGGAATGACCTAGTTAGCCTGGACTCCTCAGCAACACGAGACGGCGATGGTCGCGGGAGCTCATCGTCGCAGTGTAGGTGGGCTGCGTCAGAGGCGACGACGACCGTGAGAGCAGGAGGGAGGGTTGTCGTGGGGAGGACGGTGGGAGGCACAATGGGTCCAGTGATGGCAGAGGAAGAGGGGTTTTCTTTGTTTGCTACACATTGTCTTGGGAAATGGACTTTCTTTTGGGAAAGCAAAACAAGTGGGAGCCCTTGGATGCATATGGATCCAACGGCCAGGAAAAATGGTGCACATAACCAATATACACCCAGGTGCACATTCCCTATTCCCACCCACCCACACACACACACACAGACGCACACGCACACGCACGCGCCCGCACGCGCACGCACAGACACGCACAGACACACACACACACGCACACGCGCGCGCGCGCGCACGCCCGCGCGCACGCGCGCACACGCGCGAAATTTGAAATTTTAATGGACGCATGATTTTTTAAATTGATCCCGGCTTAGGAGTCTCTGTTTCTAACGAAATTTTAATAGAATGTGAGAGGGATATAATGATGAATATACAAATTTTTATTTTCTAAAAAAATAAAAAATGAGGGAAAAATAAAGGTGGGAGTAGCCAAGTTGGCTACTCCATGGGGGCAGCCCCATTTTACCCTATATATATATATGTGTGTGTGCGTGTGTGTGCGTGCGTGCGCGTGCGCGTGCGCGTGCGCGTGCGCGTGCGCGTGCGTGTGCGTGACGACCTCCATTCAGACGGGATCAATTTAAAAAATCATGCGTCCGTTAAAAAATGATTGTCTGATGGAGGCCGTAGGAGTCTCTTTTTCACATGATTTTTGAATGACATAATATAATGACATAGCAATGAATACTCATGGAAGAAATTTCAAAAAAAAAATAGAGAAAGTGAAGCGGCGGGATAGCCCCATTTATCCCTCGACACGCACATACATATAGTGATGTTGTTGGAGCCAATAAGACTCTGTTGTTTTATTCCATAGAGCCCTAGGGTCTCTTATATAGAGAGAAAACCCTTGGGTAAATTACGTAGATGTACATGAGTTAAATAAGAAATACGTAACGGTACATCATAACATAACGTAAACCTCTACACTCCCCTTCAAGATGGAGCATAGATATCAATCATGCTCAGCTTGGACGAACATCTCTGGAAAGGTCCTCTAAAAATGGTTTGGTAAATATATCAGCAGTCTGGTCTTCTGAACTGATGTGTGAAGTGGAAATCAAGCCCTTTTGGATCATGTCTCTAGTGTAGTGACAATCTACCTCGATGTGCTTTGTTCTTTCATGAAAGGCTGGATTATTTGCAATGAACAATGCTGCCTGGTTGTCACATTGAAGCTGCATGGGTAAAGAGACATTTACATTCAAATCTTCCAAGATCGCTCGAACCCACATCATTTCTGTGCTTGCTTGTGCCATGGCTCTATATTCGGATTCAGCACTGGATCTTGCCACAATAGTTTGTTTCTTGCTTTTCCAAGAAACTAAAGAGCTTCCTATGAAGATAGCAAATCCTGACGTAGACTTACGATCCTTTGGACACCCTGCATAGTCTGCGTTTGCACAGCAGAAATAGACAGATCCGTATCTTTTCTAAATAACAAACCTGTGCTTGGGGAAGATTTCAGGTATCTCAATATCATATACAGAGCTTCCATATGAACTTGCCTAGGCTGCTCCATAAATTGACTCACCCGGTTTACTGCAAAGACAATATCCGGTCGAGTTATGGTGATGTATAGAAGCTTACCCACCATCTCTCTGTATCTTCTTTTGTCCACCTCTTCAGTATCATTGTCGTAAAGCCTCGTACTTGGGTCCATAGGAGTGCTCGACGGTTTGCATTCAACCATTCCTGTTTCAACTAGCAAGTCTGTGACATATTTTCTTTGGGTCATCACCATTCCTTGTGCATTTCTCGCAAACTCTATCCCCAGAAAGTATCGTATCGTGCCAAGATCCTTCGTAATAAACTGACTTCCCAAAAGAGATTTATCATCTCGATTCCCTGAGCATCATCTCCTGTGACTAGAATATCATCTACATATACCATGACAACAACCGCACCTCTGGGAGTCTTCTGGATAAACAATGAGTGGTCCGCATTTGATCTCTTGAACCCATGTCGTTCAATCAACTGGGAAAGCTTCTGGAACCATGCCCTCGGACTTTGTTTAAGGCCATAGATAGCCTTATGAAGTCTACACACCATCTGGGTCTCCCCCTCAGCAGCAAAACCTGGTGGCTGCTGCATGTAGACTTCCTCCTGTAGATCACCATACAAGAATGCATTTTTGACATCAAGTTGGAAAATAGTCCAATCACGTACCACAACAACAGATAGAAGAATGCAAAGAGTCGAGTGTCGAGCCACTGGTGAAAATGTACCCAAATAATCTACCCCATAGGTTTGGGTAAAGCCTCGTGTGACAAGTCTGGCCTTGTACCGATCTAGATGCCCATCTGCGTGATATTTAACTATGAACACCCACTTGCTACTCACTACAGAAGCACCAGGAGGAATGGGAACTAGGGACCAAGTCCCTCGAGACTGCAAGGCACGCATCTCCTCTTCCATGGCTAAACGCCAGCAATCAATCTTCATGTCCTCTTGATAAGTTCGTGGGATCTCAACCGTCGAGACAGCTGCTGCAAACCGCTGGAAATCACCAGTAAGCCGATGAAAGGACACCTGAGATGCAAGAGGGTAGGATGCACATTGCCTCTTCTGCTTCTTATAAGCAATAGGACGTTCAAGATCATCATTTACTATGCTGACTGGCGGATCCTCCTCCTGTATCAAAGATTCCTGCACCGGTGCATTATATAACCCATCATTAGCGATAATATCGGAGCACACCTGAGGCGTGCTGGATGGTTGACTTGTAGCGTGAGCAAGCCCTGACCGTCTTGTATAGAACTTAGGGAATGGTGAAATGGGCGGATATGGAGGTGGTGGCGGTGGTGGTGTAGTCGACTCAGATTGACCCAGACTTGGAGGTAGGGGAACATAGACATTATCATCCGTAGATGTAGAGGAAGCCAAGCGGTCACCTGCAGGGGAGAAATACATAACTGGCTCAAAAAATGTAACATCAGCACTCACATAGTACTTGTCGTGAATGGGGTCATAGCAACGATATCATTTTTGTGTACGCGAGTAGCCCACAAAAACACACTTAACAGCTCTAGGAGAGAGCTTGTCAAGTCCTGTAGACAAGCGGTGAACAAAGGCGACAGTTCCAAAAACACGAGGGGTAAGTGAAAACAAGTCCTTATCAGGAAAGAGAACAGATATTGGAGCCTTTTCCCCAAGAACGGTAGAAGGCATACGATTGACCATATAGCATGCTGTAAGTATAGCATCTCCCCAAAAAGCTAATGGTGCACAACTTTGAATAAGTAATGTGCGAGCAATATCAAGAAAGTGTCGATGTTTCCTCTCCGCAACACCATTTTTTTGAGAGGTGTAAGCACATGTAGTTTGGTGGATAATGCCCTTAGAGGAGAGAAACTGATCAAGAGACCGAGTGCAGAATTCCAATGCATTATCCGTGCGCACATATTTAATAGTAGAGGAAAAAACATTATGCACTTCATTGATAAGATTTTTGATAACACTTCTTGCCTCAGATTTATTTTTAAGAAGAAAAGTCCAAGAAACACGAGAGAAATCATCAACCACAACAAGATAAAACCTGTGACCCTGATGATCCGGGACACGACTAGGACCCCAAATATCTATATGAAATAACTCAAACGGGGAGCGACTGCTCCGACCCTGACGATTAGGAAAGCTAGAACGACGGTGCTTCCCTAACTGACACGCTTCACAACGAAATGTAGAATTTGGAGAGATCTGTGGCATGAGATGACACATCTTTTGGAGCGGGAGGTGACCAAAGCGAAGGTGCCATGTGTACGGAGAAACAGATCCTTGAGAGTGTAGTGATACACCAGCATAGGAGTTCCGTCTAGTTACGATAGAGGCCATTGTGCTCAGAACCACAACCAATCACCCTGCCTGTTAGTATGTCCTGAAAAATGACAGAAGATGGGTCAAAGATAGCGCGACAGTGCAAATCTTTTGTAATCTGACTAATTGATAATAAATTCATGGAGAACTCTGGTGCATGTAGAACATTCTGTAAGTGCATGGAGGGCAATAAGAATGTCTCCCCCTGACCCATAATAGGGGAATGGGTGCCATCAGCTATGAGCACCGAACGATTAGGCTGAATATCCCTGTAGGACTGTAGCATATCTCTATCACGACAGAGATGATGGGTGGCTCCAGAGTCAACAATCCAACTTGAGAGATCATGGTTATGACAAAAGGCAGAAGTACTACCTGAGGTACTGGCAGTAGCAGAGGTAGTAGCGGACGCAGAAGCCGCAACGTCAGATGTATCAACACCCTCTGACGATGACTGTGGCATAATATCACGAAGCCGTGCCACTAGCTCCTCGAACCTGTGATCTGGAATAGATGCTGACGGAGCCTGAACATGATCAGCAACACGTGCAGAAGGAGGAAATCGATGCTTGGAATAGCATGTATGCTCATAATGACAGTGCGGCGACAGAATGAGCACGTCACACACGACCTCCTCGGCCACGTCCGCCACCTCCTCGACCACGAAAGGAAGACGAACTACCTCGTCCTCTGGTGACCGCCATTGCCGAAGGAGGTGGAGTCGTTGTACTGGAGGGAACGGAGATACGACTAAGCCTTCTGTAGACTTCCTCCATCGGAGGGATAGTGGCATCGGCGAGGATCTGAGAACGGGCTGCCTCGTACTCAGGATCAAGGGCAGCAAGCAATACGCCTACCATAGTCGCATTGCGGAACGTCTTCTGCTGCTCGGGGGTGGCTGTAAGCGGGATGGTGCTATATAATTTCTCGAACATCCCACGAAGGGACGTGTACAGAGAATGAAGAGGCCGTCCATTTTGCTTCATGGTAAAGATATCATGCTGCAACTGCAGCATCTTCGTCTCGTTCCTCACTTGAGAATATGTAGTCGCCAGAATATCCCACATAGCCTTGGCGGTGGGTTGATGGAGGACGTCATTGGAGATCTCCATCGTGAGCGTCCCTGACAGCCAGACCTTGGCATATGCATCATCAGCCTCCCATGAGGCATATATCCCCGTCTTCTCCGTCGGCTCATCTTCGGTAAGAATATGCTTCTTACCACATAACTTCATAAAACTCAGGAACTGCATAGCCCAGAGTTCATAGTTTGTCCCGTCCATTTTGACGATTGGTCCCGTCCATATAAGCTACGATGTGGATCCCCTACAGTATTCATAAGTTTATAAGGGACTTTTACACCCATAACCCTGAGTAATTCCGCAATTACAATCATAACTCTGCGGAATCATGAATTACATGAAAAACCTTGGTCCAAGTCACTCCGTCTCACACTCATAACCCTCCGTTGATTTAGTATGTTAACTCAGCCATATGAATGAGTTAATCTAATTCATTCCGAATCCAACTGTTAGAAAATAAACAAAAAAACCCTCTCCCTTCAACCTCCATCCACCTCCCTCAGCTCACACCCTTCACCCTCCATCACCTCAACCACCCCCATCTGACATCCTTCCCTTCCCCGCCATCGACCGACCATCTCCCCCAACAACCCGACCGCACCTCAACCTGCAGGGACGGTACAAATTCGAGCAGCGAGCCAGAGGAAGAACGAAGGAGAAGGAAGGAGGGTTGGAGGAGGCGGGCTGCAGGCTTCGAGCAAGGGGAGGGGGGAGTTTCGAGCAGGGAAGCTACGTGGCTTCGAGCAAGCAGAAACTCAGGTCGACGACCGAAGCTTGGCGATGCTACTAGTGTGGGGGATTCAAGCAGGGGAGCAGGAGGGGAGGAGGCTCACTTGGCGACGGGCTTCGAGCATGGGAGGAGGACCTAGCAGGAGGGCTATCATTGAAAATCCTTAGGGAATGTTTGTTTGGGGAATATGAAGGATACCCTCTTTATTCTCTCCCTCCATAGATGATCAATTCCTCCATCATAGGACTTTCCCATCCAGAAAAAATACAAATAACTACCACTTATCTAACAATCTTATATAACATAACTCACTTATCTCCCCTTATCCTCCCCTCTTATGGAATAAAGAATAGCAAATAACTTCCACTTATTCTTCTTTATTCCTTCTTATCCTCTACGTCCAATTGAACATAAAAAAGTCATATCCCTCATTATCCCTTTCCCTTATTCATCTACCGAACACCCCTAATACGACATACAATGACAAAGCATACTGAAAAAAATGTATGCTTTTTTTGCCATTTTTAGTTTCCCCTGTATTCTTCCTCCAATTTTCTCCATCTTTTTCCTTTCTATTTTCGTGAGGCCTCCTTTTATAGCAAATCAATTTTTTTTAAAAAAGATAATATCAATAAATTTAAGATGAAAATAGATGAGCATGATATGATGTTATGCAAGAATGAAAAAAATGCTTCAGGGTTATGATTATGCAGAGTTATGATTGCCACGATTACAGAACACTAGAACAAGCAATCCATGTCCGAGCCGATCCTGGAAAATTCAGCATCATAAATGTTAGGCTGCTATAACAAACCATGCTGTCTCTATAACCTTTCTGGTGATAAATTAATAATGGTTCAGATTACACTCCAGTTCACAACTCAGAGACTACTCCCACATTTTCAATGTTTTCCACTGTTCACTTACTCGAGCAAGAAGACCGCTATCAGTCAAAAGTATGGACTTTGGACAGGTGGACTAATGGTTTGTCGAAGTCTGTGTGGACAGAATGAATGGGCAGACTCAGCTCCTGTGCAGTCAATGATGAACAGGATATGCAAGCGCATCTCTTACAGGTCATATATGACTCTTGATGAGACACATTGTAATCGCTATACATTTACTGAGACATAATTTGTGTTTGTTTTTGCATTTCCCTTTTCAAGTTATCTTCAACAGCATCTGTGCAATTCCTCTCCCTCATGCCGTAACAGAAATGGTTGGTTTGATCATCAGAGAGACTGTTCCAGTAGGGCTCTTCATGCAAAACACTCCAAACCTAGCGCAATATACAAATTCCCAACAAACTTACACATACCCCCTTCACAGATTATTTAATATCAGGCAATCCTTTCATTTGATAACGAAGATTCAATATCTTTACCAAACCTTTTTGCTTGAATAACAAATGATTTTACAATCAAACTGATGCAGCCCTATGACCAAATTCCTTGCATTTCTTTGATATTATCTTCCCGTGTATTTGTAAGTTTAGAGGATACAACTCGATATTACTATTTATTACTTGACGCTTCCACCTCACAGAGAATAGGCAAAATAGATGGCTCCTAATGACAGGCAGAATATAGGGATTTATTACCAAAACAACAAATAACATGAGTTTCCCACAGCATAGGAAACAAGTAAATGTGTTTGTTGTTTAAAAAACCAACCAACTACGCCTTTATCTTCCCACGTGAAATTCAGAATACACCTCCCGACAGACCACGGAAGAGTTACCTCGGAATCAACTTGCATGAACATATTTTTCCGGAGAAAAAAATTAGCCTGGAAAAAGTTGCAACTCTTCTAGGCAGCTGCAGCCATGGGGACAGATCGATAGCATGCCCGTTTAGCAGCCCGGACAATATCCTCAACCTAAATAAAAAGGCAATTGGTCAAGCAAAAAGACACGTGAACGGTCATAAAATATGTAGTGCTTGTCCCAAACTTGGTATAGACATTTTCTAGTTTAAGCTACCTGCGGAACAGCCATCCTCTCGAGGTTGACTGCATAAGGCATCGGAACATCTGCTCCAGCAATCCTCTCGACAGGTGCGTCAAGATAACCAAAGCTTTCCTCCACAACAGATGCACTGTTTCACAACCATGAATCCATGAGTAGAGTAAGCATAGCTAGATTGGCAGTGATAATTTAGAAGGAACGCTAACCAAATCTCTGCCCCAATTCCGTGCTGGGGAAAGCCTTCTTCAACAGTAACTAATCTGTTGGTCTTCCGGACAGAAGCATTGATGGTTTCTCTGTCCAGCGGTCTGATAGAACGGAGATTTATAACCTGGGAAGGGAGAATTTAAGTTAAATAAAACCAGTGTTTAAAATATCTAACTTCAACCAAATACTTACCTCAGCCCTGATACCATCCTTGGAAAGGATCTCAGCAGCCTGAATTTAACAAAGTAGGCAATTAGTTGGAAGTATAACGGCTGTGTATCCAAAAAGTAAAATGTCAATTGCTTTGGTATTAAGGGTAAAATATTGATAAAATTCATGGTTAATAAAATTTAAAGAAATTCACAACCGATGAGCTGTGCAAAAAAAGGAAAACTGAAGAGACGGAGAAACTAACAGTCATGCCCCCACCCCAAATTTGCATGACAGCCTCATGCCTCATCATCCCCGCTAAACATAGGTCAGTCATTAACACAACTCCGCCTGCTCATAGCAAGTGGATCGTCCAGTGAATGTACCACATCTCCTTAACAATGCAAGGCATTCTAGTACCACCCCCTCCAGATCCAATAAGTCAGAAGTCGCATTTGGAAGGAAGAGAAGGTTGCTTAATGAAGACACAAGTATGGCTAAAAGCAGAGGATAAGACAAAGCTGGAGCCTGGAGTGAGGCGTGGTACAGGGTTGGAGTCAAGGCTGGTGTGGCACCTCATAAGGGAAGAGGCATGCAGGATAGTAATGGAGGGACCAAGACAATTGCCGCCTAGGAAGCCACTTTACTGTATCCCATTCAATATGAGATCCAGTCTAGGGACAGTCAGAAGACTTGCAACTAACTTATCCTTTCAAAAACAATGGTGAAGCCTTCTCCCATAGAGTCGGCTACATGGATTCTTGCTCAAATCCATGTTGAAAGATTCAACTATTTTTACGCTGGTTGTCAACTACCTGACGCAACCCCCACAAGGAGGGATTTGAACCCTGATCTTTTGGATGGTAGACAAAGTGCACTGACTTATCCTCTCATGTGGAAAAATGATAAAAACTTGAATCAAGAAATCCCCGCAGTCCAAATAACTAGCTAATAGTGGACATTAATTTCTTAACAGCAACACACAGGATTTACTGAATACAAACTTTTTTTTGGAAGAAGTGTGGAGTGTACACCATGAAGATGTATACCCTAGCCCGTCTTTATATTAAAGATGACCATACAAAAGATACAACGCTACATCAAATCACATAGACCACTCTTCCAGAAGCACTCGAACATGAGCCAGCACATTTTCACAATAAAAGCACTCTTACTTAAAGATAACATCGTTTCTGGCAAACCACAACCAGATGGCTCAGATGGTGACATTGACTCTTTGCCTCCCCCTTTGATCCCCTCTAGCCATCACCGGATGAAGCACAGAAAGACTTTTCATGATCAAATGATACTCCTGGTAAAATCATCTCCTCCCATAGTCGTTTTGATTCTCAACACCGTGTTGTAAAAGTCGGCCGACTAGGCCGATTAGTCGGTCCGACTAGTCAAGTCAGTGGGGTAGCCAACTCGACTAGGTCTAGTCGGCCATTAGTCGCTTAACCCGACTAATCAGCTTAGTCAGCCGACTACAAGGCCGATTTTTACATAGAGATTTTTCAAATTTGTAGTTTTTCATTTTTTTTAAAAGTAAACTTATTCTAATATGCTTAATGTTACATTTAAAGACAATTACTTCTTTTATTTCATTATGATAGTATAGAAAATGTACAAATCAATGTAAACATATAATAATATGTGTGTAAAAATTGATTTATATATTTAAAATAATTAATCTCTCGACTACCGATTAATCCTTAGTCAGTGACCCTGTCGATCGAGTACCGACTACCGCTTTCTGCAACCTTGCTCAATACCTGAAAAATATGAGATCATTGTCTTCTATTTCATCCTCACATCGTAAGCATCGCATATCCACCCCTGGGAACCACTGAGCTCTTCTTTTCCCAGTCATGACCACCCTCTCCTTAGTAGACAAATGAAGACTTTTATTCACAGAGGCACCTTCCAACTTCAGATACGCGCACAGTCACGTGCAAAAACCCCAAGCTCGAAGACCGTAGATGAACAAAGCACCTTATATGTTTTTTTTCACCGACAACTGCCCGTCCCTCCAAATCCACGTGTCCTTACCATCCGTTGGAAACATCCCAATACAGACGCTACTTGACACCTACAGAATATCTTCAGGTCTCTGCTCAGAAAGATTCCCTCTGAAAGTAGGAGTCCGAGCTCCGTTTGACTACGTATCCAATAGGTTAACTTCCTTACCTTAACTTCCTTATCCTTTACCAGAGCGAAAAGCCGTGGAAATCGATCGCACAGGACCCTTCCTTCGACCAATCATCTGTACAGAACTGAAAACGAAGACCATCTTCTACAATGGGACTCAGGAAGTGAACAATCACAGGTAACACACTACGAATCCCTCTCCAAAATGTGGATGGTGACTCGACTGCTTGGGGATGTGTTGTAACTGTGTAGTGACTCCGTAGATAGATCTAATTAACTTAGCTAGAATGACATCCTACTCCCCCAGATATGCAAGATCCACTTGGCTATCAGAGCCTTATTCATCTCCAGCAGACTCAAGATCCCCAAACTGCCATCCTCCTTGATTTGAGTCATTGTGTTCCAATCTACAAGGTTTATGCCAGAAGCATCTGCCGAAGAAGCCCAAAAAAACCGTCTCATCAAGGTCTCAAGACGCTTTCTAATACCAACATGCAACATGCACGTGGAGAGAAAGAAAATATGTATGGTTGATAGTACCACCTTCACCATCACAAGACGCCCACCCCTAGAGAAATAATGTCTTCCATCTGGTAAGCTTTTTCTCCATTTTATCCATAAAAGGTGCCAAATCAGCTTGCCGTAATCTACCCCCTATCTCAGAGGTAGTTCTAGATAAGAAATAGGCAAAGCCCCCCTCGGTATCTCCGGGGCGAGTCCGTACTCTCCCACCTTGTCATTGGACAAGTCAAAGGGGACAAACGCGAACTTCCTCCCATTCACCTGCAGGTCATACACTTCACTGAAAAGATCAAGCAAAGCTTTGATGCCTCTACATTCCACGCGTCCCCCCTCTATGAAAAAAATCGTGTCATCAGGATACCGTAGAATTGGGATCGATGTCCCCCTGGAGAAGCCTATGCAAAGACTTTCACCGACTGCCAGCTTGGTCATGATTGTCAATGCATCATCCATTATGACGAATAATAACGGAGCCAAATGACACCCCTGCTTGATTCTCCTCTGTGGCTAAAAGAATCCATCCTTTGGCTTACTGTTTACTAGAACTGATGCCGAAGTCATTGTAACATATCTCTTCATCCAATCGACCCAGATCTGCGAGAAGCTCCTATGATAGAGAGATGTCTATGTGAACTTCCAATCAACACAATCATGTGCTTAAGATAAATCAACCTTCTAGATAAGCCATGCAGTCTTCTGCCGCTTCCAGTCCGCAATGATCTCCGAATCTATAACCACACTAACTTCCTGGCCAGGATGAAAGTAGACTGCTCGAGAAAGATAATGGAATCCAGTATCCGATTAGCCAAGACATTTGCCACGATCAGGTAGAGCACACATTTGACAGTGCGATCAGTCTATAATCATCAATCCTCTGTGTCCCCTCCTTTAGCAGTAGGAAAATGAAAGAGTGGTTCACCAACTCAAAACCTGCATTGCCTAGTCTAAACTCGTTCATCATGCTCATGACCTCATCCTTCGCCGCCTCCAAAAATTCTCTGAAGAATAAAACAGAAAAACCAACTGGACCAAGGAAACCATCCATGTTTAGGTCAAAAATAACTTTACGCAGCTCTTGCTCTGTGAAGTTCTTTGAAAGCTCCTCAGCTTGAACCGAAGAAATTCATCTGGACTCCCTCCCTATTCAACGCATACTCCTTTAGGTATCCTTCTATTGATCCTCTCGAAATGTTCTGCCACAACATTACCCACATTCCTGTCCCCAGTAACATGTTTTTCAGCAACTAAGAATGAGTATATATAGTTATCCTACCACTGGCCATGTCATGGAAAAATCTCGTGTTCGTGTCACCCTCTGTTGGAGTATGTGTCCATTGTGTAGGTGGGTAATTGGATCCTTTTCAGGGTTCAATTACTATCCTCTTACGTTTAGTCCAACATTGGTTATTCGTGCGACTTGTAGAGTCAATATAGGATAAATAAGAAGCCACACACCCATTGTATCGGATGAAAAACTTCAATAGAAGATCTGATCCTTGAAGGTTATTAATAAAACCTTAAGCGTGCATCACGGAAGTGTGAAGATCGCATCATATGCGATTGGGAGCGACTAGTCATACTAGTTGCTCGGGGTAGCAAAATTTAAAAAATTAAAGCGATGAAACCGCATGATCCGAGAACACTTATCGAATCGTTTCATCTAAACCACATAGAAGATATAGGAATACCTCTTGAAGCGTGGTTGCAATCGAAGTCTCTAAATGAAGAGACCACTTGTCTCAGGTCCGACCTGACGGAAGACACGCTTGTGAGCATGTTAATGAGATGTGTTCTTCTCGTAATCCAAGATGTTGATCAAAGCGACGGATCTCCCAATTTCGTCACCAATTTCGTCACACGGAATCTGAGGTCTTCTTCACGTACAACAAGCACCGAGGGAGACGAAGATCCACGAACGATCGAAGTGACAACACGACGACGTAACGACGATGATGATCCTCTCTAGGTCAAAAAGTGAATGACCACTTTAGAGAGAGAGAGGTGGTGCGAGATGACAAAAGAGAGAGCTTGTGAACTCTATGTTTGTAAAAGAAGAGTTATGTTTGCCTCTTCTTTTATAATATTTTGGGAGTCTATGGATCACAATCCATGGACAACACAAATCCAATGGTTGAGATTGGTTTGTGTTTCTTTCAATGGTCATGATTTTGTTGTAAAAATACAACAAAAATTAATTTAATTTAGTTTAATATATATAGAATAAATCATCCATATAAATAAATTCAATCAAATCAATATACCATGAAGGATTAGGAAGGAGGCAAGCCTCCTTCCAATTAAGGGAGGGGGTGGCTACCTTGACTCCTAAATCAAGTGTGGTCGTCCACCATCTTATTATGGAAGGACACTTCATTCTTTCTTTATATGAGATCTCAAATATCATATAATCCTTCATTATATACAACTTTTATTGATATTCTCAAGAAATCTTTCCAATCTCATCTTTTCCATCATCAAAATCCATAAATATGATCTCTAAATAATATGATAATAATATATGTATATTTATGGGCAATCAATTACAATATAAAAATGTTATATATGGGAAATGTTGGGATAATGGGTGAACAGGGGGAGGTACATACAAGCAACTTGAAAACCTTTTTACATTGCAAGTAGATGTAAATTTTAGATGTTTATGTCTTTCTACTTGCTTCTTTTGTAACCACTTTAAATACATGCTTATTTTAAATGATTAAAGTACCAACGTTCATTGACGCATTTTCTTCCTTTCATGTGTGGCAAGCAAGCAGCCTGCATCTCAGTAGCTGTGGATGAATCATGGCATCCAGGTTCATACCATACGATACAGTTACTTTTATTAGTTTTTGCTCAGTTCATAGTGTAAATGTTTTTCTTTCTCTTCTCTATAAATTTTGGGATGTATGTATAACTGTCGGCCTCTTTTGTAAATGTTGTATAAAAATGTGGAAATTAATGAAATGCAATGTTGGTGGCACTTGTCATTGTTGGTTCTTTGGTTGCTATATTTATTTGAATGTCATATGCAAATGGCAAAAAGCGAAAAATTTCCCTTAAATTTCAATAACTTAATGCAATCACTTGTGAATGTAATAGTGCGAATGCGATGTAAACGGATGTCCGGATCCGAGGGTGTCACAATTGTGCATTGGTGAGCCCAAACGACATCACCACAAACTCGTAGTGTCTATAACACGTCTTCAAAGCTGTCTTCGGAACATCAGACTCTCGAATCCTCAGCTGATGATAGCCTGAACGAAGATCAATCTTCGAGAACACCGAAGATCTCTGAAGCTGATCAAATAAATCATCGATGCACGACAAAGGGTAACGTTTCTTCACCGTTATTTTATTCAGCTGCCTGTAATCGATGCATAATCTCATGGATATATCCTTCTTCCAGACAAATAGAAGCAGAGCACCTCAAGGTGAAGTACTCAGTCTCAAGTAACTCCTGTAACTGCACCTTCATCTCTCTCAACTCAGCTGGCGCCATGCGATGTGGAGCCATCGAGATCAGTTGTGTATCTGGTAGTAATGTGATCTCGAACTCGATCTCTCTCTTCGAAGGTAATCCTGGTAGCTCGTCAGGAAGCACATCTGGATATTCTGATACTACTCTGATGTTTTGTGTCATCGGCTCATGATCAAATACCTCCCGAACAAATGCTAGATAGGAATCACAACCCTGATCAACAAGCCTCTGATCTCTCAACACTGAAATGTACTCCATTCTAGAGTCATGTAATGTGCCCTCAAAAATGAACTCGGGTAAATCTTGAATCCTAGAGACAATTGTCTTCCTAAATCAATCAACAAGAGTATGATGAGCTGATAACCAATACATGTCTAGAATCAAGTCAAACTCATCAAGTTGTAGGAGTAGACAATCTGCGAACATCTCACGACCGTCAATCAATACTGGAAAGTGTATGACTATCAGGGAAATGATAAACAACTGACCACCTGATCCACGGACGTGATATGGAGAAGATAAAGTCTCTACGACTTTTCTTAATGAAGCTAGCAATCTCGATGCAAGGAAGGAATCTGTCGCTCCATAATGAAACAAAACATGAAAAGGTCGATCCAAGACTGAGACCATACCTTTCACCACAGTAGCTGCTAACGGGCCTGCTCCTCTATCACTGCGTGTAACTGACCCTGCCTGGCTAGTGCGGTACTGGAACCTGCCACACTATGTGTCTGTCTCTGTTGTTGACTCCTGAAGTTGGAGTTCTTGCACCATCTGATGAACTTTTCCAAATTCTCCTCTGGAAATGCGGCAACTGCTGGTGTGTGTCGAGACAGCTCAGTGTATCGAACAAAGTAATCTCTGGTTGTCATCCGTCCCTGACGAAGCTCTGCGAATAGTCGACGATGGGACTCCTTCCACTTCGCAGAAAAGAAGTGGGATATGAATCATGTCTAAAAATCGTCTCATGTAGGCTCACGACCCAACTCATAAACTACTGCATCTCACCATCTCTTTGTGAAATCTATCAGTGAATACTACATGAAAGATAACCACGTCTCGCGGTGCGTGAATCATCCTCAACACCTTCATGACCATCTTGAGCCTCTACTCTGCCACATCTGGCGTCCTTGTGCTCTCGAACATGGGCACAGTGGCCTGCTGGTACGAAGTCAGAATCGACTGATGCCTCATCTGCCAAGTCAACAAGCACCTGTTCCCTGTCATAGTCTCCATCATCTGCTCCATGCTCTGGCATCTCCCCATGTGGATCATCGAAATGAGGCTGATGTACCTCAACAGACTAGTGCTAGTCCTGCCTAGTCCGAGTGCTCGGATCCGAGGGCCGTCACACACCCCATAGGTAAACGTTGCTTCACAAATTTCCATGGACGTTGCACAATTGAAAAACAAATAGTCAAAATCTTTTTGAGAATCCAAGCAATGTAAACACCACAAAAGGGTCTACTACGTCAAACACCGATCACTACACAGACTCGTCTCAAGAGACAGAAAAATCATGACGCACATCAGGATCTTCCACCTCTAAATTTTCAGTCTTGTGCACAGATCCCTGGATCAACCACCACAAAAGAAAAAAGAACCTTAACTATGCCCATTCAACCGTGCCCCCCCATCATGAAACTCCCATCAAACCAAATCCAACTATCATGACCCTCAATTGGGTCCCCCAATTGTCAAATGCTCCAAAAGCCTCAAAACTCCTCAACCCTCTTATTCGAAAGGCTAGATTCGAAGAAAGAGATCTATGCCCCCATTCAACGAAGAATCAGCCACACACATACCCTAGTCCACAACCAAAGCAAACAAATGAGGGAATCGCTCACACAAAGCGCTCTTTGATCATCTTGCAAAAAGTCAAATCATTCCCCACATGACGTAAAAAGGACAAGATCTCTTATCAAACAATGCATATCCCTCTCCAAAAAGTAGATGGACAGTTAACTTCCCCGGGCACCACAACAAAGTGCAATGAGACCTTGTACAAAGTGCAATGAGACCTTGTGCATACCAACTGATAAAGAAAATCCGAGCCATTCAAAATATGCATAACGTATCTAGCCAAAAGCCCGCTATTCTTCTCTTTAATATTGAGAAAATCCAAGCATCCATTGTCAGTACGTTGGATCACCACTTTCTACTCCACTAGAAGAATACTTAAGTTAGTTATGTTAGGTAAGCCTATCTCATCCCTATGTGAAGGGGATATGGGAGCATCAAGGACATTTATAGGTTGTAGAAAAATAAAAAACCGGAGTTTCTCCACATCTATATCCCTTTCATCATATTTTACCATGCATCTCCGTGTTTCTCCACCAAACCCCCGTGTTACCACATCTTCCCATTCTCCGCCTCACCCTATGTATACCTTACTCTCATACGGTTTCTATTTTGCATCAAGATCATAATATCTTTATCCTCTTCAAGAATCTACTTATGATTGTTTATAGCCGATTATATAATTGAGTCGATTAAGAATATCCTAAATTAACAGAAAATACAAGATTCTTGATTACGTATATAATAATCACTTGTACAAAGTTGTTCCGAATTTCATTCCAGTTGGGCACTCCTATCACAGTATCTCCTTCATCACAGTGGGCCAATTTTTATTCATCATAATGGAGATGTTTGCTTTTTACCCATTTTAACATTAAAATGAAAATTTTATACCAAAAAAATGCATAACAACAATACTTGTAGCTCTTCCATGCTTCCCGTGGATCCTTGTCTATCTTAACAAACGAAAAATATGTTGAAAGATGCTACTTGTTCCTCTTCCAAAATTCCTATCGAGCATTATTAATCTTAACAAACTATTTCATGCAGAATAGAAGAATGAAATCATTGTTGATGTTAAATCACATAGATGGACATCTATGAAACAGGTTGATATAACTAAGAAAAATGCAACAACCATAGAGAATTGCAGATAATACAGAACCAATTAAGAGTGAACAAAACTAACATCCTATCTTTTTAAGCAATTTAATCGATTGATAGAAAGGATCAAACTTCATATTCAAAATTTATTCTTTATTTATTTGTCTTAAATAAATTACAGGTGAATGCCCATTATCATAACTTAAACATAATGTTCCTGCAGAAAAAATTATAATTTCAAATGAATGCTTACCTTGAGAGCATGACCAACCATTTTGGAGAAAGCAACAATTGTAACGTCTTTTCCTTCTTGCTCTATCTGCCAAACGGAAGATTTTATGAACGCACAACTAAAAACTTCATAGGAATGCCTCATGTCTCCAAGATACCTTACCTTTGCCTTTCCGATGGGAACACAGAAACTTGAGTCAAGAGCTTCTTCGGAAATAGGAAAAGATTCACCGTATCTGGAACATTAATACATGGCAAACTAAGTTTCAAATTAATTTTTGAAAGGCATGTCTCAACTAGAATACAAAATAAAGATCTTACAGGAGTTCATTTTCTAAGAAAACAACTGGATCAGGATCTCTAATGGCAGCTTTCATCAACCCTCTCGCGTCTTCTGCTGAATATGGGCTTAAAACTTTCAACCCAGGAATTGATCCATACCAAGCAGCATAACACTGTATGAATACTAAAACATTAATCTTGACAACATGAATCAAACTTATTATGCCAGATCTCAGTATAACAGATATTCGTGGTATATGACAACCAGAGCTGCTACAAAACTGTTGGCGGTGGAAAAAAAGGACAAAATCCTACTCAGCAAGCATGGTAGAGGTACAGCTGAGAATGGAGCAAAATACCATTCTTAATAAAATACATATAAACACTCCAATAATTAACCATTGCATAGTAAGAATGTGAAAGATGAGTACGATGAAAACTTGAAAAAAAAACAACGCATACATAATTTGAACAGCCAGAGACATGTAATTTGCTGGAGTATGCATCACTTATATGTAGATGGGTAAATGGATCTTTCCATAATCTATTTACCACATCCAGAGTTTAGTCTCACATCTACCAGTGGTGGGACTTGGAGGGTCTGTGGAAGCTATATAAGAAGCCCCAGACCCCCTGTATCTGATGAGAAAGTCAATAGACAAATCAACCCTTTGTGATGTTCTACCGTGGTTTCATCCCGCTCATTGGGGAGTAGGGTTCCACTTTAAAATCCAGCGTTTGACTTAAAAAATAAAAAAATAAAGGGATTTTTACCCGGCAGGCCCTATAATCTTTGTCAATTACCTCCACGACCTTTGAAACAACCTAATTCCTCCCTCGACCCCGTAAACTTGCTAACCCTTACCCCACAGACCCCGTAGTTAATTTCCATCCATTTGCCCGTTAAATGTAATCAGATTCCGTTAAAAAGAGGTGCATATTACCCTCTTTTTTTAACAAATTTACAAAAGATGCCATCCTTCTCCTTCCACCTCCCATGCATCGTCCCCGACCTCGCCTGTGCCGCCCTCGACCTCCTCTGCACCGTCGCCGACCTGCACCTCCTTCAGGCCACCGTCGACCCGCAGCTCCTTCAGGCCATTGTCGACCTGCACCTCCTCTTACCCTCGCCGGCCTCCTCCTCCGTCCATATGCGCGGCGCCCACCTCCCCGACCTCAAAATCCCTATTTTTTAATCTCGCAGCTTTCATTTTTTAATCTGTGCGGCGCCCGTACTCTCACGATCGATGGATCAACAGGCAGAAAATCAAACTATACTTTTGATTTCAAGAGTGAACATCCCCACAATCCTCCCAGGTTTTATTCACCGTCACTACTCCAACGAATACCTCTTTACATGATTCCTAATCAAAGTAAACCAACAAGAAAAGCAAATTCCAATTTCAGAAACATGTGGACGTTTTGATATGCTTGGACGAGATGCACATATCATCATGAGCAACCAAACCACTGGAAGTGGTAGCAGAAGGGCTGACGGGAAGAGGAGGAGAGGAGCTTTTAAGGAGCACGTCCCCTTTCGCATGCTCCACCCTCTCCTGCCTTATCTCCTGCAGCATCGCCGCCACATCCTTCATCATCGGCCTCTCGTCGGGGACTGGGTTTGCGCAGAGCAGAGCTACTCCCAGCACTTGAAGTATCTCCTCTGTCTTTGTTTCCGGACGTGAACGGAGACTCTTGTCGAGCACCAACGCCGACCCTTTCCTCTGCCGCACCTAATCGACCAAGTGGGCACCGTCCGGTATCGTGAGATCGATGGGTTGCTTCCCTGTCAGAACCTCCATCACCACCATGTCGTAGATGTAGATGTCGCTCTCCTCCACGAGCTTTGCTAGGACGAAATCGACGATGTAGGCCTCGAACTCGAGGCATACAAGGATGTTGTTGGCCTTGAAGTCCCTGTGCACAATGGGAGGAATGCAGTAGTGGTGGAGCTACGTGAGGCCCTGTGCACGATGGGAGGAATGCAATCGGCGATGTAGGCCTTGATATCCCTGCTGAGAAGGAGTCCCTCACGCCGCTACGACCCACGGTATGGTTGTTGCACTCTTCCTAGTTGTTGGTATTGGCCTCGCCATTGGCCATCTCTACACGGTAGACCACGCCAGAACAACCCTTTCCTATCACATTGGGTTCCAGAGGCTCTTCACCACTTGTTCCACCGAAAAGGTGAACTTTTAGAATGGGGTGAACTGCCACGGCCATAATAGCTCTCCTCCGAGCTCGGGATCGTGTCTTCATCTCCGTTGGATCTACGAGCTTTTGGAATGGGGGTGAACTGCCACGCAAGAATGTATCAACCGTATACATAGTAAATGCCATTTTAGAAACTTGTGCAAGTTGGTTAGCATAACTCAAGGTTAACCCAAGTATTTGACTCAGATAAAGTTAAAACTGACGGCAGGGTCTGTGGGGTAAGACGGAGCAAGTTTACGAGGTCGAGGGAGAAATTAGGTTGTTTCAAAGGTTGTGGAGGTAATTGACAAAGATTACAGGGTCTGCCGAGTAAAAATCCCAAAAATAAAATCCCGCGTTCCTCAATGTGTATTTTTTTTCTCTGATATTAGCTTCCGCATTATATTTTCTAACATGGTATAAGAACGGATTGATTCTCGAGGATTTTACGTTTATTGTTTTTGTTCAAGATTCGAGATTAATTCTAGGGTTTCTATTGAAACCCTAATTATTTTCTTGAGGATAATTTTGAAGATTTATTGTTATACTCAAGTTATGTGCATCATCAAGTTCGAAGCTGATTTGATCGGCATCTCCAGGAACCTTAGTCTTCTATATTCCAGATTGGTGGCGATTGATCTCCAACTGCCAACCTTCAGCCAATCTTCTCCTTGCAGCACAGATGTTCTCCAGGGCGGCGAGCCCTACTCTGCTCCAGCCCTAGCTTCCACAGCTCGCAGGAGGCGGTGGCGGAACCCTACATAGGAATTTCTGATCTTCTCTCACACAGGTGGTGCGAGATCCTGCATGCATATTAATTCTGGCCAAACGCATGCCGCGCCATCATCATCCTCTCCAGGGAGCCCCAGTCGAAGGCGACAACTACTCTAGCCGCATCGAGCAGCATCAACGAGGATTTCCAGACCTACACCAATACCTTCTCATGTGCTTCTTCCTCGCGCATCAAATCCGGGCAGAGGTCATGATCTCCCACATCCCAGACGACAGCAACAAGTCTTCCAGCAGCCAATGTTGTAAAAGTCGCCCGACTGGCCCGACTAGTAGGTCCGACTAGTTTAGTCAGTGGGGTGGCCGACCGAGTACCGACTAATTCCGACTAGGTACACTAGCCGACCAGTTTTTGCTTTGGAGATACCATATTTTTTTATGTTTTGATGTTTTTATAAGCAAACTTATTGTAATATGCTTAATATTTTACTTAAATTCAACTACTTCTTTTATTTTATTATGATAGTATAAAATGTACAAAATCTATGTAAATATATGCATAAAACTGAGTTATATATTTAAAATAATCATAAAATTCAAAGCCGATTAAAGTCCGACTAAATCCGACTAGTCGTCTGACTACCGATTAATCCTTAGTCAGTGACCTGGCCGGCCGAGTACTGACTACCGACTTTTGCAACCTTGCCAGCAGCAAAGAATTTTTATAATTCTTCCATTATTTCTTCTTTTGTGTTATATAAGTTATTTATTTCCTCAAAATTTATCTGGTGTTTTAAGGTTCTATTTACTTTAAGTCCTCATTTTGTCTAACTTATCATTTTGTTTTGTTATTTTTAGAAATAACAAACCAAAATACTTTTCAAAATAAAATTACTAAAAATATATAAAGCATAAAAATAATTTTCTTTCATAATTTTTGAGCATTTTGATAGCTATAATAAATTTTTTTACATGTTATAATACTTTTGAATATTAATTTTTTTTCAAAATTAGAACTTAATAAACAAATATAATATAAAAAATAAAATAAAAACCAAATGAAATAAAAAATATTAGATGTAAAATGGATAAAAATATATTAAACATAAATAGTTTTTACATATGGTTAAACTAAAATAACATAAAAAAACACATAAAATAAAAACTCATAGAAATTTTTAAAAGAATTAAAAATTCATAATTTTTAAATAAATAAATTTAAACAGTGGAATGTATAGAATCTGTTATCTGAATATATGTTTGTATTATAAATGATCGTAATATATTATAAATCTAAATATAAGATGAAAAATGAAAATGAAAATTTTACTAATATATATATGATATATGTAAGAGAAATTATAAAAATACAATAAAGTTTGTTTTTTTAAAATCATACGATATCATAAATCTAAATAAATATCAACTATAATGTGACTAACACTAATTAAAAAAAGATAGACTTTTCCAAAAACTCCTCCTCCTCTTTTCATTTGAACTTTTATTCTTTTATTTACACTATTTTTATTATATATGTCACCATTTATTGTATATAACATTATCTTTAAGTGAAGAAAATTAAGCATGCTATTTGGAAAGCATACCTTCCATATCATTAGTATTTCTTCGCAATATGTTAATACTTCACATATTATGATTCCAATATGTTCTTATACATTATCTTGAAAAAATACTCACGCCGCGAAGCGCGGGTATGCACCCTAGTACTTATATTAAAGGTGGGATTTTCCGTATTCTTCTGACACGTAGCTCTTCGTATGCGTTCCTTTCTTTGGTTCTGGCGAGACTCTCACTTATGAGTCTCAAAGGTTGCTTTACGTCATCTATCATACAGCTGGCGAAGGCAAGAGGACCTCATCCCTTATGAGTCACGTGTCTGCAGACATCTTCATCTTTCTGAAATAGCAGCACATGGCTGATAATATATTTATATATTTCTGAATCTAATTTTTAATGTCTCTTTCTTTCGCTGCTTGCCTTTTTTCTCATATCTCCTCCTCACTCTCTCCAAACTCTGCATGCCAGTGGTTGTCTTCTTGCAAAATACGTTGCAGGCCACCTCTGCATTTAAAGCTGATTGCATGCCATTATATTATACCAAGCTTCTGATGTACTCTCTCTAGAATACATTGGTTCCGAATTCAGAGTTATCAACATCTTCCTATTTTCGTAAACCAATTTTACTTTACCACTCTAGGATTTTCTGCCTGGTATGTTTTATTTAAATTAATTTCATTTCAATTTTGTTATCCTTATTATCCTGATCGTAATTCATACCAATTCTTTGCCTATGCCATAAAAAGTCCATAACGGTAAATTTGCGTTGGGATCCACTATTTAATTTTCAAAATTGCAACTCTGTTTGTTTTTTATCTAGGTTGATTTTCTTTCACATTGCTTCTGGCTTGATTTTTTTAATATTTGCAACAATTACATACCTTCCACCATCAAAATAGCCTTTTTATCATTTTATCTTTGAATGTGCATATACGTAGTTATGAAATAAATCAATGTATTTGAATCTAACACGCAAGAGCCTTTTCCCTGATATTCTGAAGTTATTCTCAAGTATATATAGAATCAAATTCTTTGAAAAATTTAACAAATTTTTGTTTCTTTCTTTATGAGATAGTATTTTCTCTCTTTTTGAATGTTTGTTTCAATCATTATTTTCTTACTATTTATCTCCATAACCATCATTGTTATCTCCATTCTTTTAGGTGGACATAAGCATTCAGTGGGCAGTGTCATGTGCCAAATGTTAATGTTCTTATGACTTAACGTTCCCTCCCTCACCATTATCAGTACTGTCTTTATGCTTTTAATCAAACATAAAATTTTCTCTACTGAAAAAAAAACATGTCTACTCTTTCAAATCATTCTATGTTAAGATATGCTTATATAAAGAACATGTCTTACTCAACTAATGTGTTTGTTTCTTACTTGCATATAGCTTCATCCTTTTTTTAATGGCCAAAATAAATTTTCTCAAGATTTTTGATACTTATGTATAATAATCTTTGCTTTTGATGGTTTTCTCTATTTGATATCTCATGTTGTTTGGAACTATTCTAAAACAACATAATTTTATATAAGTTTACCATACATATCAGCTGACCAATATCTACTGAAAATGAATACCTTTTATTTCTTAATCATTCACATTCAGTGTCATATATCATTTGATGTTCTATCAAATCAAAGTTCATTATCTTTCTGATAATCAGTACAATGAATACTTTTAGGCTAAAAAATAAAACACCTGTCCTAAAAGGAAAAAGATAAAGTAGGAAGTAAAAATTTCGTGTAACATATAAATGATGTTTTTCCCTAATCTAAAGATCGTTACATTTTTTATTGGTGCACTGATGGTTCCTTGGAATTGCTACTGTTTTTTTCATATCCAACACTTTCAATCTCCTATCCTTGATTACAACTTACCAATAGCATCTACCTTTTTATATCTACAATAGTGTTAACTGAGATTGTCTGTTGTTGTTCAATATTATTCGTTTATGTCATTTATCATCTTTATTCTTTATATATCAAATAGCTGACAGCATCCGTTCTAAATCGTAACTTCCTGCAATTTTTACCTTATACATGATGCCTCATATGATTTTCTACAGTTTTTACATGATTTAGTTAATAGTTTATTTTTCATTCCTGAACACCAAACCCAACTTATTGTAAATTTAAGGGTTTGTCGATGTGCAAAGCAATAATTCTTTCATTGGTTAAGACTACGCCTTACTGACAACTTCTTTCATGTGTGTCTGCAGTTGAGTTGTCCTTCAAAAAAGCCTGTAGGTTTGGCCTACCCCGCTTTGTTCACTTTATTAGCAGATCTAAAACATTTAGTTCATGTGTTTTTTTCCCATTTTCCCCGTACCTATAATCTGTATATGACAGTAATCACACTCCATAACAATTAAACCCTTTACAATGGGAAAAATTAAAAAAACTTGAGATGGTTGATAATTTCGTATACTTTAGAAGAAACCAAATTGCAGATAATTTGTTTACCCATATTCCAACGGTTTAAGGACCATTTCAAGAACCGTTTTCCAGACTTAAATGATTGTGAATTGATAATCAAATTTTAACTACATGAGCTTCTGCAATATATATATTTACGTTGATGAAATGATCATTATTTATTGATTGTATGCAGTGTTGTTTTTATTCATAAACATAAATTAGATCTGTGTTCTTTCATATTTCCTGTCTTCTTTCTTAACTAGCAATCTTTTTCCTAATTACATTTTTTGTGGCTAATATCTTTGTGTCAAATTATATATCTCGTCATATGTGTTGTTATTTATAATTGGTTTCCCCGTAATTTGATGTATGCCATATGCCTCTGTATATTTTGTATCAATTTTATGCACGGAAACATTATAATGTCGAAGACAGTTAGATGAGTATTTTTAAAATTAAAGGACGCACATAATGGGTGATTTGACCATAAGTATGCTATCAATCTACTGCAATTGTGTAGATTTGTTGCAACTTCCCGCCTATTCTATTTATAATATTTTAATAATAGCATCTTGCATGTTGTCTTCACCTATGATTGGGCTAACTTTATTTGTTATTTCCTTTTTGCCCCCAAAAAATTCACTTCTACCTTTCTCTACCATTTATTGATATTATCCTTTTCCCACCTTCATTGTAGTTAATATTGGGAGGAATCTGGAGTCATAAATATAAAGAATACAGTAATTCAAACATTTGTTACGGTATTATCACCGAAGGTTGCTCAGATGAAATGAACGCGGATGCTCCTAAATGTCCCCACTTTGTATAACTCAATTTTTAACTTATTTCACATCTATAATTTTTTTAAAACAAAGGAAGAAATTGATCTATTTATTAGTAATTGTAGTCTCAATTTTTAACTTACATATGATCATGAAATTTACCTTCCGCCGCGAAAGCGCGGGTATCCTCCTAGCCGTTGGTACTACTTTGAAGATTTTTTTATGGAAATGAAGTCTACTTTGGCCCTTAATTCAAATGTATTCATATTGTAAATGCTCTTAACTTTGCAACAATTTCCTGCATTCTTTTTTAGTTGAGCATGAAATCATCTACCAAATATTCTGTCCTTGTACATTTCAACATAACGGAGTTGTGAATAAATATGAACACCTTCATATCTTTGATGTTGCTCGAACCTTGCTTGTTCAGAGTGCTACCCCTCTTTCTTTCTGGAGAGATGTTGTGCTTACTGCTACTTGATAAACCACATGCTATCCACCATTCTAGAAGAGCAAACTCCGTATTCATTGCTTTTTCCTCACAAAAGTCATTCCATGTTGAATCTAAGGTCCTTTGGTGTACGTTTTCCATTTATGCCCCATTTTTTGGTCAAGATAAGCTTGCTCCCTGTGTGTTAAAGTACGTCTTTGTGGGTTATTCCAGTATTCACAATGGGTATAAGTTCTATGATTCTGTCCACCCGCATACAAGGATGGATGGGCCTTTGAACCGAGTGGAAGATATCCAAGGTATGTAAGTCATATAGACTTATATCCGCTCTTGCATTCCCAACTACGAACTAGAAGGTGTTATCACTTACTTCTTTTCCTCTACCTTCGCATCTTGCTCGAGAGGTCATAAATGGAAGAGCTCTTCCGAAATGTCGAGGGAACTGCTCATTTGTTAACAAAGGGTAAATGAATCGCTGATATATGGAATAACTATGAGAAGGCGACAAACAAAGCAAACAAATGATGCATAACACTACGTACCAAGCAAAGAGAGAATTTCGAGACTAAGCATGTTGGTGTGACTTTCTTGGATATATTTCGTATTAGTCCACTTTCGGCTCTCGTGTGGTTACCCTGTGTCAAGGAGATTGCATAACTTCCTATGTCGTTTCCTTTTAAAAGTTCTTTAGCTGATATTGAACAGTTAAGAGTGCTCTATTCTCGTATTCCCGTCAAATAGCACCCCTAATTGCCACACCAACAACTGATCTTGAGGTATGTGAGAGAAAGGACACTGATAATTTAGTTTTTGAGAACCATGTGCCTATAGGTATACATGATGTCGAAATGATATCTGAGAATCTCACGATCACTCCTTTCACTTGATAACACTACAAAAAGGGTAACGAACATGCATCTTACTTCCTATTTCTAACTATGTCTCTATGGAAAGACTATCTCTAGGATATCTAAGAGGCCTTTCAATACTCACAACTCTTTCTACCGATCAGCAGTTAGTTACGCCTCCTGAATGGAATGCTACCATGAAGGTGGAGGTAACCGTCCTTGTGTCCCACGACACGTGAGCCTTGGTTAACCCACCCAAGGATGCGAAGATCATTGATATTAGTTGGGTCTTTACCATTAAACATCTTCCATATGGGTCAATGGAAAGGTATAAAGTTAAACTTGTAGCCAAAGGCGATAGTCAAGCATATGGAATAGATTACCTTGAAACCTTCTCTCCAGTTACTCGTCTTCCTATGATGTGTATTTTGATTTCTGTGGCGATTTAGTTATTGTGATCACTTTAACCAACTAGACCTGAAAAATGCAGTCTTATATGGTGTCCTACATGAGGGATAGCTATATACAACATCCTCCTGAATTTGAGATCAAGGGGGAGTGCTA